>JAKEEE010000062.1:0-1200000 GCA_021498325.1 Bactrocera minax | reverse complement strand
AATAATTTTTCATTATTATAGTAAGAGTCAGGGTTGCCTCACAATATATTTTTACATACTATATTATTATAATGTATTATTAAATATAGATAAAAACTACATTTTATTACATTAGGGTGCAGTTCAAGGTTGCCGCCTCCATTATTTTTTTTTTTAATTTTTCTTTCAAAATTTTTAAATTACACTCAGTATTTGTATTTTACAAAAATTTAATATTTTTCATTACTTTTCACGTAGAATTTCGTAATCTTCGCAGCATTTCCCTCCTCGCTACTCTCACTATAATACTTATTATCGCACACTTAAGCAACTCATACTGTATACTTTTCGGGGCAACCTTAACACAGATACCTCATAGAGGCATGATTGCATCGCCATATGCAGCTACATATACTTACAATCCCATATAAATACACACATATACATATATATATGTACATATGTTTGTATGTAAAAGATTCCACTTTCACACAGCTTCGCTCGCACACACTCGCACATTCTTGTTTATGCTTTTAAATGTATACTAAAGCATGAACCTTGATGCCTGTACTTTAATGATGCCGCCACGGTAACGTTCAGGCGAATATCATGGAAATTTGTTACACTCATGCGTGCACACATACTCACTCAGGCACACACAAGTGTGTATCACTTGCGAAAGCATGCTGCGCAGCAAGTTGCGAACAATGGTTTTGCAAGCGACCTGAAAAGTTGGAAATCAACCAGCAAGGATATATGCATACAGTTATATATATGTGTATAAGAATGTTGTTACGTTTATTAGCATACATTTAGGCGTGTTAGATGAAAGCTGTCAACAAATTACTACCGATTTACGTAAGGCAGCGCTGTTATTGTTGCTTGTGTGGCAGGTAGCGCGAAAAGCAAAATAATGCGAGAATAGAACTCAAGCGAAAAGGAAATGGAAATGAAAACGAAAATTTTATCTAAAAATGAAAAGGAAATGAAAAAAATGTCGGCGAAATCCTGAAATAAAATTCGACGCTGAAGGCGACACAAGGAAAATTTGCAAAGTAAAAAGTGTTAAGAAAAAGCAAACAGTATTGTTGCTCGCTCGAATATGCTTGTTTTAGAATAATTTTTAATCGGGGTGCGCACTTATTTCGATATTAAAAATATTTGTGTTATTTTTGTAACTTTTATTTTATTGTTTCATTATTCCTAGCTTTATTACAATATTAAAATCAAAAAAAATATGCCTAAAACTCAATTGTTATTGTTAGAGTTGCCAACTACGAAATTTCTATAAAATATGTTTAATTAAATATTTTTTTTAATTAAAAAAATTTTGTTAACATTTGTAACAATATTACAATATCAAATAAAATATCTCAAATACGCCAATGTCATTAAACAGAGTTACCAACAATATGAAGATTTGTTAAAAATATTAATTTGTTGCAAATTCATAGCAAAAAATACATTGTTGCTGCAAACGAGTTGAAAATTAAGTTATTAAAAAATAGAGTTGCCAAATTTTTGGCATAAGGTAATTAAAAAAAAACTCGTCATATTTATCTTAATAGTAATTATAGTATCAGTAATTATAGTAGTAGTATATAGTAGTAGTAATATAGTAGTAGTAATTATAATTCCGAATATATTTGGTATACAGAACTGCATTAAAAACTGATATATTATTGTAATGGATTGCCGTTGTTTTAAAAAATTTATAGTATTAAATATATACATACATGTAGTACACTTAAGTGCAGCAGCTATTAATGAAATAAGAGATGTACAAGTAATTTTAGTAGTACGAGTATTAGTAGTAGTACATAATTCAAAAAGGTTGCCAAATATTAAAAATTTTTTTAAATATAATCAAATTTTTATTGAAAAAGTTTAAATAAAAAAAACAAATAAAAAAGTTTTGCTATTGAAAAGAATTAAATTTGCTGTTGAAAATTAAGTGCTTAGATATGTATTTCATCAAATCAGATCAAAATTAAATTTCGGGGTCATATATATACATATTTTTTTTTTTTCTTTGTTACTACAATATATCATCAAATCTATTGCACTCTAAAATCACTAACAACTCACTAAACCTCGCAGTGATAAATTCGTCACTTAATGCCCTAAGTCATAAAGCTTTGATAGCACTCGCGTTGCATATTTTCAGGCGAACTGATGTATGTGTTCGTGTAGATAGTAAATGAAAAATGTGTAATTGACGCTGATGGCTCCCGATTTTACGTGCTTTGCACACTTTCACATTCATCAAATCGATTGCTGAATGCCGTCAATAAAAAAAAATTTGGCTTAGCGCACTTTTAGGCGACATATGAGAATTTCCATTTTTAAATATTTAGAGCAATGAATAGCATAGTTAATGTGATTGTTGGGGTGGTGCTAAAAATATAACATATATATAATACGTTTGCCATGCACTCTAAATAGTATAAACCCATTACGACGCCTATAAATACGCAATGAATATAAAAATGTATGTATTTAAAATATCCATATCATTTTATATAAAAGAAAGCACACAATTTGAAGCATAAAATTGGTATTACCCAAAAAATATATCTTTGTTCCTAAAGGTATGCAAGCAATTAGCGATACTGCGCCATCGAAGCTTTAAATTTTATCATTTAATTTAATAAATCATTAATATTTAATAAAAACAAATTCATTTAATCATCACTTAATCAAACAATTTAATACAAAATGAATGCTTGCTCACTCTAACCTGTTTTTATGTCAACACAAACAAAATCTTGCAACAAAAAGTATGCAATAATCAAAAGTACATTTTTATCTTTTCCATATTATATTTAGAGCGAATACACGCATTTTTTTTCTTCATTTAGCAACCAAAATTGTGCAAGAGCAATCATTAATTTGATAAATGCTTCTACTTTTGACAAAATTTAAGAGCTCTGTTTAATTTCTGTAAGCGTAATTTGCGTTCTTACTCTCACTAATTCCGCTTTCACTTTTCAAGTAACTATAATAAAAAAAAAAATTTCGACGTCTCCAGCTCAACACTCCTTCCTTTCTTTATTTTAAAAACTGAAACAACTGAACTATGTGTTAAAAGCTTGGTAACATACTTTATTTTCGTCGCTGGCGACATAGTTCCAGGGGTCAGTGACTGTTAAATGGCGTCACTTGACAAATGCGCGGCCTTCTCCAAAAGAATTTTTTTTGTAGGGCTTTGTATCGCTTGCGTGCTTGCGTTACGAGCTGGTTTAATGAAATTTTATGAAACTTTTTTTCTGGTGCATGCAACATAAGATTAAACTTTGCACAGTAAAGTGAGTTATATTTTAAGGCATGCTTTCAGACGCTTAATGGAAATAATGTGATAAAGAACATTTGGCTGGCTTTGTGGCTGCTAAAGTCGCGTGTGAAAATGTACGTTTAAATTTTGATAATTTATATGGAAATGACATACTTATAAATGCCTACAAGTATGCTAAAAGATTTAGGAACAAATTGTAAACGTTAAAAAAATTTTTAATTAGCGCCATTTTGGGTTAGTAATTGCATTTATCACAGCAAAAAGCTTCAAAAAACATTTTTCAGCTATTTCGAGCTACTAAAATTCTCATCGAGAATTTATTGTTGCTTTATGGAATGAAAAATATTTTGCAAAAACAATTTTGATATCAAAAATATGTGAATTTAATAACAGTTTAAATTATTATTCACATATAATTTTATCGATATGGGTTTGCTGCCTGAAACTATGCTTCAAATAAAAATTTGCTGCCATTTCGCTGTGATTTATTGGTTCATATAAAAAGAAAATTTGTAAACGTCAAAGCTTCGACTCCGAAAGTCTGTTGAATATATGGAAATTGATGAAGTACAGAAAAAGTACAATGAAAATAGCGAAACAAAAAATTATATTCATCAGCTGAAGCGTTGCCAGCGCGCTCGAAAAAATATGTATATAGCAAAAACTCTGCACTTCATTCAAACAATTCAGCACTTTGGTACTCAAAATTCGACCGAAGCTGCTTCAACATGTAGCAGCCATGCTCACCCATGCATATTCCTCACATACACACACTCACACATGTGCATAAATTTAAATCTACACCTTTGCACTGTCAAATAAACTTATTGATTGCGCCATTTGCTTGCTGCATTTGTTGGTTAAAGTGAAATTTTACGACCCTTTTGTTGGAGCGTGCAGAAATCTGCATACATACATACATATATGGTACGGCAGCAACATGCTCAACTTTTTCGCTTGTAATACTTAAATAAAATGGTTTTATTCGCCAGAGCTTTATAGATATAAACCTCCCTATTACAATTTCCCTGCCTCGTACTCAAATTCTTTGGTAGTATAATATAGCTAAGCCGAATTCTTATCCCGATAAAGCTTTTGAGAGTTTCGATTGAAAAAGTTATCGTTTCAATGTGGACCGTTTTAATTGTTGCAGATCGCCAGCGAATTTTCTTTGATAGAAAAGTGAAAAATTATGGTTGATGCAAGCAAAACTGGTTTAGTCTGGCGTTAGTGAAATGGAAAATCAAAGCTTTTATTATCATAATTCAGTTCTTGCTTCAATCTCGGCTCTTCTATAATTATTTTCTTAAGGTATTACGTTCATTACTTCTCTATGCAGGCTTTAATGACTTAAATTTCAAAGATCAAATATATCTTAGAAATTGTGTGGCAACTCTATTCCTAAAAAAATCAGTAATCGAAGTATTTCCCAAGCTATAATTCATAAAACAAATATTTAAGTGTGTTTACTAAATTTAAAAAAATTAATAATTTAGTATAGGTGGCAAACCTATCAAGAATTACCGCGTGCAAACTGCACATTATATGACGAAATAACTTACATTTGTTTTTCGAAAAATTTATTAGAGGTTTGCATCTTAATATTAACTTTTTAATATCAAAAATTTAGCAAAAGTAACAGTTACTACATGGTAACCCTATAAATCAAATAATATTGAAGTTTTATATGTTTTTTAGTTAGAAACGACATTAGATTCTTCGAATATATATTCGCGTATTTTATATTTAAAATATCTTATTTTTAATTAAATAAATAGCTGGCAACCCTATTGCTTATAATTATTTTTAATTAATTTAAAAAAAGTTTATTCTCCACATACTCGTCCTAAGTCCTAAGTTTGATATTCAGAACAGTTTTTAATATTTCTAGAGAGATGATCAATCACACCTTTTTCTCTCTATATCTATCCGGTCTTTCTCTCTCTCTTTCACTATATCTGAAAAATCCTACGCTGTTATTTGTTTTATACCATATTCTTTGATAGAACCAACTATTTAGAAGCCCAGAGCAATTACGAATTAAAAAAGACCATCAAATATAAATATATAGCACATATAACATAATTTTTAAATTAGAGTGGCAGGGGAATAGGAGACTTGAATAATATTCATCCTGCAAGAAATAGTTATGGAATTCTATGTAAAAAATTTTCAAATTCGAAATTAATTTTTTTTTTAGTTATATTTATCTGTTGTAAAATTTCAAAATGTATAATGTATGTATGTACTAAAATATATAAATACTATATAACCGCAATAAATAAGCATTTTTGCGCCCAATTGTAGATTATAGATTCCTTTATTACCTCGGAATTTCATTAAAATAATTCCACATAATTTCTCCACCCGCAAAAAGAATTTTACATCTGACTTTTGCTTTTTTTATTACCTCGCCGATCTCTCATTTCCACTCACTTATGGGACACGCTCAAGTAATTGTGATCCGCCATTATAATTTTACGCGCTCGCGCTTGTTAAACATTTATGCGCATTTAAGAGCATTTCTCAATTTCTGACACATCAAATTTTTCATTTTACCACACAACTAATTGCCGCAATTAACATTCGCTCAAATTCAAAGTGAACGCCAGACAGCGCTCGGCAAATTAAGCGACAGCAGCGAGTGAGTGCGAGACCGTGTGAGTGATAATAATTTAAAGTTGGTAAATTTTGCTAAGAGGGCACAATGTTTACATATATGGGAAGTGCGTACGCCAAAAAGTATGTTAAATGTTTTTTAAAACACCGTCTTGCTGAAGTATTATACTTGCGCGTTGTGTAAATCGCGTGCCGCGGGTATGCCTTGAGGTTGTCTAAGGAATAATCAGCTTAAAATTGAAATTGGTGTTTTCTCTTATTTTCGTTTAGTTTTTTATCATTTAAAAAAAACTTTTTTGTCTTCTGATGAATTTTTTTCTTTGCGTTATAATTTTTTGTGTTCAAATGTACTTGTCTGTTTCCCTCTTTCGCCTGCTCATTTACTTGCCGCAGCAAATAAGTCGCACATATATTTACATTCATCCACACCAGAGGGTTCATACTTTCACAAAAAGACGCACATACCCTCAAACATTTGCAAAAATATTTTCGTATATGCAAATAAGCGTACCGACAATTGCAAGAGACCTTCGCGTATATTTATTTATTTGCTGACAAATGTTTACAATTATTTAAATCTACTTTGGGGCGTCGTTGCTGCTATATGCTTTCTTTCGTTGCATACTTTTGCGGGCAAATAAGGAGCAATACGAAAAGAACATTTGAACAACATTTCCTAAAAGAACTACGGAATATAAAACAGACAGAAAAATTATTGAAGCATAAATCAGAGCGCAAAACAGGGTATGTCGAAAGATCAGGAAAGCGAGTTTTTTTTTAAACTTCAACACCAAAAACACATTTTCTGTTAGGCGTTATCAAAACTAAAGATTTTAACAGAAAATACATCTGATAGAAAGTTAAAAAAAAGGTGTGGTTAGGCTTCGGAAAATAGGGCTCAAGCTTATTTTGAATAAAAACAAGTGAAAAGAATGAAACTCGAATATAAAAATTAGTTGAGAAAGAAAGCTTACTAAATATATAATTATTTAGCAAGATTTTGTGAAACTCTGTAATAAGGGTATCTCTGGTCACTAACCTAAACCTTCCATTATCAGTTTCATTACACATTAGTCCAAGTGCACAGACGTGCAAAGATCACTAAGTCCTTCTCCCGCTCAACCAGTTCGAGGGGTGCAATCCACATATGAGCGGTATTTGCTGAAAAACGATCTAAGATCATTAAGAAGCTAATCAGAATTTGATAGCCATTTATTTGATTTATTATGTGACTACGTGCGTGCGCTACGAAGACATAAGAAATAATTGGTATGACAAGTGATAGATGACAAGAGCAAAAGTAACATTTATACTTTTATTTGCATAAAAAGCAAGTATCTCGATCAGTCCCTGATAAGTACAAGTGCGAAAAACTGAGATGAATGCTACGAGTAGGCTTAAATTTTTTTTAGTTTTTAGGCACGATTTGAGCGCCATCTATGTAGTAAAAATCCAAATAAAAAATAATTGACATGACAAGATGACAAGAGTAAAAAATAGATTTTGACAAAAAGTGATTGCTATTAATATTAATAATGGCGATATAATTGAGATGATAGTTTCAAATTTCGGTAATTGCCGACGGAAGCCAATGCCAAGAGATGGTCAAAAAGTGACAAATTTCAAATTGTGAATATAAATGAATTATGATGATAAGTAATGAATGGCAAATGACTCATAACCAATAATAAGTGGTGTTCAACAGCTTCACAATAAAAAAGCAAGAAATGGCAGGTTACAAATGACGACTGACAAATGACGAGTTATGCTAATTAATAAATTACAAGTGACTCATAACTAATGACATACGACAGCTTCAAAATTAAAAAGTAGGAAACATTTTTTAATAATAAGAAATACCATGTTACAAATAACAACTGACAGCTGACAAATGAGAAAATATGCAATGACTAGCGAAGGAAGTAGGCAAAAGTAAAGAGTTCTTAACTGGCCAATCAACTCACCTAGTAAAGAAGTTATTAATTTTTAAATTCTCCGAAACACCCTGTATTTCTGTTACACAAGCACATTTTAAGTAAACTCATTAAAGTGTTACTTGTAATTCCGGGTTTTCCACTGAAATGCTGCTTATTTTCATATTACTGCAATAAACATAAGGAAGCAGCGAATAATGATACAAATAAAGAGCAGCAAGTAAACATAGAAGAGAAAAATAAACAAGCGAAATGAAGCTGGAGAGGGAAACAGAAGTAACCAACACACATATAGGGGGAAACTGTTTGTGCTGTGCTGGGTCCAAGAGGGGTAACAACGGGAATGCAAGGCGGATAAACCAATTTGTCTGCGTATTCAGAACGGCTTTGCATATTAATCAATTAAATTAAAATTTTGCTAGGCAGCAAGCAAGCTTAGCAGTAGCAAGGGAATTAGAAAGAATTTAAATAAACAATAGCGAGCAGAAGTATAGGCCAATTGAAAAGGAAAGCGTGGGGAAGGGAATAAAAAAAGTATTACTTTTAAGTGAAGAATCTTTCAGTTTGCATTGGTAGATGAGAAAATGGAAGAGCTGTGGAAAAATCTAAATAATTCGGGTTAAAGACAAAAATAAGAGGTAAAATATAATAAAATGAGTCATGAAACTATCTGGTAACGCTTCTTAGTAGTTTTCTTTCTCAAAAATTTGCTTAAAAAATTAAAAATTTCTACAATTTTTCGAAATATAAAAAGGAATAATGTTCAAAAAATTTAATGATAATAAAAAAATATTTTAAAAAGATAAATTTTTATAAAAAGTAGTTTAAAAGTTAGAAAAAAAATTTTTTTTTTCTTCTACAATATTTTATTTTTACGTCCGAAAGTAATCTTTTATAAAAAAAAATTGTTTAGAAGTTAGAAAAAGATTTTTTCTTCTATATTATTTTATTTTTATGTCCAAAAGTAATCTTTGTGCTGCACAGCAATTCAAACACAATTCTATTAAGGAAAAAAATTTCAAAATATTTCAACTATCGGATGTTACTTATACGCCACGGAATTCGAGTAGTTTTAGGGCAAATTTAGAAGCAAAAAATAATTAACTTAATACTAAAACATCTCTGGTAACATATCTGGTAACACTTCAAAGAAGAGTTTTGTACACAAATTAGCGGGAAATTTTTTAAATTTCAACAATCTTTTGAAATTATGCAATTTAATGCATAATAAAATTCAGAAAATTTAATAATATAAAAAAAAAAATATTGAAAAAAAATTTTTATAAAAAAATTTTTAAAAGTTATATCAAAATTTTTTTTTAAACAATGCTTTTAAAATCCTTTTAAAATAAATCCTTTTAAATTGCTTTTAAAATAAAATTCCTTTTAATAATAATAATAATATTTAATTTTTATGATTAAAAATTATGTTTATGCAATTTTTAAAATTCTTTTAAGCAAAAGATGTCCTAATATTATTTCATCTTTCGGAGGTACCTCATACGCGTGGCGTACGAATAGATTCAGCACAAATTTATGAGCAAAAAACGGATTAACTAAATACTGAAGATAAGTGGTAACGCTACTAAGTTGAGCTTTACACAAAAACTGTGCTGAAAAAAGTTTTTAATTAAAAAATTTTTGTAAATTGTAATATTCAGTATTTTAGTATTAAAAAATGAAAAATTATAAATTTAAAGAACTTTGCTAAACTGACAAAAAAAATTTTACATTTTTGAAAAGCGAAAACTTTTTTTTAATTTCTTTTCAATAATATGTTAAATTTATGACCAACTTCTTTTTATGCAACCGTGAAAAATTTAAAATTCCTTCAAGTATTTTTCTCATATCAAAATATTATTTTATCTCTCAGATGTTACTTATACGCCATGGCGTACGAGTAGCTAACGCTTCTCAGCAAGTACTCAGCTTCCTGCAATTTATGCGATTTATGCAATTTACCTGGTATTCACCAGCACACATGAAGAAAATTATAAACGTTGCACAATGGATGAATGTTGTTGTCGCTTTTTTGTTTTGCTTTTGTTCAAGGAAAAACTGAATTTCTGCAAGTGTGAATATTTTTGTACACTTTTTTGTGCCTCCGTAGCGTTTTAACTTCATCTTTCGTTGCTCCACCAGCGACAGAGTGCAAACGTTTAAGTGTGTGTGTGCTCCCCATTGTTGTTGCTTTGGCAAGTGTAGCGTTTGCCTGCGGGCAGTCAGCTCGTTGGTTCCATTACTCTGCTGCTGAAGTTGTTGTTTCTCTTACTGGATTTTTTTCAATAATATTTTTGTTGTTGGTTATTATTTTTCTTTGCTCCTTTTTTTTTCTTCATTTGTTATTTTTATACATTTTTTCTTTACCTTTTTATTGCTTTCACTTGCCTTCCTCCATTGTGTTTTGTGTTTCACTTAAGCAAATGTCATTACGCGCCACTTTGTAGCTTATTGGTTGTTGGCATTGATGAAAGAGCTGTCTGTCAGCTTGCCTTAGCAGACACCTTTCTAATGGGATTTTTGTTGGTGACGTTGCTGCACTTACTTGCACATTCATGTGCAGCGTTTTGCTCTTTTTTAGGGCAATTCATACACGGTGGAATGTTTTTTATTTCTTAGCATTTTTTAAATATTTTTTCTTCCTTGGTTTCACTCTTGTAATTCATCAATATTTTTTTTATTCATTGAAGCACACTTTTGGGCACACAAGGAAATTTCTTACTGCTTGTTGTTGTTGCAACTCGGAAAGATGGTTATGCAGTATGCATGTACGAAATTCATATTTAATTTCATCTATGTGAATGCAATTCAATAATGAGAACAGTCAAGGAGAAAAATTTATGTTTTTTTCTTTTCCAATTTCAGGTAAGGAAAGAATTTTTATCGGCCCTGGAGTATGTATTCTTTTATAACAAAGCTTATTGAAAATAGTTTAATAAAAGATAACCAACATCAACATATAATGCCAAGAAGAAGTAAGAAGTGTTTGATATTAAAAAAAAATTTAATAAAAAACACTTTTGTTCAAATATTAAGTATGCAAATACTTAAAAACACGTTTTATAAACAAGAAAAATTTGTAGAAAGGTAAAAATGTTGTACATGTAACTTTTTATGTATAAAAATAGAGGCAACTTTGTTGAATGTGAAAAAGTTTGAAAAAAATTTTTTTTAAATATACATGTACATGCATATGAAAATTTTTTCATGTAGAGAAAATTTTTAAAAGACAAAGTAATGCAAATTAAAAAATGAAATAAAAAAGTTTTTAAAAAAGATCGTGACTTTTTAATAACAAATCAAAAGTGGTCTTTAGTAATTTTTTTGTTCTACAAAAAAGTTTTTTTGTATTACATTAAAAAACATAAGCTACAAAAAACAAAAAAAAATTATTTTTAATCATAATAATTTTAAAAGACAACAACAACTTAAAATAGCAATTTCGCTTCATTGTGGAAAGGAAGTCTAAACAAAAGGAAAAACTAAAAAAAAAAAATTATTTAGAAAAAATTTTTTTAAATCATTACTAATTTCATATAAAAATACCGACGAGAATAAAGTACATAAAGAAATCAAAATTCCAAAAACGAGGAAAACTAAAACAAGATAAAAACTTAAAAAAAAAAACGTTTTCTTGCAATTTTTATTTTTTATTATTTTTTTCTTTAATTACAAAAATACGTAAATTTGCAAAAAACTTTTTATAAGAAAAATTAAAATTAAATTAATTTGTCAGACTAAATAAAAATAAAAAAAGTTTTTAAGAATTTCGGAAATTTTAACTTTATTTTAAGTTTGTACAAATATAATTTTTCTCCCCCCACCATGTTATCAAAATGTACAATATATTTATTGAACCTTGGCATACTTCAAAAAAAAAATAATAATTTTCTTATTTAATATGACGTTTTCTTTTTCACTTGATTAATGACGAACATTTGACTGCCATGGCAAGCCAGTAAAACTTTCATCAAATCTCCAACCGTTTGTATGGCAACAAAAACTTTCATAAATTTTCAAATGGCATGGCCATTACCAGCCAAGGGCAGTCGTCAACAACAGCCACAAACATTTATCACTTTACTTTTCATATATTTCTTTCTTTCTACATTTACAACTTCTCATTTCCCAACTAATTTTTTCATATTGCTCGCATAGTTTTGCCGTTTCTAGCATTCATATCGGTTGCATTTAATTTATTTGCTAAGCTTGATATCGGTGAAATCTGCAGAAAGTAAATAAACTGGTTATAAATTAGAAATTCAAGAAGTGAGGGGAATAAGATGCATGAAGAGCGATGGTTTTGACCGAAGAAGTTGGGGTTTGATGGGAAGAGAATAAAAAATTTGGTTTAAAGTTGGCGATTTTTACGGTTCCGGTTCGCAAAGGATAATCTTGTGGCTTTGGGGACAGAACTTCATCAAGCCAGTGAGTTAGTATACAAGGATCTGCCTTTATCGGCATGAGTATGAAGCTCTATGATCATCACAGCCCACTCTGCCATGGATTCCAAGACAGAAGGTGATAGGTTCATTTCAAAAAGTACGAGGAATTCAGCACATTACTAGTAATTTTGAACTATCTTCGCTCAGTGTTGACCTGTCTTCTTTATTGACTGAATCTCGATAATAGAACCGAATGTCCTTATCTTTCGGAGACAAAACTATCAGCCCAAAGGTGTAAGTGAAGCCTCCTTGAACTTTTCTCCGACAAAGCTAGATGATAATTTGGTAGAAGTTTCTTCCTTGAGCGAAATTATGTGAAATATAGCAATAAAAATGTCCCCCTGTTCTCAGCAACACTAGTTGTTTTTTGGGATTTCTGGTGTGAGATTAAAGATTGTATTGCTTACAACTTTTTCTTTCTCTATCTTTTCATTCTCTATAGCAACTGATCAATATTGGGTTATAAGATTTGAGATTATTATTACTACGTGTTATACCTATCTTTCTCTTTATCACTCTTTCACTTTTTTGTTGAAAATTATGTTGAGAAGATTGAAAATAGTTTTACTACATGCTCTCGCTGTCTCGCTTATTTACTCTCTAAGACAATTGAACGCTGTTATGTTGAGCTGTCCCGCTCTCTCCCCGCTTCATTCTCCTTTTATGAAACTGTCTATATTTCGCTTTATCTGCCTCTTTCTCTTTACCTATCTCTAGCTCAACCTTTGTGATAATTGAATACCGGACTTTTGGGAATTATGTTATGTGATTGAAAACTATTATTAATTTGAACTCTCCCCCTCTCCCCAATATCTCTGTCTCACTCTCTGCAGCATTGTTGGATTGAGCATTATTACTATTTCGAATTAACTATCTCCCTCTCTCTCTCTTATTCATTCTCTGCAACGACTGATCATTTTATCATTACCTATAATAACTGATCTCTTTACCATTGTGACTTATGATGTAAGATTGATGATTATGATTACTTCTATCTCCCTTTTTCTCTCTCTGTCTAACTCTCTATTGCTCTCTCTCTGTCTCTCCTTCTCATACATAGTGTTGCTGACCACCTCCTACCTGAACGGTATTGAGTTGTGAGATTGAAGAATATTCGACTCTCTTACTTTGAGCTCTCCTCTCTTCACCATCGCTCCTCAACAACTGCTTTTGGATTCTTGAGGTATATCATGATCGAATTAAATGCTCTTCTAGTTTCTGGGCATTTACTTAATTTAAAAAAATTCAATGCATACTCCTAGGCGTCCGATAAATTCTGCATAAACTTGTTGTACTGCTTTCCGCATTCTGTATTAAACACTTTTCTATAAATTAAATGCAAACATATTTTTCTCTATGAATATATGTGTGTGTGCCCCTTAGAACGTGAGAAATTTCCTTTGTTTATTGAAACTTGGTTGGCTTAGCTGGTCGTCTAACAAACTGATTCGCCGAGACTGATGTGCATATAAATAAATAACTCATCGACAGCAGTCGCGTTGGCTAGCATATAGAGCAGAGGAGAGGAGAATGTGGCGGAGTGGTCGAAAGGGAGCGCCACCAGCGCTGAACCGCTGTCTGACATTTTTCACTTGCATGCATGTATGTGTGAGTGCCCATATGCATGAACTTAGGGACCTTTTGGCACTTTGAGCCACATTCTTGTTGTTGGCGGAACGCTGCTCTGTATGCGTATTTTCCAAATAAATCATTATTCCATACGTGATGTGAGTGTGTTGCAAGTTAAGGGCAAAACAAGTCAGAAAAAAAACACACACACGCAAACAAAAACAAAGTGAAAATTTATCAAATTGACCTTTCTATTTTTGCACGTTCCAAATGCAGTCGCAAAAAGGAAAAATAGTAAGAGAATTGGTGACATGAAAAGCAAGCACCTTTTCATAGCTTAAGCTACCACCAAATATATATATATATATATGTATATATATGTATATACACAAGAGTAAATGCACACATATAAAAACTACAAACGTGAGATATTGCAGGAGTTTGGTTTGAAGGTTGGCACTCCTCGAGTGCGTGCGCCTGTGTGAAGTGAGGCCTTCGGCCACACGTGGCGCACAAAGTGTTAATCGTACGAAAAAAGAAACAAAAACTTTTATTATTACTTTCAGATAGACAGATAGAAAAATAGACAGATTAGCACACAAAAACGTGCATTTATATATATTTATATACGACACATAGAGAGAGAGAGAGAGAGAGACTATTATTAATATAACACAGCTTGTGTCAGGTGATCTCCTCCAGGCTATACTGCTTCTGGGCAACTTTAATTTTGTCTTGCATAGCTATAATTACTTCAACAGAAATCCATTAGTTCAGTGGGTTATGCCCACAACTGTTTCATGCTTTATGAAATTCATTAGCTTTATTATAATATTTCTCAAATTGGTGCGTAACAAAAAGCGGATTGAATAGGAAAAAATTTTGATCACTAACTGACGGAACTCCGGGTCTATATTTACGTGTTGTAAAACGACATCATTATAGGGGGTGTTTTTAGAGGTATAGATTTTCCTAGAGGATAGCTGCCGAACCAGCTGTCAAGCTAAGCTGTCAAAATAAGAGGGTATTTTAAAAGGTAAAAAGTTTCCTAGAGGGATAGCTATCGAACCAGCTGTCAAAGTAAGCAAGTGTTTTTAAAGGTAAAGAATTTCATAGGGGATAGCTGTCACATCAGCTGTCACATCAGCTGTCAAAGTAAACTGTCACTGTTAGCACATTTGTTTGAAATTTATATTCAAAAGACTTTGGCAAATTTCCATGCAAAGAATTACTCCCGAACCATGCTTAAAAAATATGGAAATTTATTTTAAAAATATCTTAATATGAAGCAAACTTCTATTTAAATTTTAAAGGTCGAGTAGCAAAATATTTAGCATGGGGGCAATTCTGAAGAGACATTCAAAGCTTTCTAACATGCATTTTTAAGTGAATATGAAGGAAAAATATTCATCAATCCAAATAATTCGTCACTTTTTGGACGTCTGAATGCTGAACGGTTCCAGCACGACGGGGCAACAAGTCATATTTATTTGTTGGGGCAAACTTTTGATGACCGAAGCATAACAAGAAAGGGGTTTGTAAATTCAACACTTAGGACATGTGAATTGACTTCTTTTAGACCACTCTTTTCGGGGTAAGTTCAGCTAATAGTCTATATTGATAAATCAACTAAGCCGACAGTTTGGAAAACAACGTTCGGCAAGTTGTTGGCGAACAAGGTCCGGCGATGGAAGAAAAATTCGTACAATTTACACCGAAAGTATGGTCTTCATAAAGCGCTACGTATATGCATAAAATTCTCTTCTAACTACTAACACTAACTGCTACAAAATTTGAGAACATAAGAACTCAAAACATTGACCATTTCATTCAGTTTTGTATATTTTATTTCAAAAAAATATATCTATTTTTTTAACTCTAAGACAACACCCTTTTTATGATAAAATACAACTCAATTAGCTTACGTTGTACAAAAGGAAAAAAATTAACCCATCTCTCTAATTAAGTACGAATGTGCGAGTACGGTTTTTCGAGATTCCAGGTGTTTGAAGAAAATATATTTACCGATAGGTGGCGCTGTAGTCGAATATCTCAAAATACACTATTATCATTCGGAAATACATGTAACAGGTGCTGCTATCTTTCAACACCTAATGGATTGAGAAACTCCATAATTTCATAAATACATTTTGAAGTTTTTCCTTCAATTGGAGAACTTAAAAGACTTGAAATTTGTTGCATTCAGTAGAAGAAGTTTCAGTAGGCACCATATAGGAGACTTTAAGTTTCGATAGGGCCATTTCCGAAAACAACAGCCATTGGTCAACAAATTGTATATTCGAAATACACTTAAATATTGCTCAATTTAAAACAAAGTTTCACACAGTAGATGGCGCTGCAAACAAATTATTTAAAAATTGTTTTTAGTCAGGTCTTTGCACATTCAAAATATTTCTTTAACTATCCTGGAATGAAGCACATTTCGTCATTGATCCGATTTATTCAGTTACCTATGCTTATATTTACATAACTAGCGTGGCTTCTTATTTACGATATTCTTCAGTAGATTTTTTGTCTAAATCTCGCAAATTTGGTTCGAAATGCAATTTTAATGATTGATTTCAGCTATTTAGTTAGCTAGCTTAGGTTAAAGCATATATATTATTCAAAATTTTGCGCGGTAAGTGGCGCTACTGTCGTATTATTTCTAAAATCGAGATTTCTCATTCGAAATGATCATTCCTGCTATTTATTGAACTTTCCTGGCTCAAGGACTAATAATATGTTGAAAATTGTGCCGATAGTTGGCGCTGCATGTAAATGATATGTGAAAATATCATTTTAACAGCACTCTTTAGTTGAAATTGAGGCTTACTTCGTGCAGAAACCCAGCATATGTGTATTTTCCGTATATACTTCCTCTCTTAAATACAAACAGTCTGGCAACAGCAAAATTTAATGTCACTCCAATTCGCTCACTAAAAATCCTTTCAATCAATATATGCTTCGCATGCAATTCAATCATAGTCGAACCAACATTTAAAACTACATTAAATTAACGAGCAAACAGCAACAAAGTTGACGTTATCTATCACCCCATCACCGCTCCACCCCTTCACCAACTCATGCAGTATAACATCAATATTTATTCAAGTTCAGTGAAATTCTGTGGCTTATGGTGAGCACATCAAAACTTTTATTACTTTTCGCAATTGCGATTTGAAGAATGTCAAACACAAACACACGCAATCCACTTGGAAGCTGCATACTTGGATGCTAGCCAGGGATGTATGAGTATGCAATGTCAGCGCCCAAAGTCGGGGCACAAATAATCAAGCGATTTTCGCAGCCAAAAATGTTTGTATTTAGGGCGCGCGCAAGTGGGGTCAGTTGCAGTTCAAATGCACAAAAAAAAATTTATGTGTGTATATGAAATGAAAATGGCATAAAATAAACGTCTAAAATAAATAGAAAATATCCATCAAAACCATACAAGCGAAAACTTCAATTTCAGACAGTGAAATGCATTTTGTGCGAAAAATCTAAAAAACGAAAATCTAAAAAAAAAATGTCAGAAAAAAAAAACACAAATACCACTATAAAACCGCTAGACAGCACAAACCGCTGTATTTGAGTTATTGTGTGTGCGACTTTTTCTGCCAACTGTAGTGTAATGCTATTTCATTTTCATTCTCGCTCGCATATTTGTCTTCCTTATCTTTACTTTGCTTTTGACTACATTTTTTATACTTTGCAATTGTTATTGTTTAGACTGGGTTTGTGCGAAAACAATAATCTGGTGGTGGTCGCATAAAAATGCGCACATGTCGCATTGAAAATTGCGGATAACGGTAATGGTGAGCAGTGCTTTCAAAGTAGTAGTGAGTTAACTGTTAGTTTACGAGCAAAAAATGCTTTGGTGTTATACGTAAAAAATTACAAAAAAAAAAAAATAAAAATACGATTTGCAGCAATTCGGCGACTAGTGCAACTACAAAATGTTGCATGTGGCATGTGGCACGTGTCGAGCAAATTAAAGTAGCGGATAGCGAAAATATATGTGGAAGTCAACTAATATGAACGAACATGCTTGTGACAAAATATTTTATGAAAAAATATAAATTTTTGTTCCAAGAAATTTTTTTTCACAGTCCATAATAAAATCTGAACTCAAGCAAGCGCGCGTGTTATTGTTAAAACAAGTACCATGAAATTTTAAAGAATTTTCAGTAGAAATTGCATTTTTAGGCAGAAGACATTGTTTATACTTTGAAAGACGTCAAGACTAGTTTATTTTACATCTACTTCCAACTAATTCGTAACTAGTCCACTTTGAAAAGCGAGTTTAAAATATTTAATTTGCTCTATTCCAAACTAAAAGCTCATAAATTAAAAATTTTCCATTTTTAAATGCAGCAAAACCGTCCTCTTGTTAACACTACATGGTCTAGTTTAGAACTAGTTCGATATTTAACTATTTTAATAGTTAAATCGGAGCAAAACTTGCTAACTAGCGCTAATTATAGCTTTCGACTATGATATTTATTACGTTTTCGTCTCAAATATAGCAAAACTGTTTAATTTTTCTTTTCTTTGAAGTAACCATAACTACTGACCATAACTAGTGAAAATTGTACTAGATGGACTGAAACTGAATTGTACTGGTAGAACAAGAAGTAAACATTTTTATTTTGAATTGAAGATATATCAATTTATTATTCGTAGTAAAAATGAACTGCTTATATTTTTATAATTTTGAAACTAGGTATAAAGGAATTTAATCTAAATTTAACTAATTCAAACTAAGTGATTTTTTCTTAAGGAAGGAAATACAGTATCTTCTTTTTAAATCCTTGTGGTTTTTAATTATTTTTTTAAAAAATTCTGTAACTAGACTCTAACTAGTTCAAATTGGGTAAAAAGGTAAGCAATGGTTTTTGAAATCGTTCATATCTTTTCCTCAAATAAGACTACAATTTACTCTTATTCAAACTAAGCAAAACCTGAGCCAAATATAACTGGTTTTCACTTCATTACCAGTCCAAATTTAACTAGTTCGAAATGAAAAATCTGCTACCAGATTTCATTAAATATATGGAAAGGCATAGAATGGGAATGATACATATATAGATTAAAAATCGTTAGACAGTATCGAAAAGCCTTTAAAAAACTGCGGCTTGTGAAACATAAGGATCTCAAAACCTCTATTTCGATGCTAAACAAACTGTAGCAGAGTTTGTTATACAGGTATAGTAAGTATGTGCTAGTTGCTCTAGAAAAGTGCAGACCTTTGGGTTAATGAACTTCGGCTTACAAATTAGCCTACTTCGGTTCGGTGGAGCCTACAATTGGACCAGCGGTAACAGTGGGTTAGAATTTTTAGTTAGTTTTGTCTTGATAGGCTATCTCTGGTTATTCAGCACGACCATCAATTAATTTTTTATTTTATCTCTATTATAATCATAATTTAGCCAATTTGTACAAGTATTTTTGCAACAAGTTTTTAATTAGAACATGTTAGATTAAAATCTGCACTGAAAGTATCAAATTGCTTCAAAGTAAATTAAAAGCTAAATAATTATTTGACGGTGATGTACGACAAGCAGATTTCCAAACACTAATGCTGTCCAAAACTGATGCTTGTCAATCATACTACATTTAGTACCTAATATATTTTAAATGAAACCGAATATGATTGCAATTACTACCACTTAAAATCTTAACATTTACTAAAAACTTTTGAATTACCAGCTTCTTACTGGATTGAAAGACCCAAATATGCTTGATATTCTACATACAAGCAAACCAAAAACAAAATGCTAAAATATCAAGCATTTGTGTTAAACTTATAACATCTGGCAGCACTTTAAATTTAAAATTTTTACACAACAAGCCACAATTTGACAGCTGTCACTTAAATTTACTTCATATTCTCATACCACTAGAAAATTATAAGGGTTTCACAATCAATATTCGCCACCTCCAATATTCTTTTAATAAAAGTGATTTGTGCTCCCCAGCGATGCAGTTAATGCTCAGTAAAGTTTGATTTGTTCTGACAGGTGTGCATAAAAAACAAATTCAAGCGCCATATGTGTATATTTTGATTGAATGCTTGTAGTTAGTTTGCATGCAAGTGAAGCCATTAAAGGAAATGCTTCCCAGTGTGTGTTTTTATTTTTATGCGCTCCCCTTGTTTTTCAATCTAACACTTTTCCTGCTTGTTAATGGGCTCAAGTTGGCACGCAAAATCTATTTGCAATTGTCAACAATTTTGCTGGTGCGATTTTATGCCTCGGCTCGCTTTTGTGAGTGCGTTGACTTGCCTACATTTATTTATATTTATATAAACAAACTTATACACAAATATACTTATTTTATAGTAGGTCGTTCAAATGCCAGGCGGCACGTGGCCATCATTTAAATGACCTAACCATGGTAACATATGCTTGTCATTGAGTTGGACACAAGCACAGGCGAAAATGAAATAAACAAAAGAAATGAGAAAAAATATTCATTTCACGACAACAAAATTACAATATGATGTGTTGAATATGAAGGGTTGTTTTGTAGATATTTATGATATTCATATTTTCAAAATTTGTGGCATAAAGTTAGGATTATGTAACTCAGACAAGCAATTTTCACATCATAGTTAGTAAAAATTACAACAAGCCGCCAATAGTACTTGTGAAACACTCAAAAGTTGTTGAAATTTGCATTCAAGCATCCATCAATCATATTCAAGCACCAAGTAAAATTGATATTTCATTTAGAAAATAAAAGAAACGATTGCGTAGGTTTCTCTTTACAACATTTTTGAATAAAACTAGCCAACAATCATTACTTGCATGCAAATGATTGCTTAAGCTAAAGTGTTATTAAATTGATAATAAAATTTAAAAACTAAATGCATAGAAAATATATTAGTTTTGATATTATACTACACAGATTTACAATTTTTGAGAATCACGTTAGTAAATAATTGAATGAAAGTTACGGTCAATCAGTTTTGGCTTGAATTAAACTTGTCATATCGCAACTGAGTGACATATTTTATTATACCCGCTTTAATTGTATTATTGTAGCGTAAAAATTATTTATACAAATATTTAAGCTGTACAAGCTTTACTCTTAAGCATTCAATCGTGATCAATCATCACACGTTTGTGTCTTCTATCATTTTACCGCACATAAGTGCATAGTATGCATAATAGTAGCAGAATTGCAATGTTTTTAACAATTTTAAGCTTATCAAGCATGTTCAAGCATCATTATAATACATGCCTTACACTTTTACTTTAAAGCTGTGTAAAAGTATAATAAAACTTTATTATTTTTGCTACACACATCAATCACACGCAAGCATTGTCAATCCCACTTCAAAATTTTTTTTTAATATCATTTCATATACGTCACACTGTGCGTTGTTGGTATTTGGTAATTTTCGCATTTCCATTACCAGAACAGCTTGTCATAGCGGTCGTCAGACGACGCCACATTGCTCTCATTGTGGTTGCGGCTTCTCACATATAAATGTGTGTGTGTGCGTGTGTGTGTGTGTGTGTGTGTGTGTGTGTACTGTGGTTATTGTGGCATTACCATAGCATGCATTCTACTTTGTTTATCTGACGTGCTTAACAATGAAAGGTGACTGCCACATGTCCGAATGCTGTAATTCCACCGCAAGTAAGGTTTTTGCTGGCATTCCTAGCTTTACATTCTCTAGATATTATATTATAGTGTTTGTGGGTCTGCTGCCTAATTCAATGTGCTTACCTTACTTGCCTCACACATACATGCTATATGTATGTTTGCAATACTTTTACTCGGGTTTCCACTTGCATTTGTTATTAATTTTTTTCTTGCTCACTCGGGAGAATTTCTAAAATTCTGGCACGTGCTCCATTTTCTACTCATCATTTGAAGAGTTTTACCCTTCCACGTTGCACTTTCGCATGCTTGAACATGCTTGAGCATGTATGTCTGCATGTATGTGTGTGTAAATCCACAAATTGCGGACATGGCTATTTATATAACAACACTGATATTATGTGACCAGCGTGCTGCCAACTAGCCTAGTCACGGTCAGTTCGTCATTCAGACGCTTGGCTATACTTAATTTGTGTTGTTGCTCTTTTCATTTTCATGTTTTATTACATTTCCTGTCTTTATCGTTATCATTCATTATTTTCACAGTGCGCTACTTTTGAATAAATAATTTTTCTGTTAAAAAAACTCTGCTGCGTGACTAGAAATTGTAAAGGGAAAACCAAAGGTCGAAGGTCAAAGCTTGAAAATAACAACATGAAGTTCCTTCAAGGTTTAAATTTCAAATAACAAAAACACTTTTCATTAATCACTTTAATTAAGCGGTATCAAGGCTATCGATTACAGAACGTGCGTTATGCGGGTTCACATGCGACCTTTTTTGTATAACGGTACATATCAAACTTTCTCCGCCCCCAACCTTAGCTCCAAATTATATGCATAAATTCAGTAAAAAAATGTGGAAAGGATCCTTTGATGTCTATTAGTTACTATTTGCTTTGATAATGACTGGGAAAAATTTGAAGAGAGTATGTCTTCGATTTTCATCTGAGCTCGTATTCTGTGAAAGGTCTTACAAAAAGCTCTGAGAATCATCATAGAGAAAGAAAACACCAAACCAATAAACCACAGAAACCAATTTTTAGTCAAAGAGTTGGAATTAACAAGGGAAGAGATCCATTTTGATGTCTTATAAAAAGCGAGAGAGCGAGAGAGAGGTAATTAAACGCATAGCTATTATCAAGATTATTAGCGCTCGCGTAGGACCTAACAGTCAAGCGATTCTTGAAACTTTCGAACTGTGACCGTTGGGCTTTGATTAAGTTTATTATATTCATTACGAAACCTAGGTGTCTTGAAGAATCCAGGGAATCATCCATACATACAATATATGGTTGGTTACGTTTATATAAATAGAAAGAAGTAAGAACCATCGGTCAACATTTAGTACAAAGGAAACGCAAAGAGACAATCGGCCTCAATACAGTGTTTGTTGTTGTAAAGAACAAATCGAATATGACTGCCGAATCCCTTAGAAGCTTTCTTTGTTGTCGGATATTTTGAAGGGATTTTGTCTGGCAGCTTTGCTAGTTGCTTCCATGCTCTTTTCATGTAAAAAATTTGATTAGTTTAGGTCTATCGATGATCTTCTCCCCCGAACTCAAGTCCACATATAATGATAGTCGAAATACAAAAATGGAATAAGATTTCCTCAGTGTTACTGTGCTATCGCGGTTTAGACAGGGACTTAATGGGGAAAAAATATATATACGATATATGCGGTGATATAGCGGATCTTCAGATGTTTTCTAACTTAGTCTAATTCATGGCTAATCTAGTGTCAAAACAAGCTACCTAGAAGTGACCTAATGATGTGAACTCTTTTGTGAGGCTCCTAGTATTCATCAAAAATTCATTAAGTCCATCAGTAGTATGTTAGGTCAACTGGTAGACTTGAAAGCTGTCAGAATCATTTCAAGCTTGGCCGGTCTAGTATTACTTACAATTTATTAGGAAACCCCAACAATCTCAGAAATTAATTATTTTTGAATGATTATCCAACCGCAACTGAGATCGGTCGGTAGACTGATATAATATGTATGTATGTATATAGAAATTGAGAGAAATAAACATACTAATATCTCTGTACTATAGTTAATTAGAAGTTTTGTATTAAAATTAAAGATTCAGATACAGTTCCAGACGGCCAATCGTTGCTTCTCACAAAGTCTGGAGCCTCGTACAACGTAGTTTTCATGAAATTTATTAGGCTATGTTTATAATGAAATATCCGGATACTGGCCCAGAAAGGCAATCGTTGGCTCTTTTAATATTAGAAGTCTTGTGGAACTCGATTTCCATGCAATTTGTTATGTTATATTTATAGTGAAAATGTCGAAGCTATGTATGATGCTAAAGAAGCAGTTCAATAGCTGTCCGGACTTCGAAAAGAACAACCTTTCTTCTGTGATTATTACAATTGGAAACTGATATAATAAATGAGATAAGGAAAGACGACACTTAACTTAAACTTAACTTAACTTAACTTCAACAAATAATGTATTTTTCTTTCCTGTATAATTTGGTGTAGCTTCACTGAGATTTTTGCTAAAAAAAATTTTTTTTTAAATCATGACAGACGATTTCTTGGAAAACAATTTATTTACTTAACATATTAATTTACGATATTTAGCTAATCGAAAAACCACCGAAGCACACAAATAACAATCAACAGCAAGCAAAAACAACACAAAAATTTATGACTGATGATTCGGCAAACAAGTGGAACGTGAAAAATTGTATACACGCAAAAAAATTGCATTTCATTTTTGTATTGCTATTAAATTTATGAAGTACAAAAATCTTGAGAGATTACATTCAAAACAAGCACACTCACACAAATATATGTGCAAGTAGAGTATAAACAATTGGAAGTTGGATATATTTATATTAAGAAGCTATCACGCATTTTACGCTAGAGGGGCTTTACTAGTCGTTATGGCTAAGGTAGCTGCTTGCTGTGGATACCCCACTGCGTCTGCCAAACACAAGTAGCAAGCAGCTGGCGCATGGAGAGCAACAAAAGTGGCGTGCAAAATGGCAGCAGGTAGTCTCTAGTTGCCGATGTAAATATGAAAATCTTAAATTTTCTTATTCTTCACAAAATTTTTGAAATGTATGCCTGATGTTGTTAATGAGTATTATGTAGCCGTTGGAATATCTTCAGCAGCTGTAGGGAGTATGACAGTGCAGAAATTTAAATAGGCAAAATATTTTATTAAATTTGAGGAATTGTGAAATGAAATTGAAATTTGGTCGATAATTTGACGGTTGAAATTTCGAATATTTCTTTTATATAATTTGCAATTCTTCACAAAGTACCTAAGTCCATTAGTTTGAGTTGTGTGTTTCATAATTGTGAAATGTACATTTTTCATATACAAATTTTTTTACTAATAGAAATGCATTACGTAGTAAATAAATTTATTTAAAAAAAAATATATTTTTTTAAAATTTCGAAAATTTTTCGAACAAAATTTAATAGAATTCTGAACATAAAAATTAATGTTTTTACCCAGTAATAAAACAAAATTAAGGCAACGGGTTTTCAAATTAAATTCAAATTACAAACTTAAACTATTTTGCAATATTCTGGGTTTAAAGTAAGAAAATTATGTAAATAGCAAAGGCCACTTAGGTAGTCGAATATCTTGAAGATATCTTCAAAGAAAAGTGTAAAGAAATAAAATATTAAAAAAAAATTTCAAATTTATGAATGCATAAATTTCTGAATAGTTTTTTTATACTCTCGCAACATGTTGCTACAGAGTTTTGCTACAGATCAGTTTTGTTCACCTAACGGTTGTTTGTAACACCTGGAACTAAACGAGTTAGATACAGACACATATATATATAAATGATCAGGACGAAAAGATGAATTGGAATTTCGAGTGAGTGTCTGTCCATCCGTCCGTCCGTCCGTCCGTGCAATCGATAACTTGAGTAAAAATTAAGATATTTTGATGAAACTTGGTGCACGTGTTCTTTATCACCGTAAGACGGTTGGTATTGTAGATGGGCGTAATTGGACATCTGCCACGCCCACAAAACGCCATTAATCGAAAACAGATAAAGTGCTATGACTAAGCAGCAAATTAAGGTTATTTGGTATAAAGGATTCTAGTGGGGTGGGGCATCTGTGGGCAAAATTTTTTCTAAAATTGGGCATGACCCCGCTCCTCAATAGGTTTAATATATATATCTCGGAAACCGTTAAAGCTATATCAATCAAAGTTGCTCCGAGTAAGTTTTTCTGGCATCTCCTCATATACTGAGAAAACGAGTGAAATCGTATAATAACCACGCCCACCTACCGTACAAGAGTTATGTTGAAAACTGCTAAAAGGGCAGTAATTCGCGGAAGCAACACGGTAGAAACATTAAATCTTGCAAAAAATATGATACGTAAGGTTTGCATAGAAATCCGTGTAAAGTTTTTGCGGAGGGCGTGGCACCACCTACTTTTAGGAGAAAAATCATAACTCAACAACTCCTTAACCGATTTGAACAAAATTTGGTATGTGACATTATATTTGCATTGCTATGTCACGGTGTGGATGGACGAAATCTGATAAAAACCACGCCTGCTTCTCATGTAACACAATTTTAAATTTCATCTGATCCTTTCTCTTTAAAGCAGATCAAGCATAAAGCAAATCGAGCAGCAATTAAGATATGAAAATCATACTTTGTACAAATAGTGCCTTCACGATATGTCATCTTGTGCGTAAAAATAGACGAAATCGGATTATAACTTTTCGAGGCACCAGATACCCAATATTGGGACCTCAGTGCCTATATCTGACTTTTTTAATGAAAATATCGGGAAATCTGTAAGATATTGTAATGAAATTGAAGTATTATCTTTCCTTGATAATAGCATGCTCTGGTATCAAAAATGGTAAAAATCGGGTGAATACTACCCCTAGCCCCTATATACCTAATATAAGGATTTTCAACCTCTGGGTAGACTTTATACCACATATTTCGGTCAATATGTAAGATATCTTAACAAAATTAAGTGAACGTGTAATATCGGATATACCATCTTCTAACGCCGAAAATGTGTGAAATCGGTGAACGAATTATCTCACCTCCCATATACTACATATAATGATTTTCGTGTTCTAGCAGACTTTATGCCGAATATGTCGGTCACTGTGTGAGTTACCTTCACAAAATTGCTTAAAAACATGTTCCATAATACGCTTTAATAATGAAAAGAGTTAATGTAATCTGTGGCGATCTTCCTCTATCCCAAAAATACCCGGTATAAGAATTCCCGACTTTCCATCTGACTTTAAACCGTTTATGCTGGTCAATATGTGTGACATTTCAATGAAATTAAGTGGATATGTTTTCTTAAACACAACGTGATTTCGCGCTAAATATGAAAGAAATCGGTCTAGATCATGGTCTAAGCCGCTTCATCCTAATATAATGATTTCCTTTGGCGTGTAATATAAGTTAATAAGGTAAATAAGTAATAAGCAATATAAGTTATAAATACCAAGTATGATTGCAATCCATTAACAATTTCGTCGGATAATGAATGTTGAATTCTTCTGCAACATTTTTTAATATAAAGTTATCCCAGTACCTGAAAGCATATCCCCGCTTCTGATCTTTGCACATTGCGAGAGTATAAAATGTTCGGTTACACCCGAATTTAGCGCTTTCTTTCTTGTTTTGATTTCTGTTTTTTAAATTTTATTTACGTTATTGTGTCTAAAAATTAAAAGAAAGAAATTTTCATTTCATTTCATTTCATTTTAGTTTATTTTATATTAGTATATATCATATTATTTTATATATAAATAAATTTATTTTGTTTTATTCTATTTTCTTTTATTTTAATTAAATAGAAATAAGATTATATTAAATTTTCTTTCAATTATTTGTTATTTATTTAAATTTATTTATTATAGTTGTATTAAATTTTACGTAAAATTTTAAATAAATTAAATTTAAATGAAATGAAAATTAAAATTCTATTTTGTCATATTTAATTAAATTTTAATTTATTTTGTTTCATTTTATATTGCACTATTTTATTTTATATTTAGTTGAATTTAATTTAATTTTATTTTGCTTAATTTAATTTATTTTATTTTAATTTATTTTAATTAAATTTTGTTTTGTTTTATTTCACTTTATTTAGTTAAATAAATTTTCATTAAATTTAAATTATTTAAATTTGATTTATTTTACTTTATTTTATTTCATTTCATTTCATTGTTTTTAGTTTCATTTTATTCTATATTATTTTATTTTGAAGTTAATTTTTTTATTGTTGATTTAATTTTGTTTTTTTTTTATTTTTTATATTTTCTCATATTTTCAATATTTTTAAAATTTTTTAAATTTTTTCATTTCTTTGCATTTTTTATTCAAATCAGCCGGATATACACATTTCGCTAAAATAAATTACTCAAATGTAATGTTTTACTGTTACTAGTGAATGTTTTACTACTCAGCACAATTGGTAAATCACATTTTTGTACCCCATAAAAAGCACACATTGTCTCAGCTGCAGCAGCTGTATTTAAGTTTCCGCCAAAGCCACGAGAAAAATATTCAAATTCCGTGCTATTCCAACTAAACTGGTGCACTGGAGCACACATAAAAAATGTATTTAATATGGCTTATGTACATGTATTCGCACCGAAAGCACGGCTATCAAGGTCATAGCTTTAGGAGCAATCTCAAGGGGAAGGCATACGACATACTCAAATGATACAGGCACACACACACACACACACATACATGGTACACCAAATATAATGTAAACGCTCACAACGCGATTGCAGTTATGAGCGCATGAGCTAGTAGCAGTGAAAGTGCAACGGAGGGCTAACTAGAAAGGCAATTAAAAAGTTTTTTACATGTTTTCATTTTTTTAGGTATTTTTTGTTCTTTCTCTTCGAACGAATTCAAGTGAAATTTTAATTAGACCGGAAAATGCGAAAAATATGCGTAAAATTATAGCGTAACTCGCATTTGGCAGCATTGTGTGTACTGTCAATGAAAAGAAAATCAATGAAAAGTGAAATGAATCGCATACTTTTAGGGGCTGAGATCTAAATTTTATATATTTTGGTAGAAAAATAGCATTATCAAAGAGGGCACAAGCAAATATTCACTATAAAGAGAAATATAAATTTTTTTTGCGCCTAAAATTATGCATCAAAATTTGCAAAAGGTTGAATTGTATGTTATGTAATATGTGTAAAAACTAATATAAATCGCATTTGGCACCATTGTGTGTACAAAAACTAAAGGCGATGTTCTAACTTAACAAAAATAGAAAGCAGAAATTCAATGAAAATTTGAATTAATTGCATACTTATAGGAGCTAGCATTAATTTTATTGCAGTATGGCAAAAATATAGGAAAATAACTCACTTACCAACAAATGTTCGCTTTTAAATAAAACATTAACTTCATTAACCCTAAAATTATGCAACGAAGTTTACAAATTAGTATACATATATTTAAAATAATAAAAAATTTAACGCTACATCTCTTTTAACTTTGAAGTATAATAAAATTGAGAAGCCGCTGTTTCGCTAAGCGCAGAATGTGTTCAGTTCACCTCATCCTAGCATACTTGTGGGCGCGCACATTTTTTTTCAACTACTGCCCGTGCTAAATAAAAAGAAAGGTGAGTGTGGAAATTGGAAAAATGCATGAAACTAAATAATAAAAATTTCGCGTCACACAATTTTCAACTTATATGCCTCAGGGTAAGCGCGAGCAAAAAACCGTTTGTTTTATTAGAGAAACTACTGAACCAAAAGTGAAAGCAAGGCAAACAAAAAGCTTTATTTTATTTTAACTTGGTGCCATTGTTTGTTTTTCAGCACCAAAGCAAATTTTACAATAGTTATGAGTGTGAACTTGTCGGAACGCCTAAAAGCATGTTTTTGTTTCCAAAAAGACTACAATGAAAATCAACGCTTTTGGCGCTTTCCAGTACTTCAGGATTTTTTACACTTGATTAATTAAGAATCTTAATTTTAAAACACAGAGAACGGGAAAATTTTTACAAAAACAAATTTCACAACGACAGCAGTGAAACATAATTCATTATTAACCGAACCGGTCTCAGATTTTGAAGTGGCCGAAGATTATCAACTCGACAGCGTACTACAATAACAAATGAACAGGGTATATTTTATAGTTCGTGGTTCTTGAAGGAGTGGTTCTCCATATCACCACAACAACATTAGCTGTGTAACGCCTGAAAGTATGCAATTGGCGCATATTCCTTTAATTTCTTTAAGCCCATAAAGTAAAATGACATAAAGACGCATATCCACGGGATTCTGCCACTTTTGAGTTAATTAGTGATCGCCTAAAGGTATGCTATATGTGCTTAAAAGCGAAATCTGAGCTTGAGGTGGACATAATTTAACTTTCTCTGCGCAGTTGAGCTCACTATTTCAACTCTCTGCACTTTTTGCATGGAGACCAATAAAAATTCTTATCAGTTCAACGCCTTGCTGATGTAGAGCTACAGCGCTATGCTTTTAGGTGCCTTAATAGCACACATATACTAATCTACTTAGTATACTTTAAGGCTGCCACACACTCGTTAGCACTCTTGTTTATGCAAATGATATGAGCGCAGTGCAAGCGCTTGTGCTTTCGTCATATGTCATTATGTATGTGATATTTAGTAGAGCTCCAAAATTTTATCGAGGTCTGAAAGAGATGGATGAAAGCTTGATGAGCGTCAAATCTTGTATCTGCTGTGGTTTAGTAGCCAGCCAGTCAGTCAGAATAGACAGTCGTTGAGTTATGGCAAGGAAGAAAATGCGACAGCGCCGAAGTGCAGCCATATGGAAATTTTAAAGTGCTAAACCATGAAGCAGAAAAGAAATCATGCTACGAGGTAAAAAGTTTAAAAAATAAATCTCTAACAGTTATAACGAAAATAACGCTGAGCATCAGAGCGCCTGACACAGTTGTGCTAGGAAGCTGAGCAAACTTTTTGCCTACGATATTTTAAGTCACATACATACGAGTATGAGTATATATTGTATATACGATAAGTTTAGGCGGCAACTTTATAATATGGTTTCAAAATATCATCCTAATCGTTTGTCGTTCACAAACAAAAGCACAAAGCCGCACAAAGTTACTTTGAAAGCAACGCCTGCCTGTGAGTGCGGCCACATTTGTAGCATACGTGTAGGCGCCTGCAGTGTGGCTGTTATGTGCGTTCGCATGACAGCAAGGGAATTCATTCATTTGTTTTGACTTCGATTTTCTGTTACTCACGTATATTTTCTTTGGTATAAATTTGGAGCAGCTGCGGGTATGTTATTTATGCTTTTATCGTCGGCATATTTTTAAGCGTATTTTGCTCCCTCTTTGTATCCATGCGCACACACAATGTGTCAGTTAAGTGCGCATTATCTGCATAAAGCATCTGTCAATGGCACAACAGCTATATTGTATATAAATTAATATATCACAATGGTTTGGGCGGGGTTGTTTGAGTGCGCTTAAAAGTATGTAAAATCATTTCGTTTTAATATGCTGCAAAAAATATTGGAAATTTTACTTTCCATTGTTGATGGTAGAGTGGGTAAATACACTTGTAGTACGATAAGATTGAGCAAGATTTGCCTTTTAGTATAGTGTTGGCGCCAAAATGTAGGCAGCAAATTTTTTAAATACTTATATGTATATACATATTTACATTATTTGAATATTATTACATTATGGCTTTAACTGGCAACTCAAAAATTTCTTTAATTAGTTGGAAGCTCCTAAAAGTATGCTAAACTAATTTAGAAAGTATTTTTTCTTGAGAATTTCAGAGTTTAGACATCTTATTTAACTCTTTTGAATATACGTAAATTAGAACTAAATAAAACTCATTAAAAAGCTAAAAACTTTTCGTAAATTTTTAATTTTTCCAAAATCAAATAAGAAATATAAGGTACTGATCATGAATGATAAGAAATAAATTATACAAGAGTTAAAGTATTTATAAGCAAAACCAGGATGTAACAGATCATAAAAGGAAGCTTAAACACCATTTGATTTCATACTTAACTCGAAATTACAAAAAGTCAACGCTATAAATATGCTAAACATGTTTTATATTACTTCAACTACTAAGTTTACTTAATTCTTAACAGTTATTATACACAATTCCAGTTACGCATTTAATATTTGGCCTAAAGAAAATTAAACTTTTTATTTTTAACACTTTCCTATTATATTTTTCATTTCTCTTACTAAAAAGCGCATAAAAGTATGCTACAATATATAAGAATTTAGCAAATTTTTTAAAGCAGCATTTTTTTTTTGCAATTAGAGCTTACATATTTCTGAAAAATGAAATGTTTTAATAATATTCCACTATCTTTTTTTCTTAAAGAAATTTTTTTTGTAATTTTTACGCCTAAAAGTAGCAAATATAAAAATTTTGGGCAGAACATCACTTCACCGTTTGCTCACGCATTTAAAATGAATTGCTAAATTTCTTTTGTTACAAATATTATGGAAACTTTCGCCCAAAAGTATGCTAAACATTTTTTTTAATTGCACCCCTTCGCTTTACATAATTGTATGTTTGCTCCCAATTTTTGAACAGTTTTAACACTTGAACTTAAAGTAATTAAGTCTTTAAAAGTTTTCAAAAAACAGTTTAGCGCCTAAAAGTATGAAAGATGTAATTAAATTTAAATTTAAATTTAAATTCCAAAGCAATCAGATGCATTGTCTCACCTTTCACTTTTCACATTCTACGACGGCACTGATACCAACAATTTCATTAACTCGAAGCCTAAAGAGCACGCAATAACTTAAAAATTCGCAGGCACCCTGCCACAGCGCCTAAAAGTCCACCAACTTCCCATACTTCCTCTATACACTCGTGACCATAAATTACACACTCACGTTGTACACGCATAAATTTTGACAGTAAATGGATGCGATTTGCGTGTTGCAACAACAGGCGCAAGCGTAAACAGCTGTCACATTTGACGTACATATATATCCGCCTCATATTATGCAACTACCTGCTAAGAGCAAGCAATTTAAAAGCTCTTAAATTGTGTGCGGCAAGAGTAAGCTGTTGTTGCTTGCTTGCCTGCCTGACTATAACGTCAACACCCAAGCATACAAACACACGCATACAACCCAGCGGTTTGCGCGTGACTGGCACTATGCCTAAAATGCGGCAAATTTCCGCACTCCATTTCCATTTCTATTCGTGTTTCTAGAAATAAATTGCAAAAGACAGTTTTCGTTTTTGTGTTTGGTTGCGTACGCGTGCAGCGTGTCAGGCGAGACATACTGACGACCAAATACGCCAGGCGTAACAATTGTTTGAGCGCGTCTGGGTCACACGCACTTGTGCTACGCTAGCCGCCTTAAAGTATGCTAGGTGCCTGCCTGCCTTCACTTTAATTTTTGCCGGGGAATTTCTCAGGCGTTGAATTGCCGGCGAATAATGAAATAATTCGTGCATGTAAATTATGGGTTCAAAGCGGGAGCGTAAAGCGGAATGGTTGAAAGCAGGGAAAATATGAGTGTGAAAAAAATACTTATATACCAGAGAGGGGCCATCAAAGCCATAACTGGTGCTTTCCTTTGTTATTTTCAACTTATATTTCTATGGCTGTCGGCATTTCAATTGAACAAGCAAATTTCAATATTTCGCACGTATGAGCATTGACTGTTTATGGAATTTATGAGCTTTTATTAAATCTTTAGTTCTAGCTGAGGAAAGAATGGGTTGTAATTAACTGAAAACGCTTACGTAAAACGTATTAAACTAGTAGCGAAAAGTGAAAATTGCAGTGAAAAATAAATAATAATAAAATAGCTGGCAATCCTCGTCCAACCGAATATTCAATTACATATTCAAAATTTCATTTGAACTATTTGCGGAATTTTGTAAATAAAATTTAAGCAAATTTCAAATGACAACCCTTTAAAAAATTCTATTACTTAAGACAAACAGCTAATTTACTTAATTGCCAATGTTTGTATTAAATCTACCAAATTCATTTCAAATTGTTTAAAATAAAATTTAGGTGGCAACGCTCTTCAATGTAATAACTGCATCAGATTATTCTGCTTTCATTTCAATTATATCTTTATATTAAATAAGAAATTAACCTATTCATCAAAAGTTAAATATAAAAATTATAAATGTATGGCAACCCTATTAAAGAAAACGATTACATTCTTTCCGCAGGTTTTTATTTTTTTTAGCATATTTTAATAAAATGAAATATTCTATAAAAAACTTTAATTCGATTAAGAACAGGTGGCAACTCTTTTAGATGAAATTTCGAAATCCAATTACCAAATTTTAAATAATTGATCACATTTGATTATTAAACGCGTAGTGGTTTTACGTATACTAGCTAGCTAAAATATTTTTTACCTTTATTTAAATGGCAACCCTATTAAAAAAAAATTCAGAATGTGACTTTCAGTATGCTAAAAACTATTAGATTATTTATCTATACATATTTCAATAAAGTCAAACTTTCTATTTACCATTAAGTGGCAATCCAATAAAAATTTTTTTTTTCAAGTTAAATGACTACTTATTACTTTCGGATTTTGCGGTTCTTCAAGATTCACTTTTATACAAAAGACTGAAAACAAACTGATTAGATGACTTAATTTTCTCTATTTTAAAGTTTTGTATATCCATAGTAGCTTTGAAAGGACTTGTGGATAATTACAATATATGCAGAAACATTATAAATACCTAGACCGAAAATTTCGATTGTCGCCAAGAGTCTCCAATATGTGAAAAATGCTTTATCGGATCAATCGGCTTTGGAATGTCTTCAATACAGTCGGGTTCATAATCAACAACTGAATACGAACTGATTTGAACACTGAAACTCGAAACCTTTTAAAAGCAGAGTCACCCCCTGATGGCAATATTTTGGTCTGTCCCTCAGTCATTCTGCTTCACTAAATCAAATATATATAAGAACTCGTTAGGATAAGTTTTTGGTCCTGTTTGATTATTTGGTCCACAGATGTGCCGACCAAATCTTTTTTTTTTCATCATTCCATTCAAGTTAATTAATCCCGAACTAACCGCAGATACCTCAGAGTCTGTAGTGGCCCGCGATTTAAAGGCTTCCGTGGCGTAAATACCGAATCGGTGATATTTACACCCAAGCTCGTAGGTTGGTATTATGAAGTCGTTTTGTCTTAAAATTGCGTCAAAGTTTAACAAACTTAGTTAGTTTAACAAGTTATAAAATTTTTCAGCCCCACACCACCGTTATACAATTTTAATCAAGTACAGTACAGTACTTCTTTCCATTTTTTTTTTTCCAACATTTCCCCTTCATTGCATTTCTTCGATGAATTTGTAAATAAATTTCCTGGAAATCATCATCGTAAAATCAGACTAACTTTTCAAATGACATCTGTCTGATCTGCCACGCAAATTTGCCGAGCCAACGACAAGCGCGCTGAAAATTATGCAAAGCTTTTTGCAAGTTCATAGTTTGTCCTGAAATCGCCACCTGCCCAAAGGGGCACGTATGCCAACAGCAGAAGTGTAATAAAACTTATGCGAAACTTAATCAAACCTGTGTGGATATAATTTGCCGTGGCAACTTCAGCTGAATGCCAATCTTGTACGCGCACACAGCAAAAGGGAAAAGTGGGGAGCGCGCCGCAGCAAGGTTGAGAAAAAAAGCGCCGAGCAAGTCGAAGCAACAGGCTGCAAAGCGGTAACGTAACACAAAAGCTCCTTAATAAATTGTAAACGGCTGTTGTAAAGTATGCGAAGCTTGCGAAAAAAAAGTATTATTTAATAAAAAAAAGTTGCACAAAACGTGTTTGCACAACAACGAGCCTAAAAGTATGTAGTTCATTAAAACTTGCTGCGACTAAAGTGAAATGCAAACGACTAGTTGAAATGTTATAGGCGGCAGAAGTGAGGCGGCCAGGCAGTGAAGTATAAGAAAAGGGGAAATTAAAAAGTTTTGACAGCAACCAAACTGGAGACAGCATAACGTCATAAATATGCAACGTAGTGAGCGCCGGAGTGTATGCTTTAAATGCTTGAAGTAAGAAAATATAAATTTTTATGAAAAATTAAGTGAAAGCTTTCAATATAACACATTTCCTTTAGAAAAAATTTAATTAAAGGTATGCGCCTAAAAATATGCTAAGTCCACATTGAAATTTGAACACCGTACAATTGCAATATTTATTTCAACTTAATATATGTATTTTGTTCTTTCCCTGACCTCAAAATTGTACTAATGATACAAGTATAGCACCTAAAAATATGAAAGAAAAATTTATATACCCAGCATTATACTGATTAAACAGATTCTAGAAAGGCCAGAAAGTGCTAAAGGCTAATATAGACATATAATAGTACTTGGAACTGAGTTATTTGGTACTATTGTTAAATATGAATTATTTTTAAAATACTGTACCCGCACCTAAACGTATGTTTACAAGTAATTGTTTATACTACATGGAAGTTTACTTCACTAAAATCTGTAGTGAAACTATTATAATATTATCAGAAAGAAACAGAGAGTTAGTAAAAGAATGTATACATAATATGTATATGTATATCTAAAATAAAACTTCTATTTATAAGAAAAAAAAATTACTATACACAAAAAGTTTAAAATAAAATATTAAATTATCAAATTTCAATTATAATAATTTTTTAATTTTTATTTCCTTATTTTTTATGATGAGGACTCATGTTTAACTCATATTATTACTAAAAAAATTTTAAATTTCAAATGTGCCTAAAAGTCTGCACGAAGTTGAAACATTTTTTTTCATATAGAAGTTTAATAAAGCATTAAATTTAACATATGTTTGGTAGAAGTTGAACTATAATAAGTTAATATAATTTTACTTTTACTTTTACTTTTATTTTTGCGCCTTAAAACAAGCACTCATTAGTGATCAAATTTTAGTACAATTTCATCTCTAATATATATTTAAATTATCAAATAAACAAGTGTCTTTCAGTTTTCATTCACAACTATATTCCTTATTACTCTTCGAAAGCTATTACTTTGTTTGAATATTAAAAACTAAAAGTATGCAATTATAAACGATAAATTCGGAAACTATATAATTAAGATAAGTAAAATTATTTTTAACATTTTTCTCACTAATATTTTGCCTCCACTGATAATTTTCATTGCTACTGCTAAATATATAACTTTTATCCATACGGAACTAAAATTCTGCCTTGATTTCTGACATTTCTGTTAAATTACTGAAATTTTGTTTAATACCATTTATATTTTGTAAATTCCACTTAAAGTTTGATGAGGACTTCAATATTTCATACCCTGATATTGAATGCAGAATTTTAAGAACTGCGCGCATAAAAGTATACTTTTTTTCCTTCATCCCCCGAAGACCATTCAACCATGAGCCAATTTTAAAACCAAACAAAACGGATTACAATATTCAGGATTCGCACAAAAACCAATGCGTCATATATTATTGTTGCGCTGTTTTGTCAGAGCTTGTAATACGTAAAGCCTAATAATATGCAACTTATAAGCTTTTGTGCAACGAAACAATGGTATTAAGCAAACCATGCATACGAACAAAAGCCTCCCTACCATATGCTTAACGCATACGCCAGCATTTAAGGCCGCACAACAAATAACGGACCGAATCTGACCAACAAAGGTCGACCGAATATTGCGACGAAGGCTGAAGCGAACGCGCATTTAATTGATTAATCCAGCAGTGGCAAATTGCGCTGATGGCATTTTAAGAGCATAGCGCGTCATTCGATAAACAAAAACAGAAATGGGTTTCAGCCTAAGCCAACAACAGCAGTAAAAATATACATTCGAGCGTATTTGAACCACAACAGGTGTCTAGCGAATTTGTTGTAATGAACACTGTGGTATTACAATGCCCGGGCATATGCAACAACTTACGCAAACATCAGCACCCAACCGACCAACGTACATATGTGGCGACGCCTACAGTTCTTCGCTTTACTGTCGAATACACCCCAACACGCCCAAACGCTGGCCTTACAACTTTCAATGTTTATATAGCGTCAACATTAAAAAAGCCTCGATGACGTGTGGGTTGAGAACCATGAACGAAAGCGTGAATGTGTTAATCGGCTAACAAGTGGCAGTGTACGTGAAACTTGCCTCCGGCATGGATCAACCCACAAGGGGTTGGAAAAACTGTACAGTGTAAACAAATTTCAGGCTGAAAGTTTTCAAAACTAGATTTTTTGGTGTCTATTTGGTATCTCTCAAAGACCCTAATAGTATTTTAATTGCATAAGCGCCAAAATGTAGGCAATATAAAATGGTGTAAACAAATTTGAAAGCAACTTGAAACAATATACTAAATGTATATATTTAATTTAGTTTTGAGAGAATATTTGGGGAACTGGAAGCTGTAAAATTAAAACTAAAGTAATAACAATAGTTGAAAAGAGTAAAATATTGAAACAATTAAAAAATATAAGTAAACAAATAGAGTAAAAAATAGTAATAAATATAGTGAAAAAATAGTGTACTAGAAGCTTATAACATAACCCGCTTTTTAGTACAATAATTTATTAAAATGAATAATTTAGTACAAAAAATTACTACTAAAGCATTAGTACTAAAAAAATTAGTTCTAAATGTCGAAAACCTTACATTTAGTACTAAATATTTCATATCACAAAAGAAATAATAAATATTTAGAACCTATTAGGCAACTATGAAAACCTACGCAAGAGCTATTAAAAATTACAGTGAATTTTGTTGTACAACATTAATTTTTAATTAAAAGTACTTAAAATATTTGAGCACCAATATATTTTTTTTTCTAGAATTCCATACTAAAACAGAGTAAAATGTAAAGATTAAAAACTTAAGCACAAAAGGTTAGAGGATATAAACAAACAATGTGCTAAAACAGTGCTAAATTTTCATACAGAGTTTAGTACTTATGATCTCGCATTAAACACAGAAATTTTGGACTGAAAAAGAATCTGCAATTTAAAATAAAAAGTGGTGGAACTTAGTACTAAAATATGTATCTACTATTTCTCTTCAGCCAAATATTTGTCATTAATTTTTACTAAAATCTGGTTAACAAAAGAAAACTTTAGTACTTGTTTACAATAGTACTAAAATTGTGAACTTTTGAAACATTTAACATTGAGAAATAAATACTAAAAGTCAGGAATTAATCAAACTGATGTACTAAAATAGTACTAAAAAATTTACGTTAAAACTTAGTAATAAAAAATGTATTATTATGTTGTTATCGATAAGCTAAAAGCGGATAAGCGATTTGAATTTATGAGTGGTGTATTAAAACAACACTAAAAATTAGTACTAAAAGTCTTATCTTTAAGGCTAAACGCCTAAGGCTCAAGCATTGTTGAAGATTTCATATTGTAAGCTTAGTACAAAAGCCATGAATGGACAAAAGTGGTATACTAAAATAGTACTAAAAACTGTGTACTAAAATAAAGTGCCTTTAAAAAGGTGAGTTAAAACTTATGGGGCAAGAACACAATGTGGATTGAGAAGAGTTAGTACACCTCTTCTAAAAATAGTACTAAAAAATACGTGCTAAATTTTGTGCCAAAAGTTGTTATTATATTGCCGATACTTTAAAACTTAAGGGACATGAACACAATTTGGATTTAGAAGAGGTATACTAAAATAGTACCAATGTTTAGTACTAAAAACGTTAAACATCACCAATTTAATTCATATACATATATAATTGTACAATATATAATCCATAAAAAAGTATCAACTCTTAAGCATTTCCCACCCGAATGTGTAAAATATATATCTTTACAATAATAAGTATAGATAAATTACTTTGAATGCAAACTATTATGTTATATTGTTTGTACAATAAAAATATATTTGATTGAATCGTCCATGAATGACTAACTGCCGGACGCTGGGATTGTCGTGCATTGTTCGTTGATTAGACGGGTGTAGATTAAACCATTGAAAATCATACTTTCCTATCCATATTGTATATAAAGCTTTGAATTTACTCATTCTTGTTGCATTTATGAATTACTTTCAACTATTATTGTATTTGAAGTATTTTATCAAACATATGAAATAGATATTACGTCTATTATATAGAAGATATATATGTATATATTTGTTGTTGACCTCGACCAAATGATTGACAAAAATTATGATAATATTCACATAAGCATTCACTCGCTGCGACGCTTGCAAAGGGAAATGATAACAGAATGAGATGACTGAAGATGATTGAATGAAATTTTATGCGGGTCACAAAGCAATGGAAATTCAGGAGGTTGGCGTGAGTAGAAGAGAAGAAACGGTTAATATGAAATACTACTAAAAATAATAATACTGAAAATAGAAGAAATATGTACATATGAAATTGAGTTTGGAAATCAAATTTAATAAATTTGAATCTAAAATTTAAAAGGAGTACTCAAATTTATTAATAAATTAAATTCATATAATTGAAAAATTCACAATTATAAAAAATAATTATAATATAATTAAAATAATAAATTTCAAATAAAATTTCACAAAAGTTGATTTAAATAAATTACAAAATTCTACTTTATTAAGAAAATCTACACAACGCTAAGCAATTAAAATATTTGTACTAAAGTTTTTATAAGAATTCCGGACCTTTTTTAAAAAGAAGTAGTAAAAGTGGGTCTAGCTATTAAGCTGTTATAATACTTTTATTCACGTACTAAATTTTAAAGAAATTTCTATGAATTTGAAATTTTATTAAAACAAATTGTACTAAAATTTAGTATTAAAGTTTTATATTAAAAATAATAAATATTGAAGAATATTTAAAAGTTTGAAAATGCAAATTTTCGTATCTATTACTAAAATCTAGTACTAAATAGTGCTAAAAAATGTGTAAAAAATTTAGTATTAAATATGTTTTTTCTAAAAATCATAATATACCAATTTATTTCATTAAGTGCACACTCACAATTTCTTGAGTATTAATATAAGGTAAAAATTATTGTAAAAGTTGGTGCAAAAAATTTAGAAAAAGCTTTTGATATTGAAATTTATCTTAAGTGTAAACTATTAGGTGTCAAAAATTTCTCTTGTTTTTCTCAAAAAATAACTAAAACCAGATGCAGCCTGAAGCAGCACTAAAAACATGTAAAAAAGTGTAGTAAAATTTAGTACTAAAAAATGTTTATACAAAAAATCATACAAAGTAATTTATACACATTTAGTAAAAAATTCCAACTTTTTGAAGTATTAATATTTCATAGAAAAAATTAATAAAAAACAAGTTTGTACTAAATAGTTTAAAGCTAAAATAATAGTGTTTCCTAAACGTTAACTATTTAATATATTCAGGCGTTACAACATCTCACGGTGTTCTCAATGGCGAGCTATAACTACATTAAGAATAAAGAAATACTGAAGAATATGTACTAAAATTTAATGCTAAATATATTTTGTGCTAAAAATCATGAAAAATAATTTTTCTAACATTTAGTACAAAATTTTAACTTCTTTAAGCATAAAAAATGATGGCGGGAGTTAAGATAATTATAATCGTTTCCTTAATGTAAACTACTTGGGGCTTTCAGGTGCCCAAATTCCTCTTGGAGTTCTCAATAAAGAACTACAAGGAACCACATGTTACGTGTATTGCGCCTAAAATTGCGCAATATTAAAGTAAAAAATGCATCGGAACACACTTTATTTCTTTAATTGTACGCCACTGCACACATTTCTCCTTCTTTCCCTAGCTTGTACCGCCAGCAACTAAAAGTAGACTACATGAGGCACACAACTTGCTTTGCGCCAACAAAACAAACATAAATAAAACAGCTCAATAAAATAAACAGTAGAAAAATACAAGTAGACAGCTGGAAAATAATCGGGATTAAGAAAGCATGCAGGAAAAGCAAGCAAAGAAAGAAATACGAAACAACAACAGCAAAACATTTATTTTTCCACAACGGTGTGTATTTTTTGCTGTATTTTTGCACGCAGCAAGATTATATACAGTTATTATGTAACAAAAGTAACAAAAAATACATGTTGTCGTAAAAACAACAAACATTATTGATGACAACTGACACAAGTGGGCAAAATGTATTTGTCGTTTACACTCTAGCGCTTCAACTGTGCAGCGCTGCTTTCACTGACCAATACACATCACTTAATAGTGGTGAAATTAATGTTGACGTACAATACATATGTATATATAATGCCGATATACATACATACAATTGCCAAAATTATGCAGGAGGAATTATATTTGCGTAGAAATGCAAAAAAATTTAGTTAGCTTTCAGGCGCATTCGAGCGGAATGTTCAGAAGAACTTTTATCGAAATATTCTTAACTTTTCGTGCGCTCCTTCGTTCTACTTTACGTTACAACAGTGGTTTACTTAGGTACTTATGTGTTGGCACCAGATGCTTTGTTGGTTTTGCATACATTTCAGATTTAAGCACTTACTATTTGCTATTGCATACTTTTAGATGCTTACACTCATGACATCAGCTCACAAGCATATTTTTACGCTTTGAGTATTATTTGAGGTATAAAAGAAATGAAATTTGGGAAAATTTAACTTTAAGAGTTTAACTCATAATAATAATTTTAATTATTAAAACACTTAATCATAAGCATACTTTTAGGCGCATTGCATTTCTAAATTTGCAAAAATTAACTCCAAACTAAAATGAAGTAACTTGAAAAAAGCATTTTATTTCGTTTGAAAACTTCAATTTTCATAAATATACATAGCATACATTTGGGTGAAGCATGTTTCGAAATTTCATTATTTATGTCTTCACTACTAAATAAACTGTATTTAATACTCTCTGGCAGTTATTAAATGGCTATTTTTCTTTACTTTTGGTGCGACAAAAGCTCACACCACTCAGCGAATTCGCAAAAAATCATAAATCAACCAAACTAATCGAAACAGTGGGTGCTGCAACGTATCCACCTACTCACACTTTTAAAAATAATAAATTTTCTTTTATCAATACGGCTGTGTGCTTAAAAGTTAATGACCCATACACACGAATAGAAAGGAGATAATTCATAGAAAAAAGCGTAGGCATTGTAGTGTATACTTTTAAGCGCCTACAGCCACACTTCTTACATAACCACTCAAGTAGAAGTGCCTAAGCTATCAATCTACGGGAGATAAAGCCAATCAAAAACCTAGACACCTAAAAGTAGGCTAAAAACATAAAACAAATGGACAGAAGAAGCGAATTGGCAGATGAAAAGAAAAACAAAACTGAGACATAATGCTGGTAAACAATGTATAAAGCATAACAAACAAACAAATCTGGCAAACTGAGTGACAGTCGGTCGGCAGCATAATCGAATTAATTGGATTATTAAAGCTACTGCATGAATTTCAGTTTGTATATAAAACTTATGTGGGGTATAGAGTCTTCTGTATCAGCTTAGTGGAGCTTAAATGGAGCGGGCAAGTAAAGCGAATTTTCATAAATTAATAATGTTATGAAATAGTGAAATAACACAGCATTTCGCTCGCGATTGGAATGCCTGCTGAAATTCTCAAGGGATTTTCTTTGCTTTCTTTATATATACTTTCAGACAGAAATCGATAACTACCTTTTTTTTGTTTAGAAGTCATAACTGAGAAATAATAAAACTGCATTTTTTCCAGAAAAAACTTAAATGTTGTGATGGACTGTTTTCTAATAACTCATCTTCTTTCTTTCTCATTCTTTTTACCTCTATCTCTCTCCCTTCCTCTCCCTCTCCATCCATCCATCTCACTCTCCCTTTTTCTTTCTCTGCTGGGCTAGACTATAGGTTGCATTCTCTCTCTTTACTCTCCTTCACTTCTCTCCAAGAAAATCAACCCGTTAGTATTCATATTAACGTGTTCTCATAAGGCAGCTATAATATCGAACATTCGATGTGTTGTTCAAATTTTTGAAATTTTTCAAATTTTATGTTTAAGACTATTACAACAATGAGAGTTTCCTTTAAAATAAGTACTAATTATTTCTGTATTTGCAGATTTCAGCCAAGGATCTCAATCATTCCATATATATAAAAAATACAGCTAAAAACTTTACGCTCACCACACCAACAAATCAAATCGTTCTCAGAAAATCGAATTTCGCAAACTCAAACATCTAAACAATTTCTCCAGAAATGTAAATTTTTGTCGACAAATCTTCAAAATATCGCAAAAGAAGAGTCACAAAATCGAAAATGATAATCTAGTCGTAAGAGTGAAGCAGGAACTAGCTTCCTGTTATAAAGCTTAAGCCTAACGAATTTTGGTTTTGAAAAACAAACACATAACGGCAAATTGTACTTGTAAATAAATAGTTAAACAACTATAACTCGCTTATTAATTACTGTTAGTTGAGCGGAAATTCATTGGCCATTCAAAATGACGAAAAAGTACGAATTCGATTGGATCATTCCCGTGCCGGAGGAGTTGACCACCGGTTGCGTGTTCGATCGCTGGTTTGAGAATGAAAAGGAAACCAAGGAGAATGACTTTGAGAAGGATGCTATGTTTAAAGTGGACGAATATGGATTCTTTTTGTATTGGAAAAGCGATGGAAGGGTGAGTTAGCAAGAAAAATATACTTTTTCTAACTAAAAAAATTTTTTTATTTAAAAAGTACAATGATAAATAAATTTTATATTAGAGAAATTTTTTAAAGAAACAATTTTTTCAAAAAGGCACTATATTTATAGTACCTAAATTGCAAAAATTTTTCAATACCACCAAAATTCTAATAACTAAAAAATTTTTCAAAATAATTAAGTCAATTTGCATTTTTTACATAATTAATTTTAAATATGTTTTAAAAAAAAAATTTATAACATACTTAAAAAAAGGATTACATTTAATTTAAAAAATATTCAATTTTAAAAATTCTTGAATAGAAAAAATTTTCAATCTTAAAAACATTTAGAAAAAGTATAGGATGTATTAAAAAGTGATGTTAAAAATGTATGATATGAAAAGTGTATTGTTAAAAATTTAAGTCAAAAAGAATTAAAGGTTTTTCAAAGCAGAAATTAATATTACGAGAAAGCTTTAAAATATTTTTAAAGTGAAAATTGAGATGAAAAAAGGTTTATCACAAAATAATTCAAAATTTTAAAAATTTTTTAATTTTTTAATGAAAAAGTTAGTTTAAATTAAAAATTTTTTTCGAAAACAATAGGCACTTTCGACGAAAAGAAACAATTTCACTAAAATAAAAAGTAGAAAATTTTAATAATTTTCTTATAAAAATAAATATATATTTTATATAAAAAATATATATATATTTATAATATATATATATATATATTATTTATATATTATTTATAAAAATTCTTAAAAAAGTAAGCGTTAGAAATGATTTTTCCAAAGTTAAAACGTAAAGGCATAAAATTTCGATAATAATTTTAAAGCGTTTTAAATCTAACAAGCTTGAAATTTAAAAATTATACATTTATTACTTTCGTAAAAAATTCTTAATTGAACAATATTGAATAAATTTAATATTTTATAACTTGCTTTATAATTTAATTTAGAATTATAAAACTTAAAAAAAATTTTCCAATTTTAAAATAATATTAAAACTAATGATTTTTTCCATAAAATTTAAAATAAAAATTTTTTTTAATTTCTACAATAGTTTTAACATTTTTGAAACAAATTTGAATTCTTATTTATTAAATATGACTTCTTGTTGCATGATATGTTATAAATGTTAACTGAAATAAATGCATAAATTTTTAAATCTTTTTTCAAAGAGAAATAATAATCATTAATTTTTGAATCCTTTTTCAAAAAGAGAAAATTACATAATTTTTAAAAATTTTTTTTTTTTTTTAATTTTCTTTCATGAAAATCCAACATACCTGTCCAGGAAGGTGACGTTATCGAATTGTGTCAAGTTAGTGATATAAGAGCGGGTGGCGTGCCGAAGGTAAGTGAATTTGATAGTTTTACATAAATGTGATAAAAAAGAAAATAAAAATATGAAATTAAATTAAATTTTTATGTAGATTATACATATACATAAGTAAAAAAAACTTACAAGCATATTAAAAATAAATTATTAAGGTACCAAAAAAAACTATTTTACAAAGTTATGATGTGAAAAAAAATTGTTTAGATTGATAAAGATTAAACAAAATATAATATGAAAAAAAAAAATTGATAATAATACAAAAATATATTTTTATACTTTCTTCTATTTTTGAACTTTCCAGTTTTAAGCTTAATAAAATGTAATATTATAATATTATTGAAAAATATTAAATTTGTCTAAATTAAATTTCGAAAACCAAATGCTGCGCGTTCTGTGCTTTTCTCTACGCCTGTATACCTGCCGTTCCAGCAAAACAACCACACACACTCAATCATACAGCTATAACGAAATATTATACGAACAATGCCACAATTGACGAGCTGCAACCGCAAAAGCCGCAGCAACAACCGCAGAGGCTTGAATGCACAAGCACACCTTTCACCTTAACGAATCCGTCTTCTTTGCACTTCACACGCCGCTAATTTCTCCACTACAATTTGGTCTGTCTCTCTCTTCCCCTGAAGTGTGTGGCACTACTGACACACGCTTCCCGCTTTCGCTGCATGAATCCACCGCAAACTCTCACTTGCATTCCATATTTTACATTACCCCCCTCGCGGGTGCCACACTGCGTATACGTAACGTGTGCGTTGTGTGAATTCTGGGTGTTGGGTGTGTGTGAATGTGTGTGAGTAACATATACGTACTGTGGCACATAGTAAGGTCAACGAGTGGCATTTCATGGGATTAAAGCTATACATGTCGGCTTCTATATGGATTTGAGCATTTGTGCGTGTATGTGTGGATTTGTGTGCACTTTCGTTGCTTTCGCTAGTGTCAGGCAACCACAATCATAATTCATTTTTGTGATTGTTATACGAGCATTCTGTTGCTGTTGTTGTAATTGTGGTTTTGTTTCCTGTTCTATAACAACCTGTAAGGTGTTGAAGTGTCAAAATGGGGTGGTTGCCAGATGAAGGTAGCAAGGTTTAAGGTTTTAAAGAATGAAGAAAAAGCAAAGATGAAGGAAAATAACAAGAACAAAATATTGCATAAAAAATAAAAGTGAGTAGTTTAATTAATCGCAAACTTTCATAACATTTTTTTTATTAAAATTAAAATTATAAAAGTTAAAATTATAGAAATTTAGGTTCTAACTTAAACAAAAAAAAATTTATAAAAATGTATATTAAAATTCCAACAATATCAAATTAAGTTTAAAGAAATTTAGAGAAGAAAGAAACAAAGTTGTTATTTTAAAATTCAAATCATTATAGAAATAAAAATATCTAAAAAACTTAATTAAATTTAAATTTAAATTCTAAAAATAAAATCAAAAAAACTGAAATTACCACTAAAATTTAAATTAAATTAAAATTATAAATAATATTAAAATTAAAATCAACATCGCCATTAATACTTAAATTAAAATTGAAATTATGATAAATATTAAAATTAATTTTAAAAAATTAAAACTAAAATATCATAACGAAATTAAATTTGAATTTAAAAATAAACTTAAAATCACAAATAAAATTTAAATTAAAATGAAATTTAAAACTAAAATAGAAAAAATTAATACTAAATTCCAATTAAAATTTAAAAAAATATTAAAACTAAAGTAAAAATTAAAATTTAAACCAAATTCAAATTAATATTAATATAAAAAATTTTATTTAATTTTAATAAAATTTAATATGTCATATCAATATATAATAATAATAAAAATTAAAATTGTAATTAAAATTGAAAATGAAATTAAAATTAAGAGTAATATTAAAATAAAATTTTAAATTGGAATTAAATTAAAAAGAAATTTAAATTAAAATGAAAACCAAATTAAATTTAAAATTAAATTAATATGGAAACTAAAATGTAAATTAAAATCCAAACTAAAATAAGATATAAATTTAAAATTAAAACCAAAATTAAAAGTAATATTAAAATAAAAATTATAATTTATTAATAGTTAATTATAAAATTGAAATTTTAATTATTCGATTAAAATTAAAATTGGAGAAAATTTAAGCTGAATGTTAATAACTGAAATTTTAAATTAAATTAGAGACTAAATAATTAGTTTTAAATTTATTAAAAAGCAAGATTATTTCCAACAAAACTAACTAAATTGGATACTTCAATGCTTGTACTTATCAGTACAATTGAAAAACTGGAACGAACTATTTTTTCATTGAATTAAACAATATATCTTAAATTCTCAACAGGTTTATGATAACCAGATTCAATATAAATTGGATTTGTCTTAAAATGTTGCTGTGTTACGACCACCTACCTGTTTTATAGTTGTTGCCGTAAGGAATATAGAGTGTATAGCTCTTATCATTTATAATCATTTATAATTTCTCCAACTCATACAGCCACCCTAGTTTCGATAACTAGCTCTTATTTCTCAACCATTCTACTATTTCATTACTACTCTCCTTATTTGCTACTTTCTATCAGTTAGTTTGTAGGTAGACCCACAATTTTTGACATATTTTATTTTGGTGTGTCGATATCTTGCATATCAGTACACTTTCCATTCAAACTCTGATAAAAAACAATTATTGTGTGACAATTCCGAACTTAAAACGGTTTTATTTCTTTCTTGCTTTTAAGCTTGTTAAATCAAGGGTCTAGCTAAGCTGTTCATTTGCTGCTACTCTACTATGTTATAACTGTTGTTATCACTTAACTCAATTTTATACTACAAAAGAAACAGTTAAACGAAATTGGGGTTTGGGAAATTGGGAAAATTGGGAGAGAATTGGGGTTCAAATTCAGGAGAAAAAATTTAAATCAAATAAAGAGAGTACAGATTACTTGAAAATAATCATAGGCCATTTTAAGCCAGTTAGTGGAATTACTTTGAAGAAAACAATGACAGATAGCTGGCGCTGTATACATTATAGATTTTATTTTCAAACTAAAGCATTTTTTTTTTGCAAAAATAAGTTGTTGCTGAGCTCAAAACGTGTCGAAAATGTATATTTCTCGCGAAGCTCTACACTTATTACTTATTTGTAGCTCTGACAGTGTGAGAAAAAGTAGTAATTAATAGCCTGCCACTCGATTAAGTACAAACATTTAAGACTTATTTCTATTAATTAAAAAATTTAATTTTTTCTGCCTAACACCAACAATATAGGCTTGTAAAGAAATTTGGAATAATTAGTTGGATATACCCATACTCCAAGTAAACAAATTTCCACATAAATACCATAGAAACTCAATAAGTACTGTTTATTTAATTGTCAGTCTATTTATTGCATCAATTAGTGAATGAAATTCAAATATGCGTAAAAACCACAAACATAAACAAATAAGATGAACGATGTGTTAACGATGTGGCAAGTGAATGCAGCACAAAAATTATCGCAAAAATCGGCAATTTGATGATGAGTGATTGCTTGTTAATGTAGTTAATGAGGTAATATTTAATGCGCACGAAAAATTAAAACAATTAGGTAAAAAACAACAATAGCAGAAAATAAAAAAATAAAAAATTTAAAAATGCTGAAATAACAAATAAATGTTTATCGGGCTAATTTACATAAATTATGCTACAAATGCAAATCGATGTCCTTTTTTGTAAAGTAAATAGATATTTACATTGAAAAGAGCACTTCTTTTTTGATTATTATACAACTTTTAAATATTTCAAGGTCCTTAAATACTCGTTGAAGGACCCAATGCGCATTATAATTACAATTTTTTATATATGAAAATTGTAGATATTATTTTATTTTATTTTATTTATTTCTTTATATTTAATTTTATTTAATATTATTTTATGTTATTTAATTTAAAAAAAATTTTTTATTTCTTTGTATTTTTTTTTAACTTATTTAATGTTCTTAATTTTATTCAATTCAATTTTCTTTTTTAACTTGTTTTACATTATTTACTTAAATTACTTAAATTTTTTTAATTTACTTATGGTAATTATTTTATTTCATTTTAATCTAATTCAATTTATTTAGTTTACGGCCTTGACTTTTCACAACTACATACACACATACATATCAATGCACAAAGCGAACCCTTTTCAGCAAATAAAGACCAGGTGAAAGTTAACAACTACCGCCTAGTTGGTGGCCTAGTTAACATTTTAATATAATTCTGTTGCAGCGCAACTCAAAAGCGCCAAAGAAAACACACGCACAAGAGGGGAGCAAATAATGCATTAAGATTGCATTGCATATCATTTGACTTGCAAAAGTCAGTGCAAAAGAATAACGATGAAAAGTAACAAGAGAGGGAGTGAGTGAAGTATGAAGAGGTGTGAGCGGCAATGAGCTGGTTTGGTAACTGAAGCAAAAACAAAGAGTTGAAAAATAATATAAAATGTAATATCTTTGTGTGTGTGTGCGTGTGTAGTTGTAGTGGCATGAGCCAACTGACGAACTGTTGAATGGCAAATTGACAGCATGACAAATTCATTTATATGGTATGGTGGATTAAGTGAGGTATGAAAATGGGGATGGGAGGCAGAGAGTGAGAGAGAGATAGATAGAGATAGAGAGAGTTGCGTTACGCAAAGTTTGGGTAAAAAAATTTATCAACTGACTGTTGACTGACGGCCTATTTAACAAACTGACTGGCAAACGGACTGACAGACTAATTGACTACCGCACTGGCAGTCTCTCTACTAGATCTTGAGTGTGCGAAATTATGCAGTAGAGGTAAGCTTCTAACCTATCTACCTCTCTTAATGCCCCAATGCAACTGAGTCGTGTGTGCTGCAACTAAGAATCTACCGCTGAGCAGCTGGCAAAGTGTGCTGAGGAGAATACGCTTGGTTTATTTATTTTGTGCGAGTGTGCCAGAATTCCATGCAAATGTAATGAGCGTGAAAATTTTGGTGCATTAATCATTAGGAGGTAAAATACAACACAAAAACAACAGCGCGTGTCCAACATAATGTGTGTATGAATGTAAAGCATGGAAATAAAATAGTAGCGAACAAAAAATAATATATAAAAAATTTCCTAGAAACAAATGAGAGCAAATGAAAAGGGAATGAAATGAAATGCAAACAAAGTCCTTCAGCAAGAGCTGGTGTTTGTGTGTGTGTGCGTGTTTGTGCCTTTCCAATTACATGCGGGCGCTTGGATGGCTGCTAAAGTGAGGCATTTTCCGCCACATTGAGGAAAACCTGAAGAGTACAGCAATTCGCTTTGACACCAGTTGAGAGAAAATCTGTTGAATGAAGTTGAAAAAGTTGAAAAAAAATTTGTCAATGAATCAAATGTATTGCTTTTTGAGAATCTGGAAATATTTAGCGAAGTTTTTATTTGCCCTTAGCCAGATACACCACTTTTCCCCAGGTCATTGACCCTTTTTTTTACTTTTAGTGAGGACTACCACCTTTCCCCTTTTACCTTTTCCTTGTTTTCCTTTACCTAGGTCAACAACCCTTTTCGAGATCGATGAATCAAATATATTGCTTACTGAGAATCTGGAAATATATGCGACCTAGCGAACTTTATGGAATCAAAATGCGTTTGAACTATACTTTAACTCAGTTGGCTGTGAGCGAACTTCCTTACTTTTCATATTAATTTTAGTTTTTCGGCTTTAATTTTTTCTTTTTATTTATTTAATTTTATTTAGAGCAATAGGTACTAATGTAATTGATACATGCAGAAATCTTAAGCAAAATTAAATAATTCTGTAAAGGCCTAAAAAATAAGCTATTTGGAATTCTAGAAAAGTTTCCTTGCATGAAGCAGCGAAATGAATATATGCAACAATTTACCATAAAAATAGTACAAGTTGAAATTAAAAAAATTTTTAAATCCAAAAATTATTTATTTTAAACTTTATAGTTATCATTTTCCCCCAATATCAAGCAAACTAACTTTCAGCCCTGGAACCACAAACGTAAGCACAACTGCTGCTCAACAATAGCAACAATAAAGCGCATAAGTTGAAATTTTTGTATTTTGAAAATCATAAAATAAATTATTTTATAATTTTTAATTATAATATTTTTCTAATATTGTGCAAAATGGTTTTCAGTCTAGAAAATAAAAGGCTGAGGGCAATAATATATCAAAAAGCTATCAAATTGCTGAGTATACTTTGCTGCACTACAGCAATTTGTTCTCCACAATGCCAAAGACGGTAGCGCACTCATATTCACATTGAAAATTTTTTCTTCACTTCAAATTTCCGCTTACATTTGCATTTATTTTCACTTTTTCATTAGCTACCTTTTAGCCATCTGTCACATGGTTGTCACAGCACGCTCCGCTCCTGGCATGTGTGACAATTAAAGCAAACACATACGCCATTTTGTTTTCCATTTACATGCATTTCAAACTGTCACATTCGGCAAAAGGCAAGCTGTGTGACAGCGAATAAACAAGTTTTACCCAACACTAAAGAGAAGTGAAGAAAAAATTAGAAACAAAAACTATAATAAAGTGGCAACAAAAAACTTGTAAAGAAGTGAAGAAGTAAAGCAACGAAGAAGTGAACTGCCTGCGAAAGTAACGGTACACATGAAGCGCACGAAAAGTAAGCGAGAAGCTGTGCAACAAAGAAAGCTTTAAATTAAAATGTTTGCTTACAACAAACCTGCAATGGATTACAACAATAACAACAAGCAGACTATAATAATAAATCAACAGCAAGAGCGACAACAACAACAGCAACAACAACAAATGAGCAATAGACATTAGCGTGCAATTTGTTTGTAAGCAATCAGTTTGCAGCATTGAAGCACGTAACGCATGCCGCGCCACCGGGCGTATACGTAACCTAGGAGAGTCGCTGGCGCGCGCCGATGGCGTATGAGTGACATATTGCGACAAATGCTCGCACTAAACGTGCGATGTGTGTTTGTGGCTGCATAAATGTACATGTGCGTATGCATATGTGTATTCACCTCCACAAGCGTACTAAACTTCTACACATTTGCACGCCTGTACTTGCAAAACTTCGGCACTTCTTCGTATGCGTATGTGTGTATGCACATTTCGCCACTCAATTATGCTGGCTTTCACTCATTATCGTTTTTTTTTTGCATTTTACTTTTGTTGCATTGGCGTCAGCTGCTGCTATTGATGAGTTGTAAATTGCAGATTTGTTGTAACAAAAGTTTTTTCACATAAAAGGGCGGCGCTGGCGCGTATTTGCGCATTTCTTGATAGAAAATGTCATGGAAAAGCACGCTTAGCTACTTCAATTAATTATATTGCTTGTGTCATAGTTCATTTTGAATGCTCTAAGTGAATGGTGTGTGAAAAAAGAGTTGGGGCTGTGATGCAATCTTTCCTATATATACACATATAACGGTATATTTAATGCTGAAAATGATGGATTCCCTTATTTGCATAACTCAAAGAGTAATATTAGCATTTATTACCCCAAATATCAACCGAAAAGTTCCCAGATGAGTGGAAAACTATATACTCTCTACAAGGTTGATAGACTTAATTAAAAACCATTCTTAGTGTCCTATAAGCTTATGCAAAGAGTTTCCTATTGATCAATATTTCCATAATTAGTTGTACATAAGCATGAAAATTAAGTTTCCATTACATGGAAGAACTGGGCATGGTAATCCAATATGGCCCAACAGGAGTTATACCCACGCCCAGCATACCATAGTTTTTAAACCTTAAAGAGCAATTTTCTTTGATATTTGACTAATATACTAGGAGAGTTGAAAACACTGGTGTATTATATATTACCATAAATTGTAAGCTTTGATAAATTATGGAGCTGATGGAAAAATAAATACAAAGCCTTATAAAAACCTTGTTATCATAAACCTATTGAGAATTACAAAAATGTTGGCTAAAGGAATGAAAGATTGCCTGTTCCAACTGTACAGCTGTACCAATAAGGACAATAGATAAAATTCAGAATGAGAAATCCTCAGCTTCATTACTTTTGACTGGCAATAATCTTGTTTTTTACTTAATTTGGGAAAACTTTTTGATATAAATTTTACTACTGAATTTAATTTTAATTTTAATTTTGATTTTAATCAAAATTTCGGTCTAAAGTTTAACCTTAATTTTACTTTTATTAAATTTAGTTTTAATTTTATTATATTTAATTTTAATTTTATTAATTTTAATTTTAATATCAACAATTTTAACCTCAATTTTAAATTTATTAATTTTAATTTTATAAATTTTAATTTCAAATTCATTAATTTTAATTTTAACATTATTAATATTAACCTTAATTTTAATTTTTGTTTTAATTATATTAATATTGTTTTAATTTTAGTAATTTCAACTTTAATTTTATTCTTAAATTTATTAATTATAATATTAAATACTGTTATATATAAGTAAACACCTTTATTTTCCGCTTAATGCCATTCTTAAACTGAGTTATGAAGAAAAACATGTAAGGAAGTTTTGTAAGTTAGTTTAAACGGTTCATGAGATATGAATGTTAGATCAAAAATTTTTCGGACCACAACTTTCGAGATTAGTTACAGAAGTATTACGCTTTTTATGAAATTTTAGAATGCCAATACATCGTATCAATGCCTATTATATCCTTTTCCATAGTAGTTCAGTCTCAGAGCAGAGAATTAACTAATTTAAATTACTAAATTTTTGTAAATCCTCTCTATAAATCCTTTCTTAATATGGTAAAAATTTAGTTTTACCACTCCAATAGAGCCGGCTAATATTTTTATGGTATCATTTATCCTTGCTAAGGAAGAAGGATTTTTGATATTATACAGAGAAGATTGGGGAATTGAATTACTGAAAGAACCATGTATTACTCTTGACACAGAATGTTTTCAGGCAACTTAGGTCTCAAATGATCATTAAGAACAACAGATTCTTCTTTAGCAGGCTGTTCCTAAGCTTAAACTAATGGTTAATTAAAAGAAAATGGAAATTCGATGCATAATATTAACATGACGCTCTCTTTGTAAAATTTGAGAATAGTCAAAACTGAACCACAACAAAGACTACTCTTCACAAAACGCTTTTTTGAATCGCATCAGCGAATTCGACTTTAGAGATGATAACTCAAGCATCACTAAAATTAGCGAGGCAGAACTAGACACTTGGCCTAAGACAAATTTTTTCCAAGATGCGTGAATTTCAGCCATATCTGGCCATAGTTACCATAAATTAAATTTAATAATATCCGACTTATTTGACCGATATTGACTTTTTACTTTACATGTTGATGAAAACGTGAGATATTTTGAAAACAAAAAATTGTAATAGTACACTTATCACATTGCGTCTTGATATATAAAAGGAAAACAGTCCATGCCCCCCGATATGCCAAATAAAATTATTTCCATCTCTACAGTTGACTACTTAAGGTTGTTTCTTCTTTTTATTTTGATCCGAATGAAATTAGCTGTGAATGTTCCACCTAGCGGAATGTCGTTTGGTGGCAAAAATTAGTAATATTCGTCAATACCGACGACTAGTGGCCATATAATGAATATTCTGTTTACTGTTTCACAAATCAATCCGGTAAATGTCGTAAAATTAAGCGAGAATATTGCTGTACTTGCTGTAAACGCACTTGGCACAAAAAATTTTTGAAATAGGTTCACAACTTCTCCCACCTCACATATACTCAATTTTCGATACCGTCCGAAATTTACCTCTTCGTATTTATTTCTTTATTACTTATCTTAGTACTCGATCTCTCTACCATTTCTATTATCCCTACTTCAACAAACTAATTAATTACCATTTCACTCTTTTATTATACGCTTTTCAAATTTTTTACCTCTCTGAACTGAATTTTTGTTTTCCAATTAATTACGAGCTGTATGCGTCCACCTGTCCGACCAGCCAACGAACCGAGTATTGCAGTCATTCAACAAATTAAATAGTTGCATATTCCCAATTGACCTTTCATACACAACCAATTAAAACTATCAAACATGTCAATGTCAACTTTGACCTTCGACAAAGCAATAGCGATAAGGAAGTGAGAAGGAGAGTATGGCGAGTGAGCACGCTTATGTATGTGTGTGTGAGAGTGTGCGTGTTTATAATGAGTTGTGCGAAAATTTATTTCGAATTTATTTGGATAAGTGTGCAAAGAAAGCCATTGCTTGCCAAACTGTAATCAACGCAATGATTTATATAGGAAAACCTATATGTGGTATGTATGTATGTGTATGCCTGAGTATATGAGTTTTAATTTCACTCATTGCTTGCATTTCGAAGTCACTTGCAGTCAATTAATTAAATTTTCCCCAAATGCAGTAAAAATTTTCAATTACAATTTTCAAACTAACGGTACTTTTTGCTTGATTACTTGTGAATTTCATCTCCACGCAGTAAAAAGCTTGGAGAATACTCGATAAATGCGCTCTTTTTAGTACTGTCAAGTATGCAGCAGTTCGTGCGTCTGTGTGTGTGTGTGTGTTCCACATAAATTTTACAATTAGCAATTTCCATTAACGCTGAAAACTCAATTATGCTGTTGCTGTTGTATATGAGCAACCAAAATGTTTGGTCCACTGGGTCAGCAATGCGTTGCTAAAGCAGCATGCTCATGCAGTTTTATGTGGAAAACTGTCAAAAATTAATTTGCGCGGTAATATTATATACAAGGGTGTTCGGATAAGTCAAAGTTTTTCAAATAAAATTATGATTTTTTAAAATTTTTTTAAAAGTTTTACATGTGGCATCTGCTATATATCTGACCAAGCTGCATCTCTTATATCTTCAGTCAGGGTTTTACTAGGTCTAAACCACCCTCGAACAACTAATACATTACTAACCTTTTTAAGCCAAACATGTGCTCCAAGATATAATATTACCTAAAATAAAAAAAAACTCTTACTATATTTTTTGGTCCCTCGACCCAGTCTTCTTTATTCTTTTGCACATACGACGAACCATCGACTAAAAATTTGCTGGCATGCCAGACACGAAAGAACACTCAAAACCATAGACTTCACCCGATGAACCTGCTCCGAAGAAATCGAAGATTGTTCTATTAGCCCGAAAAGTGATTAGCACCGTTTTCTGGGATTCCGAATGTCGAATTGCATTCGCCGAACAGAAGTTTGAATAGAATGAAAACGTTATTGCCTCCACGGTGGTCGGCTTTACATACCTCCAGAAAAGGTATTTTTCAAACGGGTTGAAGAAGTTGTATCATCGCTGGGTCAAGTTTAAGAGTCGTGTTGAGAAGAAAGTGTTAAATTTTCCAAAAAAATTTTTTATGAACTAAGTACCTGTTTGACCGCCTTCGAAGTCCAGAATTTTTGTCAAAACCTTTTACTAATAGCTTTTACTTAAGAATATCAAAAGTATTAGTTTTAAGTGATAACGTCTTCGTCCGACCCCAGTCATTAAGGTAACGTTATTTCTATTAATTGGAGATCGAGAAACTGTCGCACGGTTCACACATATCTGACTTTGGAGACATTTTATATCTTCGCAGATCGAATTTAAACTTTTCATTCAACTGGTTTCAATTGGAATTCATAAACAAAATTTTTTTGTTGATTTTATTTAATTATTGTTGTATTTTTAATTAGTTGTTATTGTTGTAATATTTGTTTTGTTATTGATCGGTTGTATTTAGCATAGATCATTATAGGATCGTATAGCCCATCGTTGGGGATTCGGGTTTGAGATGGTTGTTCGTTAAATATGATCTTCTTGACTCCCAACGAAGATCTTACTCTTATGCCTTCATTGTGTATGTGAAGCCGACCTAAAAAATAATGAAGAGAATAAAAAATATTCCCCCTTAACCTTCGCGGAACCAATTTGAACTTTCTTGGTACCAGTTCTCCCGAGGAAGACTACTGACAGCATTACTGGTGTTTAGACACTACTCTATTGAGTTGGATCTATGTTTTGCCTAATAAGTTGCAAAACCTCTCCATAGGAATCAGACGAACTTTCTCAAAGAGGTCCTTAAATGGTCGTTTATAACCGGCTTACCCATTAGTATTTCAATTCTATCGGAGATTTCTACCGTGATGGCCTCGCTTAGTTAACCCGAAGAATAGGACAATAACCGTATTCAAGCTTACTGCGCTTATGATTTAGATTTCTCACGAACTCATCTAACTCCTCGTATTTTTCCACATTTTCTTGCAACCAGTAGCGTCTGTGTTCTGCACAATCACACTCTCTCCTTCGCAATATTCCTCGCACTCCCTGCTGTCAACACATACAACACATTTAACCGCCATTATTATTAACACCTTAGAACACGCTTAAACTTGTCACTTGCTACCGTTGTATATCTACCGTATAATATCTGTCACTAAATACCATATAAATGTATGAATATTGCAGGCAAGGAAATTGCAAATTTAAAATTTAATTTCCGCACTTTGAGTTCTGTATTGCAATGCCGGTTTCAAATGTCAGTTCACGCCGGCTGCTGTAGACGAAGTTATCCTCTGTATTATATATATATATATATATATATATATATATATATATATATATATATATATATATATGTATATGCAGCCTTATGCAACTGACAAACGGCGTGTGTTTATCTAACAGTCAATCAATCAAGGGAGATAATTTAAGTGAACTAAAGTGAGAATTCGCTTGAGAAACAGAGGGTGATGAAACTAGCAACCAAAACTTCTATCTAATCATATCTAATTCTACATCAAATCATATTCGACAAAGTTCAGTTGTGAATCTACCGTTATCAATCTATGTGCTCATTTGTAAAGAGAACTTGACCCGATGAGCTCCATAATCATATGAAGTTATGGAAGTTCGCTCGGATGATCCGCATCTGCCATTCGTCTTCGAATTTAAAGCTTAATTCCTCCATTTACAAGACAAAAAGCTTTCAGGTGTTTCAGAGGGATATAGAATTCCAAATGCCCAGAAAATATGGAGGTTTGCATTATTAAACCGACAAAATGCTAAGAATTTGCAGAATTTAGGCATACAGGGAAAACCAGCGGCTTTTAAGTATTGGTAGGAATCCGCACCCTTCAAATGCGATCCACTAACGAAGTACTATCCAAATTTATGTTCAGAAGATCTCAGGCAAAAATCATTTAAATCCGATTTCACTGCTATTATCGACAAAGTGTTAAACCGATAATAAATATAATTCTTGAGGCTAGCTAGAGAGTATTTTATGATACTTATTAGTCTTTGTCAGAGAGCAAAAAAGTTCAAAGCTCAAACTACTGGCAGATTACATTATCCTCTCAGAGTGCTCCAACGCCCCTATGAAAACCTTTTCTTTGAAAGAAGCAGACTTGGATTTAAGCCAAGTCAGTTTCAGAAAATAACTGAAAAACTCTCTGAAGCGGCCACTAACTACTGAAAAATATTTAGTTAAATTGTTGACAGTAAAGGTTGTCTTGTCATATTCTCTCTCCCTTTCTGAATCACTCCGTCTCTCTCTCTCTCTATCCTTTTCTCTGCCTGTCTCCCTCTCTCTTTTTCTCTATCTCTGTCTCTCTCTTCTCCTCTCTTTAATTTTAAACACTTCACAAAGTTTCTCTTGTAGTACTTTGGAACACAACTTCGACAACTCTCACTTCGCTCTCCCAGAAGAGGCCTAGGCTTAACTAAATTTTTTTCCATTCTGCATGTCTAAAGAATATTTTCGCATATTTGCGGTTGGAGCTGAAATTTTCATTTGGGAATACCATTTATATTCCGCCGCAACCTCAATCCAAAATTTGCTTTCGAAATACTTCCCCTTAAGTCTAAATATTTATAAAAAAAATTGTTTATTTAATGACTCTTAGCTTCCTCCAAAACCGGCTCCACTTACATTACGCCAATATTCCCGATTACTTTCAACAACTCAGAATTGAGTGAGAAGCTTTCACCAACTCGTTGACTCATTTTCACGGCACTTTCACATGCTCCATATATGAGTACATACAGTTAACGAGAGCAGGAATGTAGTGATGCATGTGAAAGTAGTGAGCAACTATCTATGTACGTATGTATACTTGTAGTTGAAACCTTGTTATGCCTGAACCTAAAATAATGATGGATGAATAAAGGGAGCGTGTATGTATGTGATGCCCATTCTAACTAATTTAAGTGGAACAAGTGGAAATATGAGCATATTTGATTTTCTCCCACTATTGGGAGCTTTCAAAAACTTGGACGCAAAAGTAAAATATTTGTTCAGACCATAACAAATATTTGTGAGCAACAACCAGGCAGAAATAACAAGGAAATATCTACAAACTTATGTAAAAGTGGGGGAAAGGTGGAATGTAAGCTCATAATTTATTCATAAGATGCTGGGGAAGAGTGAAATGAAAATATACATAAAAATATTTAAAAATAGTTTAAATTTTTTTTACAACAGAAAAAAGTTTCCTTAAAAACCAATAAAAAATATTTTTAACTTTCAAAATAACGATTTGGTTTTTAAATTTTCTTTTTTTTTAATTTTATTTTTTTTTTAAATGTTTTTTTCGAAATCAAAACTTTTATTTCAAATTTTTTTCAACAAATATCTATACACATTTCTCATATTTATTTCATGTCTTTCTATCATCCACACAGGATCCGAAAATTCTCGATAAAGTGACAAAAAAGAATGGCACCGACATGGTGGCTTTGGATAAACGTTCACTGACAATATGTTCGAATACAGATTATATAAATATAACATATCATCATGTTATTTGTCCGGATGCAGCAACGGCAAAGGTGAGTTGCAAAAAATTTAACTGAGGTTATTCCATTAATATTTTATAAAAAAACGTCGACATGGTATAATTTTCACCGAATTGTAGCTTTCACAGCAGCTTTCACTTTAACAGTTTTATTCAGAACGAGCTTTGAAACAACAAATCGAATTTTCTTCAGAAAGCTCCACTGAAAAAGAGTGAAAGCATTACTTCAAAGAATTCAGGTAGCTTCCTGACGAAAACTCATTCAAGCAGGGCCATAAACTTTTTCACAACAGTTGCTCCGTGTATAGCAAGAGCTTTCAATTAATAAATGCAGGCATCAGTAGCTTCTCAATCCACGTAAATTTGCCACAAATGTCTTCTTTTTATTTTAAAATTAAATGTCAAAGCGTACAGTAAAAGCTTTCAAGTTGACTAAAGTGAGTTCCATAAAGGTTTTATCTGCAAAATTCTTCTAAGATTTTTCAGCAAAATTAGAGTCATGAAATGAAATCTCTTCTTAGGAGAAGTGAAAGCTTTACATGAAAAACATAATTAGAATTTAAAAATTTAGTGAAAGTTATATAATCGCATAAATTAAGGCTTCCTTAACATTTAATAAAAAATTTCGAATTTTGTTAGAAAAGCGCCACTTAATAATTGTAAAAGTTCTGCGTAATAAAATTTCAAATATTTCTTAACATATAATAATAAACTTACCAATTATAATAATTATGTAATTGCTGGATATTTTCCATTAATTGAAGCTTTCAGTATTCGTGTAAAAGCACACAATAGAAATAGTGAAAGCTTAAACTAAAAGCTATCAAAGCTTTAATATAATTTATATTTTACAAAATTATTAAATACAATACTAGTACCACACCTGAAATTTTCATTTTCTAACTATAAGCTCTCATGAATGCTTTCAAGAAGATCTCTAAAAAATGCATGAATATTAGTTTTTAATGTGATGATATAATATAATTCATCAAATCATGATTATTATAGGCTTTTCATCAGCTTTTGATTTAAACCTCATTTCGTAATGAAAACAGTGAGAGCTTCAAAGAAAACTTAATTTTTAGTTAAATTCTAGTACTTAATACTGATAAATTGATTCTGTCCAAACTTTATGTTTCGGTTAAAGTGAAACATAAACGGAACTCCCATATAAAATATTATATACGAAAAACAGTTCTAGGAAACACATAAAAACAGGAAAAAAAAACCTTCAATGATTCCGATGATTTGAAAAATCACTTTTAATGATTTTTAATGATCCACTTGAAAGCTCCAGTATAGCTTAAATAGTTCATCAAATTTTTGTTCCTCCACGTATTATAAAACTACATTTGCAGTTTATCTTGTAAAATGTGTCTCTCATAATTTTAGCAAACTAAGTAAGTAACTTTTCCTAACTGTTAAGCTAAACTTTTCAACTTCAAGTGCTTTCAAATATTTTAATACGTACATATGTATGTAGCTTTCTCATCTATGCAACACTTGAAGCTTTCTGGCAATATTGTGCAGTTGAAAGGATTATTAAAGCCAAATGTAATAGTTAAATTTTCAAACCGCACTCTCTCCCCTAGCATCGCTCAAGTGCTATGAAAATGGGCAACTGGGTACACTTTGACGTTTGACTAAAACTTTAATGTTTGTTAACGGGATTTTATATGTATGATATGCTTTTACCGCTTGAAAAGTTATCGCACTTTTGCAGCGAGCAGTTCGATATTAAGAAAGAGGAGAGGAAACAAAGTAAAAACAAAGTTTGAAGCGGTTAAAAGGTGTTTGGTTTATGTGCGATATTATATTTCATGAAGTAGAGGTTGCTAGAGGAAATGCAACTCTGAGATTAAGATAAAAATAATGTTTACATGAAATCAAGGAAAAATTTTAGGGAGAAATGCGAAACTGGTGGTATGCAAACATAAGTTATATAACTCGAATTATTCCGAAAATAAGATTTAGAGATTTAAAGTCACATTTTTGATTAAAGTTCATAAAAAAAACAATTCTTTTTTTAATAAAAAAATATTCTAATAAAAATTCTTATTCTACTTAAAAAAAAACTATTAGATGCCAGCTGGTACCCCATATAAATGCTGTTATCTATTAAATGAAGCCGAAAAATCCCAATTTGTGAGGAAAATACAAGTTTCTGCTAAAAAGGCAACCCTGATTAGAATTAAATGATTATTAAATATTTGATTTTAATATATAATTTTGTGGTTAAACAATTTATTTCTTTGTCGAAGTATCATAATTTCGCTAAAGCTCACAATGAAAGCTCTTCACAAAATGAAGTTTTGGTTTTTATAAAATTGATTTCAACTTCTTTTTTTTTTAACAGGAAAGACAATTAATTAAAAAAAAACGTCTTCTACTCTGAATCTGTTACATTTTGGTCACATAAATTACAACCCTGATTAGAATTTTTTTGTTTTTATGCCTCAATAATTGTATTAAACTTATGTGTTTATGTAATATTTTAGTTTAAGGAGCACATAGAGTTCATGTAAAGCTTATGTAAAAAACATATCATGAAAAAGCGCAACTTTGGAACATTACAACTACAACCCTGTTAAAAATGTTCAAAGCTTAGTCGAAATATAAGAGCTTTCGTTTTGAAGAATGAGACTTATTGTGTAAAAAATTTTCACCTGTCGGAAAAATTTTCTCAAAATTATAATATGCTTGTCAAAATGCAACTCTGGAAAAGTGAAGTTTGAAATTCTTACCGAAAGTATCATTTTTATGTTAAAAATTAATGATTCTTATTGATTTATAAATTAACTTATAAATTTATTTTGGGTGAAAAATTTTGTCTTACAAATTTAGTATTTTTGCAAACATGCAACTCTGTGAAAGTGAATTTTAAAAAAAACTTTTAAAAATGTCATTTCTTGGGTTACAAATATGATTTTCATTATTAATTATATAAGAATAATAATTTGCGCATAAAAATTGATCTAACGAACATTAAATTTTTTCTTGAAAATGTCACTTTATGAATGAAAATTTATTGAAATTTGTTAATAAGTAAATGAATTTGAGTTGTTAAAGTATTGGTAATATAAAAATGAACCAGATACTTATTTTATATAAAAGTTATTTTTGAAAAAATATGTATTCTGTACCATTTCACCCCGAAAAAATTAAAGAAATAAGCTAAAAACCACCAGCAGGCCTAATGATGATTGCAACATCGTTCAGTATTCACACGCACACACATCCCTTTGCATACCTGCGATCACTCCCACACACACGCAAGCACAATGTTTGTACAGATAACCAATGACTTACATTCCAATCAAAATTTTCGTCAATTTCTGACCATAGGATCAGAGTTGCTAATGAAAATTGTGCCAATAAATGCAATTCCTGGCACAAGTGTTTATATGTGTGTGCGTGTGTGAGTTATACACATACACAGCAACACATACCCAGTTACTCATGCCATATACATAGCATATGGTGAGCGTGCATGGCTTTTATGTGGCTCGCAAACAATGCCAGCATGTATTGTCTGTGATTACTAGAAGAAGAAGAAGAGGAAAGGCTTTATTTATCTGACATGCTGCACTGCATCCCAAAACTAAGTCATTTTACATGCACACACTTACATATTATCAGCAGTGTTTTATTGCAATTGCGTTTGTATGTGTATATACATGCATAGAAACATGTTGCTTACATTTTTTTTGTCATCAATGACCTTTTTGAATTTTTAATTAAAATTGTAGCTTGCCCAAAAATCACATTAAATGCAACAGTCGTTGACGAAAAACAAGCAAAATAATTGGCTGTTTGTTGTAGTAAGAAAAACACAACTGAAACTTAACATGAAAACGAAAATTGTACTTGCAATTGGGAGAAAAAGTTTCCAAAGGAAACAAAAATAAGAGAAAACCAGAAATAGAGAAATAGAGAAAAATTTAACAGCCCAACAACAACGTAAAAGTCAAATAAAATTAGAATTTTTACTCTAACATATTTTCACAAAAACAAAAAAAAATTTTGTCAAACAATCAAATAAAAAAAATAATTTTCTGCGAATATATTTTTATAAAAAAAATTCTATAATTTATTTTACATTTATTTTATAGTTATTTTCAACTAAAATTTTTTTATAAAATTTGTAATAAAATTTTAAACATTATTGACAAATAATATAAAATATTTATATATATTCATATATATAATATTCATATTCATATATATATCATATTTTGACAAATTTCACTACTTGTCTTCATTTTTTAATTCGTATTAAAATTAAGCAAAGATACGAAACAAATACCTGATAACAGTAAAATATTTAACATTTTTACAAAAATTAGAAAATTAGAAAATTATATACACGGAATCTTCAGTTTTTTAATATGTTAATTCTCAGGCAAAAGTAAAAGCATAAAAAACGAAATATAAATTGTTTGCAAAATATATCTACAAAATTAAGAAAGAAATTTTTATCTTCTTCAAATTTTTTTGAAAGATGAAAAAAATTTTTTTTTGTTAAATTAGAAAAAAGAATTTTTGGAAAGAGAAACAGAATATTAAATGAAAAAAGACGGAATAGTTGTTTTTTTTTATTTTCTTAAGACCAAAAAAATTGCAACTAAGAAATCATTATACTCATCTCATTCTTCCATTTTAGATCTGGTTAGATGGCATACGAAAAATCACACATAATGTTAAAGCGAATAATATATGTCCGATGATGTGTTTAAAAAAGCAGTAAGTCAAAGAAAAAATTTAAAAAACCAAAATAAAATAAGTTTAAATAAAAGTATTTTTTAATTAAAATAATACCAAAAAAATCTTAAAATGAAGCATGCCATTTTCGTTGAAGAAATTTTTATATAATTAGTGTGAAAATATTTATAAAAAAATATTTGCATGACTTCTTCAACTAAGAACAATTTTTTAAAATGCTTTTGTGTACATTTGTCCAACTCCACTCTGTCTTATGCATTTAAATTGTATGTAGTCTCTTATATATATTTCAATAAGCTCCTAACAAAGATTTAGAAATATTAATAACTGTTTTTATTTCACTCTTCTCTAATCATCACCTTAATCTCTGAATTTTTTTCTCAAAATATGCTTTGTTATTTTTTTCTGGTCACCTTTAATTGAAATAGTTCCACTAAAGCTCTTCTCTAACTCTGCTTCAACTCTGTGTTAAAAAAAATAAAAAATTTCTGTTCACCTGTATTTTAATTTTTTATTCTGGTCACCTCTAATTGAAAATTTCTCAGTTAAATCTTCCTACAAGGTGTTTGTTTTTAAATTTTCAAAATATTTTTCTAGTTGCTTATATGTTTCAGTCATTTTCTATTATACATATACAAATTTCAATTAATTTATTTTCATAAAATTGTATTTATTTTGCATGTCTGCACTTTTTTTTCACACAATGTTCACGTTAAAAATATATAAAAAATAAAATAAAATGTAAATAATCAGCGCTGGCAAGAGGGTTTACGTTATATAACACATAATAATAAGGCAACCAATGTGTGCCCGAGAACTAATTTAATGAAGCAGTAAGTACAAAAATTCACAAAAAAAAATTTTTTTTAATTTTTGTGTAGTAATCTTGGTCAAATAAATTGTCAAGAAGGTAAGTACAAATCATGTATACATAACCGAAAAGTGTCTTGTATAAAAAAAAATGGTTTTCGCTTTAAAAAAAATTCTGCTAACTTTATTTAAATATTTCAATCTCCGTTTCTGCTAATAAAATAAAATAAACTCAGTATTGAGCCCTTATTACCTCATAAATATTACATTCAAACTGCATTCATTCAAATTTAATAGATTTTAAGTAAAAATTTACATTTTAAAATATTTGTTTAGTAGTTTTTGAGTCTTTTGGGGTTTGAGTCTTTCTCGACCCATATTAGCAGTAAAAGTTTATATAGAAACAGAAATTTCTCTCACCCTTGAGTGATACTAACATTGCACTCAGTTAAACTTGACCAATTTTGCTTGAATACTACTTTTCTACTAGCATACAAAATAATGTATATTTTATGCACTTTTACCTATTGAGTGTTGCAGATATTGCACTCTTACAAACTGGCGACCTTTTGAACAGTTTAAATATACACCTTTTATTTTTGAAGCCTCTTTGATTCTATTTCCATCTATATTAGCATAATTAGTACTTAGAAAAATAGAATTTTCTATCACCCTTAACTGATACCAACATTACACTCAAATAAATAAGAGCAATTTGGGTGAGTATAAGTGATAAACATAGAAGTAGTGAATACTTTAATATACTTCTTGGAATGGAACTCACATTTTGAGTACTTTTTCCTTCTACATTCGCACAAGATTTTTACCAAAATACAGCTTGAGTAGTTTTGAGTGAAAATTTACAAATTGAAGTAATTATTAAAGAGTTTAAATAAAATAAAAACTAGAAATTTCTATTATCGTTGAGTGAGACTAACATTGCACATAGTTGAATTTGAGCTACATGAACGGTAAATCAATTTTTGAGCACATTTTTCCTTTAAAGTTCACTTAAAAGTGTGAAATTCAGCTCTTCAATGTCCTAAAAAAGATATTAAAATAATGTGAGCACTTCTTACTGACTAATTTCCAAATAATAAAAGTCACTTAATTGAGAAAAATGAAAATGAGTACGAACTCAATGTGATCAGTTACCGAAAATACTCTTTTGCTCTCACTCTCTTTTAAATAAGACATATTCACTCAATTTACAGAGCCAAATGCTTGAAAGGCTGTCATAGAGAGAGAGAGAGAGAGAGAGAGAGATTGCGAGAACGTTGGCAAGCGCCTTTTTACCAAACTTCTTTCGGTTTCGACGTTGGCTGTTATTCCTAATTCTGTACGTAATGTGAACGTGAAATTTTAGTATGATGCAAAACCTAACATTCCCACCTAGGAAAAGAAATTTTAGCAAAATTTTTATACTATTACATAAAGATAGATGAAAAATTCGTCGGTAGTGATGTAATTGAGACCCAGTAGTAGTATTTTTTTCTAGAAAAAATGCAAAGAAGTGGCTCAAAGAAAGACGGAAATAGTGAAATAATGGGACAAAAGGTTTAACCTTACCAGAAAAGTCACTGCCTATAATTAAAATACACACTCTGCTCTTCCTAATCACCTTTCACCGACACTTTGAGTAGTTCAGCTACGCCTATCTGCCATAATATCTGCGTAGAAAATTCTCATAGCCATAATCCAGAATTAGAATCCATTGACATGCTTCATGCGACACTTCAAATATCAATGACAATAAAACATTGAAGACGACAAAGAACATCAAACACTTCAGTGATAAATAGGCAGTAATAGAAGCGAACATTTTTGCTGTGCCGCAAATCCCTACGGTAAACTCAGCAACAAGCACCACTGACACACATTGCAGATCAAGAGCTGGAACATGGAACAGAAAGCCGCTAGGTCTACTTTAGATTCGCCGCGACTTGTGTCAACAGGTTTTAGAAGCTGTGGATGGAATGCGTTTGTGAAATGCGCGCTAAATCTCAGTAAAAGGTAAAGAGACGACTACACAAAATAGGTTGGAGAGGATGGGCTTACGCGAACGGTTGCGCAAAAAGCCGACGGCAGGTGAAAATCATGGACAAAAGCCTCAGCAAATACACATTTATAACCTTGCGAGTGGCAGCTGCCTGAGAGCCTGCGCCACCAGACGTCCAACACAAATTTATGCAGCATAATTGTTTAGTTTAGACGCTGGCAAAACAACATGCAAACAGCAACAGAACGGGGCAAAATACAAACAACACGATATGTTTGCATAAATAAATATTTTGCCGCCGCTACGCAAATGAGGCGGCGCTGCCACGGCCGCGATACTGCATTTCTAAGCCAACAAGCGCGCCAGGGATTTCATGCTTTTTTCCTTTTTATTGCATTCATTTTATTTATCTTCTCATTTTGCTTTGCTTTGCTTACGCAACTCATATTTTATTTTTCCCGCTCCGCACGCGTCCGCGCTTGCTGTTTAGAGTTAACATTGCCCGCTCACCGCATTAGCAGCATCAGCACTTGAGCCCTTGAGTAGTTCCTTGTTATTGGCATTTTGTTGCCTTCGGAGGCGCTGAGTGGCATTATTGTCCTTCAGGCCATATTGTATACGCTCGGAGAAGGCAAGCTTCGAGTGCTTGCTCGCTGTCTGCGAAAGAGTAACGCATACAACAAATAAATGACTTTTACTGGCAATGCTTTCGGATTTCGTTGAATATTTATGATTGCAGTAGAACACATAAAAGCTGCGGACTAACTTACAATATACATATAGATGTGCTCATATAACGAGGGTATTGTGTAGGCGTGAAGTTGGTCAGTGAGTGTGAGCGCTGGGGAGAAGTGCTCTCGTGTAAGTAGTGTGAAGAAATAAACATGTGTTAAGTTATTTTGAACCTGTTTATCAGCTGTTTATGCGGGGCAGCTGTCAAAAGTTCGAGACTATGTTGAGTGGGCCGAGTAGATTGATTGCAAAAGGAGTGATAAAGCCTGCCAGTAACGAAGTTTCTTGTTTCGTTTTAGAGCTGTAGTAGCAAGTGCATATTTTTTTGGCCTTTCGACAGCCTGAAGATTGAATCAAGCACGTGTATTGTCTTCCGAACATTCTTCTGAGCAATACAGTTATATATACTCAAATGAGCCTGCAAATGTGTCTCCGAAAAAAGTATTTAAATCGCCTTGCAGTGCTCCGAAACTCTTTATTAGAAAGTTCTAAGTGCTTGCATTTAGCTTTGAGTTTCTTCGAGCTGTTTGTTCTACTTTTTTAACTCAGTGTCTTTTTTTTATTAGTTTAGAAATTTTTCCATTAGTTTTATTCGGAGCCTCTCACGATGTTAGAAAAAAAGGTGCACTTAAGTCTGTGACACAAAGACGTGGCTGTCCGCACACATCCCAGTTGCCTTCCGCCAACACTGTCTAGGAAAGTACAGCTTTTAAATAAATTTAGGGAAATAGTCCTAAAAAAGACATTACCAATTTTTGAAGTCCATTTAAAAAACAATTAGCAATCATAATCCGAAGTCAACGGAAGTTCTGAGTACAAAAAATTCGCCAAGCACGGCTCCTTCCGAAATACCGAATTGGGGATCTTGTTTTTAGGCATTGGGGACTTTCAGATCTAACATAAACAGATCTGCACCTCAATTAAAATATTTGATAGGCACAATGATCTGAAGAAAATCCATGAAACATTTTAAATAAAGCTGCCACAGTTGCCAGAGTCAATAGAACCATTATTTCAGATATTGTGAATCATCAGTTTTAGAAACAATGCTCATCTCTCTTGCCTCAGTCTCTGGGCAGTTTTCAAGAATTTAAAATCTTGGCTTCGAGAAGATATTGGAAAAAGGACTTATTATTTCAATCAAAAACCGCTTTAGTCCTAAAATGCAGCGAACTGAGTCAGTTGAGAACGAGGAAGAGAAAGATTCTAGCAGTTCTCAGCAGTGTTTGAGAAGAAAGAGAAAGAACGAAAAAATTTTATAACAAAAAAAGAATAAAAAGTTCCAAAAGCTGCGGACAAATATTTTATTTTGTAAAGAATGATAGACATACTAGTAATTTTTCAAAGATCAGTACTACCCGCGCCTAAAAGTAGACTCCCTTTCACGTGTCGAGTGTTTGCGCTCATTTATTTAAAGAAGAATAATTGGGAGGATTCTGAAAAGACGGAATACTACTTGAGTAAAGCATTAAGCTTGATAAATTCTGAGCAGCGGAACAGAAACATTTTCTGGGGGTAACGTGATGAGCAACTCACGCACTTGCAAAAATTGTGCAAGTGATGAGGAAATTAAAAGTTTAGCTAAAGGTCGGTTGGTTCGTATGGAGTTTTTGATTGGGGACATACTCAGCAACAAGCTCATAAAAAACGTTTCCAGAGATGCCGGCTTAGAAAATTACTAAAGGTATTAGAAGGCTTAGCTTTAAAAATGGATTGTTTGGCGGGGCCAACTTTCCAAACTTTTACCTTCTAAACAGTAACGAAACTATTTACAGGACTCAAAATAAATTAGTAAATTTTATTTTCTACTTTGAACACATTAAAAACAAAAATTTCTGGCTCTCAAAACGACAAAACCAACAAGCTCAATAATAAACAGAACACAAATAACTTTCAAAGTTGTATTTGTTCTGAAAATTTTCTACTCCCGCCATTTGCTATGCACCGTTACTTTGACTAATTCAAATTGCACTCATTTAACCTAATTTCCGTTTGCTATTTGTCCGACCACTTTAACCGACTATAAGTAAATAAATGCTGCCACTGCGCCCCACCGATATGTGTCTCTATGTTTGCTTATTCATATGGAAAAATTTTAGCTATGTAACAGGAAATGAAGGACATGCACATAAACATACGACAAAGCAAAAACACAAAAAACTATATGTGCATTCGTTGTATGTGTATTGTATGTGTGTTGTATGTGTATATGTTGTAATGTGCTCGTGTAGCTTTGAGCTCCTGGGCTGTGTATTGTCCTTTGCTATCCTTTGCAGTCACTTTTTGTTGTGTCACAGGAAATTGACCAATACAACCCAACCATTGACATAGCGGTTCGTGTGTGTTGCCCACAATTTGTTTGAGCAGTCAATAAATTATAAACTAATTATTTGCAATTACTAGAGGGAAAATAGCACGAAGTGGGGTATGAGTGGATGACTTGAAAATTTAGTTCAGGGGAGAGTTCGAAATGTAGCGAAAGGTTTGATAATGAGCAACAATTACTAGGTATCTGAAAGTCTTTTTTTATATAAATTCTCAGGTAATAAATCTTATTATTAGATTTGGAAAAAGCGACAACTTTTAGGTTCCACCATATGTAACTTGACCACAAATAAGCAATTCGAAGCACATATCAAGTCCACGTTGAAAACCCTTCTTGGTAACGCAAAAAGTCAACTTAACTATAAATTGATAATCTCAACTTTATTTTGTTCTCAATCAGGTTTAGAAGTTCTTTATCTCGAAGCCTCATGGTAAAGAAGATATATATATATTCTAGGTCTTAATCATAGTCCAAGCTATCGAAGTAAATATTTAAACCACTGTAAAATATGGAGATTCATAGACGATTTTGTTGAGTACGTGACTACCATTTGAAAGACGTTCAAAACACGACAACAATTGAAGAGTTCTAATCTTTAGATAGCACCGTTTATTGGTTTGAAGAGTCTCGAACTCAGTAGAGCTCACCTCCTGTATACATTGTATGTCTCTCTTATCTTTTCTTTTTCGAAATTTCATTTTCATAAATTTCATAGCTTTCCCGCACATATCCTCCGTACAATTTAAGGTAAGCGGTTCAAACGGACCCACAGGCAAGTATTTATTTCATAAATTTAGACTCAGAAAAGTCAGATTTGTTAAAGCATTGCAGGCTATAACTGTCAAATATTACACATACGCACATATGTAGTTCACTTAGTAAACATTTTTAACACCTTTTTATGAATATTTCGATTCACGCTTTAACTTTACATCTCTTCAACCCCGCACAGTTGGATGCGTTTATGTTTTTCGGTGGAAAAGGGTGGGAAGATACCCATTAAAGTGGTAGCGAAAACTTTTGCGTCCGGCAAAACGGAAAAACTGGTGTATCAATGCTTTAAGGAAGTCGGACTACCGGACGATAAGAGTGCCACCATGACGAAGGAAGAGTTTACATTCGATAAGTTTTATGCGCTGTACCACAAGGTGTGCCCACGCAATGACATCGAGGAGCTTTTCACTTCCATGTAAGTTGAGAATGGGGTCAAATATGAATAGATATGTGTGTATTTAGGTGGATATAATCCTACATGCGTGTAGTACACTTGAAATTATGAGGGTGTGCCCAAGGGTAATCTCTGTCGAGTGGTCTAAAATCGAAGAGTTGAAGTCAAAATAGCCTTCTTATACTCGATATTAGCTGATTACTCACCAGAAAATTTAATAACCGACTTGATGGTAAGAGATTTGACACCAAAGAAAAGGTAGAGTTGGTGGTTAACGATTAATTTGAGAGCATTGCGGTTCCTACCTTAAAGAGAGATAACAAATCAAACAAAAATCTACCGTTCTTCCGTGTATCGAACTGGGCAGAATATCTATTTTGGAAAATAAAAATTTTCGAAATTATTTTATTATATTCTTTGACAATTTTGAGTATAGTATTGGAACCACCTTCAAGTTCCTACCATAAAGAGAGTATTTCATAGAACGTTCTAGGCAGCGTTATCGTTCTAGTTATTTCGAAAAATATAGTGTTTTAAATTATTTTATTACTTTCTTCGACATTTTTGAGTACAATATTGGGAGCACCCTCCTAAATGAGTAGTAGCTTGACTTATACGGCAGCTAAGCACCATACGATGCATAATAACTACTGAACGTCACCTAATGTTTATTTATTTACTTTTTAACTGTTATATGTACTAACAATATTTGTATTTATTTTTCTACATTTTATTTGTCTTTACCTTTCCTTCCTCACTCACAACAGCACTAAGGGTAAATCGGAAGTCATTTCGATGGTACAGTTCGTACAGTTCATGAATGATAAGCAACGTGATCCACGTATGAATGAAATTTTATATCCGCTTTATGATGAGAAGCGTTGCACGGAGATTATTAACGATTATGAGTTGGATGAGGAGAAAAAGAAGGCGGGTGCGTACTAAACTACTGCATAGTGTTAATGCACTAAGTTTACAGTTATACTAATATTTTTGCACAAACAACAGGTCAATTGTCGATGGACGGGTTTAAGCGTTATCTCATGTCCGACGAGAATGCGCCTGTATTTTTGGATCGCTTGGAAATGTATATGGAAATGGATCATCCATTGGCTCATTACTATATCAATAGCTCGCATAATACCTATCTGTCGGGTCGTCAAATCGGTGGTAAAAGTTCAGTGGAAATGTATCGACAGACGCTGCTGGCGGGTTGCAGGTGAGTTCGTGGGACTAGGAAGACTTAACGACTGTCTAAATTATCTTTTTTCTAATGTCTCTCGCGCAGATGCGTTGAGCTGGACTGTTGGAATGGCAAGGGTGAGGACGAGGAGCCCATCGTTACTCACGGCCACGCCTACTGTACTGAAATTCTATTTAAAGTGAGTAACATGTCTTTTACGACCTATTGTCAGAGTTATTACTTTATGCTTATCACTTAGGATTGCATTCAAGCCATCGCCGATTGTGCATTTGTCTCCTCCGAGTATCCTGTTATATTATCCTTTGAGAATCACTGCAATCGTGCGCAGCAATATAAATTAGCTAAATACTGTGATGACTTCTTTGGTGAATTATTATTAAAAGAACCGTTGCCCGAACATCCGGTGAGTTAATAATCAAATGGTTGACATGCATTGCGCTAAGTTTTACTTCAATACAGCTCGATCCCGGTTTGCCCCTCCCACCGCCTTCTAAATTGAAACGGAAAATACTAATAAAGAATAAGCGCATGAAACCGGAAGTAGAGAAGGTTGAATTGGAGCTCTGGTTAAAGGGTGAACTGAAGACCGATGATGATCCGGAGGAAGATGCGAGCGCCAAACCACCTGAAGCTGCGCCACCGCCAGAGGCTGCCGCTGCACCACCAGCAGGCGAACCCGGCGCGGATGGTGCAGCGCCTGAGGCGGAAGCAGCAGCGGTCAATTATAGCGGCTCCACGACGAATGTACACCCCTGGCTGTCGTCGATGGTCAATTATGCGCAGCCTATTAAATTCCAGGGCTTCGATAAGGCTATCGGTAAATTTTTTGCTTTTTTGTGCCAAACTTTTTTTACGATAAATAAAGCATTTTGTCTTTATTTTTTGTTATATAGAAAAGAATATCGCTCACAACATGTCGTCGTTCGCCGAAGCGGCCGGTATGAACTACCTTAAACAGAGCTCCATCGACTTTGTCAATTATAACAAACGTCAAATGTCGCGCATTTACCCGAAGGGCACACGCGCTGACTCTTCCAACTATATGCCACAAGTGTTCTGGAACGCTGGCTGTCAGATGGTCTCGCTCAATTTCCAAACCTCCGATCTGCCTATGCAATTGAATCAGGGTAAATTCGAATATAACGGTGGCTGTGGCTACTTGCTCAAGCCGGACTTTATGCGACGCTCAGACAAGGATTTCGATCCGTTTGCCGATGCACCCGTGGACGGTGTCATTGCCGCGCAGTGCTCAGTGAAAATTATAGCTGGTCAATTTTTGTCGGATAAAAAGGTCGGCACCTACGTCGAAGTCGACATGTTCGGTCTGCCCTCGGATACGGTAAAGAAAGAGTTTCGTACACGTTTGGTGCCTAACAACGGTTTGAATCCAGTCTACAATGAGGATCCGTTTGTCTTTCGCAAAGTGGTGCTGCCCGATTTGGCTGTGTTACGTTTCGGCGTCTATGAAGAGAGTGGCAAAATGATCGGTCAGCGTATATTACCGTTGGACGGTCTACAGGCCGGCTATCGTCACGTCTCACTACGTACCGAGGCGAACTTCCCAATGTCGTTGCCTATGCTTTTCGTCAACATCGAATTAAAGATTTATGTACCTGATGGCTTTGAAGATTTCATGGCCATGCTGTCGGATCCGAAAGGCTTCGCGGGCGCTGCAGCAAAACAAAATGAACAAATGAAGGCGCTTGGCATTGAAGAACAGAGCGGTGGTGCGGCACGTGATGCAGGCAAAGCCAAGGAGGAGGAGAAGAAAGAACCACCACTAGTATTCGAACCAGTCACGTTAGAGTCACTACGCGGAGAAAAAGGCTTCCAAAAGGTGGCCAAAAAGCAAAACAAAGAGCTAGATACGCTTAAGAAGAAACACACCAAGGAGCGCATGAACATACAGAAGAATCAGAATGCAGCTATTGATCGGCTAATCAAGGGCAAGAGGTTGGAAGTCGATTTGAAATGGTTGTAATGCCAACTGGTATGAAAATAAATTGCTACCTTTTTTCTCTCTAGCAAAGATGAAATACGCAATGATACCACGATCAAGAATGCAATCACCGAACAAACACAACAGTGGACCGAAATGATTGCCAAACACAAGAAGGAGGAATGGGATATGTTGAGGCAGCATGTACAGGACTCACAGGAAGCAATGAAGGCTTTAATGCTGACCGTGCAGGCGCAGCAGGTGAAGCAGCTGGAGGAGCGGCATGCGCGGTAAGGGCAACCCAAATGCGTGCTGATGATTAGTAGTAGTAGTTAATATATTTTGTATCTAATTTTTGCAGTGATGTCAAAGACTTGAACGCTAAGCAAGCCAAGACCTCCGCTGATACCGCCAAAGAGGTGCAAAATGATAAAACATTGAAGACGAAGAATGAAAAGGATCGACGATTGCGTGAGAAACGACAAAATAATATCAAACGCTTTATGGAAGAGAAAAAGGTAAGCTTGGTATGGATATCGGGTTTCTGAATTATAGAGATATTGAAAATGTAGAAGTCAAAATGCCATCAAACTTCGAGTTTCTGAAGCGTTAGGCTTAAGATGTTAAGGAAGTCTGGAGCACTCAAAAAATGCCTAACTCTGACAATTTATCATTTATTTAAGCTCTAAGCTTAAGGGGTTAGGACAGTCTAGAGACCTCAAAAAAGGCGTAAGTTTAACAATTTATTCTGAGAGAATCGAAAACTTTCTCTTTCAGACTTTCTTAGACTACATTCAAAAAAGTGTTTAAAAGAAATAAAAATCGGCATTTTGAAAAAAAATAAAAAATGCCGACTACTAGGTTAATTTTCGGAATCATCTTTTTAAGAAGAGCCTCCAAGGAAAATTCTACCAATTCTATAATGTTTTTAGGATCCCAAAGTTATATTTTAAGCAAAAAAAAACTATTTTTTTTTTAATAAAGACTGGCCTAACCCCTTATTTCGTCATCTTTATAGCTGATTCTCCAACATACTAAGCCAACTACAACTATTCAGTTGTCTTATCTGTTACACTTATGAATATTTCTGTTTCAAAAAGTTTTTACCTCAACTAAATTTATCTACACATAAAGTTGCATTTAAGTATTTTAATATTCAATAATAATTATTCTTTAAATAATTCTTTCCCTTACTCTTCTCCGCCAGCAAATCGGTGTTAAACAGGGACGTGCTATGGAAAAGCTCAAAATGGCACACGGCAAACAAGTCGAGGAATTTAGTACTGACGTGCAAAAGGTACTAAACGAAACACTCCGGCAAACCGACACTATAACCAGTATTGAGACTGTACTTTAGTGCAGTTAAAAACAAACTATAAAATATGTAGTATTGAAATCTTAGCGACCAAATAGTTGTGCTTGTTGAATAAAGAAGCACCAAAAGAGTGTGCTAAATTACACAACAAAGTAATTATGGTAGTAGTAGTAGTAGTAGTAGTAATAGTAGTAGTAGTAGTAAATGTATAGAAAAATTATATATCTGAGTATATTCTTAAACACATATACAATATGTCAAGAGCTTTCTGTTCATAATTTTTAGAAAATAAAACTAGAAAAATTTAGTACGAATCAGTGGTCACAAAAACTAACGAGGGATACAATCGGCATACTAAGGTAACTAATTTTGTAAAAATGTGGAAACATATGTATAAAGCAAATAGAGGAGTAGCAATGAGATATGCAGAAGCCTCATTCAGAGGGGTTCGAAAACTATACTATATACCTGAAAAAGCTTATTGCTTTATAACTAATTTTTTTATAAAACTTTTCCAAAGCACTAATTTGGTTTCAAATTTAGTACTAAAAATGGAGTAGTAAATTTTTAATACAAAAAATTAATACTAAAAATTTTAGCACCACATATTTTTGAATAAATTATAGGGAGGCTAAATCGGAAATATTTAGTTGGTATAACTAGAAATATTGCAAATTTTAAAACAAGTTATTTGACAGTAATTAAATTATTATTAAAAATTGTAGTACTAAATTTTTAACAATTGTGGTGCTTCATTAAATTTTTCGAAAAACTTAAAACAGTTAAAATTAATACAAGAGAAGAGTACTAAATTCGAAATATTATTACAATAATCTATATAAAATGGCTTATGCTTATTATTAGCACTCAATTTTTAAGTAAATAAATAATAAAAAGTTAGATTCTTTGAACTATACAGGAGACCTGAACTAATTAATCAGATTATAAACAACTAAGGAAGCGCTAAGTTCGGGTGTGACCGAACATTTTATACTCTCGTAATGTGCAAGGATCGAAGGCGGGGAAATGCTTTCAAGTGCTGGCAAAACTTTATATTAAAAAAAGTTGCTTAAGCATTCAACATTTGTCATTCGACGCAATTGCGAATGGATTGCAATCACATTTGGCATCACATTAACTTTGACTTTAGGTCATATACTAATAAAATCAATCCCATTGACACAAATCATCAGGATGACAAATCATGATATTAGTGGTGTGTGAAGGTACATCGATTTCACTAATTTTTACCACCAAACTAAAGTATATGTAAAATTATACCTTCGCTAAAGGTAAACAAACAAAAAGGTAAACAAAGGTGGTGAAAGTTGCTAAATGTAAACAAAGAGGTCGTTAACCTTGACCGTGGGGTGGTGGCCGTAGCTAAATCTAAACAAACAAAATGGTAAACAAAGGTGGTGGTCGTGGGGTGGATCACATTAACTCTTTTCATTATTCAAGAATATTAGGGAACATGCTTTCACCCAATTTTTTGGAGGTAACTCACACAGTGACCGACATAGTCGGCATAAAATCTGCTAGAATAACGAAAATCATTATATGTGGTATATGGGAGCTGGGATAATTCTTTGACCGATTTCACACATTTTCGGCATTAGAATATGGTATATCCAATATTACATGTTCACTTAATTTTGCTAAGATATCTTACACTGACCGAAATATATTGTATAAAGGCTACACGGCGGTTGAAAATCCTTGTATTAAGTATATGGGGGCTAGGGGAAATATTTGCGCGATTTTCCCCATATTTGATATCAGATCACATTATTATCATGGAAAGATAATCCTCCAATTTTATTACAATATCTTACAGATTTACCGATATTTTCAGTAAGAAGCTAGATAGAGATAGATAATCCTCCAATTTTATTACAATATCTTACAGATTTACCGATATTTTCAGTAAGAAGCCAGATAGAGGCACTGATGTCCATATATAGGGTATCTGGTGGCTTGAAAATTTATAATCCGATTTCAACTATTTTTACGCATGAGATGGCATATCTTGAACGTACTATTCGTGAAAAGCTTTTCTCCAATATCTTAATTGATGCTCGATTTATCTACTTTAAAGTGAAAGTATCAGATGAAACTTAAAACTGGGTTACGAGAAGTAGGTGTGTAGGTAGGGTTTATCCGATTTTGTCCATTTTCACACGGTAACATAAGAATGTAAATACAACGTGGAGGTGGGCGTGGTTGTTATACGATTTCACTCGTTTTCTCAGTATATGAGGAGATGCCAGAAAAACTTACTCGGAGCGAGTTTGATTGATATTGCTTTAACGGCTTCCGAAATATATATATTAAACCTATTGAGCCCACAGATACCCCGCCCTTTTGGGATTCTCTATACCAAATTACACGTTTTTATCTTAATTTGTTGCTCAGTTTAGCACTTTATCTGTTTTCGATTAATGGCATTTTGTGGGCGTAACAGCCCGTCGCCCAGAGCGTCCAATTAAGCCCATCGACTATACCAACCGTCTCACGGTGGCGGAGAACACGTGAACCAAGTTTCATCAAAATATCTTAATTTTTACTCAAGTTATCGCTTGCACGGACGGACGGACGGATGGACAGACACTCACTCGGATTTCAACTCGTCTTTTCATCCTCATCATTTATATATATATATATATATATATGTCCATATCTAACTCGATTAGTTCTGGATGTTACAAACAACCGTTAGGTGAACGAAACTAATATACTCTCTAGCAACATGTTGCGAGAGTATAAAAATAGTACTTAATAAACAATTAAATAGTATAAATGAATAATTCAGTGGTAATATTAGTTCGTATTTAAATTTAAAATCTAAAAATTTACCTATTAATAGCACCAAAATTAGTATTATTTTGAAGGTCTTCTTATAAAACAATTGGCTTAATTTAATTTTTAATACAAAAAAATTTTAAAAATTGCTTAGCGAAAAAACTTTATTTTTCTAATTTAATTTTCATTTTAATTTTGTCAAAAATTTTTTATATTTTTAATTTTTTATCAAAATTAAATTAGAATACATTAATTTCTTTAGTTTTTCTTATAAAAAATGTACAATTAATTAAATTTTTGGTTTATAATTATAAATTTTTTCGTACTAAAAATTAGTGATTTAAGCGGAATCAAAAAAAATTTTTTTTTAATTTTCCTAAAAATTTAATTATAGTTATTAAAAGTTTGAGAATATTACTGAGCAAAAATTAGAATTTTTTTTGTAAAACATACTTCCATTTACTAAAATTTTTAGCATTTTTAACAAAAAACATTTAAATATTTAATTTTTTAATCTTTTATTAAATTTAATCTTTTATTATCTTTTATTTTATTTTAATGTACTAAAATTTGTGAATTTTGTGCTTGAATTTTTTAAATTTGGGTTATAAAAATAAAATACTTTTGCCAAAATTTTATTGGTATTGCTCAAATTTTTAAATTTTGTCAGTAAAAAATAACTTAAATATTTTTTATTTCATTATTGATGGGATATTAATTGAATTATTTTTTGTTTTACTAATAATTTGTAATGAAAATTTTTGAATTTCGGAAATATTGAACGGAATTTTCATTTAAATTTAGAATGGAATTTCTGTTTCTTTTGCTAACATTTTTAGAATCTTGCCCGCAAATAATTTAAAAATTTTTTAAGAATATTAATTGAAAGTAGTTTTCATTTTACTAAAAAATGTTTAAGGCTTTTGTGCCAAAACTTTTAAATTTACCTGAAAGGAAAGTTTGTTAAAAAATTTATAAAAAAAAACCCGTAAATTAAATTTTAATTTATAAATTATTTTTTATCAAATTTTGATTGCATTAATGTCACATTTTACTAAAAATTTTAGAATTTCGATAAAAATACTTTGATTTTTTTTTTTATTTTACTAAAAATTTGGATTTGCGCTTCGCTTCAAATTTTTATTTGAATTTTATTCCGGATATTCTTTGTTAGATAAAGAACAACTGAAGACCACATTGAAAAAAAATAGTTTTTTCTACTTATGGAATTTTGCTAGCAAAATGTTATTCAAATAAAGTGCATTGAAACTTATATTACTTTTAATATATTACATAAATTTTTTAATTTAAGAATTTATAAGAAAAAATTTAATATTTGTTAATATTAAAATTAAATTACAATAATGTTTTTAAATATTAAAAAAAACACAAATTCATGTTTTTTTTAATCTTTTGCTTTTATTTATTTGATTTTAAAAAATTTTTTTAATTTAATTTACAAAAAGTATTTATATTGTTATTTATACGTATCTAGCTCAAATTGTGTTTTCATTTTCAAATGGCCGCTCTGCTATTTTTCGGTTACCCACACGCATGTAAATATATTGTATTTCACACTCCTTCTTCTATACAACACACTGTACTATTAGTCTTATAATTATTTATTTGCAAAAATGTTGTTGAGCTCGCTTTTTAGTTTTGTAAGTTTTGTGTTCATTAGCCAAATCGCTAAAAATATTTCTACGGGTATTTATTAGCGAGTAAACTTTACATTTATCGGCGCGTTTTTTATTTGTAATTAGTAATTTAAAAGTAATTTATTTAGTTATATGACTGTATTATTACTTTTGTAAAAGAGCCGCTGTAGAATTATGAATAAAGTGATTGCAGTAAAGTGAACGTCACTTTTGTATTTTAATGTCTGTCACCTGTTTGCTGTCACATAACTGTCAAAAACTAACTGCACGCTTTATATTTTCTCACTTTTCCCCCAATGAACAGTTACTCGATATGTACAAAATGGAGGAGGAGGCCTACAAAATACAAGGCAAGTCTGAATTCTTTGCCTAGAACTCAACTATAAGAGCAGAGGAACCACTTTTATAATATTGGTGTCCGCGAGGTATGGAAAAAGGTGGAAAAAAATTAAACGCTTACAGTGTAAGCCTGTCATAGAAACAAAACGGCAGTTGGTACTGACATATAGGCTACACTTATGTAAAAGTTTAAAATGCAATCGAAATAATAAGTATTTAATATTTATTTAATTATTTATAGTAAGTGAAAAATATGAATTAGAAATCAAAACAAAACAACAAACAAAAAATAACTAAAAATTAGAACGAAATTCTATGTAAAACCTTTCAAAGCGAATATTGAAGAACATTTATTTATAGTAAAATAACGTGAAATTTCTATATATTTATGCAAAGAAGAAAATACATATATACATACATATAAAATATATAAACTAATTTTAGAGTTAACTAAAAGAAACAAATAATTATTAGTAAACAATAGTGAAAATACGTGCAACTGAAATGAATTGGTTATGTTATAAAAGAAAACTGTAACAAAACGAGTTTAAAGTTTCACACCGATTACTTGTCTAAGTCGACATAACCTTAAAAAAGTCAACATAACCTTAAAAAAAGCAAAGAAAATGCGAAAATAAAAGCTAATTACGTAACACTTAACGTTTACCCTTTACATAGTATTTGCTAGTGATGTTATAGAACAAAATAAATAAAACAATAAAATTTAAAAAAGAATGTGGCAACATTAAAAATAAAAAAAATTAAAACACAGCATACAGTTCAATAGCATATTAACAAAAAATAAATAAAAAACAAATAAATCAGTTTACAACACTTGTTGCAAGTTGTAAACAGCAAATTTCTTAAATAAAATAAAATTTAATTCTAAAAAACATATTAAACAATAGTAAAAACATAAAGGAATAACAAAGTGTGAAGACATTAATAACTTTACCAATAAAATACAACAGTAATATTGTAAGTATCAAGAAAATATACAGTATTCTCAACTATTACCGAGTAAAAATAACTGTTAAGTGTACTAGTTACATTTAAAATATACCCAGTAACTTGAGTTTCCGCCTCTCCACCTATTTACTTAATATACCTATAGTACGTACATACTTACATATAAACATTTTGAGATTTTCATATATAATAATAAATAACTGTAACACCAAAAACCAAAATACCGTATGCCAAAATACCATAACAGAAAAGAAAGAAAATTTTCCAACAAAAATCTAAAAGTAAACTCCAAAAATGTTTTAGTGAGTATATGGTGAATTGAGGTGAAGTTGCAACAGCTGGTTGTCAGAGCGGTGATAATATGACAGAAGAGCAAAATGTGTGAAACTTAAAAACTTTTTTTGAAAACACCCGTTAACCCTATTTGAAAATGCAAAAACAATAGCTGATATCCCTGTAAACTCATTAAAATAAACACCCTTCTACAGTTGGTTTTTTTTTTTTTTGGCCAAAATCAATTAGAAAAGGCTACCTCCTGGATAAATATTTTCAACACACAATTTTTTGAATAAAATACTTCAAAATTGCTGATGTTGTAGAAAATTGTACAAGTAAAAATCGTAAATAATTTTTATGCCAAAAGTCTTTAATATAAACTCAACACTTTAAACAATTCCAAAGTTCCTACAAAACAACTGTATAAAAGCAACTAATAAACCCAAATTAACTGCTATGATTTTAAAATAACAGTAACTGACAGCTTGGAACAGGTGATAGCATTTAAATTGACTTCTAATCTATTAAAAAAAACTGTCCAAAAGTAACGTCTAATAATAGACAGATAGAAATTTACCCAGAATTAGACTCAACTTTTGATTTTTGATGACTTAATTTTATTCCCAGTACTAAGAATTCCTGCTGATTATCCACAATTTTCAGGGTGTATTGCTTGTTAGACTATAAACGATGCTATAAAATTTCAAAATATCCGTTGTTTACGGTTTAAAAATCAGCTGTTTGACGGTAGTTAAGAAATTCATCACACTTTTATTAACACGAATATTTCATTTGCACTGTAATAATTGTAAAGCTGATAAGCAATAGAATTAGTTAGTTGACGTTTCGAAGAAGTTGTCCTTAAAAAAGTTCTTGAAATTTAAAAATGGTGTAGTTGTTATTTGTTATAAACTTGAAATCAATGCTTTGAGGATAAATTCGGTAACAGAACAGAGAAAAGTCGCTAAATTCGATTTGTAATTATTTAATTAATTTTTTAATGAAAGTGCAATTTAACTTTAACAAAATTTAACTTTAATAAAATTATTAATCATTTCAATTTTTATTAAATAAAAAAATGTATTTCAAAAAAATTATTAGTAGAAAAATAAATTAATTAATAACAATAATTATTAATAATTTAATAATTTTATAATTAAAGTGTGTTAAAATTAAAATATTACTTTATTAAAATTTTTTCTCTAATAACTAGTATTTTTTAACAATAACCGCTTAAGCATTCACGGAAGGGTCTCACATAAAATTCACCACACCAAAAATATAATAATCAAACCTTAGTTTCGCCAGTTCAATAATTTATTACTCAGTGTATCAGCTTTTACTGCAAGCACTCACAACCTATCTACCACCTACCACAACCCTACTTCTCCTTTCACCGATTCGCTTGCAAGTGATTATGCTATGTGCGTTAATTTTCAAAACTCTAGCTGAATTTATTATATAAATATATAGACTCTATATTATGGTAGTAAATGTTTAGTGAACTTAAGTACTACGTATTTTTAAACTCTCGAAACTTGCGCTGCGTATGAACTTATGAATGGTAATTTTTATTATATTTAATTTCACTTAAATGAATGCATATATGCATTATATGGATTTTCAGGTGAAATAATAAGATAACAAAAACACTAAAAGTAACAGTAAATTCATTAGCTAAATGGAAAATAAATAGAAGCCTACCAGAAGCTACATACATAAATACTTTAGTTAAAAAATAGTTTAAGTTTCGAAAACCAAAACTCCCTGTCGAAATGCAATTATGAATTGAAAAGGATTTATTTCTTAAAGTTAAACAATATGTATGGAGTGTAAGTAGAAATGCTGAGTACTTATGTGCAAAGAAATGCAATAGGCAGAATTGTATGTTTCAAGGAAAAAGTAAGGCATGCAGTTGTGTTAAGGTCAGTGTAAAACAAGCAAATACAAAGTAACACTTAAAAATATGCATTAAATATATTAAATAAATTATAACTGAAAAGGTATACATATATATTTAAAAGGTCGCAAACTGTTAGTTTTTAAGTAGCGAAGTAATTGAAACCAAAATAAATATCTGGGAGAAAAAAGAGTATTCAAATATGCATATAATAATGAAATTATACTGCATATAAGTGAAAAGTTTTAACTTGTAAAAATTAACTAAATAGTTATTTAAAAAAAGGCAAATTAATTTGTAGTTTTTCTGTGCGAATTTGTTGTAAACTCCCGTTGTTTGAGTAAAAAAAATTGTATGATTAAAATTACAGGAAAATAGCTATGCTCTGCGCCTTTAAAGCGTGCACTAAATATACGATTATTTGAAGAAAAAAATATCGAAACAGAAGTTTAAAAGTAAAGCTAATGAAAATGTGTATGAAAAGATCAGCGGTACAATGTAGAAAAGATTTCGCGTTGCCAACATTTATTATCGTCCCTATCAATGTAAAAACTAAAGAAAATATACATATTTTAAACTAATTATGATTTATGAGGCAAAACATTTTATTGGAATGCAAATGCATAATAATGTAAGAAAAAAAGTTAAAATAATATGATTACAAAATAAATTTAAAAATACGAATACTAAAGCAAAAAAAAATTACTATCTTAAAGAAATGTTGTTTTACTTATACTTCTAACTTATTGTTGTTTTATTAAACTACAAAAAAATATTGCAGCACATTTTAAAATATAATACAACACGGCAAGGTCGAATAAGCAAAGCGCACCTTTGACACAAAATTAGACTACACAAAAGACAAAATTAGACTACACAAAAGACAAAAATAGACTACACCACCATCCAGTAAGACCAGAAATGCACTCACTACCACAAATTCTGATGAGTCTAATAAGATAGAAGGAATAGGGTTCGCTTTAACATTTGTCTATGTATGGAGTTGTCTGTGGCAAATCTATATACACGACGATATTAAATTTCAGTAAGAGCTTAGTGGATACGACACCTAAAAGGTTCCTTTAAGTAAATACTGTCAGGCAATCGGAAATGCAATTAGCTTTTACATTCTTTTTAAATAGAACTGAGTTGCAACTAACGCACTACAGTGGTTGGCAACGCGTAGTAACAACTGCATCACTTTCAATTGGATAACTGACCCAATCAATTTTATTGCAACTTTTATTAACAACGTATTACAAACAAATTGCGATATTTACAGCTGAGATTTGTTCATTCGGTTTTAAATGAAGGTTTTAATTGCATTAATTCATGAAAATAAAAAAACAAAATGTATTTTGATACATTTGTTGTTATTGCAATAATTCGTAATCGCAACCAACAGCTGATTTCCGTAACAGACGGCGATAACAGCAAAACAAAAGGAAACATTGAAATGTTTACCTCAACTTCAACAGATAGAGAAATTCCGAAGTTATGCATTTTAAACATAAATTGTGATGAAATACCATGAAGGGAATTAGTGGATGCACAAGTGTGCTGCTGTATAGTACGCAGTTATTTGTGCGTAGTACCTTTTTTCAAGCTAAAAAATAATGCTTCGTACATTTAAAAACATATTTACAACTGGAGCTAGTGCAACTGATGAAGCTGCAGAATTGCAACAAGTATGGCCAAAGCGAGATTCTGTTTTGATATTCACAACCTTCGGTAGGGAATTACTGCTGAAATGTGCTGAAGTGCCAAAATCTGATGCAACACAAATAAGTATCGAAAGTTTTTTGAAAACATCGTCCGATTTTCCAATAAAGGTATATTTTCAACTCATATATTATACCTTAGTATGTTTGAATACTTGTAAACATATATTATCAAGCAGTTTGGTACGGATACGTGTCGTGTAATGTGTCAGCCTGAAGAGCGTTATACAGAAATCATTAAGCAAATTGCATCGGCGTATCCCGTAATACATGAACGTGTGCTGAGTTTGTATTTGGCTTTTTTGGAGTACAAAACTAAATACGGTCTGTAGCAAACAAAATGTACTTAAATATTATATTTGTATTTATGCGGCACTAAAACAAGTATTTGTTTGTCAACTTATGTTTATAGGCACAGATATTGAGCGCGAATTGTATGATGGCATGACGCTAACAGCTTTGGTGCAGCGACTGCTAGAGAAACGTTGTGTCTCCTTTGTAGGACCGCTGGATCATTATTTGTTGATTAATGGTGCAACAGGTTTGGGTAAATTTTATGATGTGGGTACGGAAAAAGAGGAAGCACCATTTCTGCTCAAAGATGTGCTAAGCTATGACGAAATGAAAGTAAGAGCCTTACAAACTTTAGAAGCACATGCAATTTTTGATTGTATTAAATTGCATTTTTATATGCGCTCTTAGCTTTCCGCTTTCCTAACTGTTTCTTCATACACGGAATTCTTAAACGATGGCAATCGTAGAAACGCTGGCATAATCGAAGTGGATAAATCCAAAATAGAACGCGTGGGTGTAATAGTTGGCATTATTGGTGCACGCTTTCAAGCACGCGAAGCAATGGACTGGCAAGACATAATAGTCAGCAAAGAGCAAAATACCAAAAAACATGGCTACGGTTATACAGCACAAGAAGCCATGAATACAACGAATGCTGCTGTTAGTTATCGCTATTTGTGGACGAGTTTCTATGAGCAGCAAGATTTGCTATATGAAAATATGTGCGTTCAAGATACACCACGTTTCTACAAAATACCGAACACAATGTATATTTTCGATAATCTTATGATGAAAAAACGCAACGCCATATCGTTCGATACGCTCTTGCTCGAGGCTAATGCACGTGGCGCTGCTGCTGGCAAACAAGTGTATCTACATGTTGTTGGTATTGGATTAGGTGCTTGGCGCGCCGTCATGCATCAGGATACAATTTTTCTTGAGACCTTTGGCGAACGTTTGCAAGAACTATTACCGTGCTTGGTACGGATTAATGTGGTACATTTTTCTTATTTTAACATGAAGGCATGGGCTAATCTTGAAGATGGTGGTGTACTAGCTTCGGAGTCGCATCCAGATGGTGGCATTAAAATATTTCTTAGCAATAGGAACCCCGCACAGAAATTGGTAAAATGTTAAATGGTGTAATACTGACTCAATATAATACGGTTCTTTATATGTTCAAACTTTAGGAACCTGAATTTGAAAATTTGCTTGTGGTGGAATCGTATGCTTGGGATGGCAATGCATTGCCGGGAAACGAATTTTGGCATGTAGGGTTAATCAATGAAAGTACAGTAATATTTTAATCTATAAAACAATGTATTTTTGTACACAGGGTTCTCTAACCACTTCCGGAGACCCTGCAGCCGCCTGCAGTACACTCATCACAGAATTGCACAATCCACACATCAACACAAAAATGGTGAATGGTGAAAATGTACATGTGGCCTCAGATCGTTTCGGTGTCTTACATATTTCGGACTTTGCGAAAAAAGTGCTCATCTAAGTCATTTACTAAATACGGTATACTTATAGTGCAAATTTGTGCAATATTCAATTGTTGATGTATTACCTGTTTTTTATTTCTTATTGTTTTTACATTAGTATTAAAATAGTATGTATTTTTCGTAATATCTATAAATATATACTGATTGACAAATTGCTGTTAAATACATTAAAGTGTGTTTTAAATTCATTTATAGTCAAGTAAAAAAATTAAACCCCAATACGAATAAATGTATATAAAAAACGTACCTATTTGTTGCTAATAATGAAAATTTGAGGAAAATAAAAGCTGAAAACATTTTTTGTGTATGGAGCATGCCAAAGAGAAGTTTTTTATTACCATTAATAAAAAATTTAATTTATTTAAATAAAATATATATACATACCAAGATTAATTGAAAGAAAAAACCCAATTTTAGTTGGCAACGCAGCGGCTCATCCAGCTGATTATTTGTTTATATTTGTACTTGCACATAAAATTTACTTCTATTTTGAAACATGAATAAACGCTGGAATCAAAAATAAGTTGTGTGTTTACTCTGGTGCAAATATGGAAAAGCTGGATGGATGTTTTTCAATCAGTCGCAAGAATTCTAATCAGTTTGTTGCTGTCTAAAGAGAACTGCACGTAGGGGCACTTATGTATAGGTACCTACTAAACAGATAGGATAAACAAACCTCGATTTATAAATTATACATACACTAGTATGGAATAGGTGATTTGTTTGGTCTTATGTGCTACAACGCAATTATTTTAGAAATGTGACAGAATTTTATATTTTTTTATAAAAAAACATAAATAATAAAATATGCTCTCTTGTGGCGGTAAAAAGTGGTTTAAAACTAAAAAGTCTAGATTTGATGATAAAGAACTCGATCAAATTTGGCCTCAATATGGTTCCGATTATATGCTCACCCAAGTCGGCAAAACATTGCTGCATAAATCGACATATGTGCAAAAACCTGATATAAGTGATATTGATGCAGAGAGCCTCATAGAGCAATCTTTACGCTTCCCAATCAAGGCAAATAGTTGAATTATTAAAATACAAATGGTTAGTTTAATTGATGGTTTTTTGTTATAATTACATGCAGTTTGGTCGCGATACATGTCGAGTAATGAGTCAACCAAAGGAACGTTATCATGAAATTACAAAACAAATTGCTTCTGCTTATCCGATAATACACGAACGTGTTGTTGGTTTATATTTGGCATTCTTGGAGCATAAATGCAAATATGGTGGGTTAGTTCAATATAATGTAGAAGATTTCATTATATACATATATATGAATAATATAAAGTCAAAAATTTGTATTTTGTGTTTCTATAGCTATACTATATAAAAAATGTGAAAAATACTACAAGAAACACATGTATAACATATTTGTATATACGATAAATAATCATATATATATAAAATAAGCATATATATATAACATCAAACATTTTACCTGCTGAAGTAACGGTATTTCACACACTTTTACAGATTTTCACATTATTCAAATAACACTTTCACATTTCTAATTACGTATTATTATAAATTTTTAGGTAACGATCTGGAACGGGCAATTTATGTAGACATGACTATTACAGGTCTTGTACAACGTTTACTTGAGAAACGTTGTGTAGCCTTCGTAGGTCCACTCGATGACTATCTGCTTTTGAAGGGTAGAAAAACGTTGGCTAATTTTTTTGATGTGGGCACCGTTGATGAAAAAGCTCCATTGCTATTAAAAGATGTATTAAGTTATGATGAGATAAAGGTGAGCAGTTATAATTTTGAACATCACATTAATTAATTTTGCAAATTTGTTCCGCAAGCTTTCTGCTTTTCTTTCAGTATCATCACACACCGAATTTTTAAACAATGGTAGACGTTTCAATTGTGGAATCATTGAAAAAGACAAATCAAAAATAGAAATTGAAGGTGTTATTATAGGTATAATTGGCGGCCGCTTCGAGGCAGAAGATGTAATGGAGTGGCAGGATATAATGATAACACCAATGCAAAATACGAAAGAACGTGGCTATGGTTACAAGATGCAATCTACAAAGAAGGCAAAAAATCACAAAATCGATTATCGACAATTGTGGATGCGTTTTTATGAGGAACAAGATTTGCTTTACGATAAAATAGAAAACATAAATTCATCACGATTTTTTAAAGATGATTTTACGCGCTATATTTTTGACAACTTGATGATGAAAAAACGCTATGCTATAACATTTGATACACTACTGCTGGAGGCTGATGCGCGTGGTAAAGCTACTGACAAACAAGTGTATCTACATGTGGTTGGTATTGGGTTGGGCGCCTGGCGTGCCGTACCACATCAAGAAAAAATATTTTTGAAAACGTTTAAGGAACGCATGCAAGAGCTTCTATTATCTCTTACACATCTTTCGGTGGTACACTTCTCAAATTTCCGACCATCCGCTGCGAAAGACTTTATAATGGATGGTGGTACGATTGCGTCGGAAAAGCACCCCAGCGGCGGTATACAAACATTTGTGCATGATCGTTATCCAGCGCAGAAATTAGTAAGTAACGTGGTAATAATATTGAAAATGTATAACGGCAATATACAAACGCATGACTTTTTAGCCACCGGAATATGAAAAAATGTTAATAGTTGAATCATACGCCTGGGATGGCAATGCATTACCAGGAAATGAATTTTGGAGGGTGTGTAGAATGCATACTATTCTAATTATACATACATAGCTACATATGTAAGTATGTATGAATATTCGATTAAAATTTTTCTTCCCTTTTAGGGCGCTCTCACGAGCTCCGGTGATCCTGCTGCTGCTTGCAGTACTCTAATTGCAGAACTACATAATCCCCATATTAACAGAAAAATGGTGAATGGCGAGAATTTGCATGTGGCCTCGGAACGCTTCGGTGTCTTACACATATCCGAGTACGCCAAAAAAAAATTATGTTAGATTAAAGCACACGCTAATAATAACTTTTACCTTACATTACATTACCTTAAAGTATTAAATAATATAAACGGCATTCACATTATACTTATATACCGAGCTTAAATATTTACAACACTTTACTTCACTTCGAAATCTAAATTAAATTCTTAGCACTTAACACAACCGAAGCGAACAACTCGAATTTAAAATCTCTCATGGCGATTTTAATTTGCACATTACTGCTATTTAGTTGTTTATCCTTGGCCTTTTTCTTTATAAGTGGGACACACTGCGGCATGTTTAAAGAACGTATATAACAAATATACCTTTACGTGCTAAAAAAAACAGTAGATATTGTTTATTAAGTATTATCTTATTAGTTTTAGGTAATGAAATTACTGCATAGTTTGTCTATTACTGTGAGGAACCGGAAAATATATGCAAAATTGTTCTAGAAAGTTATTTCCGGCCATTAGTTGGCAACGCAATCAACACAGCTGTTTCACATCACCCCATCTTCTTTTGTACTTTATGTCAACTGGTAGGCAACCCAATTAAAATTACAATTATTCCATTCTAATTGTATAGCCAGGTTTAAATGTCAAGAATGTTAAAGAATTTTGTTAATTCTAGCATTCTTGTTTTTAGGTATCGTTAAGAAACATTAATACAAATACCGACTATTGCATACATATGTACATGGACTCTATTGAAATCGAAATACCACAAGTTACAAATTACGAGTGTACTTGTACCTGCAGAAGCTGACAGCTGTTTCAGGGTTTTCCCCGTTGAATATGATGATGATATGATGCAATTAGCTACAGAAAAGAATATAAAGTATTAGCAGGTGTAAAGTTTAAACATTTATACTTTGACGTGTGCTTACGCTAGTCGTTTAACAAGCCATATAATGTGGGCAAATATTCGAACTCTATTTTCGCACATAATTCCTACCACTAATGATAGCACAGCGCCAGTGCTGAGTATAGATTATAATGTAATATGGCCACATACTAATTCAGCACTAAAATTAACAACGTTTGGTGCGCGATTGCTGCAGAAGTGCGCAAATTTCAGTAAACCAGTTGGAGGTAAAATAAGTATTGAAAGCTTCATGGCACAGTCGGACAGTTTTCCTTTGCAAGTATGTATAATTTACAACATATATTATGTTAATATCTAATATGATATTCTCTATTGAAACAAAGTTTGGCACCAACACATGTCGTGTAATGAGTCAGCCCGTGCAACGCCATTCAACAATCACGAAGCAAATAGCGTCTGCGTATCCTTTGATACATGAAAGGGTGCTCTACTTATATTTAGCATTTTTGGAGCATAAAAGCAAATATGGTATATTGTTTAATATTTGAAACTTGAGAGATAGAGATAATTTATTATTATTGGCAGGCAACGATATTGAACGCGCCGTTTATAAGGACATTACGCTCACCGCACTTGTACAAAGGCTTTTGGACAAGCGCTGTGCTGCATTTTATGGTTGTATAGATAAATACCTGCTCATCACAGGAGAAAAAGGTTATGGTGGATTCTGTGAAGTTGGCACTGAGGCTGAAAAAGCACCGCTGCAGCTAGTAAATGTTTTGAGTTATGATGAAATTAAGGTGCAAGCAAAATTCAGTACAATTTTTATATATTATAGAATTATGTTAATATTAAAGCTGTCATATTTTCGGCAGCTCTCCGCTTTCCTGTCAATTTCTTCACAAACCGAATTCATAAATAATGGCAGTCGTTATAATGAAGGCATAGTTGAGGTTGACAAATCTAAAATCGAGTCAGAGGGTATTGTAATCGGCATGATTGGTGGACGTTTCCAAGTTAAGGAGGCCATGGAGTGGCAAGATATAATGATAACTGCCACACAGAATACTAAGGAGAATGGCTATGGTTTTACAGCACAAGAGGCAGCGTTAGCTAATAACCGCAATGTTGATTATCGTCGAATTTGGACTGATTTTTATGAAGAAGCGGATTTATTATATACGAACGTTACCACAAAGAATTCAAAACGTTTTTTCAAAGGGCCACATGCCAATTATATTTTTGATAATTTAATGATGAAGAAACGCTATGCCATCTCCTTCGATACACTATTACTAGAAGCAGAATCACGCGGTGCTTACCTTAATAAACAAATGTATATACACGTAGTCGGCATAGGATTGGGTTCATGGAGAGCGGTACCGCAGCAAGAAAAAATATTTTTAGAGACTTTTAGCGAACGTTTACAGGAGCTATTGCCACATTTGTCTCATATTTCTGTGGTGCACTTCTCATATTTCGTTTTATCCGCCTGGGCAGATCTGCAGGATGGTGACGTACTTATGTCGGAAACGCACCCAGAAGGAGGTATTAAAATATTTATGAGCAATCGTGATCCCTCAGAAAAGCTGGTAAGTCTTTTTAATTTTATATATTCATTGAATTTATACAAGTATATAAATATATATCAACATATATTGTTGCGAATTAGCCACCGGAGTTTGGAAATATGTTGGTGGTGGAGTCATATGCTTGGGCTGGCAATGCATTACCCGGAAACGATTTTTGGCTGGTTAGTTTAAAGCGTCAATGCGCTTTCTTTAGCATCCCTTTATATAAGTACATTTTATATGCAACTTATTTTTCTTAGGGTGCATTAGCTTCTTCTGGGGACCCTGCCGCTGCTTGCAGTACTCTCATTTCTGAATTGCATAACCCACACATTAACACAGAAATGGTAAACGGCAACAATTTGCATATTGTGTCTCCTCGTTATGGTGTTTTGCATATTGCAGACTATTCAAAGAAAATTTTAGAACAACATAATTATTGTTAAAATAGATTTATGTATCGAACTTTTACAATTCAATAACATTTTATTAAAAAAAAGCTGCAGTTTTTTTTGTTCACTAAAAGTGTTAAGGAAATTGTTATGGTTTCCGTAACAATTAATTGAAATGAAATGCCTTGCAATACTTGTAAAAAGCTATTAACCGGAAATTATGAAATACTCAACTTCTACCGATAAAAAGATTAGTTGGCAACGCAGCAGATCAGCTGTGTTGCCTGTTTGTTGTTTTTCCATGGTGAATTTCATCAGACACTTCAAATTTTCGTTTACAATTTGCGATCAGACAAGCAGAAATTGCATTTCTGACCCACTTTCCGTTTCCCTCCGTAACCGAAGCAAAGAACAAAACAAATAAGTAAATTAAACATGCAGGTAAAATAAAAACACAAATGAGAGTGAAAATGTATCCGACAATCCCATTGTGAAATATTAAATTCTCTAATGTTCATTGCAACCGGTTGTGATAAATTCCGACGCATGCTTGGACAATGCTCAGTTGTTTTGCGAGCATATAACTAGTAAGTTGAAAGAGGCTTACAGCATATACAAACCACACTTGATGCATAAAGTTATATTGTTATTAAATAATACGGTACAAATCTAAGCATTCAACGTCATTTAAGAGTCACAGCAAGTCAACAAAAACTTACACACAACAAAGCGCTTTTAAATTATCACGAAAGCAGCAGAACGTTTCGAATTAAAGCAAATATGTCAACTTTCGGCGTAGAATTTGAAGAGGTTTGGCCTAAGCCGGGTTCAGCTATCAAATTAACTGAGTTTGGTACAAAATTATTGCAAAAGTGTTTAAAGGTCGAAAGGCCGGATGTCAGCAATATTGACGTTAAAAGTTTCATCAGGAAGTCGTCTAACTTTCCAGTAGAGGTACGTTTGAATTTGCAACATAAAATATATATGCTATAATTAATTAATTTTTTTTACTCCTACAGTTCGGCACCAATACTTGTCGTGTAATAAGTCAACCGAAAGAGCGTCATCCGGAAATACAGAAACAAATCGCTTCTGCCTATCCAATAATACATGAACGAGTTTTGGGATTGTACCTAGCATTCTTGGAACACAAATGCAAATATGGTATGTAAAAATCTCGTTTCGCTTGCAATATACACTTAACACCTGATTGGGATTTCGCGATTCAATGTAAAAGATATAAACACAATTATGAAGTGTTCATCGAAATTTAAGTTATTGTAGCTTAAGAACTTTTTTTTTGCACATTTTTTTATTTTTAAAACTTTTATGCATGCTTAAGCTCGTTTTCAACCAAGTGGTTTTCTGTGTGTTGTTTTTCATGGTAAATGCGTATGCTTGAGAAAAAAACAAAGTAAAATTACCAAATTGTGCAAAAGCCGAACAAGAAACAACAACTGTTGCTCTTAGCAGTGCGTATATTTCGTATTTTTTGTACAAAATTTAATAAAATGAATTATTAAATTAAAAAGCGACAATTATTTGTATAAATACATAAGAAATACGAAAAATTGCAGGAAATAAACGAGAACTTGAGCTATACCAAAATCTGTCGCTCACCGATTTTGTGCAACGCCTACTGGCGAAGCGCTGTGTTTGTTTCTTCGGTAAAAATGATAAATATCTTTTATTATCACGGCATCGTGGCTGCAGTGGGTTCTTGGATATTGGCACGGATGGCGAGAAGCCACCGTTGCTGCTACAAGACGTGCTCTGCTATGATGAGATCAAGGTAGGTGGTGAATACTCATACTGAGCATACTACTAGCATAATCATGACACTCCCAAACAGCTCTCCGCTTTTCTTTCCGTATCCTCACACACAGAATTCCTCAACGACGGCAATCGACAGAATTGTGGCGTCATCGAACGCAATAAATTGCTGATTGAAACAGATGGTGTCATAATTGGTCTAATTGGCGCGCGGCTTGTGCGACGCGATGTTATGGAATTCCAGGATATCATAATTACCAGCAAACAAAACACCAAAGAAAATGGTTATGGTTTGCCTATCGATGCGGATCCGAATACACGTCCAGCCGATTACAGGCGTGTATGGAAACAATTCTATGAGGAGCGTGATTATCTGTATGAGCAGGTGATGCGTGATGGGAAACGCTTTAGTAATGCGCGTGCACAAAATGACATATTCGATAATGTGCTGATGAAAAAACGTTACACGATCTCGTTTGACACGTTGCTACTGGAGAGCGAGGCACGTGCGGCGGCAGCAGGCAAACAAGCTTATATACATGTGGTTGGCATCGGTTTGGGTGTATGGCGCGCGGCCGAGCAACAAGAGAAAATATTTTTGGAAACCTTTGCGCAACGTTTGAAGATGTTGTTGCCCAAATTGTTGCATGTGGGTGTGGTGCACTTCTCTTGGTTCCAGTTGAGCGAGTGGGGCGATTTGAAGCATGGTGGCATTTATAAGTCGGCAACACATCCTGATGGTGGCATACGTACATTTTTGTCAAAACGCAATCCAGCCGCTAAGCTGGTGAGCACAAATATGGTAATACAATTTTTTTGTTTATCTTTTGGTTAAGGGCATTTGAACGGAATTTGGGTCGGCAGATGTAAGTAGTTGTAGTTTGTATTTGCATGCATAAGATTACTGCTATCATATTTATATATTTTTATATTTACCCCACTTTCTGACATCACTACTTTGTTTTATAGAAATCACCTGAGCTAGAGAATATGCTGCTTATCGTCTCATATGCCTGGGACGGCAATGCTTTACCAGGCAACGAGTTTTGGATGGTGAGTAGTAGCTATTTCATTATTTAAGCGTATTTGCTAACATAATTTTTTGTTTAGAAAATGCTAAAGTCCACCGGCGATTCTTCTACAGCCTGCAGCACGCTCGTCACCGAGCTGCATAATCCTCATATCAATACTGAGCTGGTGAATGGCGCTAATTTGCACATTGCCTCTGAAAAATATGGTGTCTTGCATATAGCAGATTATGTTAAAAATATATTAGAATGACTTCGTGTCGCTGAGGGCTCAGCAATTATTTTTGTTATATGATTTAGAGTTTTTATTAAAACTTTATTGTGCAATAATTTTTAAATAAGTAATATTTGTTAATATTGAAACTGTTTTTGTGATATTTCCATATTAAATAAATGTTTTATTTAACTAACGAACAAACCATAATGAATTTCCACTTATGAACTTCGATGATCGAGTCTTATCTGCCCTAATAACCACGAAATAAGCGGCTGGCACTATTGTACAGTCGTTCGCATCACAGGCGGTAGATAACCAGAACGGATTCGTATTTATAAACTTACAAGTATAGTTATATATTTAATAGTTCTACAACTATATTAGCTTCACATAAATTTCTTGCTACTACTAACTACACCTCTATCTTCTTAGGTAATGATATCGAACGCGCCGTATACAAGGACATGACACTCACTGCGTTGGTACAGCGTTTACTAGAAAAACGTTGTGTTGTATTTATGGGAGCATCTGATAGTTATTTGTTATTAAATGGGCAAGAAGGTTTCGGCGGATTTCATGATGTTGGCACAGCCGCTGAGCATGGATACTTGCGACTGAAGCATGTGCTCAGCTATGATGAAATAAAAGTACGTAATGAAAATGAAAGTACGAAATGAAAAATATTGATAAATTAATATTAACAACTTTTTATTTTTTTTTATTACACAGCTTTCCGCTTTTCTCTTCGTATCCTCGCATACAGAGTTCCTCAACGATGGTAATCGCTTCAACTGCGGCGTCATTGAAGAGGACAAATCGAAAATTGAGCTGTCTGGTGTTGTTGTCGGTGTGATTGGTGGACGCTTTGAGGTATTAGATGTCATGGAGTGGCAGGATATAGTCATAACACCCACACAAAATACGAAAGAGCGAGGTTATGGCTACAATACAAGTGAATTGGAGCAGGCAGATAATCGCATTGTTGGCTATCGTCAGCTTTGGTCAAGTTTCTATGAAGAGGAAGATAAACTTTTTGAAAAGGTATGCATATTGGACACGCCACGCTACTACAAAATACCGGATACCGAGTTCATATTCGACAATGCGTTAATGAAGAAGCGTTATGCCATCTCTTTTGATACACTGCTGCTGGAGGCAAATGTGCGCGGTGCTGTAGCTGAGAAGCAGGTGTATCTACATGTTGTCGGTTTTGGCTTGGGTGTTTGGCGTGTAGTACAGCATCAATATAAGATATTTTTGGAAACTTTTGGCCAACGCCTACTGACGTTGGCGCCGCGCATAACACATATTGACGTTGTACAGTTTTCACATTTCAAAGAAAACGCTGGCGGTGCGCTTTATGATGGTGCAGTACTGACAGCGGAGACGCATCCTAATGGTGGCATTAAAATACTGATAAACAATCGCAATCCCGCACAGAAATTGGTAAAATTTTGTTAAATTTGGTCATGCCATTGTATATTATTTATTTGAAATTGTATTGCAGCCAGCGGAATTCGAAAATACTTTAATTGTGGAGTCGTATGCGTGGGATGGTAACGCATTGCCAGGCAATGAATTTTGGATGGTGTGTATGAAGCCACATTTGTTATTAATTTTGGTTTCTAATAAAATTTAAACTTTAAACTTTAGGGCTCTCTAAGCGGTTCAGGTGATCCTGCTGCTGCTTGCAGTACACTAATCGCTGAGCTACACAATCCGCATATAAATTCAGAAATGGTGAATGGTAAAAATTTACACGTGGCCACCGAACGTTATGGTGTTTTGCATATATCAGACTATGCAACACATATTTTGAAATAAATCATGTTGTAGAAAGTGAACAGAAATGTTTGATTTCCTTAAAAATTTTGAAACAAACTCTAAATGCATTTGTATAGGTAATAACTAAAAAAGTATATTTAAGTAATTACGTTTGCTTAAATTTTCAATAGACTTTAACGTTTATGAGTTTTCAATGATTCAAAAAAAGACAGCGAACCGAAATTAACGGTAATATGGAGTGCAGAAATTTTAAAACTAGATTAGAAGATATTCAAATTGTGCCATACAATAAAATTTGTTTATAACGCTTTCATACATAAGCTCTCAAATATTTCACTTCCAAGGCACTAAAACTTTTACAATTTCATTTAGAAATTTCTTTAACACCAATGCAACCCTGAAATCCATTGTCCAATCTAATTTCTATGCAGCTTTGACTGACTTTTGTTTATTGTAAACAATTTCTTTGTGCCAATTTCGGCTTTTTGCCAATTTTACCTAAAAGTATTAACATTAATAGAACTGTTGCAATAATAAATCTAAAATTAACAAGTTACGTTGGTGCGCACGGTAATACCAGCTAACAGCTAACGAATTACCTGTTTAAGTTATCGAGACAATATGAACATCGCGCGTATTCTTGGACAAAATAATAAAATTTATCAAAAGTTTGGCGATTATTGCATTACAGAGGCAGAACCAAATCAGTGCTGCATCATTTGCTGCTTTTGTCAACAGGAACATCACAATGAAAATGGTTTCTGGAAGCACATACAAGAGATGCATGACTATGCACCAGCAAAACTTTGTTTGATGCATGAAAAACCACAACCAACTAGTTACAACGGTGAACATATTGCGAGTCGTAGCACAACGCCAATGTGTCTAGATGGTGCGACTGATTCTAAAAACTTTAAAACAAAGTCCGCAGAAATGGTAACTAACGACGCTCCAATGTATGTCGAAGCTCAATACCTAGAAAATGTGGTGCTAAATGATACGAATGCACTTATGGAGCTAACAGATATAACAAATACGTTTTTCGACTTCAAAGATAAGTCATCAGAAGCTCAACCAGTTATAGAAAGTAGCGCACAACATAAAGCGAATTTGCAGCAAAGTAAGTTGGCACAGAATTTTAATATTAAATTTATATAACTATAGCAAGCACTATATTTCAGTTGACAATAACCAATCAGAGAACGAGCTTCAGTCCCAACACATAAATGGTAAGCTTAAAACCAACTTAGATATCGATAAGGTCGCACCCAAGCAATTGCTAGAGAATGGAACACTATTGAAAAGCCTCTTTCAGCAAATGCAACGCACCAACAATGAATTGAAATACAAGCTCAATAAGCTAACCCGAGCGGTGCAACTAATTGAAGCCGAATTGAAGAAGGAACCTGGTAGTCGTATGCTAAAGCGATATATGAAAATAATACCCGATCAACCTTTTACCAGTCGGGACGAAGTGCTCATTTTGGATGACGAACTTCACCATAGCAAAGAGATGCGTGACGCGCTTGTAAGTTGTAATGTAGTGTAGTAGAATGCTTAATTTTTTCAGTATTTTCTTTGTAATATTTTAGCACGATGAAACACTTGCTATAGCTACTGAGAATGCTGATGTATTCTGTCGCGTGCTATGGCGTTTCATTATGACAGATGAAGTATCCAATCTGTTCTGTTGGCGCGGTGTTGTAAACGCAGAAAAAATTATTAAATATCCAATTAAGGATATGACCATGCTAGACGTGTTTCAAGGTAAAGAAAATTATGAATTGTTTATGGATTTTGTAAACTTTGTTATCGCAGGAGTTTTCCGCGAAAAGTTCCCAGAACAAGCACTCAACATCTTTAAAGACCGTACTATGACATACTTCAATAAAGCCCATGAGCGCTTGAAACGAAAACAATTAAATAAAACGGATTTGGAAAATAATGGATGTGATTTTCTATGCATTAAGGAAATGTCAAGTGGACAAAATGACGATTATAAACGTGCGCGTAACGATCAAGAAAATTGTGAAAGTGTCGATTCAGTATTTGAAGAAGTGTTCAGTGGATGAAACTTAATTTTTCATATTGGAATGATCAGTAAGTTGCTTGTATTTTAGTATTGATAATATTTTTCCTGGCGAAAAAAACCGCTAACTCCGTCGCAATAAATCATTCTGAACTTAAAGGTTATGTATAAACTGCAAGGTGGGCGAAAGACTTAAGACTTTAGACTAAGAAAGACTAAGAAGGTGACATTTTTTTTATTAATTTCGATGTTTCAATAAATCAAATTGTGAAATATATAACTACGTTTGTAAAGTAGTTGGCCCGCCGATATTGAGAATTGAAAGTGACGCCAGCTGGCGATAACTAATACTATAAACTACATTCCGATTAAAAACAACTTATGAAACTTAAGCTAATTCCAAACATAATTAAAATTGTTTGTAAGACAAAACTATACATACATATATATTTTTATGAAACGATAAATTGTGCAATAAACAATTTTATTGAAAAAAGATACATGAACTGTATTTGAATATGCAACTGTTGTTGCACCACAAATGTTATAGGACATTTACAAATTAGTGGTGTGCCCGTTAACCGAAAATCCCAACTATTTATTCCATAATTAATAACTGAAAACGAAAATTTATATTTTTGTACTGAATCGGGGCAAAAAGAATTTATTATTCACTAAAATCTTAAAAACATATTAATTGTACCATCGCGTTCGATTTGTTTACAATCAAACATTCACATTTTACATTACTTTATGCGTATGCACTTAATAGTGTAAAATGTTATTTACATATTCAGCATAGAAAAGTAGATATATTTTTGTAAATATATATTTCAAAAGAAATGACTTAACACTAGAAGAAAAAAAAACAATTTTCCTTAAGACTAAACTTGAACTTGCACAAATTTTTGGGAAAAATATAATATATTTTTCAACTTCACTTTTTCTTCTTTTTTAGAAGTAAAATATTTTTAATCTTTAAAAGGCTATTTTCCTTATAAACTACACTAGTTTTTGTTATTGGTACTAAAAAATAATATTGCAACTACATTTGCAAATGATGCAAAAAATTATAGAAGTAATAAAAACAGTGTACAAATTAAACATCAATTTAAAATTTGTTTTTTAATAATTTTGCATTGCAAAATTGCATTTAAAAACGCTGCGGCACTAATCCCTTCGAACCTTTCAGAAAATGTTTTTTCTTACGATGCGTCGACAGATTGCACGACTGTTTGAATGAGGCGCCACAGAGTTCGCACGCAAAACGTCGCTCTTTACTGTGCACAGCACGGTGTAACTCTAAACGTGACTGATATTTGAACTTTAGGCCGCAGGTTTCATAATCGCATACATACCAGCGTTCACCATCTTCTGACGACATCGCACTACTGGCGCTCGCCGTAGTGCTGTTCGATTCTTTTGGCATTTCTTGGGACATCAAGGCCGCAGCCGCCGCTGCGTTTGACATACCTATTGTGTGTGTAAGCGTGGGTGCACTATGTATTATAGTGGTGCCATATGAACTTGCTGGTGTCACTTGTGGCAGTTGATATAAGGCTGGCGTAGCAGTGCTTACCTCAACGTTTTGTTGCGCGACGCCAGTACCAGCGCCAGCAGCAATATTACCAGCACCGTGCACGCTTTGCGGAACAGGCGGTGGCGGTGCTAACGTTAATGCATGTCTTATACTAGGCGGTTCTACTTTTATGTCGATTTCTACGGCATTCGGTTCGATGGCGCGCATTTCTGTGTAGTCCTTTGGCTCTTGTTTTTCTTGTGAATTATCGCCACCATGCTCAAGTGCACCACTGGCACGTAGTTCCTCTTCGTTTACTTTACGATATAATGGCAAAGGCATAATGTGTGTTGTAGTCGCCTCAGGCTCCATATAATTTCTTGCTTGTTCCTATTATAATTTTACGCAAAACAATTGTGTGTTAGCACGTTTACATATCTATTAGTTTGTACACAACTCACCTGTTTAAATCCCAAACCATGCATGAAGTTGTGCTCATCTTGTATATGTTTCCAGAATTGATCTTGTGTCTGTAGCTCTTCTTGGCACACTTGGCAAACAATCCAGAAGCTCGCGTCACCCGACAAGCAAAACTCACCCAATTTCGTATATATCTTATTATTTTTACTTAATATACGTGGAAAACCCATTTTACTAAAACCACCACCAAAATTTCACTAATTTTATTTAAAAATATACACAAATTAAGGAAAAATATAAATTTTGTAATTCGTTGCCACAAATATTTTTGTTTATTTCCATTGACGTTTACAACAGCTGATTGGATCAGCACAAGGTCGCACGAAATTCATAGCGCTAAGATTGCTAAACACAGCATATACTTCAAATTCTATTAGACACGCAAATAACTTATTAAACAATAGACCAAAGCGTTAACAATTAAAATGCAATAATTATATGGTAGAATGGCAAAGACAAGTATTTGTATCGTTAAAGTAAACGTCATTAAAATTGTAGTTTACAAAATAGGGCAAATGATAAACCTATTTTAATTTCAGCGTCTATTGGCAGCATTCTACCGCATTTCCGCCTTTTAGATATTTCGTTTGCTGATCGTAAAATATATTTGAATTTAATAATAATGAATATATTAATGAAAAACGTTTATCTGTCAATAACTTCAAAAAAACACAGAATGCAATCTTGTCTGCTATAACGTCACAAACAGATTTATAACCGGGCAAGGGTTATGACTTCCCCCCTATTCCACGATAATCAAAGCGGTATTTTAAATACAGTTATAATAACAACTGTAAATGTGTTTGTAATATATTAAATGAGGTTTCAACAATGAAAATGAAATAGAAAATTAAAATGGTTGCGCAAGGATGTTGGAATACCAATGCTGACCTACGCCATTTTGAAATATATTAAATGAAGTTTCAATAATATGAAATCAAAATTGATATGGTTGTGCGGTTAAATAGCCAAAGCGTCCGATGCAAATTCTATTATCCCAGCAGCATTTTTATTAACACCACAACTGACTTTCCACCGGTAAGAATAAAATTTCAATAATTTTGATCATCTATGTATTACATTTTTTATTAAGTGGGCTGTTTATATTGGCATAAAATTACTTCTTAATAAGTTTTCCCTCAAATTAAAGCATAAGTATTTGTTATTTTTTATTTTTGTCCAATGAATTAGCAATAATTTTTTCTTAATTGATTCCCTTTATTTTGTATACACAAACATGTTAGTAAAAATATAAGAATGCTAGTAAATTATGCTAATTGTTTGCATCAAATATGCGTGTATGTATGTATAATCTATCTTGATTTGGAAAGTCTCATTTGATAAAGACATAAGATATTCAATTAGAGCAGCTTAAGTAAATAAAAGGAGGTAGTTTCAATAGCAAAGCTTGCAACATTCTTATAAAGAGATAGAGAGATTTCAGCAAACTTTTTTGTTAAAATTAAATTAATGGAAAGTAGAAACAAAAACAATAAACACTTGTCAATTCTAAAATTTTCGGTTTTATAAAAAGTCAGTTAATGAATATTTTAATTTTTAAAAATCACAGCAGACAGCAACAAGTAAAAGACTTCTAAAGTACAGTTACACAGCGCAGAGACAGCGCAGAGAGAAAAAGAAAAGTTTTATTTTTATCTAATTTTGTTTTATCGCATTTTCATTTTATTATTTCTCATTTATAATTTATAAACATTTACATAAAATGTATATTTAATTATACTACGAAGTTTCTCATTATTTAATATATTTGTTTTATGTTTTTTACTTCCTCTCTTGTATTATCAATACGCGAAAAGAATTTTAGGTAGAAAGCTAAATGTGTCTGTATGTGTATGTGAATTTATTATTTTATTTTTATTTATAATTTATAAATTTTATACTACAATTTAAAAACAGTAAATAGGGTAGGATACAATTAAAAAAATAATAATAATATAAACGTGTGAAAAAGGCGGATTCTGTGGAAGTTCATACGTGCAAATAGTACAAATATTTATTGGGGGCGTTAGATTTTATTTTAGTACTAACCATACGTTTACATACATCGAATATTATTTGGAAAAAGTATTAAAATTTTAATTGAATTTGCAGACAATTTTAGCGTTTCTATGCATCAATGTATATATATATAAATTTCTTGCAGCAAATTTGTGAAAACATTTCTTTTTCCAGTCACTTTTACATATGCACAGCATTTGTTGTAATTGTTAAAAATTCGATAATGCATAAGATTTAAATGGAAAAGTTACACATTTTTAACAGAGAAGTGCTGTAACACTCAACTACTTATGAACACGTATACATACAGAAGATAATACCAACTTGACGTAGCGAGTTTGAAAATTTTGTGCTTCAGCAGAATACAATTATACATTTCTATTACACATGCATACATTTTAATCAAAAATAAAATGTTTATTTACTTTGTTATTTTAGCAACAATGTTCAAAAAATTTCACGTGTTTATGTTTTATTTCTATTTAATATTACATGAGTGTATTGTTTTAGTTTTCTTTCAGCGGAAATTTGCAATATTTTTTAAGCGAAGTGAGTGGGTATTTCAAATACGTGAGTTCAAATACTCTGAAAATTTGGAAAGAAATATTTTTTAATTTTACTAAGCATAATAAATCGAAGAATAAATAAAAATAGAACTTATTATAAATAGCAAAATATTATTTCAAAAACAAAACTAAAAAAAAAAAAAAACAAAAAAAAACAAAAAAAAAATTCCGAAAAAATTAAAAATAAAATATTTCGAAAAAATTAAAAATAAAATATTTCGAAAAAATGTTAAGAAAAATGTCCCAAAAAATTTTTTTAAAAAATTACGATAAGAACGTAAAAAAATCCGTGAAAAATTTAAAAAAAAAAATATTCTGAAATAAAGGAAAAAAAAATTTTAGTTTTCCAAAAAAATTTAAAAAAGTATTCCGAAAAAATTAAAATAAACATGTAAAAATAATTAAACGAGAAAATAAGGAAAACAAATCAAATGAAAAAAATAAAAAATAACTAGTTTCACCCATCAAATTTCAATTTAACAGATTACTAAAATTGAAAATAGCAATATTTTCTATATAAATTTAACAATTTTAAGTTTTAACAAATTATTAAATTTTAAAATTGAGTTGTAAAACCGATTATATTTATAATTACATTACCTATTATATTTTTATGATTATAAAAGGACTATTCCTCAAAAAATTTTGTAAATACAAAATTACCTAATTTAGGCCTTTTATCTGTGAAGTCGTCAGAATTAAGTTCTACTACGAGTGACCGATTTTTAAAAATTCGCAATTAGTATTAATGTAAATTTTTTATGAATTTGAGGTTATCCATTTCACATGCTCTCTCAAAGATCTTGATAATATAAATAAATAATTAAATAAGATAATTATAAATATATATAAAATAATAATAATTACATAAAATCAGTCTAATTATATAAATAATTTGAAATTGATACAACAATACAAACTCGATTTGCCAATAACTTCGAAAGCTCATCTGTGCAGCCACTTCATAAATAAATAAATGCAACACAAAGAAATTAATTTTTTTAAAATAAAATGTATATTTAGTATTTGAACACATATCTTTCATCAATTTCCAATTTCGGAAAAATTTCAAAAAAATACCCTCACACATCCATTTGTTCAACAAATTGTAAAATGGCGTCTATTAATTACTATTGTAAGAAGTGTTAAAATAGATAATTTTCTCTCTCATAAAACCATTTTTTCATTTTACAAATCAAAAAGAAAAACATTTACAATTTATTTAACACAAAAGAAAATATAGAAGTTTCACAGAAGAAAATATCATTAATTCGAATATATTAGCCTAGTATGAGTTGTTTTGCTGCTACTGTTGTTGCTGCATTCATATTTAACGCTCTTGGCTGTTGCCAACAGCACACTCTTCTCCAGCAGTTACACTCCTCTTTTGGATTTGTTTGCAGCATTTAACTTTTAGTTTTATATATTTGTTGCTGTTTTTATTATTGCTATTGTATGCGTTCACATAAAGGTGTTTCAAGTGTTTTGGTTAGTCGTTTGCTACACTTTCTGTGCTTGTTGCAAAACGACGCGTTTATTTGTGAGTTTATTGTTGCTTTATACACCGCTACAACTCCACCTCAAGCTCTCACTCCCTCTTCATCGCGTTTGCCTCTAATTTTCCCATTTATAATCGTGGATGGAAATATTTAGTTATGTCTTTTATAATTCGCTAAATTTGCTGGTCGCATACAATGTTTCAATTTTCATTAAGATTTTCTCTAATTCGAATGCTGTGCAATTTTTTTTTGTATTTCTTTCGACTTCCACTCCATATTTCATTTAAGTGTTTTGCTTTTGTGAGTGTGTGTATTCTTTTGTTGTTGTGTACGCAATTTGAAATTTTTTTTATTCATCGATTTTCTTTTTCCTTGGTACTTAGGCTAACAAATATATATGTGTATATATATATGTATATAATTTGCTGTTGTTGCTTGCTGATATTACTAATACAAATACGCATAAAATGTTAAATTTTCCATGATTCCATTTGAGATTTGTTTTTGTTTATTTTCTTCAAGTTCTTCTATTTTCTACTATTTTCTGCATTTTACTGAATCGGCGAAGTTTTTCCTTTACAACAATTGTCTGTTGGGGTGTGGGTTGTGTTGCTGATATATTCTGCCCATAATGGTAATAGAGTGAATTTGTTGTTGTTGTGGTTGTTTTTTTTTTTTTGTCGTCAAGTCCTTGAGTCGCTTAATTTCAGCAGAGCAAAATTTTGCTGTAGATTTTTGGCTAGCGGCGCATGCGGAATAGCAAGGTTAAGTGAATGAAAGGCATGCATAGTGCAAAAATATTGTAAATGCGTTGGATAACCTAGAGTGGTTTATTTTAGGCGTTTAAGATGCTCTGCAATTGTAAATTTCCGCAGTTCTATAACAAATTGAGCGCCAATTAGGTTCCACATATATGATTTTCGCATTTTTTCCAATTGAACTGTTTTGATTTAGTTTCCACATTGCAAAAGCGTACATTCTAACTATTGTATGTGTAGCTTATTCTGTGCGTAGTCTAAAGCATGTATACTGGAGCTAACACTTTAAGCACGTCCTTGACAAAATAATGCTGGCTATCAACCAAATAATTTATTTCCACACTTTATATTTGATAGGCTTATAGTTTCTGCTAACCAATTCAATAAATCACAGCTAATAAATATAGTTAGTGTTATTAACTAGACATAAACGCAGTGTGGATCGTATTTTGCCATTATCACTTCCCAACACTGTGCATGAATGCATTTCCGCCTGGCCGCTTTTTTGCTCAGTTGCTGATTCATTATACTATTACTTTGAAATATGGTGACTGCTAATTTTTCCAGCTGTTGTTGTTTTTTACTTTACATTTTTTTTCTCTTGAAATTTAGGATTTATTTTTACTAAAAAAAATCGTTTGTTTTGTTGTTGCTTTCCGAGTATGTGTATATGTGTGTTGTGGTATTTTTGTTGTTGCTATTGCTGTGATTGGTTTTATTGTTGTAGTTGTTATTAAATTTTTTTAACCGCTCTTAAATAATAAAATTGCCACCTGGCCTAAGTAAAAGTAGATAAAGTGACGTGTCTCATGTGTCACATACGATCCGAAATTTCGGCCCACAATACAATGCCATGTAGGATTGTATTTTTTGTCGAATTCTTTCTTGATGTAGGCGGCGATGTCCTAAAATGAGAATAAGCGCATAAAATTTGGCACATTAGTTGGATGTTTTATAAAAAAAAATTTTTTTGTTTATATATTATGGAATTAATATTAGAAAAATGTATTAAACAATATATAAAAAATAAATATTAATAGTAATATATTTAATTATAAATAAATGCAAATATATATAAATAAAATGTAAAACTATATTAAGTAATAGATAAAAGAAAATTAATAATAATAAAATTTATTAAAACAAAAATAAAAATATATTAAATACAACCTATATACAATCACCCTTCATTGAAAACGAACATCAATTTTTCATTATTTCCGCTAGCCACTCTTTATTTCATATTAATTCACAGAATTTTTATATCGACTTTTCATTTTCAAAAAAAAATATTTGAATGGCTGTACGCCGCTGTATGGCAGTTTATACCACAAAGCATTGTCCTTCACGGCACTTAAATCACAGCTATAGCGTCATTTCTACGCCATTTAAGCAGAAAATTGCATTTTTCCCGCAATTTCAATGTGAATGCGGAAAAGTAAAATTGGAAAAAAAAACTGGTAGCAAAGAAAGCATGCAGGCGCGTGGCGCACAACAACAATTAAAACAAAAGCTCATCATGGGGAGAAAAACAAGCTCACTGACCTAGCGGCGAACGAATGAGTGTGCCCGATACAACAAGTCAATAAAAATAAATGTTCAACGAAAAAAATTGTAATGGCAAATATGTAAAAGATTATTTCTTAGAATAATAGTACAAATGAAATAAAAAAAAGGCCCACAGAATTTGCAATGCTAACCGCTTACTCGCACACATACACAAACGCACAGAGGTCAGTTCGGTTTTGTGCACTCACGTAAATGTCAACGTAAATGTCAACGTTAAGTGTACGTAAAAGTATATGATGCAACGGACGGCTTGTATTATAATTGCTAAGCAATCAAGCAAATCAGATTACTGTAACTTTTTGCGAATGGATTGCGACACTTTTAACCAATGTGGGGCCATTACAAAAAAAAAAAAAAAAAATCTCGTGATGCGAGATGCAGTACCAGCCAATACGCGTTTGTCAGCAACAGTGAGATATATGGCGACTGGAGATAAACTTGAAGATCTTAAATTCATAACAGCAACTTCTGCTAGATCCCTTGGATTGAAGTTGCAGCATTTATATTTGTATGAATAAATAATAAATTTAGATTATATTTTATTATTGCTTTTTATTTCATACATTTTTTGGTTTGACATGTACTACTTAAAGTTATTCTGTGAAATGTGAAAAATGTTGAGAAATTTGTGACTGTGACGTCTCAACAGCACTTAAAGATATGCTTGCGTTCGTAAAATGCATTGGTGCGGAACTGCTGCTGTTAAATGTTGTTGGTGCTGAAATGCAGATTCGAGAAGCCAAGGGTTGGCTGAATTCCGGTGCAGGGTTCCCATCTGCTCCTCAAACATAATGTCCTCAACAAATTTTTCGCAGAGAATCAGCTGCTCTGGAGTCATGCGATCCAGTTTCACAGCACATGAGTCAGTTATTGTCGTTGTTAGTTTTGGCTGCAAATTGTTTCGTGGCAATTTCCAGCAAAGCATCACCAGTATCTGACTTTCTTTTTGCAGCTTTTGTAACCGTATCCTTTATAATATTCCGTAATGATAAAGAAATAACAATACACATATTACAAATAACGTATCAGTTATTTATTTAAAAAATATTATAATTTTTTTTCAATACTTTCAGATAGCCGCAGTCAGAATCGGAATGGAGATCAATTGCAGAAGATTTCAATGACGCTTAGAATTTTCACAATTGCGGAGGCCCATTGGACGGAAAGCATTATTGCTCTAAAAAAAAAATCCAGTCAGGTTCATTTTATTACAATTACAAAAAAACAACTGTGAATGCGAATTATGAACTTATAGTTGCGGATGTTGGTACAAATTGGCGTGTTTCTGATGGTGGAGTTATAAAAAAAACTGATTTTGGGAAAGCACTTTACAGCAAATGTTTACAAATACCTCCACCATTGCAACTACCAAACAGCAATAAAGTTCTGCCATACGTTTTTGTTCGACATAATGATTTTCAAATGCACCAAACTCACAGGCAAAGAACGCATCTTTAACAACAGATTGAGTAGAGCGCGTAGAATTGTGGAGAATGTGTACCGTCGGAAATGTGAACCGTTTCCTTCGAGCCAGAAAAAGCACAAACCATTTTTTTGGCTTATTGCTATCTGCATCATTTTTTGCGCGCAAAAAAATTTACTCATTCACCGATATAATTGACAAGGAAGTTACCAGCTCAGGCGGTTTGGTTATTGGAAAATGGCGTAAACACATCCATCTTAATCCATAAGAATGTACGCAAATCTGTAATGCTTCAAATAAAGCTAAAGAAATTCGCGACACCTTTGCAGAATATTGTAGCAACGAAGGGCTGTTTCTTGGCAAACGAAATACGCATAAGTTTAACTACATATTTATAAACACTCTAAAAATAAAAGTTTATCGAAACATAAAATTTTTATGAATTTTACTTACTTTTGTACTTTTTGATGTGTTTGATGCCTTAACATCGTTTAGTAATTGCAAATGTTCGCAGTAAAATAAATTTGATTCGATCGAATCAGCATACTGCTCCAGCAGTAGAAGTGGTGAAGTGACTGCATTTAGCTAACCTTTGTTTGTTACAAATAAAACTAGTACGCAAAACATTTATTTTCTTTTTTACGTCATCGGGAGTCGCGTTGGGGCACTGCTCCTTATAGATATCTAACAGGGCTTCATATTGCTTTCTTTTCTCCTCTGGGTTACTGTACGCTTCCAGCTTTACGTTCCATAAAGCTGGTAAACTCTCGTAATATTCAATAAAGCGTACAATAAATTTCCTCTCATCTAAGCACTTTTATCCATTTTATTTTAAAATTTCACGCACTTGTGTATATACACTTTGATTGACGTCATATACAAATTTCTGTTTTTTCCGTACTTGTGATCACTTTGAATTCTACACCGTAAATGAATTCGTGCTTGTCAAACATCTGTGGAGACGATCAAATTAGCGGCCGTCAAATTGAAATATCAAAAATTTTTCACTTTCATCATCAAGCAAAGCCGACAACAGCCGACGACACCAACACACTTAAAGTGTTTGACGCAATTATTTGATCGTCTCCAGGGCACTTAAATATGATTTTTTTTTCGTCCGCGCACTTACTCATCGTACCGCTGTGACTGTGACTATTCAAATGAGCTTTTTTTTGTCAAGCATGAGTGGAGATGATCAAATTAGCGGCCGTCAAATTAAAATATCAAAAATTCAATCAGAGCCGACAACAAGTCCATGTAGCGTACGTGTAGCCGACAAAAACCGACGACACCAATACACTTAAAAATTTGACACAAAAATTTGATCGTCTCCAAGCGCCTTAAGCAGAAAATTGCATTTTTCCCGCAATTTCAATGTGAATGCGAAAAAGTAAAATTTAAAAAAAAAAAAAAAAAAACTGGTAGCAAAGAAAGCATGCAGGCGCGTGGCGCACAACAACAATTGAAACAAAAGCTCATCATGGAGAGAAAAACAAGCTCACTGACCTAGCGACGAACGAATGAGTGACCGATACAACAAGTCTATAAAAATAAATGCTCAACGAAAAAAATTGCACAAACATGTGCTCACGAACTAGAAATTTCTTAGAATAATTACAAATAAAATAAAATAAAAAAAAAGCTCCACAGAATTTGCAATGCTAAACGCCTACTCACACACATGCACAAACACACAAAGGTCATTGTCAGTTCGGTTTTGTGCAATCACGTAAATGTAAACGTTAAGTGTACGTACAAGTTTATGATGCAACGGCCGGCTTGTATTATAATTGCTTAGCATGAGTGGCGCGGGACATAAATAGCAATAGCTTGTAACCAGGCGCTTAAACTTATTATTTAATGCGTTCAAAAATAGATTACGCTCATGTTTTACATGCCTACATGCAGCATTTAGCTGCCTTTTCTATGGGACACATGCGATAATTACACGCCACATTATTAGTTAAAATTATGTAAGCAAATATTTTATCTTAGCTAAGTATATTTGCATTGGAAATTGTCGTAAATTTTCAAAATCGATAGAAACGGCGCTAAAATTAGACTGATTGACGTGTTCTGGTAAGGATTGATAATTTATAGAGTACTGAAGCAGGCGTTTCTAAATATAAACTACTTAAAATGGTGTATACAATTTTATAATATTTTAGAATATAAATTTTAGCTAAACATTCCAATTTCATTTATAATTTTGAAACAACCAACTATAAATATTTTTTATGCAAATGCAGTATGAGCACCTTATTATTAAAGAACTTAAACTGCAGACGATTGCTTATATGTTCGAAGTATAGGAAATTCATGTTTGTACTTGAATGAAAAACACGTGTTAAAACCAGTCGCGTTTTCGCAAAGTGTAAATAAACTAAAAATCTGAAGAAAAAAGTGAAAATATAATTCGTGAAAACTTTTCACATATAAATTTCAAATAATATTGCACGTTTTATCGTGCAATAGTGATTTAGTTTGCATATAAATGTGTGTATTGAATTTTTTGCGTGTAATCAATGCTATTAATCATGGAGTGGGGAAATTGCGTGCAAAATGTTCTAGAAGCCATTCCATTAGTGAGTTTCAGGCGTAAATATTTATTTAAATATGCATATGTATGCATTCAAAATAAAACATTAGTCAGTAACTTCAGTCGATGACCTAGATATCATTAAACAAATAGTAAATATGTAACCAAGGAGCAGGCAATATAAATAAGAAAATGGGTGCGACTTTTTGCCAAATCATGCAGTAAATAAGATGATCCAGAGTATGGAGAAAGTATAGACAAATATGCACATGATAGTGATTCTAAAAAATAAATGCTTTTTGAGCAAAAAAAAAAAAACTTATTTAAAAAAAATACGTTTTAATAATTTAAAGAAAGGAAATTTTAGTATATAAATAAATTAGCATAATAACAAAACTAATAAATCATTTATAAATAACGAATTAAATATGTTAAAAAATTTTATATGGAATAATTATTGAAAACAAAAATAAAATAAAAATTAGACTAAATTAATAATAAAAAAAAATTAAGTGAAATACCAAAATTTAACATATGTGAAGTTAATATACATATATATATATATTTTATATATTTATTCATATTCATGTCATATTGCTACAACAGAACTTTTTTATGACGCACATAAATTTAGTAAAAGTTAGCGGGTTGGTAATGCAGACAAATAAATAAACTTGGTAAACACAACAATTATCGATTGACAATGCATTGTAGCAGACAAGCCTTAGCTTTAAGGATGGCAAGGCAAGGTAAGGAAAGCAAGATAAAACTACATAAACAAATATTAACTTTAACTAGTGCGAGTAAATAAGTAAAAGCGACAATGCGTCATGTAAGGGGGAGGGCAGAAAAAAATAGGTTGAATGACAACAATAACAAAGTGTATATGTTTAAACGGGAATGTGACAAAAGTAAAACTGCTTGCAGCCTGAAAGAAAAAACTGTGTCAAATAAAAATCATTTTTTTATAAAAACTTGCTGCAGAAATATTTAGAATGGTAGCAGAAAAGTTAATCAAGAAATAAGTTTCCATATATTCATTGTATAATAAGGTGCAGCTTACAATCAAGCAGAAGACCTGTTTAACCATATGGCTATATATTCTGCAACTCACATATCTACTAATCAAATGTATACACACCCCGCCGTTTTCTTCAATATTGATTAAACATTGTAGCGCTGGGCAAATCAACGAAGTTGAAAACAACAAAAACCGCCAGCATGACAACAGTAAAAAAAACACGCATGGTTTTCGGAAAGAAAATAACAACCGACAACAGTGGCTTTGAAACTGTCAACGAATGTCGCACGTGCTTATGCATAAGCCAAAGAGAGTACATTTTTTTGAAGAAAAAGCTTGAGGATTTTACATTGCGATTTCATACTCACACATGTATACATTTCTGGGTGTATACACGTATCGAATATATGACCCCAGTATTTACTGTGTTACTATGTAGGCTCACATATGTATGGAGGCTCGACAAATAAAACAGGAAATGCGCACGAGTAGCCCGTTAGCACGTACTAGGCGGCCCGACGTTAGACTGCTTAAGTTGGGTGGCGGCATGCGAGTTCGTTCGTGCATAAAATGCAGGATCGCATGCTATACAAGCACTGCTTGCTTCGCAGTGTATGTACCGGTCTTAGTCTTTCCTTTGATTCGAATTACATGAGTTGTGTTAGCTTTGCTAGTTCGAATATGGGAATGATAGAAAAATGTAATGATTCAGCGAGTGCGAAGAGGAAGGGGTGGCCTTGAAGTATGTTTCAAAAAAAAAAAAAGTTGGTGAATTATACAGACTGTCAAACTGGGTTTACACGTATCTTTTTATGTAATAGAACAATGAATTTCACACAAAATTGAGAATACGGTCGGAATACGAATAAAAAACGAAAGAAAAAATATTAAGAGGAGCAAATAAAAATATAACAACGTAAACAAATATAATAATATAACATATAAAACATAACAACGCAAAAAATAAAAAAAATTATTGAAAAAAAATTAAATATAATAAAAAAAATTTAAATATAATAAAAAAAATTTAAATATAATAAAAAAAATTTAAATATAATAAAAAAAAAATTTTTTTAATATAATTGCATATAAAAAATATAAATAATAAGTTCAAATATAATAATATATAATATATATAAAAAAAATAAAAAAATAAAAAATTACTAAAAAAATTTTGTAAAAAAAAAATTAAAAATAATTAAAAAATAAAAAGTTATTAAAAAATAAAGTTATTAAAAAATAAAAAATTATTAAAAAGTAAAAAATTATTTAAAAAGAGTATTAAAAATAAATAAAAAATATGAAAAAATAAAAAATCTTGAAAAAAAATTAAAATGAATAAAAGCTAAGAAAACAACAAAAAAAAAACACTATACACAGAATATAAATTATATATTCAATTCTGACAAAAATTGTTTAAATAATATACAGTTAATATAAGCAATATCAGGGAGAGCGATTTAAGTATTTATAAACACAGCGGTTACACCCAAAAGAAAGTCCATTGTTCCCGAGTTAATGGCAACTTCATAAATCATTTTGTACAATTAGTGCAAACAAATTACTTTAAACATATATATTGTTGTTGTATTATATGTTAAATACATATGCACATCACATCTAAGTACACATCTAATCTCTAATGCGTGCAGCAAAATAAAACACTTTCCTCAACAATGCCACGTGTCATGCAATGCATAAAGCTTTTATATCCATTAACGATGCAAATGTATGCAAAACCGTGCGCACACCGCGCTATTTACCAACACAAGTACATACATACAAATTATAAGCGCCGTGAAGTAGGCAAGAGCATTGCCGCCGCACTCAACCGAAACCACAGCTGACAACCTAAAAAATAGTGCAATAGTATAACAGTGCGCTTGGTGGTGTATAAGTTTACCAACATACCGTTATGTGATAGACGTATACGTAACTGAGAATGCGTTTCTGCACTGAGAGATGGGAAGACGTAGCGCCATTGAGAAAATTGCATATATTCAAGCATAAGGACATGTTCTAAATTTGTACGCCAGGCCGCGATGAATACATTTCATGTAGTATGTATACAACAAAAATAAAACCAACAACAAACAATTGCAGCATATAAACTTTGCGAGTGGCGTCGCATTCCAAGAGCCAAAAGCGCAAAGTTAACGCAACAGAAGCCAGGCATACCTTTTATACTTGTCTTTATGACACAAACACATGCATATTCCTCTTTAATAAAAGCATCAGAGAAAATCTAATTTTTACTTGCGCCTCCTTTGTCGCTACTGCAAAGCTACTGACAGCCAAAGCGAGGTGTACCTATGCATATATACAAAAACAACAACTCCTGCGTGTAAAGCGGAAGCGAATAAATTTATTTGACTTTTGCATCCTGTGTTAGCGCGTTTTGGTGGCAAGCATCGTACAAGTGGGAAGTGTAAAATAATTAAATTGAAGGTGAAGAGCGACTAGAACATTAGATTGAAAGCCCAAGTAAGTGAGGTGGTAATTAGTGTGATATGTTTAGCAAGTGAAAGGCAGTGTAAGCAAATTTATTAATTTAAAGTTGTTTGCATACATTCCGGCGGTAAGTGAATAATTGGTAGTGGCGGAAAATGGAGCATAATGTAAGATGCAAAATTGATATAACAGAAGTAGGAGGCTGTGTTGGTGAATTTCGTTTAAAAGTCGTCGTTTGATTATGCTTACATCTAAACGACGTATTATAATTGACATATTTTCACAGAATTGATGAATATATCGTTACTTGAATGCATCATTGTTTTTATTTATTTAAATACAACCATCTGGTACCCAAAATATGTAACTTAAATAGACATAAAGCACTGTTACTAATATCATAGTTTCAAAAAATCTTTTTTCGTCTAAACGACAAAAACCGAAAATTTAAATATAAAATAAAGACGAAATAAATTTCGTCTAAATTTAAATGACAAAAACCCGACAAATTGGTCAGATGTTCCCACAAACACATCAATATTAATTTTCTACAATTATTTAAAAGAAAATTCCTTTTTCATCCAATCCAAAATAAAGCTTATAAATCGACATTAGCGCCAGTACAACTATTGACCGGCGCCTAAAAGCATACTATTGAGTCCAACACTTCTTTGCGGACATAATCAGTGATGAGTGAAGGATGAGTGATTCATCCAAGAACCAATTGCCTGGCTGCTCGTGCTCCCTTCACACGTATGTATAATAAAATCCGAGTAAACAGTAATAAATAAATCTAGCAACAATCAACTATTTGCTGAACAATTCCATACAGTTTGCTGTCAGCTAAAGTTAATTTTTGTTGCAATAGATAAGCAACAGAACAATACGAATATCGATGGAAATAAGAGGGAACGAGTGAGAGGCTACAAAAATGGTAATCATTTTACATACAAACGGGCGGGAGGAGACCTACGCGTAGAGGTTTTTGGTTGTTATTTACACAAAGTTGGTCCAAAAAGTAAATATTTGCCTGCCGCAAATAGGGCAGCAACCTCTCCTTAAACACGCTCTCTTTGTCGTAAAGACACGCAAAAAACAAAGTATACTTAGCTTAAAAAGCTAAAACAAGCTAAACTGGCAGCAATGAAGCCATAAAGCAAATAAATCATAGCGGCAAAAAGGATTTACAATCACATGGTGCACTAAAGAGAGCGAAAAGTCAGATAAGTCAAAAGGACAATAAATTGCCAATAAGAAAACTATATGAAACAGTACGCTTGAGATTCTTCTCACATACATACACATATGTTGAATGAAATTAAGATGAAAATCATGGTGTTCAATGAGGCAAAAGCAACTAGAGGCAGCAAAAAGGCGGAAGGAAGGTTTTTAGTATGCTTTAAAAAAGATTCACATACAAGTGTGCAGCAAAATTTGTAGGAAAAACAATTAGAAAGAGAATAACTATGAAAAAAGTAAGTGGTACAAACGAAAAGAACGCATTTCGACGACCAAGAAAAGGCAGGCAAATCAAATAAAGTTCAAGTGAATAGCCAAATATTGTCGTAGAGCAACAAATATCTATATTAGGAAAAAAGAAACAAAAAAAAATATGTGCCAGCCGCACACACACGTACCGAGAGAACTGGTTGACCAAATGAGCCTTGACTAAGGCCAAATATAAATGCAAAAGCCAATGCTAAGACCAAAGCCAAAGTCATAGTCACAGCCTTCGCCAAAACCGTTTATTCTATTTTTTTACTTGTATATATATGTATGAGTGTCGCTTATACACGCCATAGTTATGTCTGTCTGCTCGCAATCCACTTGTTTCATAGCAAAATCACTAAAGCCAAGAACAGCTGGAAGCCAAATATGGACGGTCAACGGCACAATATGTACGAATTGGCAACGTGGCTCAAAGCGAAGCAACAACAATTCAGCTAGCAACTATTGGCCGCCAATATATTTAAAATGCAAAAAACGTGGTGTCCAGACAAAGAATAAAGAAAAAAAAAAGAACCTAAAAAATATAAACATAGCAAATGAAGAAACCAATGCAAAATAAATAAATTTTAGGACAAATTAAATCGCCAGAGGTAGCAAAAGCATAACAAAAGCATAACAATAACGGCAACAATAACGGTTGGCATGAATGCTGAATAAATGAAATGTAAAGCTGCAGGCAAAGCGACGGTTTTCGTGGTCTTGCGGTGCGAGGACAATGAAATGGAAGAAAGCAGTGAATAATGCGGTTATGAGCGGAATAAAGGATACACAGCAGTTGTGAAGAAACGGAAGTGAAGACGGGGTATATGAAGGTGGAAGGGAATTAAGTTTGTTAGGCATGCAAACAGAATAAAATTAATATATAAAAAATATGAAAATATAAAAAATATAAAAAATATAAAAACTATTAAAAATGTTAAAAATATAAAAAATATAAAAACTATTAAAAATGTTAAAAATATAAAAAATATAAAAAATATTAAAAATATTAAAAATATAAAAAATAAAATATAAAAAAAATAAAAAAATATAAAAAACGTAAAAAATATAAAAAACGTAAAAAATATAAAAAATATAAAAAATATAAAAAACGTAAAAAAAAAATTTAAATATAAAGTGTAAAAATGTAAAAAAAAAATAAAAAATAAAAATATAAAAAATATAAAAAATATAAAAAATATAAAAAATATTAAAAATGTAAAAAATTTAAAAAATATAAAATATATAAATATAAAAAATATAAATATAAAAAATATTGTCTATAATAATAAAAATTATATGATCAATGAAAAAGCATGCAAAAAATAAGTTTTAATAAAATTATGAAAAAATACGTTTTAATAAAATTATGAAAAAATACGTTTTAAAAAAATTAATTAAAAAATATAAATTAAAGAAAATACATAAATAAAAAAAAATAAGTAGAAAATACATAAATAAAAAAAAAACAACGGGCTTGAAATTGCTAAAATTGAAACCAACCATTCATTGGAAAATTGTGAACAATAAAAATTTAAATTAAATTATATTAGCATGAAATAAAAAATTTATTGATACTCAAACATCTTCATTATTCAATTTTCTCAGCCAACACAATAACAAAACTGAGTCATAGCGCATTATGGAGAACATTTTGCTACAACGCGCCTAGAAATATGCAAACACAGGACAATTGCGCAGCATGGAGCGCACTTGTACAAGTTTTGGGTAAATGGCGAAAAAATGTCAACGGCAACACCCACAGTGGCGAAAAGCAATAATAATAACTGTAACTGGTATTGCAACAATAAAAAAAGCAGGAACAACAGCTACTCAAGTACACCAAATAGCGTTAAGTAATGTTCTATTATTCTACACATGTGTATGTATGTAAACACTGCCTTTAAAACGCCCCCTACCCGCCACATTGTCGGCATAACAGCACAGTATGCGGCAAATGAATGCCGACGCAGCCGTTGACAGGAATAATTTAGTCTAATACTCGTGCGCGCCATGTTTCTAATGCCATGTGGAGCCGAGCGGAGCTCTCCGCCTACCATGTTATTCGGGAGCTACTACCGCAACGCCCGCCGTTACCACCTAACCTACAAATGCACGATTCGAGTGGCAGCAGGATTCCCAATGGATGGCACACAAGCACGCGTACACGAAGTAAATGTAGATGCAGATGCACACTTTCACTGCAGTGGGCCGCAATTGTTGACATTACAGCATTGGCACTTATGCCGTTATGTTGTTGTTGTTTTTATTGTAACCGAGCCCTGGTTAAAAATGTAAATTTAAAAACATATTGACCAAGAGAGAGAAAAAGAGAGCAGCGAAGAGAGAGAAAGAGACAGAGTGTGGGAGAATATGGTGTGATGGAGGACAATAATGTGCCGTTGTTGTTGTTGCTTTTGTTGTCGCTTGTGTCAATGTTTATGCAATTTCTCGGTGTTTTGTTACTGTGGCTTTTTACATTATTGCGTGTGCGCTTTTACGTAAGTGTGTGTGTGTGTGTGTGTCGGTGAATTCCACACGATGCGCTTTTAGGGAGTTAAGCGTTAAATAGATAATGATAAATGTGTGGAACGTAAGTAGGGAAAACAACACACAAAAACAAACGCACTATTAAAATAAATCACCAACATGTAGGAGGGGACACTAGGATTCTCTTTCGATTTCACAGGCAGGCGTACGAAACGTTGGCAGCCTGAAATGGGGTGGGCGGCACGCAATCTGTCGTCCTTGTAGCATTACTAGGGCAGAAACGGGAGAAAGTAAATATGTATGTAAGTGCTTAAGTGTGTTTAAACATCGGCGTTGTCGGCGGGGCTGGGCTTGTGTTTCGAAACTGATTGAGTTTAATAATCGGCGCTGAAAATTTAATTTTGATTGCAAATTGGTAATTAAAATATTGTAGGATAGTAAGTGTTGGCGTGATTCATCAAATTAAGATATTACAAGCACTTACAGTGGGTTGGAAAATTGATGTGAGTGGTTTAGAAAAGCGATTTATTTATTATTATGCTCGAAAAAATTAATTTCCTTGCTCATTGAAAATTTAAAAAAACAATAATTTTAATAAAAAAAAATAATAATTTTAATAAAAAAAAAATAATAATTTTAATAAAAAATAATAATTTTAATAAAAAAAATAATTTTAATAAAAAAATAATGATTTTAATAAAAAAAAAATATAAGGTAAAAAAATTTTTTTTAAATAAATTTTCTTTAGTTTCTAGTTTTCTTATTATTATTTTCATTGTCTTTTATTATATTTTATTATTTCGATAATTTGTATGGACCTAAATTGTTTTCGAATGTTATTTTATCTATTTTAAATTATTTTGTTTTTCTTTTAATAATTTTAATTATTTATTCGCTTTTATTATTTTTTTCTTGCTTTCAGCAAATTAAAAATATTGGGTTGTTCGGAAAGTCATTTCGTTTTTTCCCGCCAGAGGACTTAATTACGTTTTTTCGAAACTAACTTCACACTTAAGCCCCATAACCATTATATGTCATGAGAGCTGATATTGCAAGGCTTGTGTGTGAAAAAGTTCTATTAATTCTACCCAGTAGTTTTTGGTTGGTGCCTTTTTAAATATGGAGAGCAATAAGCAGCATTTTCGTCATATTTTACTTTTTAACTTCAGAAAAGGTAAAAATGCTGTCCAAGCGAGAAAAAAATTGACGGATGTGTATGGAGAAGGCGTGTTAACAGTACGCCAGTGCCAGAACTGGTTTGCAAAATTTCTATCCGGCAATTTTGATGTCGAAGATGCACCACGGTCTGGAAGGCCGGTCGAAGCTGACAAAGATGCGATAAAGGCATTAGTTGATGCAAATCGGCGAATCACCACACGAGAGATCGGTGAGAGGTTAAATTTGTCGAATTCAACTGTTTATGGCCATTTGAAAGGCATTATACGAAAACTGTCTTTCATGTTCCCCAAAAAAAACGAAATGACTTTCCGAACAACCCAATATAAATTCACTTTTCTCCCTCTTTTAAAGAAATCTAAAAAATAAAATAAAAATCTAAAATATAAAACGTGAAGATTTATCTGAAAGTTGTAGTTAAATAAACAGTCTTAATAATGTTGATATTTTCATAAATTTTAAGTTGACAAAGTAAGCATTAAATGAGCGTTTTGAGTGCTAAGAAATAAGATAAGAGAACTAGACGAAGGGAACAACAAGAAAGACGTCAATCAAAATCAGTTTAAATAAACATGGATGGAAAATTTATTATAAAAAGAAGTCTTAAGATAAATATATAAAAAATTAAATAAAAAATAATCAAAATAAAAAATAATCAAAATAAAAAATAATCAAAATAAAAAATTATAAAAAACAATAAATAAAAGAATTAAATGTAGTGAAAAACAACAAAGTTAAAGTCAAAGTCTAAAGCTTAATGCTAAATACATAAACAAATTAAAGAAATACATTTTAGCGATTTAAAATGAAGTAGGTGTATATATATAAACACTTGTTACGTGTGTAAAACAGCAAGCACAGTCGGTGTGTGTACTCCTACAAAAGGACGTTCACAATGTTAAAAGTGCATTCGATTCAGGTTAAAGTTGAACCAATAATATTTAAGAAAAGGGCAAAAAGCAAATAATGTGCGTATTCACCTCAAATATAAAGAACAAATGCCACACAGCCAACTACAAGCAAAGCAAAAATGCATATAATCCTTGCTGCTAGCTAAGCAAAGAGGGTCGCAAAGTGTAAAACACAAACACATAAAAGAATAAAATATAAAAAAAGGTGGTTTACACACATACCAAATGCAACATGGAAAACTTAGAAATGGGTGTTAAAAAGGCACAGACGGATCAAGTTAAATTTATTTCGGGAATTTTCGAAAATCTTTGCATGCTTTTGATCGGATTTTAGTGCCCTTCAAGTGCACTTTTCGACTTTTTATTTGCTGTTGTACACATTTACTTTGTTAACTTTTTTTTATAACCAGCTTACCAACGTTTAACAACAAAATTTTGCGCTTTCCTGCGCACTTATCTCTTTCGTAAGTAATACGAAGCGCAAGTTATAGCGCAAGCAGCAGTTAACTTTTTATCTGCTTTACAGATAAGAGATACAAAAACAAACAGGCTGCACAAAAAAAAGAAATGTTTGCAAACTAGCTTGTTTAACTTTTCCGCAATGCGCGCCTGTTCGTGGCGCGATAAAACTGGACGCTAAGCTAAGCAATAGCGCGCGGCATAGCCACAACCGTAAGCATTGTTGTAGTCAAGTCAGCAACACATTTAAGTTGAAATATATTTATTTTTGAAACTATACAATAAATATTAAAATTAATGTAAATAAATTCTTTGAAGCTTTTTAAAGGCATTCGTTTATCAAATTTGAAAAACTAATTTTGTATTATCAAATAATAGCACTCACCTTTTCAATGTTGTACTTTTCGAGGGCTTGTGTCGCACAATCAACAGCATCCTGCTGCATTTCTTCGCTCATGTCTGCGTTTTTAATAACTGCTTTGCGATCTGACATTTTGTTTGTGGTTTGTTTAAGTTTCTTCTAATAAAAATTAGCAATAAATCTGCAAATAAACTGAAAATGGAATTGAAAAAAAATAATTGAAATTAGTTTCTAAAATTTGCTAAGTTTAACAGTGCTATAAAATAATATAATAAAAAATATTAAAACATTATCAATTATGTTGTATATACCAACAAATTATCGTAAAATCTTGCACATCACACAAGCTGCAATTGTTTGCAGACACAGCCATAGCAAATTTCCATAGGCAATTTTCCAATTTGCGCATTTCAAATCCTTTTATGCGAATTCGATCACAGTAATGCATATCTACATATACTCACACATCCTCATATTATTCACTTTCAAATATTTGCAATTCATGGACTTTTAAACAATCAAAAGAAAATTGAACAAGTATAAATGGCAGTGGCTCACGCGAATTTGTGCCATACCACTTCCAATACAACATACCTTGTGGCGCAGAAGCCATTACATTATTATTATTTTTATTACTATTGCCGATACGCTGATGGCATGATATAAGACCTTATATTTTATAGACACTGCGCTTGAGTATGTAAATCAGCTACACGGAGTCAAAATACTGTTCTATTTTTAATTACGCTTGAGAAATTTAATATACCCGCAGGCGTAGTAAAATATTAGTGAAGTTTTGCAAAAGAATTATTTGGATTTGTTGAAGAAATTGATAGGGGTGACGTCAATAACAAAAGAAAAAAACCGTTACATACTTCAAGGCGCACAATATGCTTACATAAATAATAATAAACAGTTGCATACTTCAAGGCGTTGACGCTATATTTAATGAGAATGAGTCGTTGAATGCAATTTTAATTTGATTTTATGTAAAATATTTTTTAGTTTGTTTCAAGCACAAAACTAGTGCAAAAATTTTTCTTCAAAAATTTCGAATTATTGTTTACATATAAGTAAAAAAAAAATTTTTATTCCCTTTAGCATGTTTTGTGTCGTAATATCAAAAATTAAATAAAAATGCAGAATATTTTAATTGAGTTTGCAGAAAAAAATTGAAAATCTATGTCTTTCAACCATAGCATACTATTAGGTGTAGTGAAAAGAAAATCAATATATAAAAATTTCACTGAAATCACGACGATTCCACGAATTAACACTACTTGTATGGTTAGGCGTGCATAAAGGGAAGAAGTGGGGGAAGTGAAGCGATAAATTCTCTGAAAACGGTGAACACATGAATTGTTTTATATTGTATTAATATAAGGTCCAAGCGCATATGAATGCGTATCATGAGTAAAAACGTACAATAGTCTGTACTACACATTACCAAACGGAAGGGAGTGATGTATATGCTGCCAGACTAAATTGCAGACTTCACTGCTTTAAATAGGTCAGCAAATGCGGCTCGAAACGGGGAAAACAACTGAAATGTGCTACTGAAGTGGCTTAATGCTTGAGCTTATGGGTATTTGTGGTGTAAAATCAACCCTTGGCACTCCTGCCAAAGAAAGCATTCGAACAATATGAAATTGAAATTCCGTATTTTTAGTACTATCGCAACGTTAGAAATTTTTCTACTGTCAAAGGATATTTAGTAGACCGCCTAACGGCCCAGGAGTATTTCAATAATTCCATAGTGAACAAATTGTGTACAAACAGAACAAAAAGCTAGATGCGAACAATGAAATGCCACAAAATGATAATGAATTAACCATAAAGACGCGTGTCAGCTATAGGCAGCATACGGCCAGCAGCGACCCCATTCATGGACAATGTGGGCAGAGCAAAAAAAAAACACAAAAAAAAAGTAAATAACTGACGGGGAAAAAGGCAGTCCGCAATTCGATTAGACGAGGGTAATTAGTAAGCACAATTGATAATGAAAATGGTGGCGGGGTTAAACACATGAAATGTAAAGAAAAGTCGCAAGGCAAGACACAATGTGAGGCCACACCAACAATTGCAGTGTTTTATTTGTTGAATGGCAGGTTAATTGCATTATAGGCGCATGCAAGCATTCACAAAGGACAAATCACCGTTAAATTACAACAGTTACAGACAACACGAAAAAAAAACAGTAAAAATGTGAAAAGGAAGAGATGAAATAAGAAAATTCGCGCCAAACGACTTTGAGAATTTTGTCAATACATAATGTTAGAACGCCTTGAAGTAAGGAATACTTTCGTTCTTGTGTTTATTTCTGTTGTAATACAATAATAAATAATACATGAAAAAATTTCCTATATTTGGAGAACATTTCGTATGCTTATATTTATTCAAAGCGCCTTCATTTACTAGATTATTTAAAAGTAAAATATATTAAAAAGTAAAAATGTGTTTCTTTGCAAATATTCATGGTAGTCAATTCCACAATATAAGACACAAAGGATTTATGCAAGTCACGATTGCTAAGCTTTGTTATTTCATAAACAAACCAAATAATGTATACGGCGTGTTGTACACAAACCAAAATGTGACAAGTCTAATTAAGAGAATACAAAAACATGGCATAATTTCTTGAAAATTAAATATTACACTTTGCTTATTAAATGTGCGCAATTGAATTAACGAATGATTGGACGACAACTCTGTAATTAGGTAACTCACAGCAATGCAGCAGCAACAACAAAATGCAATTTAATGGTAAAGATCAAATTAAAATGAAATGTTAAGGAACTGCCGGGAAAAATATATATACGAATGTGTCTGTTGGTGATCAACGGCAATAAAACTGAACAAAACCTACACAATCAGCGTTGTCAAGCACAGTCAATCACACATTAACGCACGCTGCCTCGCCTGAACTGACACCCTGCGCTCAGCTCAATACACCGGCTGTTTAATAAACGTACATATATACCCGACACAACAATGTAGCAAAACGTTTAGGCGGTTGTATGGCAATTTGTCGTTGAAATTATAAGTTGTGCTTTATCAACAGATGACACATGATGCTAGGACAGCTAACATTGGTGTAGGTTAAGACGGTAACAATAAAGAAAAAGGAATGTGAACAAACGTAAACAAATGAAAAGTAAAAGTGCGCAATGCATTTGAATGAAAATAAAGTGATATTAGGAAATAAAATTCTTAAATTATTGCATACAAACGTAATCGCAAAACTTTAAAAGCAACTGAAGCAAAGACTACGTAATCACAGCTTTAAGTAAACATGAAACTTGTAGCGCCATCATTTCTACTTATATTTTGAACAACTTAATTTTATTTTATTTCTTTATTTTTTTTTTTAATTACAATTTTTTTTTTAATTTTTAATTTTTTTAATTTTTAATTTTTTTTATATTTTATTTTTTTATATTACTTTATTTTTTATATTTTATTTTTTTAATTTACTTTATTTTTTTATATAATTTAATTTTTTTATATTATTTAATTTTTTTATATTATTTAATTTTTTTATATTATTTTATTTTTTTATATCATTTTATTTTTTTTATTTTTCTTTAGTCTTTTTTTGTTTTAAAATGAATATAATAAAATCCACTTCAAAAATTTTGACATAAAGGGAATGCTAAAATAACGCGTCATGACCGCCAATCCAATATAGCCTGCGTGGGCGGCTTCGCATGATAAAATTGAATTTTGTATGCATGTAAATATATAAATAGATGTTTTTTTTACGAAAATTGAGTGTAGATTACTAACTTGTATAAGCAAAAAACAAAATTTATAATGACGTCGGTCTGCAGTGTAGTGTGTGCACTGAAATGCCATTTCTCAGGTGCTAGTGTTACCACCTTCTAAATAATAGTCTACTTTAATAAGTTCAGAATGGTGAAAAGTTTTGTCATAATTTTTTATATTAAACCACATAATAAATTAGAAATTATACTAAAAATGTGACTCAAAATATATTACTTGCTGCAATATTTCGAAAATTAACTTCCAAGTATTATTTAGGAAACACCATACATTTAACAAAGCATTTAATACTTTTTTTTACAATTAAATATATACTTTTTTATATGAATTGTTATTAATTAATAAACACAGAAAGCCACAATTTGAGTGCCACAGGGTAATTCATATAATCAGTATTTGTATTAGTGGGAAAAAATTTTTTTGAAAGGATCTAAATACAATATTTTTATCACATTTTATATTTAAAATAATATTGGAAATATTGGAAAAGAAAGAAAACAAAAAAGAAACTTTGATATATTAAAACATCAACACTATATAAAGTGCCTCGCTATAGACAAATTTTAACGCCCTCATTTTACTGACAGCTTTTTTACAATTGTTTTCTTTTTTTATTAACTTTTTCCCTAGCAAACAACTCACGCTATTACCTTGCAGCATTCACTTGCATTCAGCTGTGAAATGTCAGTTAATTATAGTGTGAAATTTCTCAAAATTGTTTTTCTACATTTTTACTAAAGCAATTTTCTTTTTGTGCCAAACACACATCTAAACATATTGTATGCCCTCCATGCATATGTAGTAGGTACGTAGTAGTAGACACAGTTATAATATATTTAAGTCTGTCGGCTGTCTGTGCAATTTGAAGCTCAGGTGATATGGCCCACACTTCATTTCACAGTTTTGCTTTTGTGTGCAATTTGAATGATGTTTGAAATTTGTTTTGTTGTAAAAACCATAATATGATTTATGGTAAGTCATAAGTGTTGTTAATACACATCTATATAGTTATTTCAAATTGTTCGATTGTGTGATTTGAAAATATTTCCTCTAATAAATGAGTGCTTACAAATTTGTAAAATTTTTTTAATTTTTATTGGGAAATTTTTTTTTCTTGCCTACATATAATACATATGCGCTTACTTTTTATAACTCCGTGATACGTACGACATGCAGTTTAACTACTTTTTATACCAATTTATTGAAGTTAGCCAAATTAATGCCTATAGAGCCAATGGAAGCAAAAATATTGCTCGAGCAAACATCAGAAACATGTGGAATGATCAATAACACTATGCTTAACTTTGTATATGAACTTTGGATATTTTCAAATGTTACCAATTTTGTCAATAAGCTATTTTAATCAAATATTACGTCAGTATAAAAAAATTTTCGGCAAGCCGACAAACTACAGAGTGGTTTAGCATATTCCATATAATAACACAAACGAATATATTTAGCCGATGACCATTTTAAGCCCTGCCAAAGTTTCTGAGCATGCAAGAAAATACTGGAATAGGCAAAAATTTTGTTGTTATTTTTTGTACCAGTATGTGAATTTGTTGCTTTGCTTCCGCTAAGCAAGAGTATGGTACAAAATTAAACTGGTATTCTATACAACGTATAGAACGCTTCTTCTATTCTCACTCATAATTTACACGTAACTTCAGTAGATGTAACACGAAGTAACTACACACGTGCATACATATTTCTAAGTTCACAAATTTAAGCTTTTTTTAAGCTTATTTAATCGAAATTGTGATTAGCATGTTAAATTTCCGCTACAAATCACATTTAGCTTTCGAATTTTCATTTTGTTGCTAATTCCGAAATCAAAAGTACCTAAGCATGTTGGTACAATATTTTGCAAAATCATTAGTGTGCCACCTGCTGGTTGGGTGCATGATTTAATGTCACCACACTCCTTTGACCGAAAAAGCTACACTTGCAACAATAAAGTCTGACGGTGGACCATCGTCCGTTAATCCTGTGTGTAAAAAAGTACCGAAAACAACAAATGCTCCACAACATTCGATGTATACGATTGCCGCACCAACCAACCGCCAATCTTCACATTTTGACGGAAAACATTTATGGCAATTTAGTATTTTTTTCAAAAGACATTCTATTCCATATAATTTTTACTTTTTCTGCATATTTACAGCGCTAAACTTTATCTTACCTGTACAATTTCTGCTGCTTGTGCTAGTTTTTAGCAAACAAATCTTATTTTTCAGATTTTTACTTGGCTTTTCGGCACTTATTCCTTCAAGTTTAGATTTTTTTCCTCTAAAATTTTGATTATCTTCTTTCACTCACTCGATGAATTTCTCAATGAAAACTAAGTTTTCTTAAAACATTTAACGAATTTTCTTTGAAGAAATTTCAATACTTCAGATAAACCAATATTTAAAATAAAACATCAAATCAAAATTCCTTTGTATAGGTACTTTTCAGAATATATTTGGCTATACAATCTCCACCAAATAAATTACACTCACATCTAACGTGTTATTTGCACGGCTTTTCGCGGTACTCTGCTATTTTGCTGCACGGCGAATGCTAAAATGCAGCAGCAAATGCTCTCTTTTCGATGTTATTGCGGAAAGAGAGAGCATGTGCAAGAGTAGGAGGAAAGATGATGAGGCAACTTCTATCAGGCGGCTTCTATCAGATTCGTATATTGGAAATTTTTAACAAACACAACGTTAAAAAATTTCCCAAAACAATTCACAATAGATTTCAAATATGTCATTCCATTGTGATTGATCCTACTAATTTTGCAAATGAAAATTAACGAAGATGCCGGTATATATATTTTAATTTACAAATCTACACAAATTAAGAGATTTAGCAACAAATTTTTAGTTGTATATGTGAGTAAATTGAAATATGTGCAATAAATTCTAAACCTATTTCAATTCAGGCCCCTTTTACTGCTTTTTACTTAACTGTCAAACTCGCCTACTCAAAATAATGTTTGTTAACACTTCACAACTGCAACTATTTATATTAAAATTAATCAAAAGTTGATTACTGAGACTTAGATAAACACAACAAAGAATGATACTGTAATTTAAATAATAATAAGTACTATTTGCTACAAAAAACACAAAAACACATTACAACAACAATTATTTGATGTTTCAGTGGCGCTCAAACTGTGCAAATCCCTTACAGTAACACACAAAGTTCTCGCACTATTTATAATAATTGTCAATTTGTATCAAATTTCCAAGTATTATTTTTATAAATATAAGTTTTTAAACAATAGTTAACAAATTTTTTTTTTCGTCGTATTATTTTTCATTGAATGGAATCGTTTACTTACCTTGCTTTCACTAATCAAGTAAAGATATTTCTCAACTTCTTGGCGCGGTTTCTGTGACTAGCTTCGTTTCCTCAATAGTCCTTCCTTTCCTTATTTTTTTGTAATTACTAACTAAGTTTCCCTAATGCTTGTATCAATTTTTACGTCGAAGACTATGGTTTTATTGCGCGCTTTAGTTACGTACTTTATACATACATGCTCTTTTAAATAACACTTATCACAATTTGGCGGTTGAACAAGTTAACGTTGATTTCGCTGTTGTTAATGCTGCTACTTCTGCAATTACGGTGGCTGACAAGTTCCCTGTTTATAAATCAATAAAATGGCAGGCACACGCAAACACAGTTGCACTCGCTGTTTTTATAATTCCTGCGCTCATTTGTCATTTGCCCGCAACATTTACATTTAGGGGTTGAGGAGACGAGTAACAAGCAGGTTACCTGGTGCAAAAGTCGTCAGTAAGTCCCTTTTTCAATGTATTTCGGTTCTTACTGCTGTAGGGACTTATCGTTAGGGGGCGCTTCGTTGTCAAAAGGAAGCATGCGCACCTCACATTTATCGATGACACATTGTTTGGCATTTAATAGTGTTGCCAAGTAATGGCTTGAAACCCAACTTCAGCAAAAAATTGCAAGGATTGTAGGTGGAAAAATATATTTTACGGTTATAAAGAGGTAGCGTACATACCATACATTTTACATATATATATGGTATACATATTAAAAACTACCTTTCTACACGCATAAATAAAGACGCACCTCAGTAAATTTCCTCTACTTCAAAGCAAAAATTGGCGCCTACCTCATTTGAAAGCAAACTGTTTCGAAATTCTTTATGGCCTCTTATTTTACAATTACTCACATTTCACAGTTCTTTATTTCTTTCACTTAGTATATACAAAGTGTTCAATTGCATTTATACAAAAAATAAATATATAATAATACTGTATATATGTATAGATAATACTGTTAATGAGCACGTGTATATGTATTTATTTTTACTTCTTCCCTTTGCTTACATTCGTATTCGTATTTTGTTGGTGTTGATTCGCCTCCATGTTTGCCTGGCTGTATTCAATTCCGACACAGAATTTCATTTTGCTTGCACGTTAATTTGCAGCTGACTACTTACTAGTTTACTTCACTGTATCTACATATGTATGTATGCATGTATAAATAAGCCTAGAGGTTTTTTTCTGTGTACCGAATCACTTATCCGGTACCTGGTTTTTGATGGTAATGATGGCTTTATAGCAGCTACGAGGTATTATATTTGTGTTTGTAGCTACGTACGTGTGTATGGTCATATTTATCGAGATAATAGTAATAATTAGTTTGGAAAACGATAATTTTTGCTTAAGCTGTATCGTAACATTTACACAAAAAATTTACGCCAACTTTTTACCGTTACCTTTTCTGGTTTCGGCTGTGACAGGTGTGACGTCATAAATCGCAGGAAAATACGAGCAAACCAATCAACAAAAAAAAAGGTGGAAACGTACGGTTTTGTTTATTTGAAATTACAAGTGAGAAATAGATTGATTTTTGAAAAAGAATTATGTAATGTTGGGCTATAATAATAAATGAAGAGTTTATTCGCTTTTTGCAGTAACGATAAAATGATATATTTTAACTTTTCCATCCGATATACAAGTTGCCAAAATAAGGGTAATTTTTTGTAGGCGGAAGCATTTTTTTTTTGTTTTTGATTTTGCATATTCAATTAGTTTAGTTTCAAATAAATATATGACCACTGTTATTAATATTCATAAGTATATATGTATTTGTTTACAAAAAAGAAAAAACGATAGTATCGCAATCACATCACATCGTTTAATCATGCATTTAATTTGCAATTATGTTGACAACAGTCCAAAGTATGTAATCGAAAATGATTCAAATATTTTCTCGAAAAATTCTCTTGTTCATCTCACAAAAATTTTTTCACTATGAATTAATAAATTAATAGCGTTTTCCTTTCTCAATGAAAATGTTGCCACATGATATGGCAACATTATATAAATGCCACATTATACTCGAAGAAAATTTTGCATTTTTTACAAGATGTAAAAACAAAAAAATGCCGCCCTATCATGGATCAACCTGTTCGATTGTTTTCGTTCATGAAGGAAAATTATTTGTATAGAAAAGACGAGCAAATAATTGCTTGTCTTAATTAATAAGTAATAATAAAAAAAAACTGTAATTTACAATATAATGAAAACATGCATCTCATTTAACACTTTTCTTTTACCTTTGACACTGAGTAAACGTTCACAACGTTTTCTACAAATCTTCACTCTAGTTAAGGTATCTCTTCCAATAACTAACTTCCCAATTTCATTCTCAGATGAGAATGAGAATGAATCACCGACTCATTTGCAATTTTCATTATTGAGCTTAACAAAACTAACCGATTCATTATATTTAGTAGAAAAAATTGATTTTAAAAAATAACTATCAAAAACGATGAATAAACATCCTCAGGTCAACTCTCACTCTTTATGTTTTGAGAAGAGGTTTACAGCAGTGGTCGGCATTTCATAGCACAAATGTGCTAGCTTACATCACACGTACATTTACACTTATTAATTATTTATTAAAATTATTAATGATTGTAAATGCTTTTTGGTGTTACGAATTACGAGGGCGGGTCAATAAGTCCGTGACTTTTTGAATTTCTGACCTCTTTACTGAAAAACAACACTACTCCCGTCAACAGGCATCTGTCAGTTGACTCCTGTCAAAATTTGAACTTGCTGCGTCAGTTATTTTGTGTTTGACAGCTATCTTTATCAGACTACCCACTAATTTGAGGAGAAAATGGAAAAAAGTGAATTTCGTGTGCTTATTAAGCATTATTTTTTGCGAAAAAAAACCATTACCGAGACCAAGGCTAAGCTTGATAAATACTATGGGGACTCTGCACCATCGATATCTATGGTAAAAAAGTGGTTTACTGAATTTCGTTGCGGCCGTACAAGCACTGAAGATGCCGAACGTCCTGGATGCCCAGTTGAGGTCTCTTCACCCGAAACAATCGAAAAAATTCACGATATGGTGTTGGCCGACCGAAGATTGAAAGTGCGAGAGATTGTGGAAGCCGTAGGGATCTCGCATGGCTCAGTGGTTTCAATTTTGAATGATCACTTGTGCATGAGAAAGCTTTCCGCAAGATGGGTGCCGCGTTTGCTCACAGTCGACCACAAACGCAATCGTGTAACAACTTCACAGGAAGGTTTGGCGTTGTTTAATCGCAATATGGAGGAGTTTTTGCGCCGTTTTGTAACCGTGGACGAAACATGGATCCATCACAACACACCAGAGACCAAACAACAGTCAAAACAGTGGGTTTCTAAGGGTGAATCGGCGCCAAAGAAGGCCAAGGTGGGTTTGTCAGCCAATAAAGTTATGGCGACTGTTTTTTGGGATGCACACGGGATAATCCACATTGACTACCTTCAAAAGGGAAGCACAATCAATGGAGAATATTATGCCAACTTACTGGACCGATTTTATGACGATTTGAAGAAAAACCGACCTCATTTGGCCAAGAAAAAAGTTCTTTTCCACCAAGACAATGCATGGGTGCACACATGTGCAGTTGCCATGGCAAAAATCCATGAATTGGGCTATGAATTGCTCCCTCATCCGCCCTATTCTCCAGATTTGGCTCCGAGTGACTACTTCTTGTTCCCAAACCTGAAGAAATGGCTTGGTGGAAAAAGATTTGTCTCCAATGATGAAGTCATCTTGCAAACAAAGGCCTATATTGAGGACCTCGACAAAACATATTTTTTGGAAGGGATAAAAAAATTGGAGAAGCGTTGGACAAAGTGTATAGAGCTCAAGGGAGACTATGTTGAAAAATAAAATAATTTATTTATCAAAAAATCTGCGTTTCATTCTAAAAGTCAAGTACTTATTGACCCGCCCTCGTACATTTTGTGTTTTAGGTAATTTAAAGGAAATAAATTTAAGTCTTTTAGGGTCCAATATATTCCTTTTAATCGCAGAATATATAAGATGAATAAAGAAGTACGAAAATGCTTGTTTGACGAAGGAATGAAAAATAATTCTCAAAAGGTAAGGTTACATAGTTCTCACTTGGTGTATTTTCTTTCGTGCTCATTTACACAGTCGCAATTCCTCTCATGCCGACCGCTGGTTCACAGGTAATTTGACAGTTTTTCCACGTTGCCACGTCCCATTCTATAATATATGACGACATCATGAGACGGTTGTTGCAATCTTTCCACTATCCTACCTGCGTTTACATAATTTAGTTTTTTTTCCAGCTGGGGAAATTTCAGGGAAATTGACTGTAGAACCATTAGCTTACATTTTTTCAAACTATCGATAGCGTAATTATTGTTGATATTTTATAAACTCTACTTTTATTTAGTTAAGCACACTATATAAACAAACCGCTTATTTCTCAATATGTACCACTGTGAAAAACTACTTTAGCTACAATCGCATACACGCATACAACCATAATACCGTAATGTATTCATGCTTCGAAAACTGGTTGTAAGGTTTCTCATGCTATTCATATTCCCAATCGTCGCTTGTATCATGCCATGTTTTCCGACTTCATCCGCTTCGCATGCAAGCATATGTTGCACACATGCATAAGCATGAAAATTCAACTTTGTCTACATGTACACACCCTGTTTGCGATAACTACCTGCCCAGTATATACTACACAATGAAATACTGTTTGGCAGGCATACTCACTTACTTGCCTGTCGTGTGATTTTTATCGTGTACTGTGTGTATTATTCGGTATAGAAAATATATGCGCTCTTCTCTGGTATGCATAAGCATACGTTTGCGTAAGCATATATATTTATATAGTGAGCGATTTCAATATTTTCTATATATCAATTTTTCCCACTCACATTTCATTTGCTTGCGGCATAAAACTAACTATATATATATATATATATATAGTAGCTATATAATACATATACCGTGTTTATATATGTATGTATGTACATATCTATGTATGCTTGTATATAATTATTAGCTTGTGTTTGCCTACGTAGAGCGTTCGCTTCGGGCTGGGTTCGTTTCGTTTGAAATCGTGCGCATTCGTCTCAGCGGCGCTGCTATCGCATCGCTTACTCAACTACATTTGAAGGTAACCGAATGAATTTCTATGAAAATTAATGAACAATTATTCTTGTTTCCGCTTGTTTTGTTGTCGTTAGTCATTTGAAATGCATATTAGTCATCGTATGACTTGCCAAAAGGTTTGGCACCTAAATAAATATTCTAAAATATCCACCTATATGTATATATATATGCTATTTTGCTCGCCGCTTCTATCGTGCATACAAACCTCCCGGGCGACTTTAATCGTGTACAAAAACCACTCTATGAAATATGTATATGTATGCATATGTACACATATATATATAGTCTAAATGTGTGCGCAACTACTCTGTGCCTAGGCATCTGTTTTTAATGGAATACATATGCACATATGTACCCACAAACATTTTCAAATCGTTGTCGTTTGTTTTCAAGTGTTGGGTAAACGGCATTAAGCGTGACATTGTGTTTAATTGCATACAATTTAATATAAGGTTGTATATATTGAGCAAATGTGCGATATTCTCAAGTGAATACCCATATCCAACGTGTTATCGATTTTAGCTTTAGTTGGGCTTGTGCGCATTCTCAAACAAATTTTCAGAAATTTAGTGCTGAGTATAATGTGCTACATATGGTTTGTTTGAGTGGGGTGTTCGGATTTTGAACTGTTGGTCTTATAAATTCTATGTGCTTGCGTCACACGCTCATTCGAGATCTGTGAGGAATTGAGTTGTAAAATAATATAGTATAGTATAATTTAGGATAGCCATAAATATACATACATACATAAGTAATACGTAGAAATGTATGCATATGGTGTGTTCAAAATAATAACGGGCATGTTCTTCGACTTGAATGTCATGATGCATCATGAATTCTTGCCTCAAGCTCAAAGGGTTAATAAGGAGTGCTACCTACAAGTTCAACGCCGTTTGCGTGAAGCAATCCGAAAAAAACGCTCGGATTTGTGGGAAAACAATTAATTTTTCATTGACTTTTGCGCACTTTTGCTCAATTCTGCTCACACTTCGTTGCTTGTTCGTGAATTCTTGGTCAAAAACAATACTGTAACGTTGCCCCAGCCTCAATATTCGCCAGACATGGCTCCGTGTGACTTTTCTGTTTCCAAAAATGTAGAGAAAACGCTTCACTGAAAGAACTAAAGGCTATCCCAAAAATCGAGTTTGAGAAGTGTTTCGACAATTGGAAGCAGCGCTGGGATAAGTGTGTAGTACCGAATGGAGACTATTTTGAAGGCGACAACATTAATGTAGACGAATGAATAAATACTTTTTTTCAAAAAAAGAAAATTCCCGTTATTTTTTGTACACACTACGTTTGTAAACACATACATATGTATTTTGATATATTCAATAGTTGCAATCGATATCTTCTTGGCATGTCCCTACACTTTCGTCCCGTTACTTTTGCGTTTGACAGAAAAATATATTGCTTCATTACGTCAGGAAGTATAGAAGAGTAAATCTTACAAGTCCAATCAAGAATGATGAAAATAGTGATTACGACAATTTCGTTCCGCAACTTTTTCGATAGGCAGCAAATAACATCAATTTGTGACGTCATGAGGATAGTAGGGAGAGGCTTACTAGTACCATCAAGAGTGTTGGAAATAGAAATTACAACTATTTCGTACCGTTATTTTTGCGTTCGACAGAAAAATATATTACTGCATGACATCATGAACGAATGGAGGGAAAGGTTTGTTTAGAATTACTGTGAAAGTTTGACAGTTCTTACAGTTCTTTTCTTTTATGACGTACAACCTTGCTATAAATATATATATGTATGTATGTAATTTACCATATTTGTAAATCGCAATTTTTCTAGACTCTGACGCATAGAATGGGGTGTAAGGCATAAAGTGTTGGCGTATAAGAGGCGTATCCTAAGAAGAACTGTAACTTAAGATCTTCTTTGGCAATTCATGCTACAAATGCATGAGTTATGTGTCTATATTACCAAATCGTGCATATAGATTGCGCATCGTAGCGTTCGTAGTGTGGCTTGTAGCGCCATGTGGTTATTCAAATGCTTGAAATTCTACTTAGAAAGTAGGTTTTCATAAATATACGACACTAATCGATGAAAAAATGGTCTTATGATCGTCATTTCGAAGAGTACTGACTAATAACATCACGGAGTGAAAATTTGAGCAATTGGGAACCTTTTGTTGTGTAGGTTGGTCTTAAAATTATTCGAGAAACAGACAAACTGAATTACTTTACGCTTCGAAGCCGCCTCCGATTGGCTGTTCAATTTCTTTGAGAAATCTTTTCATGTCTGAAGTAGGCTGGACGGTATTGGAAAAAATTAAATATGTACATGTAATATATCAGATTTGGCCTCATCAGGGGTTTTGTTCTACAATCGGTAGGGTGGACGGACGTATTAAACTGAGGCAGTTGCATTAGTGGCTGTATAAGCAATTCCATATTAGGCGATGACATCTGCACGGTCGCTAATATTTTAACCTTCTAATAGATATAAATGTACATATATAGACTTTAAGCTGGGATTGTATGGACATTTACTATTATTTTTAACTAGACACCACTTTTATATCAATACATATGTAGGTATAGGTCAAAATTTTAATCATAATGTGTTAAAAAAATGTCTCAGTTGGATCAGAACATACCAGGGCAATTTCTCAACCACCTGAATTTTGAGCATATAAATTGGAAGAAAATTTTTGAATTTAGCAAAACTTCAAAGCCCCTTATTTTTGTCAAAATAATCTTCCTTACACCCATTTTTACCAACTTTTTTCACTCTTTCTCAGTACTTCTGACCTTTGCTTAACATTTTGGTATGAACTGTAGCTTGAGCAGTGGCACTGCTTATATTTGCCCATGCCAGGTCTAATTTAATAACTTTAACAATTTTTAAAATATTTTTTACTACTTACATAAGTATGCGCATAGTATGCATGTAACTATAATTTCAAATTCAACGACTGGTAAAAGCGCATTGCACGCATTTCCGTTTCCAACTGTCCACTACATGCCAAATACAGGAAATTCACACGCACGCACACAGGATTTCGTGTTTAAAGAAGCCGTCAACGTAGATTGAGGCAAGCAATATAAGATTGAAGATATTAAAAGAGACGAAAAACGACAAAGTGATAACGAACAATGTGCAACAACGTGCAACAATGCAAAATTTGCTCCACCTACGGCAACAATTTTGAACAAGTTTATTCCCCTGCCACAGCACTGTAGATAAATACATACAAACACAACTTTTGATGTGCCGGTAAATTATCCCCCACTTTTCAGACACCGAAATTGGCGCCAATCGGTCAAAAGCGCGAGCAAGTAAACAAAAGAGTAACAAACAAGAAGAAGCAAATCAAAAAAAAAAAAATTGAAAAAGGCATTCGCTGATTGCTGTCAACCCAATAAAAAGTGTTTGGATTTTGCACAGCTTGAGGTGGCGGGTCAGGTGCTACTGCTGTGTTTTGTTTTGATTGTGGTTTTTAGGTGAATTTCTTGACGATTTCGCGCCACCACCACAGAAGGAAAAATAATAAATACCACAAAAAAAAAAAAAACCAAAACAGAAACGTAGACGCATTTGCAGAGCAATGGAAATCAGCTGTGCTGCGAAACCTTTGTTTTGGTTTAGGTTTGCTTTGCTACGCTTTTATGTTTTTGTTGTGTCGTTGTGTACGACATCATTTGAAAACATCAATAGACGCTTCAAATGTATTAAGAAACGCGCATTGCTGATAACACTAATATGCAAAATTTACACAGCAATGGGGGATATGCCGACCGGCATTTCTGGCGCGCAGAAAACAACATGCGATAAGCGGTTTTTTGGCGCTCAAGCACTGTTAGTTTAAAAATTTCATCTTTATATTTCATTCATATCTTTTTTTCGTAATTCTTGTTATAAAAAGAGGGTATAACGGATACGCGAAGTCAAGACTTCCAGTATATTAATTTTTTTTTTATTTAAAAAAATTTTGAATTTAATTTAAAAAAGCCCCTAATAATATTTCATGATACATTACAACTATATTAGAACTATAGTATATTATATACTAGCCGATTTAGTATAATATCCAGACGCCACTCATAAATGGCGCTTTTTAATATCACTAAATACATATTTTTGCTTTACTTTGCATCATCCACCGCTGTCAAGTGTATAGAAATTTCATACAATAAATTATGCATTATGCAATTCAGTTTTGTTTTTCAAAACATAGCGTTTTCTGCCATTTACCGGTATTTTTAATCACAAATTCAGCACAGAAGAAGCATTTGGTTATGCTTCCCACCACTAAATCCCCCATAGCAGTCGCCAGCCCATTTGGCACTCGCCTCGAGTCGCTGTCAATTGTCAAGTGTAATCGTAAACTGCTGTCGTCGTGCATTACATGAAACATGAACACAACGGCATAAATAAAAAGACAGCAAGGGAAATGAAATTGAGCATAAAAAACAAAAACAACGCACAGTGTGCATTAAACTGCACATTGCTTCTTCAATCAAGCAGCAGCAGTAAAATTGGAAACCGATAATGTTGTTGGTGTTTTCAATTATGTTGCAATTCTATGCGTTGCAACTAACAGTATATTAACTTAATTAGCGTTAAACAAAAAAATATGTATTTCTTGCAATTGCCAAGCAATTTTTCAATTAAATAACTGGTTAAGTTTGAGTAACAGAGTTTAGAGTTTAAGTTTGATTAACATCTAACTGTATTTAAGGTCAAGCAAGCATTTTAAACTGTAGTGTAGAATATTTTGCACAGTATTTTCATAAAAATAAGCTATGACAAAAATTATATACTAACTTTTTAATCAGGGATAATATTTTATTTATCTTATCGGAATACCCATGTATCTACATACGATTTTTTCGTAACAGTTGTGCCACAGTACAATTACATGCATACAGTCTGAAAGCAAATTGCATGCTTGCCATGAAAAAAGTAGAAAAAATTCCTCATTTATCAAGAAAGAAAGATACAATAAAAATATTACAATTGCAGCCATAAAAACAGCAACTATAATATGTATATTCGTATGTAGATGAAGCAACACAGTGAGTTTCACAGTGGTGAAACCACACTGCGAAGCAGCACACAAAAAGGGGGAGCAAAAATAAACGAGTAAGCAAGAAATGGGGGAAATAAGCAGCACATACAGGGTACAAACATTTTAAATATTTGTTATGCGGTTCTTGTATATATGTATATACTTATAACAACATATTAAGAATTTTCCTGAAAACAAAACAAACTAATAAAATTTCAGCAATAATATTAGTTCAAAATTTAATTTGCACATTTTGTTTAACGGAAAGCTTATATAGTTGCTTGATTATAATCCGCTAACCTAAGGCACACACTTTTCGTTAGTGTAGTTAACTATGTAAGCCTACCCTGTAAAATGTAATCTCGAAATAATACCAGCTAAAATGTATATAGCACACAAGCAAGCATTGAAGCAGACTGTCGACAGTCAAGCAATCGACAACGGGTATCGCAGAAAGCTGGTGCAGAATAGCGTTGTATGGGGTAGCTATAAAGCGTAAATTGTATGAGTGTGAGCGAGTGCGCAATATGAAATTTAATAACTTTTGTGTTGTAAATAGATGGAAAGTATGGAGGAGACGAAGCGATACAAAGACGGCGTTTGCCAAACGAGTGACGATAGTTGAAGTAGAAGGTTATAAAATGACATTTCAACCGTTTCGGTGATCAAAGAAAATTGATTAACGCGCCAAAAGTAGCAAAAAAATATATTCGAGTGCAAAGAAATGTCAGCAGCAAGTGCAACACTGCACCCAAGTGTCAAAATTTGAAGCTGAAAACCATTTGGACTAAATAGTACAAATTTATTTAGAAGGCCAAAAAATTATTTTATAAATACATATTTAAAAGTGTAGAGAAATCCAAGAGAAACATTTTAAAAAAATCTCTATTCAGTAGAGAATATATTGTATGAAAAAGAGAAATCCAAATACATCTACAACGAACAAAACGAACATTTTATATACCGCAAGCATATAAGCATTCGGAATTCTATGGAAGTGGCATGTGAAATATAGAAAAACAGGTACAAGGCAAACGATAGCAACAACAAAAGCTAACAGAAATAACACAGGGTTGTATGTGTGCATATAAAAATATATCGCAGCCCAACACAGTTCACCACACCATAGGTAGTAGTGGTAGACAGAGAGAGTAAAGTCTATATACAATATTTATGTTATGTGTGTGCGTCATCTCGCTTTGGCCTTGTTTGACAGTTCGTTATTTGAGTTGGGCACAGTCGTTTCGGTATAATATTGCTGTTTAGCTGTAGGGAATTGAGTGAGGATTTTAAATTTGTACGGAACTATTTAGAAAAGTTGACGACTGTGACAAATGTTTTCAATTTGATTTAAAACAATTTAAAAAGTTTGAGAAGTGCACTCAAGCAGACAATGGGTTAAAACTAAGGCCCATTTAAGAAAAATTTAAACCATTTGCAAATGTTATCTCCATTTCAGCACATAAAATCGCACATTAGGTGGTAAATATATAAGAAGTTTTCGGTTAGTGTATAGTAATCGTTTAATTTAACCATCGCGAAAAGTGACAAAAGAAATATACTTTCCTACGACTTGATTGTCAAAATCAATACAAACGGAATTAAAATTTTATAATTGAACAAAATTTCTCTAGACGTGTAAAAAAATTAATTTCATCCACAGACAGGGGGCAACCAACAACAACGAAAGCAAAGGAGTGACAACAAAAAAAGAGAAGTGTCAAAAGCAAAAAAAAAAAAAAAAAAATTAAGTAAATAACGGAAGGAAAAGAAGCAAAACTGAAAACAGACAGAAAGTTGTACAAATAGTGCTGTAAATAAATATTTTACTGTGGTGAAGAAACATATACATTGCGATAAAATTTAGCCAGAAAAAACTAAAGTAAATTAAAAAAGCAAATTTATATACTTATACAAATAAAGTCTCTATGCGACGCACCAGTTGTATAGAATTGTCCATCTCTTTTTCTCCAATTGCCGACAGTGGATGATGTGCCTGTGCTCCAACTGTCATGTTTTAAATCCAGCAATAAATTACATACGAACGGAAACCCTGACGGCAGTAGCGGCTGCAAACACTAAGGAGTGCAAATGACAAGCTGGTTTCATATCAACCGAAATAGCAACAAGAACAACATAAACAATTGCTGCAAAGGCAACAACTCGAATGCATTCAGCAAAAACACTTTACTACAAAAAATATAGTTGCAGCTACCATGAAATTCATCAAAAATTAACAAATGACAAAATGTTGCAACATGAACATCGCCAAATAAATCATGGCAAAAGTATGCATCATCTAGCAACCCCCACAAATTACAAACAAACTATAAACAATTTAATCAAGGCTAAGAACAATAACTCTACAACATTAACTCCGATCAGAACAACTCAAAGAATTGACTCAAGTAATCCTAATCAGGAGCAACTGCAACAAGCGGCGAACACAACCGTAAATAACACAAATAATACGATGAATTCAACTGCAACAACACAAGCAACGCCACCTACACAGAGTGTTGACAATTACGGTGGCAACACATCACCTTCAACAATGGGTGTCAATTTACGCGTCACTGGCCAATGCAGCCAGGGTGGACGTAAATATATGGAGGATTACTTCTCGGTTGCCTATCAACAATCGGAAAATGCCAAGGACCTTGAATATGCATTTATTGGCATTTATGATGGGCATGGTGGTGCCGAGGCGGCTACATTTGCCAAAGAGCATCTAATGATGCAGATTATTAATCAGAAGGCTTTCTGGTCGGAATCAGATCATGATGTATTACGAGCAATACGTGAAGGATACATTGCCACACATTATGCAATGTGGCGGGATCAAGGTATTTAAACCAAACTATTTTTACATAAATGTAGTTGATTAGATTTATCGATGTAGAATATAACTATTAGATTAATTCGATTTTATGAAGCACTAGTTTATTATATTAAAATACATATACATGAGAAATAAATGAATGCTTGTAAAGGTTAATAATTAATTAATTAAATATTAATGATAATTAAAAAATTCTTTTTTGAAGCACTAGATTGTTATATTAAAATAAATATACATGAGAAAAATAATGAATGCTTTGTAAAGGTTAATAATTAATTAATTAAATATTAATGATAATTAAAAAATTCTTTTTTGAAGCACTAGATTGTTATATTAAAATAAATATACATGAGAAAAATAATGAATGCTTGCAAAGGTGCTTGTTAATTAATTGAATATTAATAATAATTAAATAATTATTTTATGAAACGCTATATTGTTATATTAAAATAAATATACATGAATTCTGACATGAGAAAAATAATGAAAGCTTGCGCAAACATTATTAATTAAAATACCTTCAAGCTAAGTTTATTGGACCGAAACACCAGCAAAATAATTTCTATAATTTTCCTATGCTCATTTTATTATAAAATTCTGAATTTATCAAAAATGTATGTATTTGCTACAATTATTGTAGATAGAATATAGATATATATAGATAATATAGATAATAGAAAAAGCAATTCTATCAAATAAAGTTTTTACATCGCTTATTGGCTTCGAAGAAATCGTACATTGAATTTCACCACTTAACCAACTATATGTGCGCCTACTGTAAATAACCTTAATTCGTAGCGATTTAAATATAAGTTTTCCCCCTATCATTTATTTAACATACTGTGCACGAAAGAAAAGTGTACTAGGAACGGCGAAATCTACAGTGGAATATTCCACACACAATCTGAAAGCGCAGAAAATGTATGGAAACGAGTAACTGCAAAAGTGAAGTATATAAAATATTGGGTGTATAAGTAGTATGACAACACTGTCATACATAGTCAAGAGAAACGGGAGCGACTCGTATGTCGATACAAATTTTTATGGTATGTGTTGTGTGCTTGCATGTAGGCATTGTAGCTGTGGTGACTTCACTTATATAAAATGCAATTTGTTGTTGCCCTTGCAATGTGTCCAAACGAGTAAAATGGTGGTGTGTTTTATAATATATAAATATTACTGTGGTATGTATGCGTATACACTATGTGAGGCATTTTTTAAATGGTGGAATGATTGCAAGTACAGTGTTGCCTATCTGAGCTATCTGAAGTATGAAAGAGTGGTGGTTTATTATAGTAGGCGTTAGTTGTAGTAGTGTGTGGGTAGTAAATAGCAGGAAATAATTTATGCAATATATAATGCCGATGTGAAATCTTTTGGAACTTTTTTTTTATTGCAATCGATTTAAGCTTATTTGAGAATATATAACGAACTTTCTATATATATACAAATGTTGAATATTGTTTATAACTTCTTTTTAATTTTTCTAATAAATATTTTTCGTAACGTTCATTTAAACGTTCATATAAAATTCGATCTGGTTTTATTCCCTCGAAGTAAAATATTACGTTACGTTTGTTTTTCACTTATTTACTATACATTTCTGTTGTATTCATCAGTATTTATAAAACTTCAGCGCAATCTAAAATAAAACATGCAACTTGAAGTATTATAGGAAAACGTTAATTGAATTTGCAACTTGTGTTGTAAGTTTTTAACTCTTCACCCTTTTACAGATGCAACTCTGTGCTATAATTCACCTTTGCCCCGCTACTTAAATATATTGTATATCAGCCATTCACCCGTGGCCTTAATACATACCCCATTCTGTGGTGTTAATTAGATTACTCACCTTACAATAAACACCGTGTATATCAACCAGATTTTGACATTTGAAATCGCACTTAAATTTTCATGTTTTCTTTACATACATTTTCAAATTGGTCTCATGCTATTTGTCACTCTCACTCATTCTGCAAATTTGATTATAATCTTTTAAAGGTTTCTTTCGTATTAGTCTTTAAACGACAATGCTACTCTCGTAAATAGTAAAACACTTGTATTTTGGTATTTTGTTGATGTTACGGTGCGGATGTAAACAAAAAAGTCGACACCTGTGTTATGGAATGTCAAAGGTGGGGGTGGTGCGGTGTCGATTTGTTTTCTTTCAATTTTTGTTTTGTTTGCTTATTCGTTGGGCTTCTCGCAAATTTAAATTGAATATTATATTAAAATTTTTATGATACTAAATACTACATAAAAAAAAAACATACTAAAATTCATTTACACAAGTATTACATAACAAATTATTTAAAAATTTTCATTCTTTTGGCTTTTTGCAGAAAATTGGCCGAAAACAGCGAATGGTTTGTTGAGCACAGCAGGCACTACTGCCACCATAGCCTTCATACGTCGTGAGAAGATATATATTGGTCATGTTGGTGATTCGGGTATTGTACTCGGCTATCAGAATGAGGGTGAGAAATTTTGGCGTGCCCGACAGTTGACTGTTGATCATAAGCCTGAGTCGACGGAGGAGCGTGCACGCATACAGCGCTCTGGAGGCAAAGTGGTAGTCAAATCAGGTGTACCGCGCGTGGTTTGGAATCGACCACGTAATGGTAAGCTTGCGTGCATATATAAAAAGAAATCGTGTGAATTATAATGCCAATTACTATTTTATAATTTTGATACAGCTGGTCATAGAGGTCCAATACGTTGCAACACACCTGTCGATGAAGTACCATTTTTGGCTGTGGCGCGTAGTCTCGGCGATTTATGGAGTTACAACTCCAAACGTAATGTGTTTGTGGTTAGTCCAGATCCAGATGTCCAAGTGATCAAAATAAATCCAAAGACATTTAGGTATGTTCTTATATTTTACTGAAACATATATATACTATATATTTATATAAACTACGTTTGTGTATTTTAGTTTACACTAACATTCTTCTACACTTCTAGATGCTTAATTTTCGGCACGGATGGTCTGTGGAATGTTGTAACACCACAAGAGGCTATCGACACCGTTTGCGAAAGAGAATGTATTAATGAGCGACTACAAGCATATACAAATGCCGACAATGGGAATAGTGAATGGACGAATCCCAGTAAAAGCTTAGTAGAGCGTGCTTTGAAAACGTGGTCGTCGAAAAAGATGCGCGCTGATAACACTTCTGTAGTCACTGTCATATTGTATCCATCTGCCAATGACACAACGAATACGAACTGTGTGACAACCAACACGCACTCGTACAATAGCTTGCCAAGGAATAGTTGTGGTCTGGAATACACAGAAGTATGTGCAGAGGTTCCAGCACCTGAAAATTATGCAATTTCTTTCGAAGAAATCGCAGAAAAGCATATAATGCCTGAAGCGTTCCGCAATTTCGATTATTTGCTCGATGAAGAAGCTATAAATGCATCACTGCAAATGCAGCATGAAGAGAATTGCGAGCGTAAATATTGTAGTGATGAACTGTCATATTGGAATAATTGGAGTTGGGAGGAGCGTCAATCGGATTGTGCTGGTGATTATAATCATCAGGTGGCGAGTTTGGCCACACATAGTGATGTTAGCATTTGTAGTAAGGTCATAGCAAGCCACAACACAATGTGCAATATTAACGGTTCCATAACGGGTGATAGCGACGAAAATGCCGTGGATGGTGTACATGCGGGTGCAGTTAATGATAATGCCGAGTGCGAATCAGCTATTTTGAAATACGCACATTACAGCGCTGACGCCTCAAATGCGTCGAGTGATGTCAGCAATGAATTGGGCAATGCCGGTTTCATGACATTCGCTGAATCGTATAATTCATTTTTAAATGAACATATGTCACATGATAGCACAAACAGTTCCAATTCCAATTCGAATTGTCAAATTATTAGCGGCACTAGTGAGATATTACAAGAACAACAGTTATACCAACAACAATGCATGTCCGAGGAGGAAGGTTATTCGCTAACCAAATTGGAAACACGTCGCGAACAACAACGCTGCACCAGCGGCGTGCAAACCTTTAAAATTTTCCAAACACTTGACACAAGTGGCACAAGCTACGTGCCACAACGAGTAGACGATCAACAGGAAAACAACCTGCAGCAAGTGGAGGAGCAAACGTCACGAGAAAATGCAAACTTGCAGCTTCAAAGCACTGCCACATCACAACTCACAATTGAGGAAACGCGCGAACTGGAGGCTGCGCTCACCTGGGAACCGGAAAGTGCGCCACTGGCTACGACAATCAATCAGTTTCTCGCTTATCCAACTGAACATCAAAAGCCTTTGGAGCTAAATTCCCTGCTACAGCAAGAGCGCGAGGAAGAGCAGCAAGTCGCGTATGAGCGACTCGAAATGCAGCGACGCTTGGCACAAGCAAATGTGATAAAGGTAGCGGCGATGCACACTGAACGTACGGACAGTAAAGCTGAAGTTGAACAGCACGCCACCTTACCTATGGAAGAAGTTGAGGACGAGTTGGTCGAGGAGTATATTGAGGAAGATGCCGAAAGTGTGGAACAATTAATAACGGAAGAGTCAAAACCGGCGCACAAAGATGCGAGTGTACAAATCAACGAAATCTCGTCCAGCATGTCAGAGCAGACGGAATGTGATAGCAATAGCAGCAACAGTGACAATGAAGTATTAGCGCCCATTGCCGCTATGGCCTCAACAACAAATCAAACAACGCAAACTATTGAGAAAATCGAAAAGATCGAAATACTGCCACAGAAATTGCCAACAAAATTGGAGCGTTTCTCCAACCATACGCTGCTGACACAGAAAACGCCACGCCACATACAGTACAAGAAGTCTACAGGCGCCGCAGCAGTTGCTTGTTCAACCTCAACGCCGACGACAAGCCACAAAGGTGAGAAGGTTAAAGTTACCAGGTACGACTTTACCTCGCGTCCACCCAAAGCATGTCCAGCGCGCACATCGCTCAAGCGCTCACAGACGCAATTCCCCAATATACCGAATGAAAATGCGCGCGCCACAAGTGAGTCAACATCATCGCATGAGCTCAGCAAACGGCGGCGCTATGATGCCTACAACGACTATGTATTGGGTGCGGTTAGCAGTACGAGCAATAAAACTGATATTAACGTCGATAATACTAACAGCAATAGGAACAATTGCCGTAATCGTCGCTGTAACAGTAACGCGTCCTTGGTGCATTCTGGTAATACCAACTGTGGCACTATTGCCTTGGAAAAACGCCAATTGCGCAGCAATAGTGGCATCGTGGATTATTCCAAGCGTACTTTGCGCACACGCAACTCGCTTACCAAAGACCTAAAAGCAAAGGCATCACTAACCTCAACAATGCGTCGTGTGACCACACAATTCTTGCATGAGACCGCTGTCAGTCTAATGAGCAATAGCTCAGTGCTAGCGCAACAGCGACAACAACAACGCAGCTCAAACGCAGGCGCGAACAGTGGCATGGCTTTGAACAGAAGCGGCAGCGGCAGCGGCACGAACAACAATAGCTGCAATAGCAGCAGTGGCGTTGGACGCAGATCGCGTGCGCAAAAACTATTAACGACGAGCACGGACAATTTGGAGGCTGCCTTCTCACATGTCATCAATTTGCGTTCACGTAAAGTAGCACATTTTGCTGTGGCTGCAGCCGCAGCGGCGGCAGCTGCCAATCACTCACAATCAACGCGACGCGCCAAAGGAGTTGTCAGTAGCAATCCGCTGCTAACCACTTCCGCGTCCACGGTACTGCTGCGCGAGCGCCACAATTTACGCAGCTTGAGTACGCGCAACGCCGCCACTCCGCCCGGTCTTATGTCAGCCAATGGGCAATGCGATTATGCTTATGGCAAGACCAATACGCGCAGCGGTTTGCATGCAACTGGCTTGTGCGCCTACAGCTTGCCCTCCAGCACAGCGCCCACATCTAAATTGCTCAATGGCGCAACGGGTGTGAATGCGGCGTCACGACCGCGTACACACGCGCTGCTCATGGCAAAGCAGTCGGTGGGCGCCGGTGGTGTTGGTGTTGCTATGCCAGCGAGCGGTTTGTTGGGCGTACGTGGCAGCAGCGCTACAACGTCGGTGACAACGCCCACCTCGTATGGCAAGCGCACGACAGCGCTGCGTAGTGGCGCGGTGAGCAGCGGCAGCGCAGGCACAATCATGCTGACGCGTAGTGGCGGACGCAATGGTAGAAGACTGAATCGTTAAGTGATGTGTGTGTGGAAGCCTGCTCATTCGGTTGCTGCGCCGTCTGAATTCTGAAGTTATTAGTACAAAAATGCCTCAAAGCATGCTAGACGCTTACAATTTTGATTGTTAAGGTTTGCAAACTAGACAAAACACAGAAAATAAGTAAACAATGTTAACATTGTAATATTTGTTTGTGGTTAAACTGGTAGTTATTGGCACAAAATTGAGCAAGGACAGAAAAAGATAGTTTTCTGTAAATTAAATCGTTTTGTTGGTCTGCTCTATTTCTAATTATTATATCGCTAATTTTCGCTTACTTGAAACGTACAGAAATTCTGAAAAAAGCAAAAATTTAAAGAAAATGCAATATTTATTAGTAATAATATGTTTATTTAGTAGGTCTATGCATTATTGACCTAAATTTTTATGGTTCTAAATAAAGCAATGGAAAATTCGTAAAAAGACGCATTAATTGCAACTGCAAAGTCTGTGAACCGGTGAAATAGTCTACTCTGCGAACTAAAAAAAAAAAAAAATGAAATGTTCCTTTCACCGCTTTGTTTTCCATGTAAATCAAAAGTATTTGTATTAGGCGCTAAGCTTTAATTAACCATTGTTTATATGCTATAAATTGTAAAAGATGCTACTAGTGGTAAGCGTTAATTGTAGGCATTTTAAAATTTATTTTTTTTATATCCCCATAAAACATACATACATACACATGTACATATGCATACAAATAATTTAGTTAATGAAAGATACTTGTTTGTAAGTGCGCCATTGACATAAAATTTAGCATTATTTTAAATAGTAATAGTATTTATTCAACTATAATTAAACACATTATAAATTTGATGGATTAATGCAAAAACAAACATGAACAAATGTTTAAGCTTTTAAGCAAATTGAAACGGAAATAATTTAGATTTACGTACAAAAACGTACATTATTTTAATTTAAAAGTGATTTTTTCGGTTAGGTTGTAGAAAGTACCTCTTTATCTGATAATCATTTGAAATATTTTATTTTGAATTCTAAATTGTTATTTAATTTAAAAACTATATTTATTTGGTGCTCACCTATTTGTCGTAAACACATTGTTTTTCGCACACTTGTAATACAAGTTGAATTGTTTTTCATTTTGCTCATATATTAGCGTATCATTTTATTTTTCATACAATATGTTTTACATTTTGTTTTATTTAAATGATGTGCTATAAATCAAATATATAGACCTGAAGCCAAAAAAATAAATATGCATATCAATAATTTTTCAAAAAAAAAGTTTTTTAAAATAATTTTTGTATGAAAAATACTTCCTTTAGTGCTAAAAGCATAAAATTTACACAGTAAAACTAGTAAGATTTGCAATTTTCCCAATGTGTGGCCAAATAATTGTAAACATCATTCATTTAGAGAGAAACTGTGTTTATCGATATTTTTCAAATTTAATTTTTTTTTTTGATATTTAAACAATAAATAACACATAAAACATGTCATAAAAAGTTTAACAATATTCTTTAATACACGATTAAATTTAAAAGTAGAATTTTTAATGCAAATTCTTTTTCTTTTTTTTAGTACTTATACTTTGATGTTCTAAAATTTTTTTCTTTAATATTCTTTTAATTTCGATTACAATGGATTATTTTACTAAATTTTTAAGTATTTCTTCATACATTGACATTTCTGATCATTATGTTTTTAAGTATTTTATTTTAATTTAAATATTTTTCAGATTATCATATAAATGAACATTTATTTTCTTTACTCTTAAATTTTTTTATAATTATTATTTTTAATTTAATTATCATTTTTTTAATTTGATTATAATTTTAATTTAATTATTTTCAAAGCTACATTAACAATTTGGTGTTTGATTTCTTTTTTTTAACTATTTTTAATATTTCCTTAAAAATTTATTTATTTTTTTTTTGAATTCTTATGCAATATTATCTTAAAAATTAAAAATAAATTTTTTTCGAATTCTGATACAATATTTCATATTTTTTATTCAGAATTATTTTTGCCCCTTACTTTTTGTCAATTATCTTAACAGTTTAAAATTTCAAGTGGTGCTTCTCATTTAACAATTTATCAAAATTATTCACGATTACTTCATACTATTTTTTCTAACTGTATTACTAGATCATAATTTTGCTACTAAGCTTAATAGTTTATAAAGAATAGATTAATAAAATATAAATAATGTAAATTGTAGATTTTTATTAATTTATTAGTTTGTATTGTATTAATTAGTTGTACGAATTTCACTTGAGTTCTAGTGTGCAAATGTTTTTACGTGACGTTGATGAACTTGGTATATGAAACATAGAAATATGCGTAAAGTTGAAAACTGTAAAAATAAACAATAAATATATTTTTTATGAATTGAAGAAATACATACAATAATTTTTACGTGTTTTTTTTGTAAAAAAGAAGTGGATTGGGGTTAGATCGTCAAAATAACAGTTGCTCATCGGATGAAACCTGTCGATTTTGAAAGCAAAATGTCAAAGTTGTCAAAGTTTTGACAGCAAAAGCGACTGCTGTGAATTTGGGTTAGTAGAAGGTGGAAATCTAACCCGTAATCCGCAAGAGTGAATTTCAGCAAGTTATTTAAACAACAATCATCGTGAGGCATGTCTTTTTATGAGGCTTGTTTTTTTCGAGAATGCGATGTCATAGAAGACACCCTAATATTCTCAGGTGTGTGAAAAAAAATTTTTTTTTAATCATTTCTACTTGGTCCATTTTTCTATGTGGAAATTTCACATTTAATTCTGACATTAAGCACAACTTAATATTTTGATTTATTTTTGCTCAGGCAATTATGTAAATATAGTTAGTGTGAATACATAATTTGTATTTCCCATTTACTTAGCACACACCGTTCTAATTGCGTCAGCGAGCAAAACAAATTAGATTATCATTTGTAAATTAATAACTTCTATTGAATTACAAAATTTCCCATGCACAAGTATTGGCTGCTGTGAACACGCGTCAAGTGATGCGTTTTGATTGCTGAAGTATTCACGGAGGAAATGAATCACACGTAAAATCACGCTGGAATAATAAATAAATAAAAACATGTTACGGTTATTTACTTTTACTTTAATTGTGTGATGTAAATCCAAAAATAAAAAAATGAAATACTGCCCAAATTAAAATTTTATGAGCACAAAAAAAATATGTAATGATTTTAAAATGCTTAATGGCAGTTTTTAAGGTTCATCGGATGCGTTTTATTGTGCTGACATATTTTTTGTTTAATTGTCACATTAATTTAAATAACTTCCTTTACGAGTGGACTTTTTTTTGAGTTGCCTTTTCTGAATGCTATAAAGTTATATCGTTATGATTTGGAAAAAGGAATATTAAACTTTAGTGGCAACATTCCAGGGACAACATCTTTCTGTGAGCCTAGCCAAAAATTTTCCCATATAAGAATTGTCAAAGCTATATAGTTAATATTTTTTCTATCAAGAGAACACTTTGTATCTCATTTGCCTGCTTAGTCCATGAAACACTTTTTGGAAGAGTGATTCTACGTTAAATATCACAATTGTCATTGTTTTCGATATTGTGCTTGTTAATGATGACGTTGAGTTAAGATGCGATAGTAGATATTTCGAAGTGCCTTGTTGACCACCAGACTCTATGTTACCCACTTTCTATGTGTATTTACTAAACTTAGAGAATGTGGAACTTAGGGTGGCACATCATTTCAATTATTTACTCAAACCAAATTTTATTTGTTTTAATATTAAGTAATGTGACATTTGCCAGACAGCTAATATTGTCAAAGTCACTAAGCATCGATTAGCACAGCAGTGAAGGACGCAAAGTCTTTAATGTAAATTTATTTTTCGTTAGAAATTTATTTCCGTAATATCGAGGTTCTGCCCGTGTTATGTTCATACCTATTTTTCGTACCCTGACTCTAATTATGGCAGGGGGCCCACCTTAAAGCTGTTGTAAAAAAACCGAAGACTTATGCAGCGAACTGGAAATGCGAAAAATTCGTAGAAATAATTTATTTTTAATGTTATATATTTTACGAGAAAAGTCACGACAAGTCAGAAACGATCATATCAGTGTTAGTTGCCATTTTACTACATGGTATTTTAAAGAATTTTCATAATGGAGCAGCGACGCTGAACTTAAAATATATATATATTTATATATATTATTTCTTTTAAATGCGGTTGGAGCGTGGGGCCAAAGAACTTAAAATAAATTTTGTTATATTACTTTATTTATTATTTCTTCATATTTATTTAATATATTTATATATTTGCTTTTAATATTTTTATATTTACTTATTTACATTTATTTATTATATTTCTATATTTATTTATAATATTTTTATACTTATTTATTTACTTTTCATATTTATTTATTTTATTTTTACATTTATTTTTTTTTATATTTATTTATTTAATTTTTATATTTTTATATTTCATTTTTATATTTATTCATTTACTTTCTCTATCTATTTATAATATTTTTATATTTATTTATTTGTTTTCCATATTTATTTATTTATTTATTATATTTTTTATTTATTTATAATGTTTTTATATTTACTTATTTACATTTATTTATTATATTTTTATATTTATTTATAATATTTTTATACCTATTTATTTAGTTTTCATATTTATTTATTTTATTTTTATATTTATTCATTTTATTTTTATATTTTTATATTTAATTATTTGTTTTTCATATTTATTTATTTATTTTTCGTATTTATTTATTCTATATTTTTCTATATTTATTTGCTCTTTTTATATTTATTTATTTACTTTTATAATAATTAATTACTTTTTATATTTATTTATTTTTTATATATTTTTTTTATATTTATTTAACATATTTTTATACTTATTTATTTTTCATATTTATTTACTTTTTTATCATTATTTATTATATTTTTATATTTATTTATTTTTTTTGTATTTCTTTGTTTATTTTTATATTTATTTAGTGTATTTATATTTTTATATTTAATTTTTTTAATTTGTTTATATTTATTAGTTTCGGTTATTTTTCTTAACTCACTTGCAGCTTAATTTTGCAGTTTTCCCCACGAACTTGCAACATATTCTACGAACATCATTACAATTAATCTAATTCATATTTCTAATGTCTAACAATGACGTCGTCATATTTTTGCACGCCATCCAGCCATAAGCTTCATGCGCCATACGTTTCTTGTTTATACTTGGATTTTTGGGGATTTACCCACAGCTGTAGAAAAGTGGTAAATTTTTACGCGCTAAGTGTACACAAACTGTGTTTGCCGACGTCAATGCTGCAAACGGCCGCAGCACCTGCTCACGCTTGCGCTTTTTATCAATATCAAATTTAAATTATGTAAATTGATAATTTCTGCGAATGTTATAAGCAGCCGAAGTTGTTGTTTAACTGTGAACCGGTAAGTGTTGTAGTGAATTGGGAGCGCGTTTTTTTTTTTTTTTGCTTTTTGTTCATTTACACACACTTCCATTCATTTGACTGCGCTTGGAATTGGGGGGAATTCCTAAAAGCGCGAAATCGCCCGTATTTGACAGTTAATGATGGTAATTGATATCAGACTTCTACGCAGCCGCTGAGTCATAGCTCAGTAGTCATTTTTGCAACGTATGTAATTTATTTATTCTTCATAAATTTGGAAATTTTATTGTTTAGTGAGCTGATGCTGAAACTGGCTCTTAAAATCGTTTAATTATTTAATTTGTGTTACAAGCACCTACTTTGAGCTTTGATATGTAAACGTATGTGCGTAAGTGTTTGGGTGCCTGTGTGTAATTTATGCTGCACAATGGCGTTTAATCGCATCCGCTTAAGCATGCATTGCAATTTGAGGCAATTATAGGCGCAAAATAATAGCGACATTTATACATACATACATATGTACATAAATACATAAGTGAATTCAAATGCCACATTGCTGAGGGTCATGCACATTACGGCGTTAAGAACGTAATGCCGCGTAATAAAAAAAAAGAGTAAAAAAACGTAAAAGTGAAGAAAAAGTACAGAGCACATTAAAAAGGAGAGTTTTTTTTTCATTGTAGTGTGCTATGTGCAAGTGTGTTTTGTTAATCCGCAACAATGGCAGCGACAACAGGTTTGCTAAAGTTTGAGTTTTTTCTTCACATTGTTGACAATCAGCAAGCTCCGATTCCAGCACTGTCTCAACGCTGCGCCAATATTGTATTTGCACGCATGATGTTAGCTAACTGCTGCCTAGACTTAATCACGAGCCAGTCAAGCGTGACTAAATTGAGGTGAACCAACCAATGGCCAAGACTAGCGCGCTGTCCCCAAAGTTAAAAAGAAGACAATAACGCTAGCATAATAACTATGTAACTAGCTGCAAGTTGTTATGATAGCGGTAGGTTATATATGCATGCGCTGTACTCGTATCTTTGCGCGCACACAATGACGTCGCACGTCCGATAGCATTTACGATAAGTTTCGTAATGATAAGCGAAGAACTTGCATACGAAGAAGCTGCTTATAATTGTTTGTGTGTATGTAAAATTTGTGTGCAGTGAAAATATATTAATTTTAATGTGTGAGATCTTAGAATTTGCAATGCTTTTTGATTACAAACTCTGTCAATCTAGATTTAAATATAATTTTCTTTTATTTTTAGAATCACAAAGTAAACAGAAAATATTTTTTATTAACAATAATAACAAAAAAATATTTGAGTTTATCAATAATATTGAAATTCTGGTGTATTTTTTCCAAAATCATGCTGTGCATTAAGAAGATTAAGTATCGCCCATTGCAAGGTTTTTTTATTTTTTAGTTTTATTTTTTATTTGCTTTTTTTAAATGGTTATTTTAAAGATTTTATTTTTTATTTGTTTTTTTGTTTTTTTAATGTGCTGTCAATATTTATGTCAAGCAGTTACTACAATTTAACGTCACTTCGCACCAAACTGCAAAGTTGCCTCTAAAATATTTCTTCAACTCTAAAACTTGATGTCACAATTTGAAAAACTTAATTATCAAACCACAAATAAATTTTTTTGTCAATAATTTCACTTTTTTGAAATTGGAATTGTTTAAATTTACTTTAAAACTAAAGTTTACCTGGTACGTCAATACGTGAAACACGTAGTAATTCTATTATGTTAACATCAGTTATTTAATATTTGTCAAAAAGTTGCTCATACGCCCTGACGTCGGCGGTGTGCTTATTCAATTTTTCTCATAATTGTTGACATTTATATTTTTCTTAAAAATAACGCACATTTCCTCGCACATTGTCTTTATTTACTATTTTCGCTACTTTACAAACGTAAGGAATACGTAGTCAACTCATATAAAAATGCCTACGTTATAACCATATTAAATATACTTATGTAATATGTTATGTGAGTGAAACCACAAACAAGTTACTAGTAATTAGTAACAGGTTCTGTATAATTATTATTATTTGGTTAATTTATTTACTTGAAGCCCTTATTAACTAATTAAAACACTTTAGAAGCTTAATCGATGCGATCGTAGCGTAACAGAAAAACACGTAACAGAAAAAGTGTATCGAGTGTAAGTCTAATCAGTTCTGTAATCGATTAATAAACTTTTCACGCAGCCGTGCTTTTATTGTGGTTAAATACTTCGGAAAGTAAAATTAAGTTGAAAACAATACAAAAACAAGCGTATGTGCTAGCTCTTGACCACTTAACGTCATGGACCAACCCACAAATCTGGTTGCCGCAGCCCAGCAAACTGCTAACAGACAACAGACGCACAAACAGACAGTCATGGAACAAACCGCAATGGCAACATCCCCGTGTTATGTTGAAAAAAACAAGAAAATCACATTTATATACATCTGTATAAAAAACCACAAGAAAAATGCCTTTATCAAAATTAAAATTAGCGCTTCCGATTAAAACTCTAAAAAAGTAAAGTAAAGCACAAACAACTTCAGCAAACAAGTTGATGAGCAAAAAGAACACATAAACAAAAGAAAGAAGTGCTTATTTTTGGTTGTGTTTTTTTTCAAGAAAATTAAAATTATTAATATTTAAGTTAACTGATAAATGTTGAACTTCAAAATTAAATATGCATAAATGTGTCTGAGCAAAACTGCGTAAAAAGAATAAAACAAAACAAAAAACAACAACAAAGCAGAAGACACATGGATTTTAAAAACAAAAAACAACTCGCTTATACGCTTATTCATATACAAAGCGCTTAATTATATATTAGCTTAGCCAATGATGGCAAAACTTTGCACGCCGGTCAACAAAATGAGTCTACATTAGATGTGAAACCCGCATTTCAGATTTTTTGCTGACGTAAAGATTGGTTGGGAATTTTTTCTATGATCTTTATTGTCACAGATTTTGTTTTTCAAAACATTGCTTTATATATTGTACCAAAAATTATGAATTTTATCATTAATCGAAGGTAATTGGACCTACTAATCGGAACGCACGCGAATTTATATACGACCAAAGACTGCCAACTCGGCAGCATTACTTTAAATTATTTGGCGAATGTTTTTTGCTACAACAACAACAACAACAACAATAACGTATCAATTATTACGTTGGCCAGCTTATGTCCAATCGAAGCTCTTGCGATGGACTAAAGTTAGACTTTAGTGGAGCCTTAAATCATAAATATCAAAGTGGCTTCACTAACTCGTTGTTGTTGTAGTCACATAAAATATGCTTCGATTTAGTTGAGAAATGCTATCAGGGTGACATTTTTATAGTAAATATAAATTCGGGGACATTCGGGTTACGAGAATTTGACTGCATTAGTGATGCACTAATATTTCTTCTCTTTCAATTAAATTCTCTCGGTATTTCGAAATCTCTTAAGCTTCCGAAAGTGGAGAATAATTGACGCTCTGCTGTGCGCTCATTCTCTGCTGCCTTGTCTAGATAAAGCAAATATCGCTGATTCTACGAAATCAGCTAGAGATTTGATCTAAGAGGCTAGGGTTGGACCAGAGTTGATCTAAGCATTGTAATACCTCTCTCTTGTTGTACCTCTATATATTCTTTTCAAATATCAAAGAAAGTACATCGTTGTGTTTTTATAGTATTTCTACTAGTGCACAGTTTGAAAATATTACAAATGCCGGTTTTATGCGAGCAAAACGAATCAATATGGGCCATTTATTAGGTCTAGTAAAAAGAAATCCATTATTTTTACATTAAATTGAGGGTTTTTTTTAGCAAAGTTAGAATGTTCCTTTTAATGTCAAATATGCACCGTTTTGTTTGATCACTTGTTCTCAGAACTTGTTCACAGAAACTCTCGTCCCTATTCGGAAAATTTCCCCACCACGATTCTCTATATCGTATAGGAATCGCCTCTATCATATCGGAAATATTGCCTTATATAGGAAACTCACCATAGCCGAGTGTAATGAGCGCTTAACCACAATTTGTTTTTTCACGTTCATCCTTGAAACGATCAGCTGTTTGTGGGAGGCTTAAATTTTGTATTCCTGTACACATAAACACCATCCAAGGTGTATAATTTATATTATCTGTCGTTATACTATTATCTAAATGATTTCAAGTGAATCGTGTCTGCAGGTGGAACTACTTAATATCATGAAATACAGTTAATTACCTTGCTTGAAACCTTGTTTACACAATTTGCTTCCTTCAATGCTTCACTTTTACTACGCGAAAGTATTTAAATATGCATATCCGTCCACTTAACCCTCGGAAAGCGTGCATAATTGTTGTTGCAAATGCGTAAACAGAATATTGAAAGACTAATTAAAACGTAAGAGAAAGATATAGAGCACATATTAAAGTGTAATTTATGTTTAATTAGACTTCCTAGTACATTTTTAAATTTTTGTTTGCATTAATAAGCTAGATAATAATGGAAAAAACAACTAAAAATATATGCGAACCACAACTCAACGGGTCAAGCGATTTAAGAATTGTTTCCTAGCAGTCGATTACTAATCGATAAGAGAAAGGCATGTATGAACTTTTGACACGCGCATAACTGCCAACTCATATCTGAAATAGTAAACAAAGTTAGATGATCAATTGATATGCAATAAGTAAAGAAAATGACAGAGAAAAAAAAACAAAGCAGCAGGTGTACGCATAGGAGTCTCGCTCAGGCGCGTGCTGTTGCTGAGTGGGCTCGTGCAGCAACAATTCAAGCCAATTGCCAATTGCCAACAGCAGCAACAAGTTCATTAACTGCTGTGAATCACGTTTTTGCGCGCTTGTTCGCTGCGAACATGTTTGAAGCGCAGTGAATGTTCTTTCCGATACAAATGATATGAATTCAAAGCGTGTTTTTGTTTTATTGCTTTTACGCAAAAAACAGGCGCAAAAACAAGAATCGCATAAAACAACAAAAACAAAAAAAGAAAGTAAATTACAATTTTAAGAAGCAATCAAAATCAGCTGAACTATAAGATGACGCTGCCGCTGCAGCAGTAACAGCAATAACAGCAATAACAATAATAATAAGAATGACAAACCCCGCGCTTAGGCGGTCGGCTGGTGCGGCGCCGTGTTCGCGACGTGCGATTTTTCCTTTATAAGTCAACAGCGACGTCCAAGTTCAGTTTCTTCTGTTCACAAGAGTCAAAGCGGACGGTGCTCCGCATAAACGGTGTTTCGAGTCTGCGCGACGGTTCAGCGATAATATAGCATTGTGTGCATACATATAAGTTTTAATTAATAACGTCGCTTATGTACGCGCAGCAGTTCTAATTGAGCGTCAAAGTGTTGATAGTAGTAATATTTATAAACAATTTTGCAGCCGAAGCCAATTGAATTGAGTGTCGCATTTACTTGTGAATCGTATACGCTGATAAGAAAAATATTTGTAAAGCATTTGAAATAGTTTTGGTATTTTTTTTCGAAAGCGTTTCCTTTTCGTAATAACGCGAAAGCAGTTCAACCGAACAAACAAAGTGTTAAAGGCGTTAAAGTTTGCGGGTATTTTTGAAAAGAAATAAACGCAAAGCTTGGATTAAAAATAAATATATTTTTGGCAAATAAAAAAAGGTTAGTGAATAGAAAATTTATATAATTATTATACACAAAAACATTAAAAATAGTACATTTAGTATTATTTAAAAAAAAAAATTATTTTTTAAATTTGTTGAATCAAATGGAATTAGAGCTAAAATAAAATAAAAGGACTCAATCATTTCTCGGTAAACTAAATAAAGGCGAAATAAGAATAAATAATAAATTTTTTAATAAAGAAAATATATGAATAGAAGAAATAAAAATTAATAAATAAATAAAGCTTTGGAAATTCGGAAAAAAAAGTTGTGATATTTTTTGTCAATATTTTTTTGTGAATTTTTCCATCAAAAAAATTGGTACAAAATTTATAACAAATGTAATGCTAAAGAAATAAAAGTTTTTTTAATATAAATAATAACTTTGAGCAAATAAATTAAATTTAGTTCAATTTTAAGTTAATTTCTATTAAAAAAACAATAAATTTTCCATGCAAAAATAATATTTGGGATTACCTTAAAAATAGCTATTTAAGTAAAGGCAAAAAAGCTTGTTTTAACGATTCTTAAATATTTTTTCACAAATATTCATGGCCATAAATATAAAAGAAATATTAATTAGTGAAAAAATAATAATTAATTGAGCACTAATAATAATGAATTCAAATATTTTTTTAGCAATCTCGACATAATTTTAAAAATATTATTTGAAAAAAAGTCAAAACATTACAAAATAATAGAAATGCAAAATTCAAAAAAAATTTTAATATTTTGTAATTTCGGTGATTTTCTAACAAATATACACATATATTTACATACATACGTAAAATCTATAAAAAAAAAAAAAATAGAAAACACATGTGTTCATAGATAATGACTTCCAGACCATTCAAAGCGTTGTTCAACACCTATTCATATTCACTCACACATTTTCATACAAACAACAAGAAGAAACACAAAAATACAAAAAGCGTGGTTGCTGAATGTTTTTGTGCAATTTTTTTTTAACAAATTTTAGTTAACCAGAATTGTTCATTAATCAAATACTTTAAATGGTAAACGAGAAAATAAACTTAATATGAAATCATAACCACAAAAATAAATTAACGAAAACACGCATAACTGCTTAGCAAGTTCTTAGTCGAGAATTTTGTTCGATTTTGCTTCAAAAGTTGTAGCACACGACTATAATTTGAATACGAACTTGCTGCTTTCATATTTTTATTATAATTAAGTAGCTGGTTTCAATGTTTAGAATAGAAAATACAGCTTGGAATAGGAAAAGCATATTACTTGAATTGCATTCTGATGCAGTGTGAAACTAGTTATCACAAAATAATTACTACGTACACATGTCCACATATTTCAGCTTTTAACTAAATTGAAAAGTGACTAGCAGATACACAAATGTATTTAATATACAAATTTATACATATAAATATGAAAAAATTTCGTTGCATACTGTGTTCCATTGCTAAACAAATTTTTTATCTAGTTTGCTTCAAAATATCTCATGAAATTCCTACTTGAAATTGTCTAAATAAGGTTAAGAGATTTCATACAATGGCACTAAATGAACACTCAACTCACAACAGCTGTGTTTAATATCGTCCAACGCGTTAACTAAAAAATCGCATGATTTCTTAAAATTAAGCGTTCTAACGCTTAAGTTTTACGTCGGTTTAATGCAAATTTCAAAATGTTTTAATTTTTTGTGTGCTGCTGCTTCCATGGAATAGCAGTATTTAATTTATTATTTCGTAATATTGTACAATATACATTTTGTACAGTAATTATTGCGTCAGAACACTTTAAATATCATTAAAAATATTAAGAAATTCCTGCATACTCTAACAAATAATTTATCAAACTAACAGTTGTTTAGTGTAAATTAATAAGTGCGCGTATACACGACAATATACTTAGGCTTAGGTTGTCTACCTCACAATAATTTCATCAGCACATGAAAAAATAAAACACTATTTTATTTAATTCAATTCTAATGCAACGAAACAAATTTTCGTACATATTTCTCTTTCCTATGCAACTAATTAATTACGCAAGCGATGAGCGCCATGTGCGATTGTATCTGATCATTGTTATCAAACAATATGATTTATTCGACAAATGAAGTCACGATTAATGCTTAAAGCTTGTTGTCATTTGTTGCATCATGCTTTAGAGCCATGTGCACACCATAATATATACGCTAAAAAAAAAAAAATATTTGAAACAAATGTTGTTAATAAAAAATTGTTATTGCTGTTGTTTTAGTGTTAGTTAGTTTTTTGTTTGCGCAAGTTAATTAAAGCGCATCACTATTATATATACTATATAACATTCTGTATTTATTGTTTGCAGCACTAAGTGAGCCCTGTTTTGTTTTGATAATTAATTTCACAAATGATTGCAGTGACTTTTATTGTTATTATAAGTAAATATTTGAAATTAATATGCCCTTTATTAGATTGATTCTCAAGTAGCGCTCGCAGATTGTTATTATTTTTGTGAAAGGGCTCGTTTATGCAAATGAGTTTTCATTGCTTCTGCCTAATTATGAAAGTAAAAGGCCACCTGTCACTTCATTGTTATGCAAATCTGAGTAATTAAGACTTTTAATGTTTGTTGTTTAGAATTTTTACAATTTATTTGCATATTAAAAATTTTAATTTTAATTTTCACTTTGTCTAAATACTATAATTTGCTAGAGCAGCTTTGAAAAATCCGAATAAGAACGAGTGTGATTTTTCTAATTCATATTATTTAGTTAGATGATTAACTAAACACTGAGGTTAAACAAACTTTTCAAATATCGCACGAGCGGAGTTACTAAAAGCCAATTTTTCCAAAATATTTCCTTTTTTCCTTACGAAATTGTACGTAGCTTAAATGTAAGCGTGCTGTTTGCATAAACATGTAATTGCAGTTAATTTATCATTTAGCACATGCAAATATTCCCACACAAATCTAGTGAGCTGTTAAAAATCAGTCAGCCTTCAATAAATGCAATAAACGCGATATTCAATACTAATTTGACAGCATCATCAGCCATATCTTTCCAACGGACAATGAATTGTCGTCTCCTTAACCTTGAGAGGCAACAAGCAGCTAACCGCTGCAAATAGTATTCAACGCTTTATTTCAAGCAATTAATAATATAATTACCAACTACAACTCTTATTGTCAAATAATTCAATAATTAATTTGAATGCTCGAACTTCTATTTAAAGTTTGTAAAAATTTTTTTTTTAATTTTTGTTCGAATTCGATCAGAATTTTTCTTACACCAATAATCAATTTGAATATTCGAATTTCTATTTAAAGATCGTTAAAAATTAATTAATTTAAAAATTTTTTTATTTGTGTTAAATTTGTGTTTGTAATTGCGGAAACATTTATTTAACTTCCTGTTTAACTGCTTAGGATATTTATAAAAATTAACTTGATAACAATTTTTTATGTTCTACTATTAAAAAGTTAGGATATTTTAAGATTTCATCAAATTTTATTATGCTTCTTCATGCCTGCTGCGACCACTTCTTCAAAATATATATACATATATATACATATATGTAGCTTATTTTATAACCAACCATCACGGTCAGTCGGACGTTTACCTAAGTCAGGCAAATTTTATAAATTACACGATTTATTTTTCGCACATGTCTATGCTATCTATGTACATATAAATATAATGCATATAATTATACTTTAATAACTGTAACGATAGAAATAGTAGCGAAATTATACGGAAATTAATGCCGTTTACTATGTAAACACTAAAAAAAAAATATGAGCAACAATTAATTTTAGTAAGACAGGTGGCTAATAGCAATCACAAATGAGCTGCTCATAAATAATTTTTTTTTTCAACTTTCAAACATTTACGCCTGACTAATGAAAATTGGCGCAGCCAATTGAATTTGTTTGTTTGTGCATTGTGCGTAGTAAAAATGTTATATTTCAAACATTAAAAACAAAATAGCAATACTAAATAAGTAATTAAAATCATAAGTATATGTTACCAATTCACACATCATAGATAAATGATACTTAAACAATTTTTATTGCGCAACTTTTTTGCCAGCAACACAAATTTTATGCATACCAACATACAATATACAAACAACTGCATGTTTGTGCACGTCTAGCAATCTATTTTTCTTTACTTATTTTGTTATTGCAAGTGCACACATTTCACTTAAGCGATTTGTCATGTAAAAAATGCTGTAAATATTGACAGTTATTATGTTGGGCGAGCAAACGATCTACTCAAAGACGAGTTAAAAGAGTCATGAGCAGTTTTATGCATGTGTGTGATGTGTTCAAAATAATAACGGGCATGTTCTTCGACTTTAATGGCATGATGCATCATGAATTTTTGCCCCAAGGTCAAATGCTCAATAAGGAGTACTACCTACAAGTTCAACGCCGTTTGCGTGAAGCAATCCGAAAAAAAACGCCCGGATTTGTGGGAAAACAATAATTTTTTCATTGACTTTTGCGCACTTTTGCTCAATTCTGCTCATACTTCGCTGCTTGTTCGTGAATTCTTGACCAAAAACAATACTGTCACGTTGCCCCAGCCTACATATTTGCCAGACATGGCTCCGTGCGACTATTTCCTATTTCCAAAAATAAAGAGAACATTAAAGGGCCGTCGTTTTGTAAGTAGAGATGACATTAAAAGCGCATCGCTGAGAGAGCTTAAAGGCTATCCCAAAAATCGAGTTTGAGAATTGTTTCGACGATTGGAAGAAGTGCATAATAGGGAATGGAAACTATTTTAAAGGCGACAACATTAGTGTAGACGAATATACATTCGAATATACATTTTTTTTTCAAACGAGTATACATTCGACGAATATACATTTTTTTTTTCAAAAAACGCGAATTCCCGTTACATTTTGAACACACCACGCACGGTACAAATAAGCCGCTGAATTAAAATGGCGACTGTGCGTGGCCATTTTGGACATGAACGCCATTGCAAAGAATATTTAACGTAAAAAAAATTTAAAAATAATATAATTATTTAAAAATAATTTTTTTTAAATCTGCCTTCATTTCAATGACCACTCAATATAACATTATTACTTTTTGTTTTTTTTTTGTGTTTTATTTTTATTTTTATTTTCTAGTATGTAATTCAAACTCTAAAGCTCCATAAGCATGCTAAGCGCAATATCCGTAAACACGTAAGGATCTTAACCAATAATCGATTATTTGCCAAATACTTTATTATCACTCATCACTGGCTTTAAAATATTAATAGTGGAAGTAATTGTGAGAACATTAATTTGATTTGTTATTTTAACTAAAATGAATTTTGAGTGCGCGGCATATGTTTGTAAATGGAAATTTGTAATTATGGTTGCAGTTAAGTGTGAAAACTATCTAAAAACATACATATTTGTGAACTTAAATTAGTCAGGACTCATATATTTTTGCTGAATCACTTCATTTTTCGCAGAATATTTTAGTATTGAGATTAAGAATAACTAATAATTATTTAAATTAATGATCTAAAAATGAGCTAAGTAAACACGAAATGCTTGCTACTGCCACAGAATCAATTGAGTATTTCAAAATAGCGAATACACGTGGTTTATCCAATAGTGTTTATAATTTTGTTGTGCATTTTCAAAACAAATGAATTAAGTAGCTTGAATTTGTAATTATTTAATTGTTTTATTTAATTAAATAATGCAAAGTTTTAATAGCATTATTTCAACTACAATAATATAATGAAATTAGTAACGACCATTTATCTGTTTTTCCTACTGAATACATTACAATAACAATTTTTCAGTGAATTGTCAAAAATTAATTACTAATAATAAATTTAAACGCATTTGATTTATGTGTAATATTTTACATAATTCTAAATATTTTAATTGCATTAAGAGCGTGGATTAAATCAGCAGTCATTCATATAATTATAAAATAATGAATTTCTACGCTTGTGAACGTGTCTACACAAATTACTTCGTTACTATTCTAGCGCACTAGTTTCACATTAACTATTAAACTTTATAAAAATTATTGAACAGAAATAACAAAAATGTTTAGTTATGTGTAACTAGTATATTTCGCACTGCTAATTTAAATCGCTAAATTTCTTACTGGAAAAAAATTAATTATTACAAACACTAAAAAAACGTTTTTCTCTTTTAAATGCCTCGCAAATAATAGTAATTCCATTTTTAGTAATAAAAAACTATGAATTAATATTTAACACTTTTTTCTTGCAACCATTTAAGCCAATTATCATATGATTATAGCTATTTGGTCATATGCTTATGTTTTTTTTTCCTTTACAAAGAATAATCATTATACTTAAGCGCTAATTAAGATTAAGCGGTAATTGTTCGAAAGCTCAGTATACTACACTACAACTAGACGCGTAGCAGTAGTAATGTGCTTCCCACACGTGCGGCGCATTTTTACGTTGCATATATATATATATATATATGTATGTATATATATACATATGTCATATATAATGTATATAATGCATGTATATGTATAAATGTAAATATAATATATTAAATTTAATTGATATGCAATTTTTTTAAACAATTTCGGAGTACCATTATTGCAATAAATTCTGTCTGAATGCCGCTTTTGTCAATATTGGCATTTATTTGCAACTTTGCCAGCTACTGTGAAAAATATTATGAAAATTTTAAACTAATATTGAATGGCTGAAAATGTTAATAACACACAATTTGTCATGCGTAATAAGTAATTACACTAAATGTGGTACATAAGTACATATGTATGTATGTATATACATATATATATCTTAGAATACGCAAGTGCATAATTTTCCATTGTTTTTTTATACATACAGCGTATCCTACTCACCTTACTAGTAATCGTAATTTTTTTAATAACGCTGATTAATAACCAATCAGCTGTTAAGTGCAATTCTGTTCGACGAAAACACCTTTGCTTAGCGTGGAGTAGATGCAATTTGCAACTATGTAGATCATTACAGATAATTTGTGCTAGGAATATTAATGGATTTTAATTGACAACGGCTGGAAGTAGATATGTAGGCACATACTTGCACACATATAAGACAAATTGTACAGCTTTATATACGTGCATGCATACATACATACATATATATGGAAGCATGGCAGTATAACTGCAATAAGTGTGAACTTGTGGTAATTAATAATGTAAAGTTTGTATTTGCCGAAACGCAACTTGCATACTTAACAGCACATTTATGTATGTGCATGCATAACTACTTATTTTTAATCAGTAAGTAAGCAGATATATGCTTATGCGGTATTCATGTGTGATTTACTGTATCGGTAGTCGGTGCATTTCTTTGCAGTCAGCATTGGTTTCATTAATAAACATTGCGTGTACAAGACAATTTAAATTAGGACGCCTTCAATTGCGCCTATGTTGCTATTCAGAAATTTGTACATAGCACATAGAAATGTCCAACATTAACTCAAGGTTAATAAAGTGACAATATGTGTACGTATGTATGTAACAGAATTAGCGGATATTGCGTCAATGCAAAGACAGTAAACAAAGAAAATGTAATACAAAAAACTTAAAATTAAAAAAATTTTCAAAAAAAAGGTTAAAAAAAAATTTAAAAAGAAAAAAAATTTTAATAAAAAAATAATTAAAAGGAAGAAAGATTTATAGAGAAAATTATAAAAAAAATTTTTTTTTTAAATACTACAAAAAAGAAATTGAAATTAAAAATGATATGAAGTTTATTTTTTTGTAAAAAGTAAATAAATGTTTAGCTAATTTTTAATTTTGTAATTTTTTTCACCAAGAACTACTTCCACCTAAATTGAAAGTATCATGTTACCAATCAACATTTTCAGAAGCGTTAAATAAAAGCAACGTTGTGTGCTCGCAAAATGTCATAAAGCGCAGTTATATTTGGTAATTTCAATTAGCGTATTTTTAATTGCATGGCGGATTGTTTGAATGCTTGCTTTGCGGTGGCGCCTGTAAAAGTGAAATATTTATGGAAAAGTTTGCGGAAGCGAAACTTCAATTTTTATTTTCAAATATTTTTCATATTTTTGCACTGCACATGCAAATGCTCTGTTTTTAAATATAATTCAACTCTGAATTTAATTAAATATAATTTTACTGTGGTTTTTATGCTACAACTAGTGTAATAACAAAAACAAAATTATGCTAAAGCACTTTTAAGTCATAGATAGCATATGTAACATACATATATTTTGCATTATTAAAACTTTTTGTCGAAAGAGAAATCAAATATAGTGTAATTAAATTAACATGAAAAAGTACTGAGCATTAAACTTATGAATCCATACATATTTACAAACTATAACTACAAGCACTTCATAATTGCAAAATTTTAATAAGTAACGGTCTAACATAAGTCTAAAGTTGAACGCCAATCAAGCGTTAATACATGACTATATACAGCCAAATAAATATCCAAACGTTATGCAATCAAATCGGTAACACAGACAATGACACAGAAAAAAGTACGTGTATATTAAAGGGCGTTGCAATGAAAACAAGAAATACGTATAAATATTGAAAGTCATTCTAGATGACCAATAATATGTTTACGAGCTTACGTATATTTTCATGTTATATTATGAGTATAGTTAATGCATATTCATAACTAATATGCAAATGGTGCAGCACATGCAATTACTACGTAATCTATTTCAATTTAATATGACTATATTTAGATGTTTAAGTAACACAATGGCACACACATTTTAATAATTTGTTTGCGACAAATGCAAATAAGCCAAGTTATAAAAAAAAGAACAATTAATCACCGTTCAACACCTCTTGCCTTTTTGTGCAAGCACTAGTTAACGCCTCAGCTTAATTTTACGAAAATTGTAAATTTCTAGCGAAATATTATATTACAATTGGCAGCGTTTAGGAAATTATAACAGGTGGCTAAGCAAATGAATATTTTTGTTCTAAATAATTAAAAGTAAATGAAAATTTTTTCTACATTTTCTTAGTAACAAAATTTTGACTTTTTATTTTTTAAAACAAAATTTTTTAGTCTTCAAATGTGATATTGCATATGCTATGTAACAGATCACATTTGCGTTACGTTGATATGAGCAACTTTTTTTTTTCAGTTGGAAATTTTTTAATATTTCTTCATTTATAAATTTTTTAATATTTCTTTATTTATAAATATATGCAAAATATTTTTATGCTGTAATTATTACATAATAAAAAAATAACTAATTTTTAAATATTATTTCTATTATGTTTCTATTACTTTCAGAAAACAAATTAAATCATTTTTATTTTTATTGAATAAATTCTCTAAAATCAAACAAGTTAAAAAAAATAAATTTTCAAAATAATCGAATCTTGGTTGCATACCTCTGTTTTACAATTTTACCCCGAAAAATTATTATTTTTTATTATATTTTAAATCAGTTTATTTCTATTCATTCTTAAAATAAATTAAATAAATTTAATAATATTAAAATTAAATATTAATCATTATAATAATAAAAAATTAAATAAAATTAAATATATTTATTTTTTATTGAATAAATTCTCTAAAATTCAATAAATTAGTTAAAAAATTATGAAACATATTTTTTAAAGTTATTTAATAACGAAATTTCTATCAAATTAATCGATTCTTATATTCGCAATCCTTTTTGTTAATTTAACTTTGTAAATTAAATTAAAATTCTTTAATTAACAAATTTCGTATAATAAACAATATTACGAAAAACAAATTTAAAAACAATTCCTTATAAATTCTTATATAAGGAATTATAAATCAATTTGTACTATAATTTTTATTTCGACAATCACGAAATATAAAATTTCTATATATATTTATATTCTATATATTATTTCTATATATAATTTCTTTTACTTAAATCTCAGTTTTCCGTCACATTAGTGACAGAATGGTAAACGGTAAAAAAATGGCTAAATAATATTAGAGCAGAATTGAAATGAAAATAACAAATAAAAATACTTTTGTAACAAGTTTTATATACAAATTTTTTTTTGCTTTGTTCTCACACTTTCAACTTACAAGTCAGATGCACAATTACTCAACACATTCTCTTCAAACACATCATCCGTCAGTTATATAATCATTTGCTAAAATACTTTGTAACAACCATGCACACCTGCCATTTCGACTTTCACGTTTATCGATTATTATTTTTTTATTTTCAGCACTAAGCATGCAATGCACAATTTCTGCATTTCATTAACAAACATTCTGCATTTCATTAACATGCAAATATTATATAATAAGAAATATCTTTAATCGTATATAAATGCAAACCGTTCAATTTAGTAAGTGTAAAACTTGCTACATCTGGCTAAGTAGCCGTGATTCCGGTGGGTATTGTCTGGCACGACAATGTATTGTTATTTATTTAATGTTTCACATTTTGCCCACCTGTTACCATAAATTTAAACTAATATATTTGTTTGTAAATAATAATGGAAAATATTTGTGTCACCTAAGAATGAGTATGCGCGCATGCGCCGCTCAAAGCACTATAAAAATAACACAGAAATGCATATATACCGAACTTGTCCGACAATATGGCTATTTAAATTATAATATGTACTTACATCCAAGCATTTATACACACAAACATAGATAGAAGTAAGCAGTATTTTATTACGACTATTAATTGATTCTTGCCTACAGTTTGCCCAACGTTTCGCCGCTATAAATAAGCATATGTTTGTATGTAGGTTTGCTAAACACCTTTATTCAAATGCATTCACACATTGCACTGTATGCAAACATACATTTGTTGTATCGCTTCAAGCAGGGAGCAACCGGTTAACCTTGGTGGCGGTTGCATTATTCGTTGCACTATGAGTTCAAGTGATTGCATATGTGCGATAAACCATTTAAAGTAGTTATAACTAACATTCAATTAGAGGAAAATAGGTGAGAGAAAATGCAAAAATTATACGAAAATTGTTGCATTTTAGAAGAATTGTTGAAATTCTCGCAAACGTTAAAAGCGTACACGTGCTGCATTTAATTTGTCATAGCTATGTGTTTGTTTTAGACATATTTTTTTATTGTCTATTAAATTGTTTTAAAATTAATGCAATTAGCTAACACTCAAGTGAGCCCTTGTTTTTATTACATTTAAGAATTTATGTGAATTAAGCCACACCTTCGTATATAAAATTATTTTCCCTTTACACGCCTACATTTTCATATGTTATGTAGCTGTCTGTTGGTAGCGTTGCCAACTGCCTGTGCATCTCTTCGACGCACTACTCATTGTTGTGATTAAGTTAATGTAATAGAAAATCTATTAGGGAATTTTGCTAATATTCTAATAAAATTTAGTATACATAAATTTTTATTTGACAAATCTTACAATAAATTTTATGGCTTTTTACAATATTGAGAACATTTACTTTACATTTAGACATACACTCCGACGTCTTTAAATAATTGTTTTGATAAAGTAGTGCTAACTTAAGCTTTCGGTATCGGTCGGATATATATCATAATGCATAAAAATAGAGACCTATATATTCAATAAATTACATTAAAACATGAACAGAGTTGCAATATATTAATTTCTATGTTTACAAACAGTTAATACGGAGCAATTATGACAGCTACGAATCACGTAAATTTTAACGCACAGCATATTACCTTTATTGCACTTTGGAAAAATCGCATTTCAATGCATATCTCCACTTGCCGTTAATATTCCAAGCAAAACTCCAAGACAGTAAAATTTTAACAAATTTCTGCTTACTCTAAATTATCTTAAGATCGTTAAATTTTATGGCATCTCATACAAATCAATTACCTTTATACTTAAGTACACATGTATGTAAAAGAGGCTGCCAATCAACAACAAAAATTAAGTGTATGCTGCTAGTAGTAAATAAATCGTAATCTTTTAAGAAGACAAATTAAGCAAAATAAAAGTCATGTACCTTGTTTTTACAAACTTCCTGTACTGCTGCAGCTGCTATATATATATGTGTGTATTTAAACGGCAGCTGGTAACTGTGTCTACCAATGAGCAAATTAAAAATGAGTGGAGGCAATTGCTTTTTTGCACTAAAACTCAGCAGCCAATTAATTCGGTATTTGTTCGTTTTTTTTTTCTCCGCTGCTCCCTTTTACGATTTATCGCACAAAAATTGTCTTCGGTGAACATTTTTTTAAGGTACGCAAATTTTACTACAATAACAAAAAGATGTATATGTCTTTACAGAAAACACGCCCTTTCCGGTTAGTTATTAAAATGCAAATTAAGTATTTGAAATTGTTGCTAGGCTGAAATTTTGTTTATTTTTACAATAATCTTCAAAACAAACAATTATTTTAAATTAATTGGCGCTGTATTGTAAGGAATTAAAACTGTTAAATTAAGTGCGTAAAATGCTTGACCGTAACGATACTTGCACTACCGCAACGGCTAGCTGGTTTAAGGACTAATTTATGTGCATTTCGTTTAAAGTCTCGCACATTCAAGCCTGTACTTGTTTGCAATTAATTTGCTTTAATTTCTGCGTACTTGGTATTCCGACTAATATCTGTCAGATGTATATAAATGTTGCTTTGTATTATGGTATGAATCTGCTAAATGCTAAACAACTCCAATCAAGTTTTCAAAATTTCAATTTCAATTTCAAAATTTAGTTTATCTTATTGTAAATTTGATTACATATAGACAACAATTTGACATATTTTCCAGCATGTAGTAGTTCAGAAAATTTCTAATTGAGCACCAACAAATTGCTACTGACTCTAATAGTTCAATTGAAATGTATTAAGTTTTTCCGAAACAGTTGCGGTTTTATGCTAATTCATGCTGCAAAAATATTTATCAAAGTATTGCAATGACAAATCGTAATAGCGCAGTTGTCACAACACATTAATCGAAATGTCAGTCAAATTGACAGTAGTGTATGCCTGGCATTGAAACCGTTCATTGAAAATGTAAAATATCCTATTTGCATTGCAAAACAATAAAAAGTTTAAATAGTTTTTAAATTAAATGCAAGTTAATATGTTTCAATATTCGATATTTTATTAATGTAAATCAATCCTAGCAAGCAAAAATTTGCTATCCACCAGAATTTTTAATCAATATTCTATCTATAAATTCTAGAACAAATTTTTAACACCAGTTTCATAATCAACTTGAGAGTTGTTTTATATAAGTCACAACAATTGTACACATTTGTGCGCTTCCTTATGTCTTCCTTCTGTTTTATTTTATTTACCTGATTCTCATGCGCCAAGTACGTGGTCGATCAGAAATCACTTTAATGTAAAAACAAGTTGCCGCGTCTACTTTTAGCGCGCGTCTTTAAAACCACTCTTGCTCTCTTTCGCTGAAGGGGATGCCCCAAACTTAACATACAGGTTTGCTGTTGCTTTTATTTGTTTTATCAGCGTACTTTTAAGCATATTTGCTTCTTTTGCACGTGCTTATTTCGTGTTGAATCCGTAGTGAATCATGCAACCAAGCGTCTGTTGCGATTTCAAGGCGCATGCCGACATCAATGTAAAAAAACCGGTTCGGTTGCAATTAACTGGAATTCTTAGACAAAGTCAATGACAAACTGGTTGCACAAACTGTCAGACATTTGCATTCTTGGCTGGTTTAATGCATGTAAACCACAAAAATTCAAACCATAAAGAATTTTGATTTGAATATGGCAATTTGTGTTAGTTTGACAGATTAATTATAGGGTGCTTACATCAAAATTATAGATAACATATACTTATAAATAATTTATAATAATTTTTCAACACTAAAATAGCGTAAAATGCATTAATATCCAGTTGTTTTTAGTTACTGATTTTTTAATTTTTTAAAATCAATTTTCCAAAATGACTCACAACAGCCGCTCACTCGACTGTCAACATTCACTTGAATATTAACATATTTACTTACTTACATCCATATAACTACTAACTGCCCAACACCGACCACAAACTGACTCACCTGTCCAGTCAGCTTCATTTTAGCTGTGAAAGCGTACACTAATTAGCCGCATAAGATTCCTAATTACATAAATAAATTACTTAATTAGCTAATTTGTTTTCCTTATTTACATTTGTATCTTCTGTAATTGTACTAAAATTTTTCTGAAATTAATCACAAACCAATAATGGTGCTAAACCAGAAAAAATCGATCTCACATACGCAGGATAACGGTAATATCGAAATTTTTGTTAAAAACTACATTAAATCAATTTTCCATGACATAAATATACAAATTGACATCAAGTGAACAGAAGAGCAACCCTGTGCCTTTGTGCCGTTATTTTTCGCGCATAAATATAAACGACAGCAAGAAATATGTGCCTTAAGCGTGCCCAGCGTGCCCTATGCGATTCAGTGCGTTCTAATATGTATACGAGTTTCTTCAAAACTTCACCGTCATTAAATCAATATATTGTTGCTATTAGCTAATAAAGCTTTTTGTTGGAACGAAACGATTTTTTACATTTTTTTTCCGAAAACTATTAGTCTTTAAATCTGTAGAACCCACACTGGTCTTTAACAGTACGATAAAGATCTGCATTATCGCATAGTTTAATGAAAAAAACGCTTTAGTTGGCTGTAAATGTATATTTTATTCATTGAATAACAGAATAAACACATTTGCTTTTCTACACTTAAGTCAACCACAATGTGTATGGGAACTTTTATTATAAATTTTGTGTGCGCGAAGTCAATTAGTACCATAAATTGTAGTGGAATTGTAGTAAATTATATTGTTCTGTTCATTCTTATTATTTTATTTTATTCTTTTGAATTTTTTTTTTTTTTGCCGATTATTTGCTGTATTTCATAACGACATCAAAGCATTCCTACTGTCACTTTTGCCGGAGCTTTGCTGTCAAATTGCGATTGATGTATCTGCTTAATGCATGAAATAATGAAATATAACAATTTGCTTATGCTTTATTAATTGAATGCACATGAGTTAAATGAAAGGTATCGCAATTACAAAATGTTTCAAATTTGTGCTTTGTTTTTTCACTTGTGCTTTTACTATTCGCATTCTTTTGCGTTTATCTGCAGGTGATTGTGCATTTGTAGTTATGTCGTTTCCTATTTAACGCTAACCTTCAAATTGGCTTTTGAACTCAAACATTATTTTACATTTGAAATCCATTAGCCAGCATATCCGCTTGAATTATAGAAAAGGCAAAACATAAATCGACACATATGTATGTACATACATATAATAATAATAATGCAAACAAAGAAAAACACAATAGCAATGCTGAGCGAAAACTTCTCACACACACGTGCTTGTTTAGGTTTGGAATAATATGTCATACTATTACTTACATAAATACAAACAAGTTTAACATATGTATTCTTTTTGAAGCACATGTAACTAATTTAACTATTTATTAAATATACATACATATACACATATATTTAATATGTACATCTAAGGTGAGAGATTGCCAAAATCTTGTTGTTGCGGCAAGTTTTTATAACATGAAATGCCTCTTAAAGTGTTTTAATATAAAATATGGAAATTTTTATTTTTTACAACAATTTGTTGTAGTCGATTCAGGCTGATTTCTAACGTAAAATAATGTTTTTCATTAAAATATTAGAATCTATTCTGAAATAAGGGTGTTTGTTCGAATTATTGTTTGCAATAGTCTAGCAACTTATCAACTACTGTGTATTATACCTTATATTGTTATCGATTACAATAATTTCGCCTAGCTACTACCACTAACAGAAATTAAATACATGTTTATCTGGTTGATGAAGACTTGAATTTAAATTTGATTTTTATTAAAACGTCAAAATTCGGCGAACAATGAGAGGAGATAAATTTGCAAATTATGAATTGACGTTTATTTCGGTTTGGCGAATAGAAAAGGAAACAAACAAAATATATGCTCTGTTTACAAATAAATATTACCGCTTTAGTTGGTAAATATTTGAATTTCATGTTTGTGCATGCACATAAACAAGCAACAAATCCTTAAAGGTGTTTCTAAACATATACATTTCATAAAAGTGTTTTAGTTATTAACAATTGAAACTCTAGGAAATACAAAAATTGTATTTGTGTTATTTATTAAAATTAGTAAAGAAGGCAAAAAATGCATACACTATGCATTTAATTCAAAGTATAACATGTTTATGTTTAAAAATAATTATTTCAATGTCGCACGCTCAAATACAATCAAATCCATTTCAAATGCAATCAACTATCTGCTTTCGTAGCTTTAGATTTCCATAAATGGTAACACTAGCATCCTAACTGCCGTGCTAATAACGTGCAAAGAAGCAATTTCCTTTCTGCCTTTCAAATACCAGTCACGTTTTTTCGGCAAAACTTTGTACACGAAGCACATGTTTGTATATCCATAGATAGAATCTGAAAAAGTATGTTTGCTAAAAACTGTGGAATTAAAATATTACCACACGTCGAAAATGAGTGCAACTATTACAAATATTTATTAAACACACATAAAACAATCTGAGAAATTCGATGCAAAACCACAATCGTGCCGGTATCTATTAATCATTGTCAAGTGCATAAACAAACGTCAACCCTGTAGGAAAAAATGAGCCAGTGAAAGGCATATCATCAAGCGCAGCACTAGTAGTAAACATCAATTTGGCAACAACTATGTTGCTTTTAATTATATCGAATTAGGCCATAAAAGTTGTTGATGTTTTGTTTCGAAAAATTTTTGGAGTTATTTAAATTGTTCGACTGGATTGATTTCACAGCAATAGGCTTCCCTACAAGGAATATAGAAAACAGACGTGTGCATACGTATAAATTTATATACATATGGATGTAAGATAAATTTATATAGATGAGAACAAACATAGCGGCATTCATTGCCGCAATGTATAGTGACTATTTGCTTTTGTTAAAATAATAAAAACTTACTATTTTGGTATTGTAACACAATTGACAATTGATTAAAGTGTGGACAACTGATGGAGCCTGGTTTTGTGTGCATGCATGTGTATATTTAGCTATTTGTGCACAAATATACATAAATTGTACTTTAAACATTTCATTAGCTCTGGGTAATAATTTGCTGAGGCAACACATTGAATGTTTGCATTTATTGTATGTAGAGTTAAATGTGGGCTGGAAAATGGTTTTTTGATGATTTCAAAGCCGATGTCATACACATTTTTACATGAATGATCCCGTTAGTTACAAATATGATTTTATAATTATATTATATGCTAAATCGATATCTGAGTACTATAAAATTATATGTATATAATATTTCAGAGTAAACCCTTAAATTAAACACTTTATTTAAATATTCCACCTCGGATTTTTTTCTTAAATTAAGTACTTACTTTTTAAAAAAATATTCCACTTCTGATTTTTACATTTCTTTTGTTAAATGACATCTTCCCTTCTTTCATATATTTGCAGCACTCGTTTAAGTCACAAAATGGTTCCAATAGTTAAGAAAGTAAGCGGATTTTACAACGCCTATGCGTTGGGTGTACTCACAGTTGGCTACATACTCGGCGAATTGGGTCATTATCTGATCGGTGTTACTTCCAAACAGACCGCCATTGAATTGGATTATGGCGATAAAGCTTGCCAACTGAATAATACTATGTTTACACGTCACGAACTACCAAAGCAATGTGCGGTGGTGAAAGAAGAAGAAAGGTATGCCGCACATCTTGCTTTTATTTTGTTGTATAGTTTTTTTTTTTAATGTTTTCCTTAATCATATTGTAGCTGTCTTGCTTTAACACTAAATGACACCACGTACTGCGAATGGAATTATAATGGCTTGGGTATTGATTATCAGATACTTGCTGGACCTACTTTCATATTGGTTTTTACAATTGCTGGTGTCTTTATGGGTTTCGCCGCAGATAAATACAATCGTGTGAAAATGTTGACAGTTTGTACTTTAATCTTCGCTGTCGCGATAATATTGCAAGGCACTGTGAACGCCTACTGGCAGTTGTTGCTGTTGCGTATGGTCATGGCTTTAGGGTAAGTGTTCAGTATTTTGAAACTGAACTGTTTGTATCAAATATGCATATTTATTAATTTAACTTTCTTTTTTACAGTGAATCGGGTTGCAATCCGTTAGCCACAGGCATCATGTCCGACATTTTCCCCGAAAATAAACGCGCACTTGTCATGGCCATTTTCAACTGGGGCATTTATGGTGGTTACGGTATTGCCTTCCCTGTGGGCCGTTACATTACCAAATCGAATTTCTTCAATCTCGGCTGGCGTATGTGCTATCTGGGTACTGGCGTGTTGGCTGTGTTGTTGGCCGCGCTCACCGGAACCACACTCAAGGAACCAGAACGTAAAGCTATTGGCGAGGCCGATCGCACTAAGGATGGCAAAAAGATTGGTTTGTGGAAAGTACTGGTCAATCCTGCTATGATTATGTTGATGATTGCTGCTTCCATCCGTCATTCTGGTGGCATGACTTTTGCCTATAATGCTGATCTCTACTACAACACTTACTTCCCTGATGTGGATCTCGGCTGGTGGTTGTTCGCCGTCACCATTGGTATTGGTAGTGTGGGCGTGGTTGTTGGTGGTGTTGTCTCCGATAAAATTGTCGCTAAAATGGGTATACGATCACGTGCGTTGGTATTAGCTGTGAGTCAGCTAATCGCTACCTTACCCGCATTTGGCTCTGTGTACTATGATCCACTATGGGCTATGATTACTTTGGGTTGCAGTTACTTCTTCGCTGAAATGTGGTTCGGTATTGTGTTTGCGATTGTAGTGGAAATTGTACCATTGCAAGTGCGTTCTTCCACCATTGGCGTCTTTTTATTCGTAATGAACAATGTTGGTGGTAATTTGCCAATTTTGTTGGATCCAGTTGCTAAGATAATCGGTTTCCGTGAGGCGTTCATGATCTTTTACGCGGGCTTCTATGGCATAAGTAAGTTTGAATTATAAAGGAAAATAATCCTAAGCAAATTGCTAACTGTGTTTTGTATTTCCTCAACTCTGAAATAGGTTCGGTGCTCTTCCTCATTACCTGTTTCTTGTTGGAAGGTAAACCAAAGGACATTGATTCTACCACAACAGAAGGCGAGCAAAAAATTGATGGCCTGGAGGCACACACACGTCAAATGCGTGGTCATGACAATTCTGTGTTCTCAGTGGACGAAGTGCTGCCGCATAATGGACGTCCAGCGGTGATTCCACAGCATTTGCAGTTGGCGAGCAATGGTCAAGACAAATATACCCCCGCCACACGCGAGAGCAGCAGACTGTAATTAGTTTTGAACACAACGACTTAGGAACAATATGGTTGAGTTTTATTTATCTTAAGTGTAGCAAGTGAGTAAAGTACTTCTTGTTAGACTTGCAAAATATGACACTGCGAATTTTCCATAATCTACATATATGTACCTCATTCGTAGTGTGTATTTTATTTGTATTAAATTTACCAAGGTTGGTTTGTATTTGTTTAATGTTGTAATTGTGAAAAAGGAGAGACAAACAATTGTTTAAGATTGTTGTTAAATAGTTTAGTTTGTTAAGTGAAGGGAGAATGTTTTGTAATTATAATATATTGCACGTTATTGTTAAAGTTTCCATTTGACAGTTGTCTACGGTTAACTTGATATTTTCTATCTACAGTGTAAATATCAAATTTTAAACTGTATGCAATTATTAATTAGATTAGTTAATAGACCTTAATGTTATCGATTTTTAAAATATTTTCATTACATACTAACTATGTAGATGTGAATTTTTACACCAATGAAATTAATAGTTAAAATATTTAATTACAAAAGTATTTTGTACATAAAAATAAATTTTGTACTTAAAGTAGATTTTTAAGCAATTAAAAAAAATTGTGTTTTTACTAGTAGTTGTCATTATATCTGCATATATATATATTAAGTACTTGCCCATATACACCTGTTTCCATTAACGTTTGTTTACGTTTATAGTTGGCGCTTACACCTCTGCTAGATTGTTGTTCGAAATGCTCTTACTATTTGTAATCTTGTCGCCTCCGAATGATTGAGTTTTTGAGTGTTAACATTTTTCATGTTAAAAATATGCTTGAAGGTTTAACATTTGCTGTTTTTAGCAATTCCACCTGAAATGGGTGCAATAGATTACGATAAAAACGATTCCCAAACCATAATTCATTTAGTTATACTGACTTGCATTTTGTCTTCTTTATTTGTTTTATGCGTATTTTTATGTAATAGAGTTTTTGGGAGTCGATCAGTTGTTATATGATCCAAATATATGATTTGGGTCTGATTATATACACAAATGCATGCATATGCACCTACAAAAGCTGAACTGCGGTTCAAGTCAAGTTCAAGTCTTCCATCATTCGCGGATATAAGCATCGCAAATTCTTTATATGTACAGCATATACTTATCTACGATGTATATAAATATCTATAAGTGCGCATCTTGCACAATCTGCAAGCAAATAAGTTATTTTTAACAAATTAAAAACTCCGAGGCCCTATGATAGCTATTTTGGAATTGAATTTGCCTGATTTAAATGTCAGTTAGACATACGGAAGCACAGTTGCTAGATATCGCTTGACAATTAGTCAATATGCTAGGCAGGGTCCTTCATAAGTTTTGAAAATATTTATTAACAAAATTTAATGTACTTACGTATTGCTAATTACGTACATATAATAACTATGTTATAGTCTTACTTATCTTGTACTGGCCTTGTTCAATTCTGATTTATCATAGTGCTGTTTCTAATAAACCTTTTTATTTACTAAAATTTATTAGTATTTGAAGACCCCTGTGAGGATACTGTCTTTACAGCAAATTCCACAACCTAAAAATATAAAGCCAGTTTACATTTCTCTAACATTAATCTAATATTTCACAAGTTAACATAATGTATGATCTGATCTATAATATCTCATAATCTAACATAACTTAACATAATATCTCATAATCTAACATCATAATCTAACACTAAAAGTGGAGTTATTTTTATATTATTTGCGCCTACATTTTTATATTCTTTTCGGCTCCGCTCGATTCGTTTTTCGTAACTAAATCGCCTGTATGCTTCCTTATTTATCTATTTACATTTTACCACTGCTTCTCATTTGCCCTTTTCGCAAGCATTGCATGTGCTTTACATATGTATGTTAACACATTCCACATATGTTCCATATGCATTTGCTTTTACGCGATTTCTTTCATTTTCTGTTTTGCTTTCTTGTGGTGCAGCTGTTATTCCTTGTTGAATTTGTTATTCGGTACGAGCAAATCAATAAACATAATAATCGAAAGTAATTTATGCTTTGGTAAACACTTAAAAAATTCGCTTGGTGTAATCCTTTAATATGTGTATAGTGAACCGTTTTACAATTGCTGCACTTCAGGCTTCAACTGCCATTTTGTGAAAAGTAGGTACGCGTAGTCTGGGTGTTGCCAGAACTACTGAATTAAGATTTATTGAAGTGATTAGAAAAGTATGTAAAGATAAATCATTTATGTACTCACTATTACCATTTAAATATTTGGAATGCTAGTTTTTTTCTTATTAATAAGCAAACTGTGTATATAGAAATATTATTATGTGCCTATATTAAAATAATATATTATTTTCTTTAAGTTGCGCGTGCTCTAGCTGTTGTTGCAAGATTTTTCTTTAGAAAAGGTTTAAAATTTAAAATGGAAGATAACATAAACCGACAGAAATATATGACGACCTGATGCAAATAATATTAATACCTGATCCTTTTAAAGGATTTGCTGCATAAGCCTCTGAGCTAAACTTGTAATTGTTTTCTCTTATTGTTAGACACAGGTTAGTTGAAAAAAAAAAATTTATTTAGATCATCATTATATTCATATCATTTTATTTAAATCACCGCAGTAGATGCCAATTCTGTCTATGAGCTTATTGTTCGTAAAATCTCACGAAGATTGGTTAGGTGCTCAAAACGTTAATGTGTGGCAAACTATGCTTTGGTCGATCAAAAGTAAAATAAAGTTAGTGGCAAATGATGGAAAATATTTGTAAGACGGCCGAAATTTTTTCTTTATAATCCGCAATACATCAGTAAGCATACATGTGATTATATTATGGTGTAGGGAAGTATTTCTTTGCCTGGTATTTTGCCAATATTGATGCCAAGATTTACACCCATATTGTGGAGGGCTACTGGATTATAGTTGTCGGTAGATTTGTGTTGGATACTATAATAGGATTTTGCTTTACGGAAAGCTACTGAAGCCAATGTAGACAAATTGAAATCCTGAGTTTACATTTTTGAGAAGCACTATTTAAAGTATTTGGCAGCAATGTTCAATTTTGTGACTTTGGCATACCGGTGGGCTTTAGAATAGCATCTCCCGAATTCGGGGTAAAAATGAGTATGGTAGGATAGAGGAGATTTCCAGATATACATATTAGATTATATTATATATACTAATGTATGTATGGATATGTATATACTCTTATCTTATATGTATATACATATTCTTATCTTAAATGTATATACATATCTTAAATATATATATATATATTTATATGCAGCCGTCGCAAATATATAACATATAACATATTTTTTCAAAAATTTTAAAATTGTAAGTGTAATTTTTCGATTTATAATTAATTTTACACGTTAACGTGCACTTTTCATACACTAACACTTAACTAAATTGGTTCTCCACATTTATTATTTATTGATTATTGTAAAAACAGCTTTAATTCGACATTTTAATTTTTATTAAATTTGATTTATCCACACAACAAAAGAGTCGCATTCTAACAAATATTAAGAGCTACCATATCTACATATTTTGCAAATGAACCAAAATAAACAAAAACAAAGATTATACGCCAAATACGCGGAACCATAATTCTGTGACGGGTAATACAAAATTTTTCAGTATTTTTATTTTGATAAATCCCGAAGTTGGATCGACCACGGTTATTTTTTTTAAAGTGTGGCCAAAAGCCGCCAATGCAAAAAGAAGTTCTAAGTGAAAAAACTGAGGACACCCCGGTGTTGGACCGACCAGGGTTATTTTTTAAAGGGCGAGCAAAGTCCGCTGAAAGGAGTGTAAAGCGATAAACTAATAATGTCATAGAGGGTATAACTCATTAACACTTAGTTTTCTTTAAAATTTACTAAAAACCTTTGAAACCGCGAAAAGGGAATATCGTTCGCAGAAGAAGAAGGTTTATTATTGACGAGGAAATTGTGTGGTATACATAAGAGGTATAATGGTGGTCTCTCTAGTGAGAAATAGTATCGTTGGTACTTTTAGTTGCCAGAAAGGACCGTGCCGCAAGCGATCTGCTATTTCCAGAGCAATGGCAACTTTTTTTGAAAACGCGAAGATTCCGCTAACACAAAGTTTCTATAGAATGTATTGCTATGCGTCACATTGGTCACATTCGGAGGTTCGGAAAAATGATATTGTCAGGGAACCAATATTATCTAGCGTTACCTTATGCGACTAGTTTAACTACCGCCACGAAGCTGTGGTATTATACCAAGTTGACCAGCAGGAAGCGATAGGTAAAATTCGTGGCCCTGGCAAAACTGTTCAAATTGATGAAAGCAAATTCGGGAAGCGGAAATATAACAAAGAAATAATACAAAATTACTTATTATTTCCTTATTTCAATCAGGAGAGTAGAAGGTCATTGGGTACTTGGAATGAGCGAGAATGGTAGCAACGACCTCCGATTAGAAGTGTGCCCTGACAATGTCAGATGAGCCGAGGTGTTCATACCCTTGATAAAGAAACATGTCGTTAGTAAAAAAAAAAAACAAGAAAAGGCTAAGTTCGGGTGTAACCGAACATTTTATACTCTCGCAATGTGCAAGGATCAGAGTCGGGGATATGCTTTCAGGTACTGGCATAACTTTATATTACAAAATGTTGCGGAAGAATTCAACATTCATTATTCGACGAAATTGCCAATGGATTGCAATCATATCTGGTATCTTATTACCTTATATTACAGGTCATAGACTCATGTACTTTCATTGCTATATTTTGCTTCGTGTCAGAGATGTTTATATTAAAATCTACCAAATTAACTCAGAAGTTATATATGCGTTATAAATTCAACCAAAGTGGTTTAATGAATATATTAGATATATGAGGAAAAAGTCAACCAGAGAAAAGGAAATCATTAAATTAGGAATAAGGGGCTTAGACCGTAGTCTAGACCGATTTCTTTCATACTTAGCGCGAAATCACATTGTGTTTAAGAAAACATATCCACTTAACTTCATTAAAATATCACACAATATTGACCAACATAAACGGTTTAAAGTCAGATAGAAAGTCGGGAATTCTTATATCGGGCATTTTTGGTACAGAGAAAGATCTGCAATGATCACATTAACTTTTTTCATTATTAAAGTATATTAGGGAACGGGAACATGTTTTCACACAATTTGGCGAATGTAACACATATGGTCACACAGTGACCGACATATTCGGCATAAAGTCCGCTAGAACAGCGAACATCATTATATGTAGTATATGGGAGGTGGGATAATTCGTTGACCGATTTCACACATTTTCGGCAGTAAACTATGGTGTATCCAATATTACACGTTCACTTAATTTTGTTAATATATCTTACATATTGACAGAAATATATGGTATAAAGTCTACCCAGAGGTTGAAAATCTTTATATTAGGTATATGAGGGCTAGGGGAAGTACTTACCCGATTTTCACCATTTTTGATAACAAAGTACACCATTATCATGGAAAGATAATCGTACAATTTCGTTACAATATCTTACAGATTTACCGATATTTTAGGTAAAAAGTCAGATAGAGGCACTGAGGTCCTAATATTGGATATCTGATGGCTTGAAAAGTTATAATCCAATTACGGCTATTTTTACGCATGAGATGGCATATCTTGAACGTACTATTCGTAAAAAGCTTTATTCCAATATCTTAATTTATTCTCGATTTATCTACATTAAAGTGAAATTATCAGATGAAACTTAAAATTGGGTTATGTGAGAAGTAGGCTTGGTTTTTATTCGATTTGGTCCATTTTCACAATGTGGCATAAGAATGAAAATATAATGTCACACACCAAATTCACACACATTTTGTTGAAATCGGTTAAGGCGTTCTTGAGATATGGGATTTCTCCTAAAAGTGGGCCTTGCCACGCCACTCACCAAAACTTTACACGGGTTCCTATGCAACCCTTCCGTATCATATTTGCTGCAAGACTTAATGTTTCTGACGTGTTCCTTCAGCGAGTTAACGCATTTGTAGTAGTTTTCAACATAAATTTTTTTTTTATATGAGGTGGGCGTGGTTATTATCCGATTTCACTCATTTTCTCAGTATATGAAGGGATGGTCGAAAAACTTACTCGAAGCAAGTTTGATTGGTATAGCTTGAACAGTTTGCGAGATATATGTATTAAACCTATTGGAGGCGGGGTCATGTCCACTTTTACAAAAGTTTTCGCCCACAGATGCCCCGCGCTAGTAGAATCCTCTATACCAAATAACACGTTTATATCTTAATTTACTGCTTAGTTATAGCACTTTATCTGTTTTCGATTATTGGTATTTTGTGGGCGTGGCAGATGTCCAATTACGTCCATCTGCAATACCAACCGTCTGACGGTGACAAAGAACACGTGTATCAAGTTTAATAAAAATATTTTAATTTTTACTCAAGTTATCGCTTGCACGGACGGACAGACAGTCACTCAGATTTCAACTCGTTCTTTCATCCTTTCATATATATATATATATTATAGATCTGGACGACCTCCTCAATCCGCCCATACCCCGAACTCGGGGGATGCTATCCTAAAGTTTACCCAGAGAACGTCTTCCCCTTGTAGCAGTGCGTCTGTGTGCATGAAATGGATAAAATCAGGAAAATACTTCCCCCAGCCCCCATATACCTAACATAAGAATTTAAAAAATCCGATTGCCTTCATACGGTATATATTAGTCAATATGTAAGATATCTAAGCAAAATTAAGTGAACGCATAATATTGGGTATATCATAGCGAAAATATGTGAAATAAGTCATCGAATTATCCCACTTCTCATATACTACATCTAATGATTTTCCTTTCAGATCAGTCCAGACCTTCCCCTAGCCCCAATATATCTGACATAATGATATAATTTCCGACATTCCAGCTGGTGTTAAACCGTTTATATTAATCAGTATGTATATGTTTTTTTTTTAAATAATTTGGCTTAGCGCTAAATACGAATGAAACCGGTCCAGGCCGTGGTCTAAGTCCCTTATTTCTAATATAATGATTTCTGTTTCTCTGGTTGACTTTTTCCTCATATACCCAATTTATTTAATTAAGCACATTGGTTGAGTTTATATCGCATATCGTATATTTGAGTTAATTTGGTAGATTTTAATATAAATATCTCGGACACCCAGCAAAATATTGTGGCGAACACGAATTCCAGAATCGGCGATAACTTGCCAGAATCTACCAGAAATCGAAACTAGTAGTTGCCAGAATGTTCGAATGGCGATATTGTAGCGAACTAGAATGTCAGAACAAAGCAGAATCGACAATAAGTTGCCAGAATCAACCAGACAGCGAAGCTAGTAGTTTCCGGAATCTTCAAGTGACGATCTTTTGGTAACGATCTACTGTATAAGGGCTACCGGATTGGCAGCAGGACACAGTTCTAAAAAGAGTGTTGCCAAGTAACATGCAAGTGTTACAACAATTATAAGTAAGCTCAAATAACGAGTAACAAAGTGTTAAATTATTGAATAAGAAATAAAGAAAAGTTTATAGCCATTAAATTGTGACTTTAGTTGAACAATCCAGTGAGAGGGTAGAACTCCGTAGAGTTTCAACGCGAAGGAATAATTTGGAAAATCCGTTACAATTTGTGTTAAAAGTGGGATTGTCAAATAAAGTCCCATAAGAGATTATTTTAAAAATGGCTAAGTTTAATGAACTAAGGATTCAGAAAAAAAATAAAAACTAAACTAGAGTAAACTAAACTAAACTCAAGAAAACTAAAAAAGTAGCTAGAGCAACGTGGTTTGCCAACCAATGGAATAAAGTCCGAGTTGCAATCACGGTTGCGAGAGACCATGGAAGCATATACGTCTTTCAATCGGAACGAGAGGAATCGACAACGAAGATGAAGGAAAGTGAAGAGGTCCAATGTTCGTCAAAGGTTATGGACGTGAACACGATTTTGGCTGTGATTTTGGTATCACAAATGGTGGTACAACAATCCCAATTGTCGTTGAAGTTGAGAGGGCAGGAGGGGCGTATATCGGCGTAGATTGCAGTACAGGTGACCTCACGAATAGCAGAGGTGTCTTCGCAGTTGAAAGAGCAGGAGGGACGCATATCGACGCAGGTGACTTCACAAATAACAGAGGTGTCAACGCAAATTTCGGAAGAGCAGGATAAATTTAAGGCTGAAGTGGATGAGTTGAAAAACCGTTTCCGCGAACTACAATTAAATCGCCCAATTATGTTAACAGGCTCTGCCAAAGTAAAAACTCCATTCTTTGACGGCAGTTTGAAAAGACCGCAGCTGCAAATGATTGGAACGCTGAAGATAAAGTCGCTGAATTATGCATTGCACCAAAAGGGTCAGCAGCAGAAATCTTACAAACCATTCCCATTCCGAATCGAGTAGTTATGAAAATTTTATGGGCGCAGTAGAAAGACGTTATGGTAGTGAGCACAGGAAGCAGATCTTCCACATCGAGTTATAAAGTCGCCACCAGAAAGGCAATGAGACTCTGCGGGAAATTTCTACGGAGATTGAGAGATTAGCTCATTTGGCTCATGCACACACATCCGTGGAATACTTCGAGGACATACAAATTTAGGGCTTTGTTAATGGAATACCAAATGAGGGTACACGCTATGCTGCGTTAGCATGTCCGAAACTGACGTTTGCAGAAACCGTCTCGAATGCTCTAAAGCACGAAACAGCTTCTCTGCTTAGTAATAAGTAAACCTAGGAGAACCCACTTGGATGAATCAATTACTTGAAAAGCCGGATAAAATAATAGCTGTAAGCCTGCAATTTGGAATGCAGACATTGCTGAAAAGCTGAAGCTGAAGAAGACATTAAAGATTTCCGATTAATGACAATGACACCGACAGAAGACTGGGACCGGAAAGAACTACGAAAATGTCAGCAGGAAGATCCAGATCTGGAACTTGAAATGCGTGCAATAGAACTGAACAAATGTCCAACGAGAGAAGAAATAGCTGCGAAAGGTCCAGTCGCAAAAGCATATGGGCACAGTGGAACAGTTTAAAGTTGGTGTCCGGCTGCTTGCGAGTATAAGAAAGCGGAGATGGGCAAAGCTCTCGAGCTCTTATGATTACTCCGAAAGTAAGAATTCCCGAAATTCCCAACGAGTTGCACAACGGTCCATGTGGAGGACACATGGGAATCACGAAAACCTTGGAGAAGTTAAAGCAAAAGCTTTATTGGGTTAGTTGTCGTCAATCAGTTACGGAGTGAATTGCCAATTGTGCTGAATGCATTGCAACTAAAGGGCCGAGATCCAGGAGTCATGACCGGATGAAGCAGTACAATTCGGGTGCGCAATTTGAGCGAATTGCCATGGATGTAGTTGGTCCATTTCTTGGCAGTAAACTAGGAAACAAATATGTTTTAGTAGTAATGGACTATTTCAGTAAATGTCCAGAAGTATACCCGATTCCTAAACAAGAGGCTGAAACAATAGCGGACATATTCATCAACAACTGGGTAACGAGATATGTTGTAGAATGACAATAGAATTACATTCTGATAAAGGAATTTCCAATCGGCGCTAATTCAGATGTGCCAAAAACTGGGTATCCGAAAAACATATATAATTGCCTTACATCCGCAGTCCCATGCCATGGTAGAACGATTCAATCGAACCTTGGAAGAACATTTGAGGAAAGTGGTAGACAAGTTCCAAAAAGATTGGGATACTCATATATACTTGTTCCTGGTGGCTTGTCGGTCTGCTATACATGAAATCACGGAGCAGACTTCAGTAAGGTAATTTTTGGAAATGACCTTCGGTTACCGATTGATTTGAAGTTCGGAATAAACCCCAATGGTGGAAGGAATGCCAAGGAAACCAACAGTATCCTAGAAGACACGATGAAAGAAACACATGCCATGGTGTGGCAGCGCACGCAAATCATGCAATCAAAGGCAATGAACTCTGAAGGGTGTGCTGGAGGAGATTGGGTGTTGTTATATAACCCACAACGCAAAAAAGGCTTATCTCCTAAATTACTGTGTAGTTGGGAAGTACCATAACAAGTTGTTAAACGACTCAACGATGTGATACCAAAGAATAAAATGAAGGTAGTTTATTTAGAACGGTTTGCAGCGTATCTTAATGCAAATATGTCTAATCGGAACTATCAGACTCAGGTGGAGGGCAAAGTGTCGGACACGAATTCCATAATCGGCAATAACTTGCCAGAATCTACCAGACGTCGAAACGAGTAGTTGCTAGAATGTTCGAATAGCGATATTGTGGCGAACTAGAATGTCAGAACAAAACAGAATCGACAATAAGTTGCCAGAATCAGCCAGACAGCGAAGCTAGTAGTTTCCAGGATCTTCAAGTGACGATCTGTTGGTAACGATCTACTATATATGTAAGGCTTGCCGAAGTGCGAATAATGAATAATGAATGTTGAATTGTGATGCAACATTTTTATACTCTCGCAACATGTTACAACATAGTAAATCCGTTTTGTTTCCCCGGCTTTTATTGCGTGAGTATAAAAATGTTCGGTTACATCCGAACTTAGCCCTGTTTTTGTTTTACCTTCACCGCAAAATATTTCTCCATCATTGATATTGACGTTTACACCCTACTTAGCCCTTTGAGGAAACAATTGTGGGGATGTTTTCATCGATTTACAATAACATTTACAAAACGAATCACATCATAAGACGAATATGCGCTAAAACCATTATTTTTTTTTGATATTGTTACGGCTATGCTTTTCGTTCTGCTTCACATTGAAATTTTGCGCATTGTGTAACAAATGCGCCCATGTAAAGTTCTTCGTTATATTTTCCCTTAATTGCGCAATTGACTCGTTTAGTAGTAGTTAATATTTGTATATTCGCTTACATAAACGACACACCCATCCACATTAAACAAGCACCATCCACTTACGTTCCATTGTGTATCTATCCACCCTTTCGTTTTTGTGTCTTTCATTTTATATTCTCCTGTCGCGAAGTGTAGTGTGATTTTCTTCGGTCATTGTGTTCAGTTAGAGTGCAAATGAATGTTCACATATTGAGTAGTCATTTATAGACTTTTTATTATTTAATATGGAAAACATGTTTATGTAAGTGTTTGAAAAATGTGCTCCGTTAAATACATTATCGTCTATTTAAAAGTTTCCAATCAATGTTTGTGTAAAATTGGATAAAGACTCTTTTAAAGATGTTGCTACTTGTTCGAATTTAATATAAAATCGAACATGTGTTATTCGGAATATGCACGAAAATATATTTGTTTATTATTCAATATAATGCAATTGTAGCTCGGGGCATAAAGAAAAAATAATACATAAATATATAAAAAAAATTAAAAAATAACAGAAAACGTAATCTTTTACATATGCAGTGAATAACTACTAACTATATCTGTAAATAATTGACCTCAGGACGTTTTTGAAAACTATTCTTGAAAAAATGCGTTATGGACGAAGTAATAAAAATATCAACGAAATCTGATTTATCTTTGACAGCACTTTTCACAATTTCTTGACAGAAGTTGCTCATTCGAAAAATTGCGTCAGCAGCGCCGATTGGGGTTAGTTTTCAAGTGTACCCTTCCAAAATGATGTTTCATAATGCAAAAGGGGTGAAGCGTTCAACATCTCGTCCCTGTAAAATGGGAAATAATGAGCAAATTTTGTAAAAGCTGTAGTTTCTGATAATAATTCTCATAATCTGAACTCCACATAAAATATTTCATTCGCTCGGGCGGAAATTAACACCCTTTTTACGGAAGGCTACTGGATTATAGCTGCCGGTACACCGGGGTCCGATACTATAATAGGATTTTACTTTACGGAAGGCTACTGAAGCCAATACACTTTAAAATGCAGATAAGTTCAAAGTATTTGGCAGCATTGCTCACATTTGTGACACAAATCGTAAAATGAAACATCAAGAAATGGAAGGCCATCACATTAATCAGAATTTAAAATAGTTTATTAGATTTGAATTAATATGTATGTGTCGTAAAAATAAAGTTTACATATTTTCTTTAAAGATAATCAGTGAGTTCAGACTCCAAATTTTGCAAAATAATGTAGGCAACTGCTCAAGAACGCTTCCTAATTTAACATTTCTGCATGCTATAATAAGGGTGGATAGTAATCGATAATATACATGAATTGACGGCTGCCGACTAAATTGCCTACGCTAGGTAGTCGATGTTCACTCGCAATGCAAATTTTGCTATACTGTCGAACGGCAACTATACTCACACTATTAATACGTAATAGGTGTGTAAGATAGGTACAACTCTCACTTCTGTCATTTTGAAAAAATATATTACACATTGTTATAAGAAACATCAAAAAATATTCATCTGATGTATTGTGAATGGCTGTGTACCCATAACTTCATAAAATAAACACTTGAATTATGTTTATATTCTGATAGGTGTGAATATGTGACTTCTTTCCTACATTTACTTATTGCAGATTGTAAATATTTTCATTAACCATCGAAGAATCACGAAAATATTAAACCTTGTAATCTACTAATTAGCATATTGGCATTAAAACATGACGAATGCGACCCTGTTGATATTTGGTTCAAAAGTATTTCTCATATTGAACAATAATATGTGTGAATAATGTGGTTCTATAGGTATACTAGTCACGTCAATTAAAAGTTTCGCTTGTGGTGATACAGCGAATATTTGTTGCGATTATTAATTTCGCTCATCAAGTGTAGATAGTCATATATCTGTAGTTTCATTGTTGCGCCTACTTTTTATTTGTCGAAAACGAAAACGCCGAGATAAAAATTATTTTAAGCACAACTTTGCTGTTGCAAGCCCCGTTCAGAATACACATATTGCCTATCCAGTGGAATCAGCTTATTATAAGCGCATTTCGTCTCCCGAATACCACAAGAACATCGCCACTAATTGCTTACGTAAGCATCTTATTTATTATACTTTGTATTTTCATTTCCTTTGCTTCTGCTACAACGAAATTTGGATGCCTGTATCTTTATTTCCAGGTCCAAACATTTGCTGTGACCTTTTCCTCTTTGTTTTCTGAGTCATCTTTCTCTGTGCAAGTAGTCACACAAATAACTGTGTGTGGTTGTATATTCAGATATACATATATTTTGAAAGAAAAAATTTACGCTCTCCACCCAGGGTCTATATTCCACAGCTGTCAACTAACAACTGACTGGTGCGTACGGTATAAAAACGCTATTTAGTACTTCGTGGTTCTTGTATATGTGCATAAAGTTTTGTATGTATGTAAATGCATACATATATTGTACGCGGTTTGTTCCACAAATTCAGTCTACTACTTTTGCCTTCGTTTTTATTATTTCTTCATTTTGATGTTCGGTTCGATTTAGCAGCGTTCGCGTGTCAGGAAGGTACATGTCAGTGCAGCGAACAGTTTCTTATTACATTATTAGATTTCCAGTTGAGTTTTTGCAGGCTGATAATCTGAACACATAAAAATGTACTATTTATACTCATAAATTTTAGCATAAGAAGATATAAAATGTTGCAATTTATGCTGTGAAAGTGTCTATTTAAGCAAATCATAATCTATTGTGTGGAATGTCACAAAATCAGCTTTGAAAAGTTGAAATATCTTATGTATATAGGCTGCATATTATTTGACTTTGCGTGAAGATGTAGAGATGTAGAAATAAAGTACTAAAAGCGATGATTGCGATAAATTATTAGCACAAAGCAACATAACGGGAGGTTCATAATAATATTTAATTAATATACATTATACCCCCAACGAAAGAAGTAAATTTCAGACCAGATTTCTCGTTACGTAACAGATGTATGAATATACCTATTATGTATACTATATAGAAGCCTGCTCGTTTGTTGCACATATTCGTAAACACACACAAACGCATGTGCATACATATAAACATGTATATTTGTATGCGGCTGAGAACAGCAATCGGTTTTTCGTTCGGCTACTGCTCGTTATTCCACGACTATAAAGCCGAAGATGCGGCTAATTGCACGAGTGCTGTTGAAGCGTCGAATTTAATTTATGTGCCCAACACTGTTGTCGCCAACAGTATGTTAAATACAAACATACATGTGTGTTTTGTGTAGTAGGTACTAACATTTTGCTTTGAGTATTTCAATGCAAAGACGATATGCAAAGGGTTGAAAGACTGGTTATGGGCACAAATTTTTCACACACAATGCAGTTTGTGTTCTCAAAGTGGAAAAACGATCTTTAAAGTTTCCTTGGTTAGTGTCCAAACCCGTTTAAGTGCAGAATATATATGTGTGTCTGTGAGGAGATCAAAGAAGTTGCAATTAAAAGGTAATACTAAATAATGGTTGAGTAAACAGGAAGTGTTGAATGCATGCACTTTTAAAACTGAAAAACAGTTGCACAGATGCACATACTTAGAGATATATTTACATATGTGTATATGTATTTAAAATTGCAATATGCCAAATGCCTAAGAATGTTGAATTCTTCAAGAGTTATGATCCATGTAGTTGCACTAAAGTAAATGTAAAGCTGCTATGATTGGATGAAGGGACAGTGAAGCGCATACTTACCGAATTATATGCATACATATATATGAAAAATTTATTTGCACACAACACACATACATACATATGTACGCACAATAATTAATGTGATTTATACTCGTGCAAAACTCACTCGTAAATAATTAAACTAAAATAAAAATAAATAAATGGCGAATATAGGACTGAAATATCTATGCATGGTATTTTCGTTAAAGCAAAATGGTCGTCTCGAACATATTGCATCGGTATGCCAGTGGAAATACACGCACATTAAAATGTTTATATGTATGTAGCAGATATAACGAAATGCAATAGAAATACAAATGAAATAGCGCAATTTACGTAAAGCAAATAAAATGCACGAATTTAAGTACATACCTGCATAAAAATTGCACCCACAGTAAAGTGTAAATGAGAAAAATATACACGTCATAGATATCTACAAAAGTACCAGCGTGTGTGTGTGTACCTGTAAGTAACGCTGCAAGCAATTGATTGTTTTATAGTTGGAAATCAGCGAAAATCCCTAAATAAACACGCTGCGAAAATAAAAGCCAGACTGTATTTACGATTTGTATAATGAACACCTAGAATGGATGCATGAAAAATTGCAATAAAAACAAAGCAAGGGGGCAAACAGCAAAGCTCAGCAGTTATGCAGCATACAGCCAAATGCAGCTTGGCGTATATTTGTGTGGCAAGTTGAATGTGGAAGAAGGCATGCCTACAGGTTTTGTGAATTTTTTGCGAACAAGTGGCAAGAAAAGATGATTATTGCATTTATGCATGTACAAAAAGAAACGGCTGGCTATCGTTTTTGGTGTTTGCAAAAAAAAATAAGACTAACGATTGTGATAGTGCATTTTTAAAAAGAAACAAACAACAAGGCAAAATGTTTGAAGAAACAAGAAACTTTGACAACCCTAGCATCGTTTATACTAGTGCAGCATTACATTTTGGATGCAACTGGAGCAAAGCATAGCATATGCCATCAAAAGAAAAAAAATTTTCTGAAAATAATTGGCGTGAGGCGATTATTATTAAAAGGAAATGCTGCCCTTACTTTTAGATTTTGCTTCTACATCGTAATAAAACGTAGTAAACGACCCCGACTTAGAAAACAATTCACACACAAACATTGCTGCACTCGTTTTCCATCTTGAAAATATTAGGGTTACCACATGTTTGATTATTAAAAGTACTTAAAATTTAAGTTACACATTTTAATACATTTTCAGCAACAAAATGAGTCAATATTAACCGGATATCCCTCGACAAAACGTATAGAATCTCATTTGGTGATACTGACACGATTAATAACCCGTAGATTAACGCCGCAAGTTGCTTATCGGCTCCCTAGAGATGTTGTCTATAACATTCGTCGCATCAGTGAAACGTAAAAAATTTCACTGTTTTCCAGTTCGTTGTTGAAAAAAGATTAAGTTTGAACTGACTTTCGAAAATCTTTCTTTTGCAAACATTTTTTTTTTCGCAAGATAGATTGCATTCGACGCACTTTAAATAAAATGAATGAATGACATTATCCACCATACGTTAGCAGCATGCATATGAAAAACGAACGCTGTAACCACATAACATAACTCAAAACGATCCATATATATATATCTCATCGTATCATTTCATCCCCTCCTATTTCAATTGAGTTGTCATAGATATAAATCTTCAAGATGATTTTACAGAGAATTTTAGAGTATGAAAACGGTGTATACAAAAGAAGAGCATGGACAAATTCAAAAACGATGGCAATAGGAATCAAGAGTTTGGTTTACTTTACATTTCCTTACATTTTTGGAGTACGTTTGACATAAAAGTACTTGGGTTGTGACGTCATGAACGACATAATTTTGTTTACTATTACTATGAAAATTTAAGTTTTACTCTTGCATCTTCTCACCATTTCTCTCATGACGTAACTTGTTACAATCTTTGAAATCTATAACTCTGCGACAAATTAAACCAATATATATGTTACAGTTTACTTAAAAGGTCTTTTTTTATGTAAATTTTGTAACGTAGTGTCTTTCTGTAATATAATAATTCTCAGCTGATCACTTTTACGTAAAACTCAAACATAGCGGTTTGTTATAGAGGGCATAACGGTAATGAACTGTAATAAACTATTAGATTACATTTTAATTAACTGGACCGGACGAATTTTAACAAACCTCGGCGAACAAGTAAGCAAGTGCAGACATCAAAAACAAAACAGAAAACGGTTATAATTTTCTAAATTCTACAAAAACAAATTTGTTTTTGACGCGTACAATTTTTTACACATTTTTGCTTCGATAGCTAGTAGATAGAAGACAAATATTACTAGCGTAGCGGTGTGTATCATTATAATTGGAACCTAGTTTCCATTTCGTTAGTCCAATAATATATAACCAGGTACTAAAGTGTGCTAAGAAATTCTGTGTACCAGAACTAGTGTGCTAAAATTTAGTATACAAAAGCGAGAAGTAAAAAATAGCTTATGGGAACATTTGACGTTTGAAGGAAAAACTGTTTTTATGTACAACATGAAGATCGTGTTAAGTTAAAATATCTTACAGAAAATTTGTTAATAATATTGTAAAATTTTAAGATTGTGCTAACTTTACAAATTCTGGTAGCACCGCACCCACTGTTATTATGATACCATAAAATCCACTCAGCCTAAACAAACAGCTGCGTTGCTGCAAAAGAATTAACATTTGTATGTATGCATGCAGGCAGTCGCTTTTAATGTCTCGTTATGCTCTCCATCGTACATATTCTTTAGTTGCTTGTTTCGGTCATGGCTTGAATAAAAATCGTGAAACTACTTTCTGTTGCTTATTCTCTAATAAAAACCATAGTCAATTATTTAAATATTTTGTTAAACCAAAAAGTAATAAGCTTTATCATCTTTATTTTGTGTGTTGCAAGAAGTCTGTGTGACAAAGTGTTTAATTAACTCTAATCTATTGATGCAATGAGAAGGATCAGCACAAATCTTTAATACACTTATACATACATACACATATATATATATATATGCGCGTATGTTGTGTCGTGCTTATACCACTCATTTTGGTGAGCAAATAGAAATATATGAGCTCATAGAAAAAATGTTAAGCAGTAGACAATAAAGTTGCGCGGCCGCAGAAAAAGGCTACACTGACGACCAAAAATGTGAAACTAAACTTAAAAGACCGCTTAATGAAAAACACTTGCCACAATTTTGCACGTAAGTGTACCTTTGCACAGCGATGAGATAAGAAATACTTTAAGGTATTATATAGCTTGGAGAAGTAGTGATCGCATTTAGGGGTGCGTGCATCCAATATATACAACATACTGTCCCAACAAGCATTTACATATATATATTGGTTCATACATACGTACAAATATATACATATACGTATATATAGTACATATACATATAGTACACATTACTATTGAGTGCTGCAAATTTAAATGTAACTATCTTATATTTGGACTGATAAGGCAAGGCAGTGTACCTTCAACAATACCTGTATACATACATATGTATTTATGCATTTACAAATCAAAGCATACAGTAGTTTCAGCTTGATGAAATAATCATCTAAATAGTTTTTGAGAATTCTGCTACAAGTCATTGTCCTTGCTTCCTCTAGTTTGCCACAATAACTATGATAATAAGTCATTTATATGCAGAGAAGAACTGGCTAAGTGAGATCGAAATCACGAGTATTTTTAAAACAAATGAACGAAAAAGTATGTAAAAAAGTCAAATATATATATTTTTTCATTTTAAAACTCCAGGTTAAATTACTATTAATAAACACTTTGATTCTATTCGTACTTTTGTTATGTTTAAACATTTTCAGTAAGCTTGGAAATTTTTAAATATGAACGAAAAATTAAAAAATAAGGAAAAAAAATCGTAGACAAATAAAATGGTACGAAAAGGAAATTGTCTCGCGTTTGTAAAGATATTGTCGGGCTGCTCTTTCTAGTCGTTATAAAACATTTATAGCCATTCGTATTTGCGAAAGTACATACATAAATAATTACTTAATTTAAAATAATGTACAATTTGCTTTAACTAACGACGTGTGCAGTGTCCTGAAAAATTTATTCTGCGAATGTTATTCTTTATCTCGCATTTGCATAGGATTTTATCAATTATTCGGTTAATAACTGGAATATTATTATGACGGGTACATTCCAAGTTTCGATCGGTTATTTCTACGAGTTTAAGATGTGAGCTAGCTTAGGAGGATTTAAGATGCTTTTCCTAGATTCTTGACCGAAAAATAGATTTTCCTCCGGTTTTAGTGTACAAATCGATGTTATCGTGTAAGCGGAAGGTGAGGGCGAACCTAAACGACTATTGGAGAATTTTTCATGGCAGAAATATACTCGGAGGTTTGCCTTTGCCTGTCTAGTAGCGACCGCTATTGGAAAAATCTATTTCAGTTTAGTCGTAGCTGGGATGGACCGTAACCTCGCTAATCCAGTATTGCATTAGATCTCTTTTTGCAGATATTCAGCTGATATTATCCGGTTAGGGTGTGTTTGGTTTGTGTGAAATGAAAGCTGTTAATATTTATGTAATTACTTGATAAATGTTAATAACATCACTTTATCCCGGAACCCGAAACATTGTTGCCTGCGATAAAAATTTCAGGCGCGAAAACTTATATTCTCTAAACTTTCTAAAAATCTTGCTGAAATAATCCATTATCTCCAAAAATATTTGGAATCTTTATCACATACAAACTCCAGCTTATATGTATTTATGTAAATTTCGAAACACAACTCTGAATTTCATGTTCCCTTCTTTTGTTTCTACACCCTTGAACTCTATACAATATCATACGAAGTATACACAAATCCCTGATCGTGGTAATTCTTTATTTGGTAGTTGACAAGTCCCTTGATAGTAGTAAATAGTTCGTTAAATTACCAGCTGACTTCTCAATCCTTTCTTATATGCATTTAAGTATTTTCTGGCGTCTGAAATGAAACCCACTCGCATTTATAGAGTTTGGTCAGTGGCCTTAACCTTAATACAATAACGGAACTGTTCACATAACCAAATGCTAATCATCTAAATATTTCTTTACTCTATTTGCAGACAAATGAATTTACTTTAGATATTCAGTTTTATATTTATTATAAAAAATGGCTGATTTTGATAATAAATTTAAAGAAATGCAGAAATATCTGCCATTCCTACAAAATGTCATCGAAAAATTGCGCAGCAGCTCCGAACAGGGTGATGATAATCCGCGCAAGGCGCAATTGAAAAAAATGGAGGTGCTCCATGATCTACTGAAGAGTAATGGGAAAAAGTACGTTGAATAAACAATCTATATATATTAAGAATAAGACCAGCCCGAATTGTTACCATTTAATATGTTAAACAAATAAAAATGTATATTTTTTTATTTTTGTTTTATAAAAAATTTCAGATTAAAAATGGAGACTTTACTGAAATGCGAGGGATTATTAATAAAATTACATAGCAAAATGGAAAGGGTAGGTTCAATTTTATTTTTGCTATTTTTAATTTATATATGTAGCTTTTTTTATTCATATATTTTGTGTTATTATTTGAAAATTGTTGAATTGAAAATTAAAAGTAAACGCTTCTATCTATATATTCTATTCTATCTAGCAAACCTATTTTTATATGCGCAGTTGGAAATTTCTTGTGTAAAATACGAATAACTATTAATTTAACGGGTACCAAGTAAATTTGAACCCGCTTAGAATCTTTTGCTGACAAATTTGAAACAAAAAATAGTAATAATAAATTTCACATTCAATACGAGGGTCGGTCAATGAGTATTATAATACGCCAGATAAGGCAGTTTCAGCAGATTCAGATACAGAAAATGTCATGGATTATGTTAAGAAATCCATTGTAGTAAAATCACCGACCTTTATACTCCGGGAGTATTTGGACTTCCCGAATATGAAGCTAAGTTTCAATAGGAGAATGAATGATTCATTGAAATCAGAACTCATTGATCCACTCTCACTTACATATGCTTAGCACTAAGTTTTCTGCTATTTTTTAGTTGTTTATTCATTAATATTGTATAGTGTTTCATATTAGGGTAGCTAATAATAACCTTGTTTTTTCCCTTGTACATATCCATACAAACTTCAGTCTATTTTTTATTTTCTACATTTTTCATTTTGTATTCGTTCTTTATGTTGCTTGTAATTGTTTTCGTTCGGTTGAAAAACGCACATATACATACTATACAAAAAAATCAAAACAATGAGCAGATACCCTTTTTGCAGAGTGAGAATGAGACTTCCAAACAAATTAATCAAACTTCCAACTTCAAAAACAGAACAACAAAGTCAAATACAGAAGTGCCAAGTGTAAAAAATACAACAGTGTGTAGTGTTGATATAGTGGATATAACTGGACCTGAGAGTCCACCACCACAGCCATTGGAGGAGGTGCCACCTGTAGAAATACCTACAGAAAGGCGTTGCTCGCCAGTGCATGATATAAAATCGTCAAAATCTGAACACCGCGATAAACACAAACATAGTTCAAAGAATGAACGCAATTATAAACATCATAGTCAACATTATCACGACCGCCATCACAATAATACTCAATCGCATGAACAAAGTCATCAAAAGATAAATCTCAATAGGTCTATTGATAAAAGCAAAGAGCATGCAAAAGACTCATCAAAGATTTTTAATAGACGCCGTATTGGTGGAGAAATTACGACTGATTCAGCAAACGCAGTTAACAGTAATAAATGCCAATTCGATCCGCTAAGAAATCGCGATCCTCGCGCATCGAATGCATTTACCCACGAAATATATTCACCCGAAGAATGTTGGGATGACACGTCCAGTAGCAAACGCACAATTACTAATGCAAACCACACTATGCTTTCAGCCGATCACGCTTCTGCGAAAAGCTTGCATGAACAAACATATCACGATACGATATTCAAATTTAAGAAAAATATGGCGAAATCGGCTGGAATGTTTTCACCTGTACGCAGTGTTGAACAGCCAGCTGCTTTGTCCAACAGAACTGCACCCATTTCAATACCTGTCATAGTGCCTACTATACCGGATGTGCTGAAAAGTCCGCCATTGTCCGCTAGTGATATCTCAGACTTATTGAATGAAAGTGGTGGAAAAGGTATACCAAGTGCGTCAGAGATTGGTATGCGTCGAGTAGTAAAGGACACAGTTTCTAATAGCACTGGTACAGCCCACCAAATATCGGCCATGGAAGCAGCAACATTGGATAAGGTGCGCAAAAAATTTGCAATTGTTACCAAAAATTCACGAGACAGTCCGGATGTGCTAAAATCGCCGATTATATCTTCGCCCAAAGAGATAGCATCACCTTTACCAAAAGAACGTATAGCTTTAAAATATAATCCCCACCCTCGGACAGAGCGAAATAAACAATTGGTTAGTAGTAGTAGCAGTTGTATCAGCGATACAAATTCTACACAACCGATTGATCCACGTTTGAATTATAATCGCTTTAGTAATGCTGAGAATAATTTGATAGCGATCAGCACGTCAAATACACAGAACTCAACTGCGCCACAAGACCCCAGACTACGGAATGTCGCTGCTACAACTATGATTTCCAGTCTATATAAACAAACACAGAATCCACAGCAAAAGCCCACTTCTCTGCCGATTAAGACTTATGCGAAAGTTGTGGCGCCGCAGATCGATTCTCCTAACATCAAGCCACTATTAAAACAATCCCACATACCCAGTTTATTAGACGTTAAGGTGATGGATCCACGCATATCGTACAAAACCAGCTTCTCAAGTGCATCAATGGATCAAAGACAACACGTAATAAATAATATGCCAGCAAATCACTCACATGTGGGAATATTTTCACGAAGAGATTTCCCTGTCAAGGCAGCCATGCCTTTGAACTATGGCGGTGTGCAAGCACCGACGCTGTTAGAACGGTCCACGGTACAGAGGAGTAAAAGTGGTTATAGTAGTGAAGAGAACTGGGACTCGGATCCGGATACGCCAGCTGCACCAAGAGTTGTAACACAGTCACCACAAGCCACACAAAATCAACCATTTACAGAAATTGTGAACGCAAGGGATGAACATGTGGATGTAGGTTCACGATCCGCCAAAGGACCTTTGCTACCTACACCGACATTCGTACGTACAAATAGTACTACTGGCTCAATGCCGCCGCACATTGTCAACCCGCATTTTCAGCAACATTCCAAAAGTATGCCGCACTATTCAAATAACTGTAAATTTAGCGCCTTGCTAAACGACAAAACAGAGCGTTCGAAATATTTTGAATCAAAAAAACAAAAGCAAAGTACGCCTCGTACCTATATGGAATATAAGCAGGCGAAGGCGCGTGCTGCCGCAGAAGATGCGGCCAGAAAAGCCGCTGCAGAAGCCACAAAAACTACAGACGTACCTACGAAAGATATTGGTGAAGTGAGTGAAGTAGATAGTAGTGTGTTGGCGAAGCTCTCAGAACATCCGCCTGTCGCCTCAACATTGGATAAATTATATCGTAGTACCGACTTTACTAGCAGTGAATTTCCCAAAGCCAAAACTGGTTTCAAAATACCAAAGAAACCTTCTGAAAAAACGTCAGAGAAGTCAGAGGAGCCTTTAGTGCCGGAGCAACCAAATAAAAATCAAATAATTAATAAGACGATAGCTGTGTCCAAAGCCAAAATAGATGATATTCCAAGTACAACACAAAACAATAAGAAGAAAGCTGAAGAGAATATCGGAATATCGAAAAAATTGCAAGATGATGCTAGCGAAAAAAAGGAGGGAAAGAAAAATAATAATAAAGAAAGTGTGGATATAAATAATAAAAGCAGTGAAAAAGTGAAGAAGAAACCTGTAACCAAGCGAGGAGTGCAAGTTAAATCTCAAAAAACAACAAGTGCAGATGATGCAAAGACACAAATTAAAGATAATGTAACCCAGGATATTGTTGAAAGCGCCACATCTAAGACCGCCGAGGAAATGGAATTGAATAATAAGATTTCACAAACTAATGTCGGTTCTTCCGAAGGGCCAGCAAGTATTTCGAATACACTGAAAGAAGCAAATGAGACACAAAAGATCGTTGAGAATAATGCCAATATTGAGTTAGCAACTAATAAAGGAGTTTCCGATAAGAGCAGTGCACAGAACCTGGTTTCAGAGAATGTAGCAAAAGACGATTGTAGTGAGACAAAAAATATGCCAACAGAGGAAGGCGAGAGTGTAACTCCGTCAACTGTTTTGTTTTTGAAGAAGCTACGAAGTATCGAGAAACCTGCGCGTATTCTAAAGCGTCGTAATACCATGGTGGTTTGTGGTAGTTTACCAGAAGTGGATAAAGAAAAAATCTTTCCAATAAAATCTTTGGTGTACGAAGACATTCAAGGAAATAAAGAAGAAGAACTGTGGAAGCAGATTGACGCTAAAATGCCCAAAATTAACAAGAGTCTCGCTGAAATCTTTCAAAAAACCGATGATAATTGCAAGGTTTCAACACAAAATATTATTTCCGGTAAACGACGTACTCGTACGAATGTTAATTTCAATGAAGTCCAGCGCTCGTTAGAAATTTTCAACCACAAGCGCCGTACACAGCAGGCAGTCGAGAAGGCATCGCCAATAACATTAAAGAAGAAGGTATCCCCTAAAGGCAAGAAAGGAGCAAAGGGGAAGACGAAGAATGATACCAGCGTTGATAATGCATTTGAAGAAAAGTTAGCTGAAACTGAGAACACAGAAGAAGTGACTGTAGCGAAGGCAGAAAAGAAACCAACGAAGCGTAGAAGTGTCAAGGTTATAAAATGTGCACAAGCGTTAGAAGTGACAAAGACTAATAAAGCAGATGCAGATATCGAAGCGATCGAAGAAATTGTCGATAAGAAAGAACCAGTTAAAGAAGACGCCACGGTAGCTGTATTGGAGAAGTCGGTTAAACCTATCAGCAGAATTGACAATTTAGTGGATGAAGACGTGCAAAAACGCCACCTGTTGGAAAGTTTCGTGCAGGATATACTAAATCCCAAAAAGGACAAAGCACAAATATTCAATTTGTTATCACAAATACTTAGCGAAGATAACCTAAAATTTGTAAAAGAAATCGTAGAGAGTGCAGCCGATAAAACTGCAAGCCAAAACGAAGAACTAAACGAGGAGGTGGTTGAAGAAGAAAACAATAAATCGGCATGCGAAGAAGTCATTAAGGTGAATGATTCCGAGGAAAAAAATTTAAATAACAGCACAGCAATTGTGTGTCCGAACAAACCGATTAAAGGAAAAGGGAGGATAAAGAAAAGGAGCGAATTAGAACGTTTAAACGAAGATATACGAACCATGTTCATCAGCCAAGGTGTGTTGACAGCCACCGGTCGACGAATGTGCACTTTAGTTGCTGCAGCCGAAGAAGCGAACAAAACAGATGCCGATGTGGATGAAAATCCACTTCCACGTGAAGTAACGCAAGAAGTTAAATGTAAATCACCAATTGTACAAACCGGAAAAGAAATTCCTACAGTACCGCGAATACGTAAATCTAAGGTTGTGCTAAAGCCAATAGATTTCAAAGAATTTGAAAAATGCGCAGAATTTGAAATGGTTGATGTAAGTACAGACAAGGCACCACTACGAAAAATGCCCATACTCAAACGGCATACTCCTATAAAGCAATCGGATGTAGAGGATGATAGCGGTGAATTAGCTGAGAGACCAGAGGCTAAAAAAATTAAATTAAATATCACCGTAAAGAGGGTGAAGCCTGGGCCAAAATGTAGTAAAAAACAACCGATTTCCCTGTCATCAGATGATGACATATCCGAAGTTGATGATAACAGTGATAAAAAGGATATTTCAACTTTGATGCCGAAAACCTCAACTACTACCACCGCAGGAACGGAAACAACGGTAATAAAGAATACAAATAAAGAATGGCATTCGCAATCCAAGTGGGCTAAATGGTGCGTGCTGTGCGACATTAAAATTATCCATCCGGCCACACATTACTTGCGGGCACATGATGAATTTTATGCTGCACGTTTGGCGCCTGATATATTAGAAAAACTTAAAGCAGGTGAAATGACCAAGCCTTACTTCGGTGTAAATAACAAAAAATTCACAACCTGGTTCTATCGTTGTCCATTTTGTTTGCAACATAAACGCACGTCACAGTTCAACTGTATTGAGCATGTAATAACACATACAGGCGAATACAATTTTGAGTGTAGTAACTGTCATCGACCCAGTGCCAAAGGCTGTCAACTTGAAAAACACATAAAAACAAATTGCATTGGTGCGTCAGTTGTGCGCAAGTATACGATGCCATCTGGGCCAGTGTTGCGTGCTCATGTCTGCCATCTTTGTAATTTCATACAGTTGACTAAACAGAATATCGATAATCACCTCGTTAAACATCACGACATTTCAAAATTGAAAGTCGCTAAAATGTCGTATACAATTGTACTGATCGATACTAGAGATGTGGGAATAATCGATAACTTGAGAGCGCTGAAATTGGAAGCGAAAATAATAAACGAAGGTTTAGATAAGATAGATATATTGGAGAATTCAACCACGGAAACCCCTTCTGAAGCTGAAGAAGTAAAGAGTAAAGATGAAAGTTTCGACAGCGATGATATACCGATTGTGAAAAGTCTGCAATGTAACAAAGATGCTGAAGCTAAAAAGATAGCTGTGGAACGAGCTTTAATCTCCAATATATTCGTGCCTACACGTGAGACCAACGAGTCACCGACAATGAATAACTTTGCACAAAGTTTATTCACAAATGACCAAGAAGCTGTTGGCATACGTTGTACTACTGCCGCTGTAGGCTCTAGTGGCATATCGATTGCTGAACGTTTAACTCAAAAGTTCAAGAGCATACAAAGCGGTAAAGCTATCACAACGGCCAATACCAACATGGTCATGGTAACACCAAATACAACTTCCGCTGAAGAGACTGAGCAACCAACAAATACCCAAAGTACACTCAATGAGTTTACTGTGGCATCGAGCAATGAACTCGAAAACCAGTTGAACTCATCAACCGAAACAGCGCTCTCTACAAACGATGTAGAAATAATAGCGGAGCACGAGCAACAGAACTCCGATAAAGTAGTAGCAGCTGCGACAAGTGAACGTATAGTCGATTCACCCATTGAAGATGACGATGACAACTGGGAGGATATTGAAATCACAGAGTCTGCGCCAAGCACCACATCATCGACGGTTTCAGCAGCCTCAAGCACGAACAACAAAAGTGGTAAAGCTAAAAATAAGAATGTGGTGCATAAGCTTAATCGGCTGTACGCAACTAATAATAAGCTAAAGAAAAGCTTAACTTTAACTATGGGAAATAGAAAGAAAGAAGATAGAAAAGAGTCGGTGACTACCAATCCAACAAATAAAGAGAATGCAACACAGGGCGCTATCATAAATGTCGACAAAGCAAATGAAGTCATGACGGAAGACTTAGCCACAACCAAAGCTGTTTCAACTGACATCGTTACACCTGCAGTAATAACGGATGCTATTGTTTCGACGCAATGTACAATTGCGTCCCCTACAACAGCATTACAGGCAACTACACCTGTAGCTGCAGCTAAAACTACAAACGTGATGTCGGAAAATGCAGCAATAACTGTAGCAACTGCCACTCCCGTTAATGTTGCAACAAACCTCGGTTTTCGCCCTTTAATCACAAATCTGGACGATTTATTGCCCGACTCACCATGCAATGATCCGATAGATCTGGTGCCTGAACTGACACCTATGGAATCGCTGCAAGATCTCTGTGATGTTTCATCTATACTCAATTCCGATTATATGTCCGACAATTGGTTGGCAAATACAACTACTTCAAATATAAATAGCGACAACAGTCAGCAGGCTAATATGCAAGAGGCTTTGGATTTCATTAAGGAACAACAAAGTGTACAAAGTAGCGTCACTACGATCGTTCCATTGACGTCATTAGCAACAATTCAGCGCATACAAAATATTGGCTATTCGAAATCAGTAGATGATAATACATACAAATTTTATTGCCTATCTGACAACTGTACTTTTCTCTATTCAAGTGAGTTGGTTGGACTTGAGAGTCATTTTAGATGCGAGCATGCGCAAGCCATGTGGAATGGCTACTGTCACAGTTGTAAAGCCCAAGTTGAGGGTGGCGATGCCACCGCAGAAAGTAGCCTACCACTTTCTGCCGAAGTAATTCACATGAGTTCAAAGCACTTGATTGCCACGAACAATCCACCCATTTTACCTGTTGTAGATGAGTTGAGGCAAGCATCTAAATCTAATTCACCAGCGTTAGATGAAGAAAGGCCACGTATTAAGATTAGACGCTTGACCGGTGATTGTCTTTCAACAACTTCAACCCCTACCTCAAATCAAAGCGCGAAAACAGTTTCGACTTTTGATGAAAATGCACAGCTTGTTGAATTGACGCAGTCAGAACCACGTTTGGCTTCAACGATTACAACTTCATTCTTAAATCAGATACCAACAACCGTGGGCGAACAACCAGTAGAGAATAGACATTTTGAAAATATTGGCGTTCAAGCTAATGCACGTTCGCCTAATGTCGTAATTCCAAATACAACAAGTCCATGTCAATTACAAATCGCCAGTGTAGTTAGTTTAAAAGATAAAAAATTTGCCAATCCAGTCGCATCGGCTGCACCGCTACCAGTGATCTCAAATGTTTGCAGTTTAAATTCCCATTCCGTATCGTCACCAGTTAATAATCCCGGTTTACTTTGGGCTCAGCATATAGTGGACGATCGTGCGGAATTAGAACGTTCGGCCGCTGAGTCTATGGAAGTATCGCGCATACTATCCAATACTTATTCGAATAAAGATTCACAGAACAATATTGATGATAATACCACACGTACCATCAATGACTCACCCGAACCGCAAGTGGTATCTGAAACCGTGCCTGTCGCACAAGCCACTACCGGTAATTATCTTATAACCCAAACAGTTTCGGCACAATATGTTGAAGGTCGCTTGGGTTTCAACATATCGATTGCGAACAAGCCTTCAGCGCGCCCGACCCGTCCAGATTCGGGTAGTAATGCCAGCATATCGCCGGCTGTTGTCGCAACGGCGCCACGATTTATATGCATGGCAAATGGGTGTAAATACCATAGTCGCCTACCTTTAGCCATGATCGATCACGTACACTTCCATGATCGCCAAAACTTTAGCACACAACGTGAATATCTGCGCTGCTCACAATGCACATTTACAGCTGAAGATATAGACGGATTTGTACAGCATACAGAACAAAAACATGGTATGTTTATGCGTAGCGGCACGGATAGAAAGACTATGCGGGATGTAGTCCGTAATACGAACAGTAATGGAAGTCAAAAAACATCAGTCGGTAACATAATTACAAACAAGCATACCAATAATAAGCAAGAGCAAGGAATGCTTCAAACGTTTACGCAAGAAACTTGGGAGACTGCTTTGAAGGATATTGTCACAGCTTCTGGTGTGCCAGGTAAATATACACTCTTATTTGTAGTTATAAAAAAGGATTATATCCTGTTGTTGAAATCATTTCAGCATCGTTTTTTTCTTTTCCAATTTGAATGCAAATTCGTTACATCTTCCTTTTTACTTTTCGAAAAAAATTTTGCTATACTTCTGATGTTTGAGATACACCAGCCATTCCTGAAAGCCTTGTTCATAAGATCACTTGACCAACTAACAGTATCTAAGATCTACAAATTACTATGACACCAATGGGCCCTTTTTTGTTAATCAATCAGTGCGTATCCTTTAAGACCACGGTGATCCGGTCTGACATGAGTTCTAATCTGTTACATCTCTCTACAGATTTCTGTTTGAGTTGACGTTTTCCACAATTCCAAAATCTTGAAGAGATGTGAACCATATATAATGCAAATGAGATCTGTTTAATTTACAATCCACACATTCACTTACTCTGTGTACTACCGATCGAAACACTTTGTGAATTCCATCCAAGACATTAAACAATTAGTATTTTTTCTCCACATACCAGCTACGCAGTTCTATTTTCTATCTCGGTCTGTCGGCATATCTTGTAGAGCCTCTAGACTATTTTTTTATAAGTTCTTAAAACTTGGGTACAATTGTTTCTGCAAATATTTTCAGCTCAAGTAAGGTGTTATACCATAATTTACATTGATTGTATCATAAGTCGATTTGTTTAACAAAAATTCGCTCTAAAAGTTAAACTTTCTACAATTTTTTTTTACCCCTGAAAATGGAACGTTCATTCATTTAGCTGTCAAAGCTAGTGAAGTCTTTTGATAAATATTTCATTATTGTCTTTGATATTGCTAGCCGTTTACATTTATAGTATATATCCGGAAATTCACTGTAGAATGCGGAAACATATTCAGTCGAAAATTAGCCTGGTACCAAACCAAAGTGGCCTATGTTGGGAAACCTTTCTTGCGTGTCAACAAAATTATTACCGTTGAAAACAGAGTAACAACAATAAGTTCAAGCTTTATATTTACTTTATTATCTTACATTTGATTAGCTAGGGTGTGAAGTAAAGAAAATACTTATCTTTCGACTTGCTTAGACTTTAAGATAATAAAATTAACATCCATGTTTTCAGACTCGAAACTTTTTCGCTGCACCGTTGAGGACTGCAAAACCAAATTGACAGAATCTACTTACTTTTCACATGTTGTTTATCATTTATCCACACTTGGACAGAACAATGTCAATAACCGTACATATAAGTGCCCACACTGTAGAAGTGTCTATCATAAGCCACAAAAGATCAAGTCGCACATAAAAACACACGGTGTGCACAAATACTTCTGTTATCTCTGCATTCAAACCGCCATCAACGTCGAACAAATGTACAAACATTTCGAGGAGAGGCATTGGCGTTCCAAGAAATTACGTTCCACACCGTTACCTTATAAGCAGGGCTCCTCCACAACATTTTATGTGATTTTTACAACTCTACTAAGTAAATCTGAAATGCAACAATTTCGTGAGAAATTAATTGCCGAATGGCAACGTCGAAAATCCAGCGCGCGCACACACTTTAAGCCGAGTGAAATCAGCTTATTGCCATTGATGCCAATATTTGGTAAGGATATGAATTGTGCCATTTGCGCGTATAAAACCAAAGTACGTACAAATTTGGTGCGTCACTTACAAATGCACACCGACGACAGTAATAGCGGTGCGCAGCCTGTGGCCAATGTGGACCCAGTCAATCCAGTGCCATGCTTGAACTCAAGTGAGAAACACTTCGACAAAATGACGAATTTAGCCTCATCCTCATTAGTGGTGAACAACACGTCCGCAAGTGCCACGAATGCAGCGAATGGCAGCGGTAATGGCAAGGGTAAATTTATTTACGAATATGTGCCGGATACGAAGCGTTTTACTTGTGGCGTTAGTAATTGTCAATACCTAACAATATCAGATGATATCTTTCGTTCGCATTTAAATGCATTGCACAGCGATATTTCGTTTTACAATTGTCCGCATTGCAAGGAGCAGATCTGCAAACGTGGTCTATTAGTCGATCGCATTTTGAGCCATTTACGTTTCCATGGTCCGAAATTGTATAAGTGCGATTCCTGTGGATATATGCATTATATGAGAACTGTGGTCGAACGGCATGTACGACAGCACGATGTACATCCGCCGTTATTCGTGAAGGTGATCGAGTGCGATCGAACCAATGATAATACAGGTAAGTGAAAAGTAAACCAATAAAAACATGCACATGTATTAGAAAATGTGTTTGACGTATTTGATGAATGTGAGAAAATTAAATGAAGCGTACGAAACGAAGTAACATTTAATATGTGAATTGTATGATAATAAAAGATAAAAATATCATATAATTAATTATTTATAGTACTTAATATGCTAATATAAAGTGAATTAAGATGAAATGAAATGAACACGAATTATAATAAGTGAAATAAAACGAAATAAAGTAAAATTAATATAATTATAAGTGAGTGCAGTGAAGTTGAAAAATTTTATTCAAATAAAAGTAAAAAAACGTTAAATGAAAAAAAAAGGAAAAAAATTAAGTATAGTGTTCAAAATTTAGCAAAAATGTAAATTAGATGAAAAGGAAAAAGAGCGTGCTTGTGAAAAATTAATTCAATTCTAATTTCAAATATAGAAAAATTATTACAAATTTTTAAATTGATTTAAATTAATTTTTATAAGCTTGCTAAAAATAAACTTGATATGATTTAATAATAAATACAGTTACGGTAGATAAATGTGAATAAAAAAACCAGCTCTATACATTAGTGATAATTTCCACAACTCTTCGTATGTAAATGAAATAATTTCAAATTGATGAAACGTTTAGCGTTTAAAAAAATTAAAACGGATAACAATAACATAATACCCCCTAAAAAAATAAAAGGAAATTTTCAAATGAGAAATGTGTTTTTATTTACATTAAATTTGGAAATAATTATATATTAGTTTAAAAAAAAAATAAAACTGATTTTTACAAAACATGCCAAAACAATTGACAAAAATAAGTAATGATTGATGTGCGATAATAACTAAATTTAACTAAAATTATTTCGCACTTAAATACTTATAAAAACGATTATAATTGTGTCAAAATTTATATTTATACTAATTTCCCTATTATTATCTTTATGCTTACTTTACGTGCTTCATTACGTCGACAAAACTCGAGTAGCCAAGAAAATCGACGACACACCAACTCCCTCATCTATAGCTCAACCTGTCGCTGAAACCGATGCATTGAAATCCAAATGTAAACAAAAGTGGGCATGTAATTTATGTGGTCACAAAACAGTAACACAACAGCAAATTATAGCTCATACGTCATCACAACATTCCTGCAAAAATCAGTATCAATGTATGCATTGCGTTTTTAATGCAACGCATTTAGTACAAGTAATGTCACATGTCGATGAGAAACATCCGGGTAAAAAGCGTGAAGCACGTTATGTCTTTGAAAAATTGGAAGGGAAGGAGGATAGTAATAACGTAAATACGATTGATACACGTCCGCTCTGGCAACGGGATGATCCCACACGTGTACGTCACATACGCGGCATACTAATGGAGGATGAAGAGGAGTCGGAACGTTATAGAAAACGTTTACGCTTGGATGATATTGATGAGATAGTGGAAAACGATGATGGCGATGATGGCGATGAGGTAGGTGTTTAAGTTTTCTCGTTAAGCAAACAGATAATTACGCTTTTAGTTTTTAAAGTAGTATAATTTGAAGTCAAAAAAAAAAAAAAAAAACATTGAACTGATGCTCTTCAAAACATATTTCATGCAATATTTACTATATATAGCGTTTTAGTGAACAAGAAACCATTACATTGAATTGATTTAACTAAAGTAAAATAAGGTATAAGAATAAATATTTATTTATTTATAATGTTTTGTATATAATAAAGCTTAGTAAATACAAATTGGTGTATTCATTGGAATTCATTTATATTGCTAATAAAATTTCGTATATGTAAATGAAAGTTGACTAACATTTTAAAACGTACCTTATGCGACAACGTTTAACATACATATGTACATATGTATATGTAGTATGTACATATAATCTTGTTTTGTACGGATTAAGTTCCTAAATTTGAGCCTAATCACCGCCAATACTACATAAAGAAAGTGGGTGACAACAAAAATGTTTAGTTTGTATAGCTAAACAACATTTCCTCAGTTATTTGAAAAATTCGGATAGCATACCTACATGCATACCTATATCTTTTTGATAATATTTGAACGTAATTACGGAAAGAACAAGATAATAAATACTTGTATACATATCCATGTGCATGTGTATGCATATAATTGCGTATATGAAATTGTGCGTATTGAAATGTTTTCACAAATTTGAATAGAAAATGTTGACGAAGATTGCAATCACTTATGCATATGCATGTGCATAATTATGACATGTAAACGAGCTTTGTACCGCTGGAAATTCATTAATAGTTTTGCTGAGGAATCTAATTGAATTAGATTTAGAAATTTGTTGTAATTAAAAGCAGATATAAATAAACTAATGCTTTTAGCTTTCAAAAAACACTAAACTTACACCACAAATAACTATTTATTTATTAGCTGCGCTCCGGTAGTACATAAGCGTTTAAAAAATGTGCATGCATATAAAGCTCGCGCAATTTATGACAGGCTACAATTGCTAGGCTGGAAATACAAGTTTCAGTATATGCTATATACATATATAATTCAATTTCAAATCAGCGGTGTGAATTGTTCTTTTTAGCAGGTTGCTGTTTGATGTTTGTTGTTTGTTGTTTGTTGTTTTTAATGAGAGCTCGATGCACCGCCGGAACACAGCTATAAACTTGAAGTTTTCTCATAATGCATGCTAATCCTATTTCTCTGTAACATTTCCAAAACTTGCCGTCGAATTAAAGCAAGTTATAGCTGTTGTTTTTCATACCTTTATAAAATTTGTATATTAACCTTAAACTAACTTGAAAATTTTCAGAATATAAATTTAAATCTATTTGGACTTATGTGCTACTATTGTTGTGCGCAATGCGCCAGCCCCAAAGAACTCTTTGAGGAACATTGGCAAGCAACGGTTTGTACGAAATTCGATGCAAAAAAACCTTTGCGCTTTCGTATTAGCACACAATTAAAATGCGCACACTGTCTTTCATTTGTGGGCAATAGTCTACAATTAATGGAGCATATGAAAGAGAAGCACAAGGCAACAAAATACATAGCCGCAGATCCACACGCCACCGCCGCTGGTTTAACTTGTGGCCATTGTGCGTATCGTGGCCAAACATTGCCGCATTTAGCACAGCATACTGCGCGGCTGCGTCACAAACCGTTTGATCTCAAAACCATATCAATTGCACAATTAAATAAATTTAAAACTATCGGTACGCCTTTAAGTTACGTGCAATGTCTTAGTTGTATGGAATTGCTTGCCGATCAAGCAAGTGCCTTCGAGGCGCATGTCGTGGAGCGCGCCAATGTGTGCGATATGAAATCACAAAAGATCGAGAACAAGCTGGTCTATTCCTGTCCGTTTTGTCCGTATACATCACAGAATGAAATGACAGTATTACGTCACATGATCGATCATTATAGCGGCTTTAAGCGTTGTTGTTTTTGCGGACAACCGCAAACAACATTCAATGGATACATGCAACACTGCTATTCGGATCACCGTGAGGAGATAAAAAAATTCTGCGCAATCTATACAATTATAGAAATTAGTAAATACTTGCAACAGATGTTGTTAATATTCCCTAACGGGTTAACTATCGACTTGTACAATCTACGTTTGACACAATGTCTGAAGGAGTATGGTAATAAGCATATAAAGCAACTATATGAGGAAATACAAAAAACTTCACAGCAACCGCCTATACCGCGTCTATCACTGGGACGTCTGGTTGCAGAAAAATGCAACGAAGCGAAAATATCTTCAACAGCAACACAAGAGAGCGGATCTGCCTCAACGGCGGCAGCTTTACAGCTAGCGGGTAATAATGCCAAGGACCTACAATCTGTTTTCAAAGCGCAAAAAATTATGAAACGACGCAGCACAATAGCATTGGGTAGAGATGAGATTGCTACTACACGTTTTACAATGAATTCGCCTTCGAATGACGTTAGTGCAGCACGCTTGTTTAACGGAAAGAAACGTAAAATGCAACATAACCTGGTTTTACCACCACCACCCGCTATAATGCCTGCTTCTATGGCTGGCCCTGACAGTGTGAGCGGTAATGAAATGACTCAATCAGAGCTGCAACCGTTTAGCTACTATGGGCAAACACCCGAACAATTGGATTTGAATGAAATATTCATCAAAATCGCTGCAGCCAATGCCGTGGAGACTAGAATCAATATATCTAAATTCAAATTGCTATATAACATAGCGCCTCGTGTCTTGGTGACACCAATCGATATGACAAAGTACCGCAAGCTAAGTGTAGTAAAACGAAAATATATTAAACCATGTCCGGCGAGTCACAAAATCAGGTACATTTGAGTAGTGTAAGCACATACTCGTATATATATACGTACTTTTGTAGGCTAGTAGTGTATAAAGATAATTATGAGATTAGCAGCAATTTAATGTGACTATGTGGTTTCGTGATAATTTTAAGCAGCAAAAGCATTATATTACAAAGTTTAAACTACATACTCGTAAATGCATTCGCTGGCTGGCAATCCAAACTACGATGTGAATAATACTTATGACCAAGTAGTAAACAAATGTGAAATAAATACCTTAGTAAAGTTACTTATGTAAGTTATTTTTAGATCGTTTAAATTCCTATTTTTTTTATAGTAAAGCGCCAAGAAAAGACTAACTTATTGTAAATGCAGCCTGGGAACTGATTAATTGTAGTGAATCTAAAGAAAGACATGAAAGTAATTAAATTATATTTAAGTGTAAGGTATAGTGATTGTTAACCATTAATTTGATTACAAATATACGTATGTAAAAAACGTGTAAGTACATACATATAAATAAATAAATATGTACATACATTCAATGCAAATATGCAAAATATTTCGTTGGAAAGTTTGTAACGCTTAGTTGGTAAATATTGTTCTTGTTTTCTTATATTTATGATAAGGTACGATTTTATTAGTTTATTTAACCGTTTATTAGTTTAACTGTAAATATGCAAAACAAACCTCAAAATTATAGAAACACATATATATTATATATTATATATGTGCATACATATGCATATATACATATATTTGTACGTGCTGTTGCCGCTGAATAAAACCGAATTGAAGAAAAAATAACTGGTTTATAAAGGTTTGTACACCGAGTTCTGAAGAGGAAAACCAAAATAGGTAAGCAATTTGCATAAATCACCTGTCGCACAATCGCAAAAACTGCGGTTTTTCGTCGATAAAAGGGTTAATCCAAACTCCATCTCGGTTTGGTGTGACAAATGCAATGGATGGAGCCATCTTAAGACCTGTTCAGGCTTTAAGACACATAGGGAGTGGACCACAACTTACATTGCCCCATGCTGCCAACCACCGCGACAACAATGCGCCACACTCGCAATGGGAGGACCTCAACGGTTCTCAGGAGCTCAACTAGGCAAGATGACCCAGTCTGATCAGACGCATGGATACTAGCCTGGATTGCCAGGGCATAGCTATCCGGTCAGGCGATGTACAGCTCGAAATATTTAATAAATAGACCCCTCCCCCCTTTACATGTTGCCCAATAGGATATCTCCCGAAAAATAGTTGCGCTGCTTCGTCGTAGAAACCGTTTGGCATTCTACCTTGTCAAACGATCAGTATGATGGAGCTGTTGCAGAGATAGACCATTCGACAATGGCGAAGCCCCCCAACATAATTATAGGCACTTGTAATATCTCCCCTGATATTACCATCGCTAATAGTAATCTGATAAATAGCTTAACCTGGCGACCAATTCTAACCCTCGCATCGGATTATCTGCCCATAATTAACATTACTGATGATAAGGTGAATAACCACACCTTCGTTAACTTTAACAAAGTTTATTGTGTTCGCTTCACCTGGTGAGTGTCAATTCCGCAAGCCGATCGCTGCCGCTTCTGTTCACTTTATTCCTATTGGAATAATTGCGGAAATCCACTTAACTTTCCAGCCGGAGCCAACGACATTTGCCAGGTCAATCCCTGTGATCTTCGCATAAGATATCTCAATTTGGAGATTCGACAATTGGTAAATCATCATAAGCGGATGAAATGGGTGGAGCATTCGAAGTCTTGTAAATTCTCCATCGGTGTGAGCAAGCTTTGAACTACTGTCAAATCCTTGCCAATTCGAGGAAACATGATGGGTTGAAATTCAATTCGATGGTCATGCCTCGACGGTCCCGAAGAAGTGCGCGAGCTATTTGATACAGTCAAATCACAACGATACTTCAAGACATAGAACAATCTGCGCTCCCTCCAGATCTGAAGAGATGGAGCATAAATTGTCTGAGCGGTCATCAATCATCCGTATTATTTCGAGGACATAATTCAAAGTTGAGAAGAATTAAGCTGGGGATTGCTCAGGGTTGTGTCCTTTTCCCACTATTGTTTAATCTCGAAACTATCCCCGCAACCTCTCCTGTTTCTTCACTGCAAGGAACCGAAGCGAAGGAATACAGACTGGACCCGAACATTTCAGTCTACGGCGTTAAAATTCCAAATGTAAACAACCCTAAAATTGTATGTATCACCTTCGATAGCCTGTATTCCTTTACTCCGCATACGCAGCACCAGTGTGTTTGCCTGGATGCAGATTCAGTCTTGTGAGAACACTGTATTCCACACAATAACGAAATATCTCTTCATCTCCCATCGATCACTTAGACAACGAGGACTGTATGCTTCCAATCAAGGAATTACGAAATACGTCTGTGAAGGAGCACTACATTCAATCAACTGTCTACCAATTTAAAAGCTATCAACTTCTTGAAAATTATTTTGCTTCAACATCAATAAATACTTACTCGAATAAATACTTATTTGCTAAATTCTTGAATAGAAACACAAACTATATTAGTTGTAGTAGCTGGCAGCACAACCATTTCACTTTCTTATACACTTTCAACCGTCACAGTTGATAGAACATCTGGTACTTGTTGTTGGCAACGCCAAACAGTTGTCAATAATTTTCGCCGATGCCAATGGCGGAGCAAGAGTGAAGAAAGAATTAAAAGCTAGGGTGAATCTTTTTAGCAGTAGAGAAAGTGGAGCGCTCCTGGTGGAAGTTTATGCAGTCGTTTAATTTTCATAATTTTTTCAGTTACTCGTGTTTATTTGTACTTTGCTTTGAGTTTAAACAATTATATAGTTGCTATTGCTGTGAATTCTAAGATCTATTGCCGCAATTGCCACAGTTTGGTGCTGTTACCGCACGACGACTTTTCCTGCATATACAGCGTTAAAAAGGGAGAAAGGTAATTGAAAATTTTATAAAAAGAATACCAAGCAATTTATTTTGCGGCACATACATATGGACAGCACTATATGTTACATTGTGTAGCAAAAATATGTTATGTTGAAAACTTTCTGGACAAATTGCTGCGCATTTGGATGCATCCACTTAAGTATCATTTCGAGTGAGAATGAAGTGCGTGATTAGTGATAAGCTAAACGATTTTGCCAATACCGAACTAATACAAATTTTCCTAAATCGGCAAAACCTCTTCAATGGTTTTTGGCGTACGTACATATGTACATACACAAATGTGCACATATTTGTTAAAACAATTTCTATATTTCTATATTATGCACAGACAAAAATAGACTAATGGAGGAGATGAACAACAAAAGCAGTACACGTCCCGAACAAATGTCAGAAATCAGCAATAATTTAGTATATGTGTATGTATGTATAAACGTACTGAAGCATATATACCGCTATTTATTATAATTTTTTCTTTTTTTTTACTTTCTCAGATATTTTTTGATGCCATACGTGCTGATATAACGTATATTTGCTATATATGTACATATATGTTTAATATTTTTTTTTTGGTTTTGCCGCCGATTATGAGAATCGAAGTGCAAATTAGAAAATATAGCTTGTATTTGGTTATTTCGAAATTTACTTTCGAGTAAAATTCCTTTTAAACTTAGTTTTGATGCTAATTAAATTATTTAGAGAAATTTATTATCTGCGCTTGCTTGTTTGTTACAAGTGTATTTTATTATGCTTTATTGTTTTTATTGCAGATTTTAACAAGCAAAAGGCAAAATGATTAAATTAAAGAATTTATCGAATGTTGTTAACAACACAACAGTACGGTAAGCGAACACAGTTAATTACGTTATTTAGATAAATAGAAGGTAAATAAGATATACTAATTGATGTTTTTAAATAGCGCCATAGCTACCTCAGCACCACTCAACGAAGCCGATTCATGGTTTTCCAAGTTGTTGGTGCGTAAAATTGAGCCAACTAAAGAATCGCACAGTCGAATGCTTAGTGATAAGGAAATCATATATGCCTTGCATACGCACAATGTACGTCCCGGTTATATGGATGATTATTTGAAAAATTAGTGAGTATTTGTGCAGTCGTTTAATTTAATGACGTCCACTCATGTCTATAAATTTATTTATATGAACATGTATGGACTGTTTATTTGTAAACAATTTAGCAAAACTTCAGTACAACTGGTGAATGATAAGAAAGCGAATTTGTCGTGTAATTTGGTTGCATCATGGACCGTGCATGTCGGTGATATGGATCAATGTTTGCATTTATGGAAATATACTGGTGGCTTTGAGAAGATTGATATCGCCAAGGAAGATTTATGGCATGATGAGGTTATTTTAGCTAAATATATATAGAATTATTTATTGAAAAGTACGGATTCTTATACATATTTGCAGGAGTACATGAGCTTAATGAATGAGCGCATAAAATACTTACGTTCCCGTCATTTACAATATCTGCTGGCATTCAGTTATTGGCCTAAAATTGAATTTCGTCCAGGCAAACATATCTACGAAATGCGGTAAATAAGTATATTTAAGCAAGTACTATTTGAGAATACTAATTTGTATAATATATTTTTTAGCTCATATCGTTTAAAACCCGGGACAATGATCGAATGGGGCAACAATTGGGCACGTGCCATTAACTTCCGTAAACAAAACAACGAAGCTTTTGCTGGTTTCTTCTCACAAGTTGGCCGGCTTTACAATGTGCATCATATTTGGTGTATGTATATTGCTTTATTTATTTTATTTATGCGAATTAATTGAATTGCTTTCAATTATTATTCCACCCACAGGCTATAAGTCCTTATTGGACCGAAAGGAGACACGTGAAGCCGCCTGGCGCTCTCCCGGTTGGGACGAGTGTGTCGCTTATACTGTGCCACTTATAAAAGATATGCATACACGCATTTTAGCTCCTACTGAGTTCTCACCCACACAGTAGAGCAAACGTAAGCATAAACCATTTATATTGATACAAGTAGCAAACTTTTTTAGTGCCTCCAGCTAATACATTTTTAAGCGATTATTGAGTTTTTGAGCTATACACACATTTATATGCTATCAATTGAAGCATTGATTAAAGGCGTGAACGCACAATATTTAAGCCAACTACAGTGATGCTTCCATATATACATTTAGTTGCTTTTATTTTCGAAATTGTTATATTATGTGCTATTACATTAAGCTCAAAGATTATTAGAAATTACCTTTTTATGATGTAAAGTTGTTGCTCTTTTGAAATTTATTTAAATAATAAATTAAATTCCCAATGAAATCGCATATTTATTTGCCAAGAAAAAGAATTGTTACATAAAAATCAAAAAAATGTTATGAAATTAAATATAAGAAAAACAGAAAAACAACGCATTTTTATTTATATTGAACTATTTGTTAATTAGCAAGTTAATGTTGCGTGCAAGTGTATTTGGTTCATCGAAAATTGTACGTGCGTTCGCTGTATAATGTTTGAAATCAAAATTGAACTGAATCATTTACAGGGGGTCTCCGCCTGCATCAGGCGCCCATAAATGTGCATTAACAGTTTGCGCTCAGCACAGCGTTGCTACACTTTCATATTTTTATTTTCAATTGGTCAAGTGCTGCCAACTATCCTCAACGTACAATTGTGGTTGGCTACGCTACAGCAATGGCAAGTCCATTTCTGTGCGCTTGGTATATAATAGGGAATGCGGTCATTGGAAAAGCCGCCAACAGCGGCTGCGTTGCAACAAAGAAAAACTTATTTTGACAAAAAAAAATATTTTTAACTTAATATCTTCCTTGCTTTCCAATTCAACTTAACATTAAACCTACTGTTGTGCTTCAGTTGTATGTCGGTTGTACTCAGATTAAAATATTTTGATTTTATGTGAAGTTGGTACAACACGTTGCATCGTTTGAGGCGTTGTTGTACAACTTTGAAGTGTCATTTGATATTTATCATTGCACAAGAAAGGACGTAAAAATGGGGGACAGCGAACAAATGCGTGGTTTTATTTAAATAAATAAAGTGATGCCAGTACTGTGGAACGTTAAACACGAACATTTGAAAAATAAAATAAAACGCCAGAAAGGGTATGAAAAGCTATTCAATCATTTCAATGGTATTAATAGTGAGGCATCGGTAGTGAAGAAAAAGTTGCAAAGACCAGTTTAATTTTTTAAAGGATTTCAAAATGCCATTGGTCGGTAGATCTAATTTAAGTTCTGACGAAGGAGAGGAAACGGTTAGTGTATTAATAAAATAAATGTTAGTTTGGAAAGGCTATAATTTGATATTTGACTTCTGGCTTATTTGCGAAACAAGCTGTGGACGAAATAATGCTGCTAGGAAGATTAAACCAATTATCTCTGGACCACTTGCATAGAAATGATGGGTCATCTGGTTCAAGCAAAACACATCACGCAAAAGCTAGTACTCCATATTCCAGAATAAACTTACCACATATGTTTCCAATATCAGTTGAAGATCCTAACGTAAACAGTAACGAAAAACTTCAATTTGTTGAACAATTACCAATCCATGCAAGTCACTGCAATAGAAAATTACAAGTATAATAACGGAAATGACGTAAATTCACAATATCAATAATGTCTTTGGTATATTTACATATGCTTTATTGCATTTACTATTACTAGTTATAATATAGAAATTGAAATAAAATGAATTTAAGTTGAGTTTATTAAAGAGATTTTAGATGTGCTATTACTTCGCAGATTTCTCTTCTAACTGCTTTTGCTTCATTAGATAAATTTTTATTTGTTGTTGGCTCCATACCAGATAACTCCACAGTATTTATGGACTCCTCAAAGTTTCAGCTAGATGAACGACGTAAGAATTTATGTAAATGTAAATGTATTAAATATGTAAAGTTATGTAACAGAAAGCAAGTAGAATCGTAGTAACTTTCTCAGGATTTAAATTGATGGTAGTTTACAATATTCTGAAATGTGAAGATAAAATCCCAAATGCGTTTTCGACTTTCACGCGAGCTGAGCTAAGTGTTCGATTAAAGACAATTACTTCACTTGTCTAAATAGAATGCGCAAATGGTTTTAAAATGTTCTTTCGCAGTGCAAATGCTGCGTCTGTAACGAACACATTAGGCAATGGTTCACGAAATCACAATTTGGGGCTCGGGTAAATTTAATTCTTCGCATTCCAATTTCCTAAAAAATTTTCCGTTAGCAAATACCCCACCACCTGAGATTCGACCATTCGCACGCACATTCACCATCAAAAAATTGCTATTGCTATCAACAATTGCAATTAGAACACTAAATGTTTTTTTATAATTAAAATAAAATGAACCACTATGAACTGGTTTTGTAATGCTGATATGTTTTCCATTGAGCGCTCCTATACAGTTGGGGAACATTGATTTTTCATAGAAGCTTTCTGCTACATTTAGCAATTCTTCAGGATTTTTTGGAACCTGAAATCAGTTTATTTTTCTTAAATATATATATTTCAGGACAGTTTTAATATACATTTTTGTATGTTAAGGAAGTCTATTAAAATTTTTATTATTGCTTCACAGGTCTCAATTACAATAACACTAATTGTTTGGAGCGATATTATCGTTGAAAATTTCTGGTCTTCGAAACAATTACCAGTCGCTAAATATCTTAATGTTATTGCCAAACGATTTTCTGCACTTACAGCTTCTCTCATTATTGTGTTTTACTTTTCAACATAAATATTTTTATATTATATATTATAACTTTCGATAAAAGATCATAAAAAGTTTCATCATTCATTCGCATGAAATTTTTATAGTCCTTCGGTTCACCTTTCCGCAATGTTTTTAAAAGTTTGAAATTGGAAAATTCTTCTTTTATAGTTAGCCATTTTTTTGACCAACGTCGTTTATTTTTTAATCTATGTTTCTATTCCTCCGCTTCCATTATTTCGTCATTAACAAATAACGCAATGGCGTACGCTGCCATCCTTACTCTACAAAAATAATGCACAAATAAGATTGCACAAACACGTTGTATGGCTGCGTTGTACCGTTTGAGGCCAAAGCGTCAAAAACTCTTCATACAACTTGTTGGTATAACCGTTGCAACGACTGAGGGCCGCATAAGGGGTCACGAAAATACCTACTGTGCGCAATATTTATTTATTTCACAGTTCACTTCACCAATCTTAGTTGGCAACGCCACATGTATATAATATTGATTTTCGTCGACGAAAGCCGTAAGCTGGGTGCATTTCATTTCTACACGTGTTAAAAAATAAAAGTTATTGGCAAACTGCGCATAAAAGTTCTTATGAGAACTAATTAAAAGTAGCAGCATCAAGAAATTTCAACTATTTATATTTGTTTTCGTTTTTCTGTTTTAATTTTTTCTGTTTTAATTTTTTCTGTTTAATACGACACGGCATGGAGTACATAGATCCATTGTCAATGCCCACCAAAAGTGGAACGATATTGTGTTGCGAATGTGGTACGTCGATCGAACCAAATCCTTCCAATATGTGTGTAATGTGTCTACGTAAAAATATAGACATTACGGAGAATATACCGAAACAGGCAGTATTGCATTTCTGCCGTAACTGTGAACGTTATCTACAGCCGCCCGGTGAGTGGGTAACCGCAACACTAGAATCCCGAGAACTACTGGCTTTGTGCTTGAAAAAGTTGAAAGGTTTAAAAACAGTCAAGTTAATAGATGCGGGTTTCGTTTGGACAGAACCACATTCTAAACGCATAAAAGTCAAATTGACAGTACATGGCGAAATTAATAAAGGAACTGTACTTCAACAAGTATTTATTGTGGAATTCACTGTGCAGAATCAAATGTGTGATGATTGTCACCGTACCGAGGCGAAAGATTTCTGGCATTGCTTGGTGCAGGTGCGACAACGCGCTGAGAACAAAAAGACGTTTTACTATTTGGAGCAGCTGATTTTAAAACACAAAGCTCACGAAAATACCTTGGGCATTAAGCAATTGCACGGTGGTTTGGATTTCTATTATGCGAATTTCAATCATGCAAAAAAGATGATTGACTTTTTGCAGTATATGGTGCCAGTTAAGGTCACCACGTCCAAACGTTTGATATCACATGACATTCATAGCAACAATTTTAATTACAAATATACATGGTCTGTGGAAATAGCGCCTTTATCGAAGGATAGTGCAGTTTGTCTATCAAAGAAATTGCGTCAACAGCTGGGTAATCTTTCTCCCATTTGCTTGGTGTATAAAGTTGCCACCGGTATACACTTAATTGATCCAATGACGGCGCAGATATGCGAGTTACCAGGACAGATGTTCTTCCGCAATCCTTTTGAAGCGCTATGTGATCCCAAACAATTGGTCGAATATGTTGTTATGGATATTGAACCTATCATGCATAAGGATCGAAAACATATACCGGGCATGGGACAAGTATCGCTTCGTCATGTCTTATGCGATATTTGGGTGGTGCGCTCTTCCGAGTTGGGCATCAATGAAAATACGACACACACACGTTCACATCTTGGTCATGTGCTGAAGGTAGGCGATTCCGTAATGGGTTACAATTTGGGTGAAGCGAATGTAAACAACACCGAGTTTGAGAATTTGTCTTCGGATCAGATTCCTGATGTGCTGCTGGTGCGTAAATTGTATGCTGATCGTGCAACACGTAAAGAAAAACGCAAATGGAAGTTGCTTCATTTACCCAACGAGCTAAACGATAGATCCAGCGAGGATGACTACCAAGAATTCCTTGAAGATTTGGAAGAGGACAAACTTTATCGTCAACAGATTAACATTTATTATGATAAAAAATCGCTGCCTGTGGACAATAATGATGAGCAAGCGACAAACGGTGACATACCACATATTGCTCTGGCAGAAATGTTGGAGGATCTGGTGTTGGACTGTGTAGATGACGCCATGGGTGAAGATAACGCTCATGGAGATGCTGCTGTCGAAGGACTTTGAAAATTTTATTTTAATTTAAATTATCATTTCAAATAAATTTTATCGAGAGCATGTAATAAAGAAAATAATTTTGTAAATCCTAAAGTGTGTTTTCCAAACTATTTTTTCATTTGGTCGAATAGTTGTTTCACCAGCGGTAAAACATGCTTGCGTGTGGCTTTTATGTTGCTCATCTTATAGAAGCTGCCGTTGAGAAAATTACAATTTTCATAATGCTGTAAACAAAGCTCTGGCTCAGTATTTGCCAAAAGCTTGTCACGTATCGTTTGACATAGACCATTGGATTTAAAGTCTAACAAACCAATATCACGTTGCACGCTACCTTTTTCAACTAACATACCAATTAGCATTACGATTGCAGAATTTGTCTCCTCTGCGAACGCTTTAACCGCTTTTGCTGCATCGGGTTTCTGTATGAATTGTTGCACTAACATTGGAAAACCTGGTATAGCAATATTTACACTGCCATCACCGTTTGCAAGTATTTTTAAATCTTTCCGCAATAGTTGCATTGATGTTAAGCCGGTTATATCGGCACGCGCCACCACTAGGGCGTCGAATAATTTCGTGCGCTCAGTTAAAGACCTTCCGTTAGGTAGCTTATCTAGTAATTCTTCAATTTTTGCACAAATTTCGATATCTTTTGGTGTGGCACGATTTGCCGACTCACTGAAATTTACTGTATCTAGCACTATTGTGCTGCGCAACAACGTAAAAATTGTCTCATTGTCTGTAACTACAGTTTCAGGCGATGTCATTTCAATAGACTTGAGTACCTCTTCTGCTATTAACGTCGCGCATGAACCTACTAATTCTATATGTCGTTTGCAAACATTTGATAACTGTGCTTTCTCATCAAAAGCGCGATGATCAAAAACTTCCAGGCAACGCGTAGCGAAAGGGCTAACATGATGATCTACCAAAATAAACTCATTGCGTGTTAAAAAGTCCTGCTGCAGGTCATCGCGAAAAGTTAAGTGCTCGTCACCAATTGCATGTTGGCGGAAAACGTAATTCACTTCAGTTTTAAGTGTATAATCTCGGCGTGGTATATTGAGGACTGGTAGAAAATTACGTGTGATTTGGTTATTGGAGACATCATTTTGTTGTTGATAATGGTAGGCAAGTGTGACAGCACAAACGGCCGAATCCAAATCGCACGACTCATTTCCCAAAACAATGCAAATGGGCTCCTAAGGAATGATACTTTAAAATTTTTTGTATATGAAACACGTAAATTCATACTGTCGAATTAACAAATCTGCGGCTTTGTTTCAAAAAATTTAGCATGCTTCTGTAAATTTAATAAATATCTTCACTTTGGACTAAATATATAAAACTATTCATTGGTAATTGACTTTTATTGCTTATACACAAATTCGTTGCAGTGACTGTAAACAACACCTGCCGGCAGAATAACAGCTGATTCAAAATTACTACGCTGGCGTACACAACAAACAAACAAACAAACACAACGGCGTCATTTTATGTGTCGAGAAATTCGCGTTTACGCTATCAATTGAAATTAATTATTTCAACTAGGTTTATGTTGTTTTTTTGTTAAATTGCATATTTTTATCAATTTTTATCAAAGTATGAAATAAATGAATATATTAAGTTTAGGTACCCGCACCACTACTTGTCGACGAAGCAGTTGCAGCGGCGACAAGCAATGCGGGATCTGGCTTTGCTCGTTTAGGCAGTGTCGCTGCCCTTAGATATGGATTATCTATATTTGGGTTCTCTAAAATAGCCTTATTGGTGGTTGAATTAGGTTTGATATCATTTTCAGGCTTCATTTCCTTTTCACTTTTTGTCTCTTTCATTTCGCCATCACCATCATCTTCGTTGCCACTTTCATTTTCGTCATTTTCGTCTATAAAAATGAAAACACTGCATCAACCTCAGTTTCAGGAAATTTAATTTTGTGCATTACGCTTACCCTTGGATGTCACGTCTTCTGTGCGATTTGCTACTAAGTAATGATATTCCAACTCTTCAAAATCAAATACTTGATCTGTCGGATTCAAAGCGGCCAGATATGGCGGGAATGCTGGTTTGCAGGCGATTACTGGAACATTTTTTTAAATATATTATTATTTTCATTTTTGTGGAAGCATATAAAAATTAAAGTGATTTTACTCACAAGGAAACATGTTGTCCTCATTGTCAAAAAGACTATGTGTTTCAGATGTCTTTGACAGAAATTTTGTTAACGCTTTTTCAACATCTCTTTTTTGGTTAGCTGCCTTTTCACGTATAGCTTCGTACTCTGTCACAGGTTGTTTATGTGTCTGTAAACAAAATATTTAACAAAATTTTAGTAGAACATATGAATTTATTTACCGGTGTTCGCACATAAGCGTGCGGATCAGGCAACGCCGGCAAATAGTTGGGAACATGCGGTGGATGTGAAGATTTTGTGCCCGCTTGTAGTAAATTCAGTTGCTTCTGCTGTGATGCTTGTGATGGCATTGGTATTATCTGCCGACCATCACGCTTTGCAAAAGATTCAATACCCTGTACAGATATGCCCATATTGACAAGCGCTACAATCACATCACCAATTACTGGTATGGTACGTCCGGAAAGCTCACAGAAACTTCGTGCTGATTGTCCTACCTCTACAAGTACTAGAATTCATAAATTGCTTTAATTCCTCAAAAATAGTAAATAATTATAAGAAGTTTACAGCTTTGTAGCAATTCAGTAAGCGTCTCTAGACACTCCTTATCAACGCTGTCAAATCCTTTTTCCATTAAAATTTGTGATACAGCCAAGCCTAAGATTTTGCGTCGCGGATTAGAAGATTGCGTGGAATCCGCTTTATCCATTTTGAGTTGTGTAGCTTATTTTCTTTAACTTATTTTGTAGTATTGTACTTTTGTACATATGTTTTCTGTTTACAAATTTTAATTCAACTTATTCTGCTTCCTTTTTGTGGCACAATACACAATAGAAAAATTTTTGGTATTGCCAACTACATTGTGTAATTATTCGGTACGAAAAATTGTTGTTTACACTTATTATCTATTTCGTTTCTATTATTTATATTGTTCCATAAAAACCTACAACGTAAAATGAAATTGACAGATTGATATGCATTTGTTAACTTTTTACTTATAGTATTTCGTAAAAATATTCTTCAATTTGAAATAAAAATTACATCTGGCATTACCATGAATTGTCGAAAAATAGCAAGCAATGCGAAAACCAGTCGATTCTTCTTCAGCAAAGTAAATTAAACGTAGTACATTGTATAGGGCATGTAAGTAACCGAAGAATCATATGGTTTTCAATATTTTCCCACAGCTGAGAGCACCTGATCGAATTTGGGCCTTTTCCGGCGCAAAGCTTTAAATAAAGGGACGTAAAATAAAAACTTTTCTTGTGAAAGTGTATTTTTAATGGAAAATATTAAAAATATTAAATAATATTAAATATTAAATTTAATTAATAATTTAATATAAAATTTTCTAATAAATTTGAATATAAAATTAATATAAAATTTTAGAAGCAAAAGTTAATTGAATAGTTAATTGTTGTATGAATTGCTTTTCCTCACCACCTCTGACGTTGCAATGTAGGCGCGTTACCGATCTTTTTTGGGTGTTCGGTTCCCCAGGAGGCCTAATTTCAACCATATGATATTTACAATGCTAAGCCAAACTACTTGTAATAATTTAAACAAAAATAAATATATAAAAATCAGGCACAAATCAAGTACATTAACAGTACATTATAAAAACAAAACAATCAGCTTGTAAGAATTTAAACAAATATATAAATCATAATTGTATAAAAGTCAGGTACAACAATTTTGGTAACAATAACTAGGGAAATTGCAGTCTTCGACAGACAAATATTTGGACAATTATCAAATATTTCAGATCGACGGACATAGATATAAATTCCGACTCACATAGGCAGACAAACGGCACCAAACACGACAACACTCTATAGCAGATTTGTGCCTTATTTGAAACAATTAGCCGCTTTAGTAGTAGAATATTTGAGGCAAACCTAATAAAGTGCTGTTAAGTTAATAATAAAGTATGTTTTTCCCCTTTTCTTCCTCATTCCATTTCATTCTTATTGTAATTTCTTTCATTCTAAAAGCATTCGCCTGCGTATGTGTGAGTCAAAAATTTAAGTTTTGTTACTTATAGGTTTATACAATGACGCAGTAGCAGGTAGAAAAACAAATAATTTCGAATACTTTTAATAATATAAATCTCATTTAGTTGCTAAAATTTTAATATTTCAACACATTTGAAATTTATTTGCTTTTAACAGAGAAAAAGAGCAACTAAATATTCAAATACCCGCTCGAAATAATATATTGCAGCAGTGTTGAGTTGACAGAACGTCCAATACGCAGACACAAAGAAAATATAAAATCACAAGAAAAAGAGTTGTGTTACTTTGTTTTGGAATATTGTCCCAAAAATCAACACGCAATAAACGCAACGTAAAAAAATATTAATATCATATTGCTAGTGTTATCACCAAAATGCAAAACGCTGATGTAGAAGCTTTGAACGCAGTAGGCAAGGAATTGGATCGTGTTATATATAAATTGAAAGATATACGTGAAAATGCTGCTGCCGAAATCGCCGATGTCGCTACACTGTTGGAAGAGTTGACGAAAGTTTTAAACAAGGCAGAACAAGAAATGTCAGGCACTATAAATACAAGCACCCAAGTAGATGCACCTTCCGATGTAGATGATCCCATGGCTGAACAAGCTGATATGCAAGTCGAAATGGAACGTAAGTTACAATGCACACTACATTTATTTGCATTAATCAATTCCATTTACAGCTGCAAAACCACGACTTAATGAGTGTCAGGTCAAACATGTACTGGAAACACTACAGAAAGCTAATGAAAAGTTGCAACGAATATCCGCAGAGCATCGCGATTTACACGGTGCCGTCTCCAAAGTAGGCAAAGTAATCGATCGGAATTTCGTTTCGGACTTCACGGCTACAACGCGTATTGATGCGTTTCAAGATGAAGAAAACTTGATGTTGCTTAATAAAGTAATGGCCAAGCATTATTGCCGGCAAGGCATGGATGATGTAGCGCGTTTATTAATCAAGGAATCGGGTATGCCCGAAGAAATGGCACAAGAAGTGTTTGACTCGGAGAGTAGTTTCGCAGAGATTTATCGCATTTGGAAGGGTATACAACAGCAGGAGTTGGGACCTGCATTAGAATGGGCAACACGCTATTCCGAGGAATTAATTGCCAAAAATTCAACACTCGAATTCAAATTATACCGTTTAGCATTTCTGCAAATAATGTCGCGTGGCATTAGCGCACAAACCGAGGCGATTGCTTATGCACGCAAGAATTTCGGCAAATTTATCGATCGTTTCGAACACGAAATACAAAATTTAATGGGTTGCTTCATATACCTGCCCATGGGCATAGATAATTCGCCGTACAAGCATTTGATCTCACCACAGGTATGGATGGAGGCATCATATGTGTTCATGAAAGATGCGTGTCATACCTTGAGTATTAGCAAAAATTCGGCATTATCGGTGGTTATTAATGCGGGTTGTACCGCATTGCCGGCGTTGCTCAATATTAAGCAGGTTAGTATTTATTTATTTCTAATGATTGATACGAGTAATATTTTATATGGTATTAAAAATTGGTTTTGTTTTCTTTACTTTAGGTTATGCAGTCACGTCAAGTTTTAAGCATTTGGAATGCGCGCGATGAGTTGCCCATCGAAATTGATCTTGATCCAGAGTACCGTTACCATTCAATTTTCGCTTGTCCCATATTACGTCAGCAGACCACAGAAGATAATCCGCCGAAGAAACTAACATGCGGACATGTCATCTCCAATGATGCATTGCATAAGCTTAGTAATGGTCATATACTGAAATGCCCCTACTGCCCCGTTGAACAGAATGCCGATGATGCCATACGAATCTACTTTTAAATAAGACGCGATTAATTACACATTTATGGATATTTAATACACGAATCGTAGCTTATTTTCGCCGAAAAGCATTAATTAATTAAAATCATTATATTTAGTGTTAAATCATTCTACGAAAATGTGTTTGTGTTTGTGTGTGTAGCAGAGGACTTGAAATTTAGTCATTTAAGTTATCGTAATTACGGTATTTTACGAAACAAAAAGCTTATACAATATTATATAATGGCGTTTTTTGAGATTAAAAACTTTTTAGAAAATTACTAATGGACCTCCAGTTGATTTTTGGTTTATTCGCATGTAGAATCACAAATGTTTTACTTTTCAGAAGTTTATTTTGCGTATCGACCACTTACATTCGTAAAATTAACAGTATTTCTTGCAATAAATTACATACAAAAATATCACCTATATAGTATAGTCCATTTACCAGTAAGGTCACGCTATTGCAGCGTGAAATAGTGGCGGTTCCACTTCCGGCAACTCTGTGTCCTCATGATTATGTATAAGTTTAAATAGGCCTGTACCGATTGAAGCGGGCATGCCCAGTATAATACGCTCGGAGACACCATCCACGGCATCCGTTTGACCAAAGTAGGCGGCATCGAATAAATGATCGGCGGTTTTTTCGAACTGCAAAGTATTATTATTTTTAAGTTAGGAGATGTTTAGGCAGGTTTAATTCATGATTTTCAAAATCAAAAGGAGAGGAAGGTTATTGCCTGGGAATTACATAAGTTATGTGGTGTAGTTATGGACCGAAAAAACTTCGGTAACGAATTACATTATGTCATTTTTTATAACAACTATCGGAAAACATTCTATTCGGTATATGCGTGCTACAGGAAGATTTTTGAAGTAGTTTGTACACTGACCAGGGTTCAGGTATATTTTTACTGTTGTTGTAGTGGCATAAAACATTCCTACCCAAGATATTTTTGGAGAAATACTACCGAGTTGACAGTCCTCGATTTCGTGGATTTAACAGCTGTTTTGGGATTGTTTTCGATATCTTAATTATTGCTTGAGTACTCCATTGTAAAGTGAAATGCACCGATTTTAGTCAAAATGGCATTATTAAGAAGTAGAGATTGTTGCCTCTCTAGTCTCTGCTATCTTCTAGTTTAGAAACGCAACACGAAAGGAATTATGTAGGGATTGACGTAGGGTCATAAGGGCTTTTATAAAATAAAAAAAAAAAAGTTGAGGTTTCTGCGACATATTGTTGGATATATCTTGTTTTTTGTTTAGTTATTTAGAAAAAATCGCTTACACAAAGAGACGGACGGAGAAAGGATAGGCAAGGTTCAATCAAACTAATAAAAGTATAATCATTTATTATCAATACTTACCGAAGCCAGATTGAAGACACTCTCACGCATTTTGGCCAAACCATGTCGCGTTATGCCCAGCACTTCACCGCGCGACGTCATCTGACTGGCCAACAGCATAATATGACGATGATCAACACTCATGCCATGACCTTCCATCACTTCGGTGATTTCCGTCATGATGGTGGTGCGCGCCGCTTCAATACCTAATGTATTGTAAACTTCCCAGATATTGTTGCTCTTTGTATGTGCGCCGACAACGCCAAAAGTGGCCATAACATCGCGTAAACCTGCGCCTTCAATGCACAACTTATAGGTGGCCGGTGTGTGTGCATCATCAATGGCGATGACAGCGCGTGAAATGTTCGGCAAACCGGCAACAACGACATTCTGTATGGCTATGGTGAGACGTTGCAGTTCGGCGTTGAGTGTGGCACCATGTTTGGAGGTATCAATGTGTACGGTTATTACTGAAGAGCCGACGACATCTACTAGCGCCGGTTTGATGCGCAGTTTTGACGTGCAAATGCTGGTATGTAGAGGAAGTAGCGTTTAAAATTACGTAGTTTAAATGATTTATTGCGTGCACTTACGAGTAACGTACTGTTTCGGCATTGATCTCTAAACCTAAAACTTTTATGCGATTCAAATCCAAGCGTATAACTAGGAAACAGTCATCTGGCCTATACACCTCTTCGATGTAAGATGATATCTGCATGAAAATTTTAATTAGTATATCGCATATTGTGAATTTAATCGTACTATGCTTCCATGGCACTTACCTCGCCGAGCGTAGTCTTCTCAATGCGCGCCTTTACTTTACGCGCAAATTCCATGCTTGTGTTATTTTCAATTTCAGCGGTTATAATAGGCGTTGAAATTGTTTTTGTCGCATTGATAATTTCGACAATACGCGGCACACCCTGTACATAAGAAATTTTTTAAATAAAGTTGTATATTTTTGATAATATGTTATAACAGATGAAGACAGATTAAGTCGCGTTAAGTTAATGTAGAGAACTGAAGTTATTTTAGACACATTTATTCGAGATGCAACTTTGTTGTTTTATCATTGAAATAATTAAGAATCGTAAGTTTCAAATTACGTTGAAATAGAGTTGTAAATATATACACTGGCTTTTACTAGCAACATATTCTAGATATTTTCTATATATTAATGATATACACACCTGTGTAATATTCATGGAGGCGACACCAGCGAAATGGAAAGTTTTCAATGTCATCTGTGTGCCCGGTTCGCCAATACTTTGCGCTGCAACAGCGCCCACAGCGGTGCCAGGTTCCGTTACAGCACGATTGTATTTATCATTGACCCAACGCATAAATGTGCGTATTTGTTTTTCGGACAGGCGTTCAATTTCGTTGGCCAATTTCGGATGACGTCGGTATTTGGCTTGTATATCGGCGATTTTCTGTGCGACTTTTTCGATAAATGTCCTGTTGTGGTAAGTCAAAGAGAGTTTTACTAATTTTGCACACATACATACATATTATATTAAATTTCTTACATAATTTCATTTTGAAAATCTTTGCGACTCATGGTGAATTCATGCTCTGTGAGTATTTTACGCGCTACTGGTGAAATTTCCGCTGCGGTTTGCGGTGTACTTTTACGATCAGGCATGATGGCGCGCAAATGATTTAGTTGACGTACAAAATCAACGGGTTTATTTTTGACTTCCATGAAAACGGGGTCCAAACCGTCGCCGCCATAGATCAACTCAACTATTTCGCCAATAGCATTACGTACAGAGCCATCGTAGTGCACAACTAGATCTTCCAGGCACTGCCAGGGGAAAAATATGATTTATAAGTAAAATTTGTCAATATTTATTGGAAACAAATAGCAAACAAAATCAGCGTACCTTCACTAAACGCCGCTGCAGATAACCAGTCTCGGCTGTTTTTACAGCAGTATCGACTAAACCCTCACGTCCAGCCATTGTATGGAAAAAAAATTCGGTAGGCGTAAGACCCGAGTAGAAACTATTTTGTACGAAACCTCGTGCTGCCGGTATGGCGGCTGTTTTGAAAGTAAAAAAAATTCAATAATACAACAGTAAATATTGAAAAAATATACACATATTTTCCCTTCTTACAGAATTTTTCGAAATGTGGCAGTGCACGATTCTCAAATCCATTTGGCACACGCTTGCCATTGATAGCCTGTTGACCGACGCAAGCAATCATCTGTGAAATATTGATGTTGGAACCTTTTGAACCGGACAGTGCCATAATCAGTGCACTATTTGTGGGATGCAGTTCACGGAAGCAAGCTTTAGCTGCCTGTTCACGAATCGAAGAGAGTTCACGCAGCATTACCGCCTCCAATGTTTGCTCCGGTGTACAACCGGGTTGACATTGTAGTGTACCCTTTTTCATTTCCAAAATGTATTCATTACATTTGGCATAGCCGTTTTGCAATAGCTTTTGTTTTTCCTCCAACAACTTATTGCTGGGCGTTACATCGCTGATGCCGAAGGAGAAGCCACGATTTTGTATGAAATATGAAGCAATCTGTAAGTGTAAAATTGGAGCTTAGTATTTAAATTAGTAAAAACTGGAGTACGCTTCTTAAGATCAAGTTAATTATTTTGTTTTGGTTCCAGCAGCAATATGTAGCCTCTTGACCGCAAAATATTAGGTCTAGTGAAAAGAAATCCATTATTTTTGGTCACCGATATTTACCGATTTAGGTCAAGTATACACCGTTTTACTCGATAATTTGCTGCCATTTTGAAGGTAACTTTATTTCCACTCTCATAGAAACCCTCGTCCATATTGGCAAACAACTGGGACAGTCGATTTTCACAAGCTTCTCTTGAGGAGAATTTTTCCTCGCAAAATCATTCGCCATAGACAAGAATAGGTAGTAATCACTTGGTGCCAGGTGGATGCTATAAGAACCTCCCAACCAAGCACGCGGAGCTTTGCACGAGTTGCTATCGATGTGTGTGGTGTGGCGTTGTCCAGGCGGAACACAATTCCTCTCCTAATCGGCCAAAGCTGGCGGCTTCTGGGCGATTGCATCCTTCGGACGGTCTAATTGTTGACTGTCCTGGTCCGAATTAGGAGTTCGGCCGTAGGGGAGCAGCTCATAGTAGATGATACGATGCCAATCTCATCAAACACATAGCAAAACCTTCCTGAATGTCAACCCTGGCGTGGCCACCGTTTGCGCCGGCTCACTGCGACTCCGCTTGACGTTGTCGTAAGTGACCCACTTTTCATCACCAGTAACCAACCACTTCAGAAAGTGATCGATTTTATTGCGGTTCAGCAACGATTCGCAGATGGAAATTCGGTCCATAAGGTTTTTTTTTTGTGTTAACCCGCGTGGCGCCCATACATCGAGCTTCTTTTTGCTTCCAACCCTATTTAAATAGTTCCAAACGGCAACGTTTTGTGCAATGTTTAGCTCCTGGGCATTCGAAACAGCGCTTACATGACGGCCGGAGTCGACGATTTCCATTATTTTATCAAATTTTGATTGAAATCAAAATTATCGAAATGGAATCGACGAAACCCAAATTGCCCATAATTTAGCTGTTACAGTATCAGGACCATAAATCATTGCTGTTGTCCATTTTTGACGCGTATTCAAACAATACTGAGCAAAGTAACCACAAAACTGTCTGAGAAGTTTTTTATTACGAAATCCTATCTTTCGTCGTAACCCGATCGCACTTATACAATGCGAGATACAGAAAAATATATGGAAATATAATGGATTTCTTTTTACTAGACAAAATATTTCGTTTATTTCATAGCACTTGTGACTAAAATAGTGTCAACCTGAAAAATCCGCTGACCTCCTAAGCTTATCTGGAGCTTCTACACGACAAAGAAAATTTCCATGATAAACTACGGTATCATGGTATCATTCTATGGTATCGGAATTGACCCGGAATTTATGCGGCCAAGGGTCGTTCTTTCGGCGATCTAACCGTTAAGGATCGATAAGTAGTAAATCTCTACACTTTTAATCGCTATCGTTGCATTTGTGAATCGTTGAAACGACAACTGAGAGGATAACCGGGATAACGTGATATGACGTAGTGTCTATAAACTAAATTCTCGATAATGAAAATATGTACATAAATAATTTCTGTTAATTCCTTAAACCCACAAACAAATACCCAAATAACTGTTATAAAATTGATGAAGGAGAGAATTTCTATAAATAAAATACTGACGTTATCACTATAACGCAGCGATAGCTAATTGATATGCATGCAATATACAAGAAGACAATGAAGTACTAAAATATTGAAATTGCTTCCCGGATTTTTATAGAAATTATACAAATTTAGTGAACAGCTGATAGTTGCTATCATTAAATTTGCAGCAAAGACAAAACATGTCGTAAACACTATAATTAAGAGAGCACAGCACCCGTTGGGCCGATAAGATATTGAATAACAATATTTGATGAATGAATTAAACAATTAAAAAATACAAGGGTGGGTACAAAAGAGATAGCATTGCCTTTTTCACGGCAAAAATATTTAATTTTTTTCTTTACAAGTTAATATGATAAAAAATTAACAAATACATGTATATAACCGACGCGGGAAACATTCATAGATAGTATGCCTTAATCACTGAAGTACAAACGTATTATATTTGTTTATAAAACTTGGCAACGGCCAACGCGTCAGAGCAGTTTGTCGTGATTTCGCAAAGTGCTGGCTGTTGTGCCCATTACCGTAGTTTCTACTGCCAAAGTGAATACAATGAGAGTTGAAATTCTGGCATGGTTGTGCTTCATACTAATACTCGCATTTGCCGAGGCTTTTATAGAGCCTCGGACAGATTTGGGGGAAATTGTGAGTTTGCAATAAAATATTAAACAGTTAAAATTTTTGAAGTAAAAGTTTTAGTGTTAAAACGGAGTGTTAGTTAAGATATTTAATTGGAAGATATTTAAGCATAAAAACCGTGGGAGTATTCAAAATAAAATAAATAGAATTTATGTGTGTATTAAAAAATATGTACCAGGCAGATTTTCACACTCGAGCATACTACAAACACTTGAATTTAAGTTTTTACAGCAACGTACATTATTTTCGTTATTTCGTTATAACCCTTCGCACGTGGTTGAATATACACACATACTCATTTACGTAAAAAATCTCATAAAATAATTTTCTTTTTTTCCTTAAGGAGCTCAATCTTTACAAAGGGAAGATGTTTTTAAATAAGAACTGTAATATTATAAATTCGATAGTTGGCAACGCGGAAATGAATTTGAAGCAACAGTTCTAATTTTCTATTTTACTTCCGATTGCATGCAGTTGCGCTTTAATTAAAGCAAAATAAAATGAAAATAGGCTTTAAACTCATTTGCGAAAAATATGAGCTTATTGAACATTTAAACAATTTTACATATGCACATATGTTCATATTTACTCATAAGAGTGTCAATTTTATATTCAGTAATTTGCTTAAAACACAAATTAAAAGCCGTCTTATTATTTTTTACTTCAACAGCAAAATCGCATTGTATCGGGTAGCCCAGCCTCACGTGGTCAATTTCCGTGGCAAGTAATTTTGAAAAAAGATCCAGTTGAAGATTTGCTATGCGGCGGTTCAATTATCGCAGTAAATTGGGTACTCACCGCGGGACATTGTACATATGGCCTAACGTCTGTATTTATTATGTTCGGTACTCTACTACTTAATAATCCCAACGCGTTGAATATGACCTCAACCCAACTGTATATAAACCCGAATTACAATAGTGAAACTCTAAATAATGATGTATCATTAATTCAGCTACCAATGCCATTGACATTCAGCAAAACCATACAACCAATACAATTGGTGACAAATGATTATGCGAATTTTAATTTTATTGGACAAGTAGCCACAATTGCGGGATTTGGCCTAACCGACGATGATTATCTGGAATCCTCTAATATATTATTATATGCACAAGTGCAGATTATCAATAATAGTCAATGCGAAGAGGTATTCGGCTCAAGCGTGGTTATACCTTCAACATTGTGTGCGCAGGGTGAAAATGGCACTGACATGTCGATTTGTAGTGGGGATTCTGGTGGACCGCTAATAACACGCGATTTGAATGGCAACTGGATGCAGATTGGGATAAATTCATTTGTGGCACAAGATATGTGCACTATGAAGTATCCATCTGGTTATGCGCGTCTAACGTCATTCCTGAGTTACATTTCACAGGTGACGGGTATTGATTTCAACAGTTTTTGACTGCTTGTTTAGTGTCAGATATAAAATAAATAACATTTGGTACGAGTTTCAAATGATCTTATTCTTTTTATAAAAAAAACCTTTCAATTTGTTTTGTTTCAACTTTTTTTTTACTTTTTAATTAGTTCTTTTTTTTATTTTCTGTTAACCTTTTAATTATTTTTTTATATTTATTTTTTTTTTGTATTTTTATTTACTGTTATTTTTAAATGTGTAAATATTACTTTTAAGTAAAAAAGTGTACTTTTGTGTGATAACCTTTTCTCTTATATAGTGCGGCAAGAATATCTTAAAAGCTTAAATAGACACAATTCTTATGTAAATACACTTATTTATATATATTTGTATGTAAAACAAACTATTTCTGAAAATATAATAGTTTAAGTTTTTAAGAGTTTTTCTTAAGAAAAAATGAAATACGAGGTGCTTTACACATAAATATACAGTGTATCACAGAAGTATTCGGACTTATGCTTCAAACTTATGCAATCCATTCATTGTGGTTTGAACTTTAATTTAAATATAAAAATAAAACCTTTTTCGAAGAAAAACTTAAGCAAATAACACTTGGATGCGAACTCCAAACGCTTTAATCGGTTCTTTTCACTTATGAGCAGCTTAATGGGAGGAGTTCTTCGCACAGTTTCATCGGTAACGTTTATTCCACTAATCGTAGCGAGACTCTTAGGTCTCTCAGACCTTCCTGATCGCTGTCCTAATTTTAACGAACTCCTCTGCAATATGCTGTGGATGGTTGGTGTTTTCGTGATATATCTCTCTCTTTTTTTTCTAGATATATCTCTCAATGTTTCAATTTCATCTCAATGTTCTTCATTTCGTAAATGAAAATTTTTTTTTCCGAGATAGTTCCTTTTGACTTTCTACCCAAATTTTAGACAATTTATCGTGTTAAAGTTAAAATTGCCGAAACCAACAAGTTTTACAAACAATTATTGTGCCAAAAGCAATATTCTGCCAAAAGCAACGCGGATCTGTGCGGATAACGGTGCCTTTGCGATCCCGTTAAGATTAAAAATTCCGAATACTTATGATTAAATTCAAGTCAGTTCATGCTTATTCAGTTCAGTCAGTTCATTTGCAGGACTTTCTTTAAAAAAAAATAAATAAATTTTCGAATACCTTTGTGAGCTACTGTACATTGGTTTTGTTCTCTAAATATTTCCCGTAACCACTTCTCGTAATTCTTAATAAGATAAGATACGACATTCATAGTAAACCAATCACTAAGCATTCAAGATATATTGCTCTCATGCAGTGTTACTAAATTATATGCTGCAAAAAATGTGTTTGGGTGATTTACCGATATTCGATAGTACCTTTTTATTTTAGTTGATTGGAGTAAATTGCGTTGTTAGCGTTTGTGTTTTTTCACAAGCATTTTTAATCGCGGTTCTGATTACTAACACCAATTTGTTCATTTAAAGTATTTTAGTTTTCATAGGAAATTGTAAGAATGCTTTCACAAGCTTAAGAGTAATTAGACTGATAACGATTAGCTACAGAAAAGTATAAATGAAAAGACATGCCTTACTAATGACAAAAGTAATTATTACAAACGGAAGGTGAAAGTTTTTGAATTTTGTTACTTATATTATATTATCTAAATTACTGATATTTTTTAAATTTCAGTGTTTTTTGCTACTATTTGCTACTACAACAACAATGATGTTCTTTTTGTCATTATATATATATATACATATTTTGTATATTCACCACTTCTAAATGAGTTTTTAGTTGATTTAAGCTAAGTTTGAACATTTTACTTACCCTTGCCAATCTCCACATGCATTTGGTAGCATAGAGTTCACCGAAGTCACGGAGTATAACATAGAATATGCAGTTTTTCGTGCCCGAACCCAAAGTACTCTTATCCATCGAACCACAAATTAGCTCTGAGTTACGTATAATCACCCCTGAAATAGTAGTTTAAGGAGATTTTAAATTAAAATTACAAACAATTGATTTGCTTTTAAATAACTTACACGAATCTCGTACACACAGATCATAGTTGGTCGTATAGTTACGTCCCTTTGTTATTAAATTCGCCATTACCGGACATTGTTTGTTCGGACGCAACAGTAGACCGAATATTTGCTTGCCTGTCCAGAGTTTGCGTGGTTTCAATATTGCCGGTGGTGGCATATCGATGCGCATATTGGCATCGGGTCCGGCTAGAAAGCAAGCAGCTAATTGCATTGCTTGTTCCTTGGTAAGAAATTCATCTTTTTGTGTGAGCAAATAGCCGCCGGTTATGAAATCTTGTGTTGCTGCAATAAGTATTTCACCATTTTTCGGTGTTATCAAATTCGATTTATTGCCCATAAGTATTAGTGCTTCTGCACGTGCCTCTTCCGTTTGTGGCAAATGTAAATTCATTTCATCACCATCGAAATCTGCATTATACGGCGTACAAACACATTCGTTGAAACGGAATGTACGTTGTGGCTGCACCTTAGCCTGGTGACACATAATGGACATTTTATGTAGTGATGGTTGGCGATTGAAGAGCACTATATCGCCATCACATAAATGCCTTTCCACAATATCACCACACTTTAAATCGTGTGCCACTTTGTCACGATTGCCGTAGGCAAGATACTTTTTGAATGTGGAGCCACGTTGTTGTACATAATTGGCACCCGGATGCTTTTGTGTACCATTTTTCACCAGCTCTTTCATTTTTTGTATATTGGCGGGATTTACACGTTCTGGATAGGTAAGTATTTTTGCAACACGTTCAGGTACACCTACTTGGTGTATCATTAGGTTAGGATCTGGTGAGATTACAGTGCGTCCGGAGAAGTCAACACGTTTGCCAGAGAGATTACCGCGAAATCGACCTTGTTTACCTTTAAGTCGTTGCACAATGCCGCGTGTGGTTTTCTTGGGTGCCATATTCAGTGGAATTCCAGAGATTTCACTGTGAAAATATAGTGCGACGTGTAGTTGTAAAAAATCCCAATCTTCTTGGATGAGTTCAATTTTTCCACCACCCGTCATATGTTTCTGTATAACATCGTTGATAAGTAAGATTTCACTTTGCTTCATTGTCAAGTCATCTTCGGTACTTTAAAGTAATGAAGAAAACTTATTAACAGTTTTTTAAATTTATACAGTATATACTTACGTTCCTGCTTTTACTTCTGACAGCACAGAGGGGCGTATGCATACTGGTGGTACGAAAACGCGTGTCACAATCAAATTTGATGGACTAGCGTCATCTGAAGTCATGCCCAAAAGTGGTATATCGTTTTTCGGTATTGTTTTGAATAATTCCAATACTGTTAAAGGATTTAATTCCTCAACTTGGTTGTATGACGTTAGCATTTGCTGAAGCTCGTGATTATTTTCAGTTGCTTGCAGTAATTCATTTAACATATCGGTCATTATAGCATCTGGCTTTTTCCCTTTACACGGATCATGTAGAATTTTTAATAAACCTGGGCCTTTCTTAACACCGCCGTTAGGTGCTTCACAATTAGGGCATTTTGTCTGTTTTTTTGCTTTGTTTAATATTTGGCCATGCAAAGATTTCTTTGCTAAATATGATAGATTTGGATTCAGTAGTTTTTTCTCATATATACGTTTATCCACTTCGCGCAGCATAACATGCGAGCAGCTTTTACAGATCATTTGTAAAATTGAAATTGTAGAACGGAAGTGTCCAATATGGAATACTGGTAAAGCTAGATCCAAATAACCGAAATGACCGATACATTCATTCAGACCTTGACCACATGTGTCACAGGAGGCATCTTTGGTGCTAACACCCTACAAGTAAGTATATGTAAGGAATACATTTAATTAAAAGCATGTAAAAACTCTTACCATACGTTTATCCAACACGCCATAGGGTACCGGCTGGCGTTGGCCCTGGTACAGATTCTTGGAAACGATGCGCAAATGTGATTCTTGTTGTATTTCTTCCGGACTGCTGATGCAAAACTGCACATGGGAACTAGAAAATATACACATTATTTAATTGAATGTATTGCCATTGTGAGTCTTTTACATTTTTTTTATTACATCAGCCTCACGAAATTGCTCTTTCGGCATTTTGTTGAAATTGTTTAAAAAAACGAGCTCTTTTACGATAAACACAAATTTACTATTAACTCATGAAATTCATAACACGCCGCTTAAAACTTTGTTGTTTTGTTCGTTTATTACAACTGTCAAAACTAAAAGCAGTGTTGTATGTGCACTAAGGGGGTAAAATTTGATATTTTACCAGCTGTTCGTATAGTAAAGCCTTGCGTTAAATATTATTTATAATACCATTTTATTAGCAAATATTAATTTTCATGCCAAAAGACTGTACAGAAGTTTTAAAAATTTTGAATATAAAAATTCATTAAATGGAATGAGAAAATTTTTTTGGAAAACATTTCGACCAGTGTAATTACGCTTAATTTGTTCACACTTTCATAAAAGTAACACACCACTAATTACACTTATAATTTCTCATTTGACATTTGTTATTCAGTGACGTTCCGTTTTTTTTTTCTTTGGTGGAGCTGTTACGCGATTTCGAGTGGTCGAAAAAAGTCATATTTTATATTAAATTTACGATAATATCGATTCAATAAAGTGAAAAAATGTTGCGCACACTTTCCAGATGCAGCGAATTGCCAGTAGTGGCGAAACAATTGCAAAAAGTATGTAATCGCAGAATGCTAGTGACGACGACAACTTCATGTGGCCGTCGTCTCATTGGTTGGAGCATGTTGAGCCTGCTTCAGCGACAGCATGTAGCTCCTTTGGTTAGCTGCAGCTCACAACATAAGGCAGCAGCAGCGGCATTGGCAGCTAAAACTAAAACAACAAATTATAACATGTGCAGGAATTATTCATTTTTCGGTTTATTCCAGAATGCCGCCCAGTCTGGTGTACAAAAATCGAACAAATACGCAACGGAGGCGACCATACAAGTGCAACGCGTGAGTGTCCCACCCTTGCTTACCCTGCTTACCCTGCTTACCCTGCTTACCCTGTTACAAGCAAACGGTTCTATCTTTTTGACCCCAACTCTTTCGTATGCTGTTACATAACACATTTTGGCATAACATTATGGGGTAGTGATTTTGTATTATTTTTTTTTTTTTTTTGTGTTTGTGGCAAGCAATTGAAAAGGAAGGGGCTAAATTGCAAATATTTAGGAAAAAGATATAAACAATCGATAATATTTTCTGTTCGAAAGCAGAGAGATTGATAAAAAAAAATTTTTGTAGATATTTTTATATTTACTATTGCGTGTATTATCTACTGAAGGTCATTGAAGTAATTAATAGCAACGATGAATAAAACAATTGCATATGTGTATTTAAATTTGTATTAGAAGCAAACCTAATAGTAATGACATGATGTGTTCACGACAACAAGGCCTGTTATCGGTTGATTTTTTTTACATTTCTAATTTGGCGCGTGGTTTGCCATCAGCCGCTTATCAGTGATATTTTCGCAACAGCCTAAAAAATCTAAAACAGGTATCTAAAAGGAAATATACATACACATAGTTTAGAGTAGCATCAGAAGTTAATTAGTCACATCAACAATAATATCGTTAATTGTTAACTAGTTATTGGGTTGTTCGGAAAGTCATTTCGTTTTTTTTGGGGAACATGAAAGATAGTTTTCGTATAATGCCTTTCAAATGGCCATAAACAGTTGAATTCGACAAATTTAACCTCTCACCGATCTCTCGTGTTGTGATTCGCCGATTTGCATCAACTAATGCCTTTATCGCCTTCCAGACCGTGGTGCATCTTCGACATCAAAATTGCCGGATCGAAATTTTGCAAACCAGTTCTGGCACTGGCGTACTGTTAACACGCCTTCTCCATACACATCCGTCAATTTTTTTCTCGCTTGGACAGCATTTTTACCTTTTCTGAAGTTAAAAAGTAAAATATGACGAAAATGCTGCTTATTGCTCTCCATATTTAAAAAGGCACCAACCAAAAACTACTGGGTAGAATTAATAGAACTTTTTCACACACAAGCCTTGCAATATCAGCTCTCATGACATATAATGGTTATGGGGCTTAAGTGTGAAGTTAGTTTCGAAAAAACGTAATTAAGTCCTCTGGCGGGAAAAAACGAAATGACTTTCCGAACAACCCAATACATTATTTTTACGGGCAATAAGAGGTAAAGAGGAGAACAGCTGATTAAACTTCAAAGCTCGAGAGCCGGTTTTTTTTTTAACCACAAACACACCGAAAATGTTATACTTTAACGTAGTTCAGTTATCATAAATGCCTTGGACACACATAAGTATATATGTAAACGTATTTTTCAACATGTAAATATTGGTTTTCATTTATTTGGTTTAGTTAATTACGTATGTATGTGTTCGAACTGCACTAACTTAAATTGGATTAGAATTTCAATGTAATTATAAGTTTGGTTTTTAACAAATTCAACAAATTTGGTGTTCATGCAGCCATTTAAGCTGCATAGGCTCGATAAAGGTCCGGAAACATGCGTCACACTGACTAAAGAGGATGCCACCAAATATTACACCCAAATGCAGACGATTCGTCGCATTGAAACTGCCGCTGGGAATTTATACAAGGAGAAAATTATTCGTGGTTTCTGTCACTTGTATTCCGGACAGGAGGCTTGTGCCGTAGGTGAGCAGAACATTAAAATGTAAATTACAATTCAATATACAAGTTTCGATCACAAAATATTTTTCTAGGCATGAAAGCTGCAATGCGTGAACAGGATAATATAATTTCTGCTTATCGTGTGCACGGTTGGACCTATTTAATGGGCGTCTCGCCAGTGGGTGTACTTGCTGAGCTGACTGGGCGTCAGGGTGGCTGTGCCTTGGGCAAAGGTGGCTCTATGCACATGTATGCGCCAAACTTCTTCGGCGGCAATGGTATTGTGGGTGCACAGGTGTGTCAGAAATATGAAAAATTTATAAATTAATAATTATGTTTTCATGCTTCATAATGCAGCATTGATTATTAAACTTTTGTTTCCAACAGGTACCACTTGGTACGGGTGTTGCACTCGCCTGTCAGTACAAAGGTAATGGCGGCGTCTGCCTATCACTATACGGTGATGGTGCTGCCAATCAAGGTCAAGTGTTCGAGTCCTATAACATGGCTGCATTGTGGAAATTGCCGGCAATTTTCGTTTGTGAAAATAATAACTATGCTATGGGTACCAGTACGACACGTGGTTCCAGCAACACTGACTACTATACACGCGGTGATGTAGTGCCCGGTATCTGGGTTGATGGCATGGATATTTTAGCTGTACGTAGTGCCACCGAATTTGCCATCGAATATGTGAACAAGGTCGGTCCAATTGTTTTGGAAACCAATACCTATCGTTACTCCGGACACTCTATGTCTGATCCCGGCACAAGCTATCGTACACGTGAAGAAATCCAAGAAGTGCGTCAAAAACGTGATCCAATCACATCGTTCAAGGAGTTGTGCATTGAGCAGGGACTTTTGTCAGCCGATGAAATTAAGGTGGGTGTAAAGAAATTGTGAACATTAAACAGTGCGAGTATGTATACACATTAACTTTAAAATTTTCATTTTAGGAAATCGATACTAAGGTGCGCAAGGAAATCGACGAAGCTACACAAGTCGCTAAGAATGACAAAGAACTGCCTGTAACCGGTCTGTGGACTGATGTTTACTCAAACAATTTGGAACCAAAGATACGTGGTATTACCAGCTATAATATTGCGCATATCTCACAACGCAAAGGCGTCAACCATTAAAAGCCATTAGCATTTGGAGTAATTAAAAAAATTTAAAACGATTTATAAGCAACAAACCAACGTCTGCTTGTAGCCATAAGTTAAAAGTGTAGCCAATCATTAGTGAAATTTAAACATATTATTCACAAAAGACAAACGTATGCAATTCTCTAAGTTAAAATGGTATTTACACACACATTAAATTAGTGAAATCAACGTTATCATTACAAAATAACTGAATAATGCGATATTCTAGCTAGCCTTATATATAATTTTCGATATTTTTTGTTCTAAATATTTCAAATTATCAATGCATACATATGTAGCTAAAATATTTAATATACATTTATTCTTGTTTTGGTTTTGTAAATACTAAAAAAATTATATATTTATTATAACTGTCCATAAAAGCGGAGATATTAAGTTTGCGAAAGAATAATATAAGTTCAAAAGTTGCAATACGCATTATTGGCGAAAAGTTTAACTAGACTTGCAAATGATTAACAAAATAAAAGTGAAAATTATGTACAAAAAACAAAAACACTTGTTTATATAACATGGTTGATCGCATGTAAACACCTTCTTATTACGCTACGTTAATCATTTTTAAAATTATTGGCTACGTAATGAAGTTTTTGTTCCACGTTTGAACAGAAATATAGTTCCTTCAAGAAGAAATGAAATTAACTGGCGTGGCAATTACATTACATGTGTTCCCTTATCGTAATGCCAGTGTTCAAAAAATTGTGTAATTATTTCAATAATATATAGAAATCTACTATTTATACAACTAAGCGCCTACTTTGGCATATCGTTAACAAAAGTAAGTTAAGCCACATTTAATAAATAATTTTTATTAAAATATGTTAGCAATTTCGGTAAATTTTCAAAAATCTACGCTTTCAAAATAAACTTCAAATATATATTTCCATTTATTTGTAAACTTTTACGCTAAAGCGCACAAATATTTGATACAAAAATAAGTTAAAATATTATTAAAACAGTTACTACCACTTTGAATATGTTGGCTACTGTTGCGCGTGCAAAAGTCAGACAATCGTTTAAGAATTGGTCATATAATTTGCGACTATTTCGTTGGTTCTACAAAGAATTCGAAGAACAAAGGGAATCACCTCACCACAACTATGCTACCGAGGCAACTATCGAAATCCCCGATGTGTGTAACACTGTTTACGCAATAATTGTGTGCTTTATTTATTCTCATTGTTTGTAATATTTCAGACTTTCAAATGTATACGTTTGGAAACATTTCCATCTAAAACCGTAACAATAAATAAGGAGCAAGCAGAACGCATATATACACAAATGGCGACCATACGACGTTTGGAAACTGTTGCGAATGGTATGTATACGGAAAAAATCGTGCGCGGTTTTTGTCACCTCTATACCGGACAGGAAGCTGTTTGTGTGGGTAGGTCAATAAGTGTATGTAGCTTCAGAATTTATGAAACTATTATGACTTGACCGCTCTGAAAAGGCATACACTCTGCAATGCGTCCAACGGACCATCTTATTACGGCATACCGTTGCCATGGTTGGTGCTATTTGATGGGTATCAATCCAATGGAAATACTCGCTGAGTTGGCTGGACGTGAGGCGGGCTGTCAGCGTGGTAAGGGCGGCTCCATGCATATGTACAATAAAAGGTTTTATGGTGGTAATGGCATTGTGGGTGCACAGGCAAGTAGGAAAGAATCTTTATTACATTAGCATTTAACATATTTTACTTTCCAATGCAACAGGTGCCTTTAGGCGCTGGAATTGGGCTTGCATTGAAAAATGAAGCGAAGGGCAATGTTTGTGTGGTTTTGTATGGTGATGGTGCCTCCAACCAAGGACAAATATTCGAAGCATATAATATAGCGTGTCTTTGGCGATTGCCAGTGATTTTTGTTTGTGAAAATAATGAATATGGTAAGTGGTAAATTGTGTGATTTCCATTTTCTATTCACATACAATTGAAATTAGAAGAAGATTAGAAGCTATACGTAGGACAGGGTCTATTCCGGTTACGTAGAACCGATTGTGATGACAACGGAGAATTTTTCATACTATGTTTTCTCATTTTCACTTTAATTTTTTTTTTTAAGGTATGGGCACAAAAATGAATCGCTCTTCATGTTCTATTGAATATTACACACGCGGTGTTCCATTGCCTGGCATTTATGTCGATGGTATGAACATTTTAGCAATGCATAATGCTGCAGTATTCGCAATTAACTTTGTACAAAAAGAAGGACCAATTATCATAGAGGCGCATACATATCGATATTTCGGTCATTCAATGTCGGATCCAGGTACAAGTTACCGCTCACGCGATGAGGTTGCGGAAGTACGCAGCAAACGTGATCCAATTACTTATTTCAAAGAAATAACTATCTCGCAAGGATTACTAACTAAGGATCAGTGCCAAGTATTTTACGATTATTTTTTTAGGGCTTACATACATATAGTACATTTAATTTCTTGTATGCTGTTTAGAAAATAGACGAAGACATTCGAAAGAACATCGATGTAGCAGCTGAAAAAGCTAAAAAATCCAATGAAGTAAAAAAGGAAGAACTGTGGGCAGATGTTTATATGAATAATGTAGAAATGGGTATACGTGACACGATCGGTAATCGGCAGAAGCATTTCCGTGCTGGGAAGACACTTGAAAAAGATCATATTAAGTTAAAATCATTTACGCCGGATATCAAATTTGAACCAAAGGGTGTACCAATGGAAATAAAAGAATGGGAGGCGCAGATGGAAGCGTTAAAAGCAGTAGAAAAATCTACAGAAACCAACCAATCATCAAAAGCGGATAAGGATTCCAAGAAGTAGTAATTGTTAGCAGAGAATAATAAAAATTTTTTTTTGAGACATCAAATTACTTATAAAATTCTATATTCATATGTATGTATATTTTATGTAGCTATATGAAATATATTGCTTACATCAAAATCATAAATATTTAAATATATATGTACAAAGTAAGTATTTATATTTATATATGAAATCAAATATAGTCTTGAATTCATTATAAAATAAAAACAACATGTAATGAAATTACATAAAATATCTTATCAAAGTATCAGCTATTGTAATTGCTATTTGGTATGTATGTCAATTGTGCATGTATATTATAACCACTCTTATTTATTAATTTAAGTTCATTGCTCAATCTATAACAACAAGGATGCACGAATACTACCTACGGTATTTTGAATAAAATTAGTTATAGACCAGCTACTTTCTGGTGCTTCATTTGCATCCTCGTCCTCTTCATCTTGGAATGATGGTGTTGGTACAATGTGATCAGCTGTAATAAATATTGCCTCATCTGCATTACATTCGAAATACTTTCTTGTAAAGCATATATCAGCAGTTTGTGGAGATTGAACATCGTCCTGAAATTTGTATTTATTATTAACATACATTTATAAAAGTTTATATGTACTTCAGCATTTTCTATTAACTAACCAACAATTCTAAGCCAAAGAAATAACCAACTGGATGTATTTCCGGCACTGGACCAATATAACAAATAATGCAATTATAAAGCGTAACATCAGCGCGATCAAAGTACCGCCCCGGCACACTAACTAAATCACCAGGCAATGCGGCATATAACCAGTTACAACGGCTTTCATCGTGTAAAAGTTGCAGTCGACGGTTTGGTTCTGGTATGCTCACGATAAATGGCCACAAATCATCAGACACAGGCAATAAACACTCTTGCTTACATTGATATATGCGCGTTGTGTTCGGTTCACGCAGTACTGGATCATAAACAAAAACCTGTAAGATTGGCGTAGAAGCTGATTGCTCCGATACAATTTTTATGAGTGTGCCAGCGGCAACTGTGAAATTCTGCAACTCCATTGAAGTTTCTTCAAGCTCGTTGATTGGTGCACAAGATTGTAATCGTGATGTGCGTGCCAGCACAGCATATTTTGTAGCCATTTTTACGTTATTATTAAACTTTATTAACAAACAGCACTGGCAGTTGCGTACAAGAATTGTGAAAAATTATAATTACAGAAACGCTGATAAAAACAAGCTTAATCCACACGTCCATACAAGTAATTCATTTCTTGTATGTTTATTTCTTTAATAGTGATGAAAAAACATTCAATAATCGATATATTAATTTTCCACATTTATTTACCTAAAGCGTAATTTGTTATTATATATTAAAGTGAGAATTTAAAACTTTTTAAAACATCATCTATTATTACTTTACAATACTTCTAATATAATTTAGTTTTCGAATAAAAAGTAGCCATTGTAAATCGCAGCCAAACTATTTTCGATAGGAAACGATATTGAATTAATGTTTTTATCTCTAATAATTACAACTGATACAAAGAAAAATTGAAGCAAATAGCATAACAAAAGAGAATATAGAAAGCGGTACTGCCACTTTTTTTGAATTTGTTAATTCATAGCCTAAATGGTGTCCGGAACCGGAAATGATATTTGAGAATTGTAGTTAAAGCACCAATTTAAAACATATTTTAAAATACATGAAGAAATTTATGTAATATATACGAAAGCACCAAAAATAGCTTAAATGTGGAAAAAAGTTTGAGATTTAATAATTTTCCTTTCCCTGTTTACACAGTTATCGTCTTGAAATGATTATTTTAAAAAACATATTTACATTCATACATGCATATATATGTAAGTTTTTGAATTAACATATTTTTGTATATTTAGAAGACATCTTCACAAGAAATCACCTTGCACATTGGCGACATGCCGCCGATCAACTCGCTCTCCCATACATTCGTGTGAGTTCGTTAGATTTTGTTGCTCTCTGCTGCTTTTAGCTAGTAGTCACTTCAATTGGATCGCGCTCGCTTTTAGTTCTTTCCACGGATATCAGCTCAGTCTTTAACCGCTACGCCGAGTATAACGTTCGATAAGAGTATTTGAAATTAGTTTTCTTAAAAAATTCTTCGCCATTAATAATTTTGCTTAAAGCACATCAATTTATGTATATATATATAAATATTTAAGTTTTTTGTGTGACGCGTGTCGTGCTTTTAATATTTTTCTATTATGTGCGTGTGAATAATTATAATATTTGTCAAGTGTTTCGATATTATTATGAATTGACAATCAAAATAGTGGCGCCTGTGTGCTGTCATGGTTCACATTTGAAAGTTAAATTTTATTATTTTCGTATGACATTAGTTTTGCCTATAGTGTTGTTGGCGCTAGTAGTTTAATTTTGAGAAATGTATGTGGTGAATAAAAATTTTTTGACCGCTAAGTTTTTGGCGACAGCAATCAATGTCATTTGAGTGGGTGTGAAGTGCGCGTGTGTTGTTGTACATATATATATACAAATATAATATCTGTCACAAAATATATTTTCTGAAACTTGTATTATTCACTGATTGATATTTGGGGAAAAGTGCCAAAAACATTTCAAATTCAGATAGTATATTTATTTTAAAATCGAAATCAAAATTAATCGATACATTTCTTAGAAATACCGCTTTTTATTGCACACATAAAGATCAAAGCCTAATTACGTATGAAAATACGTTGTGAAGTAATAGAAAAATTATTCACTAGAAAAAAGACAAATAAACCAAAAATCTTGCTCCTATTTCCCAAAACCAAACAACAGCATAAAACTTTTATTCGAAAAATTTGCAAAATTCTTTGAAAATACTCGGTAATAGTTTCAAACGAAAGTATATATAACGGTAAGTAAATTATGATAATTGCTAAATTTATAACATGATTTTGATTCGAAAACTGCTAGAATTTTACATTTTTTTGGTAACAAAATTAAAGTAATAAATGAAGTTAAAATAAATAAATTTATAACAACGATGTCGGGAATTACAATTTCTGCCATTTTCTTATTATTACTTTCTCTTCCAAGAACTAGATCATCCAATTTTGATGTTAAATCGGTCGCTGGGTTCGAAAATGTTTCCAATTTTTTATGTCATGCTCTTTTGAAATGAATTCATTTTTTTTGCAAATTTTTTGCATTTGCAAATTGCAACGGATTTTGCAAAAACGGTAAAAACACGCAAAAAATAACTACTTTAAAGCGATTAAATAAATGATACACCAAATTAACGGCAATTTCACACTTGGCAAAAGTAATTTTTTTTATATATTTTATTACAGAACTCTATAGAAAAAAAAAATGTTGGAAATATTGAAATTATTAAAAAAAATAAAAAATTTTATATGTGGTACAAATAAGAAAATAAATTTCGTAAAACTTTGTTTAGCAACATTTTTACAAAAAATTAATAATCCAATGAAACAAATCTGCAGATATTGAAATTATTAAAATTAAAATTATTATATAATTGAAATTATTAAAAAAAAGTTTAAAATTTTGTATATGGTATAAATAGAAAATAATTATCGTAAAACTTCTTTTACCAACATTTCTACAAAAAATTAATAATCTAATGAAGAAAATCAAAGATATCATATATTAATTAAATGTAAGCCAGACACATTTAAATTTAGATTTATGCATATTTAAAGTGCTATCGCTTGTGAGGATTTTTGGTCTCAGAGTCCAATTCGTCATCGGAATAGTCTGGTTCTTGAATTTTTGCTTCAATAATTTGTAGAAAAATCAAAACAAGACATCAAAAATAAACTTCTCTTTTTATGAACGGCGGTCTTACTTACTTAATAACTGCACTTTCTTGTTTTTGGTTTAAACATTAAAACACTCCCATTAGAAACACCATGGTTCATTAAGTAGAAAAATCAACTCTGATTTTAAATTAGCGCAATTTGTTTTACAACTATGTAATTTGTGTAGAATTAGTCGAGATGATCTCATCTTCAAATATATTTCACACGTCAGCTGTTGAATGATAGCTAATAAATCCATATATATTTACATTACACTATAATCGTAAATATAAACTTGTAAATCTAATTTCAATACTGAATATTTACTTAGCACAAATTATTTTGTTTATAAATCAGTAAAATTGTACGATATACACACACTCTATGCGCCAATAAAATTTATGATATTTATATAAAGCATTTTTCTTGTAAACGACATCAATCGTTTAACAGATTTCCATAAATGAAAATTTTTATATTCAGCAAATGAACACACTACCTATCAAATGTTTGCCACGCACTTCCCCCACTCCGCTTAGGCGGTTGTGTGAAACATAAAATAACTCAAAATTGCGCAATAAGCATTTTTATGTTTCAAATGCGTCCCTGTTCCTGTATGAGTCACACAATTCTAAAGTGAATTTCTTACATTTCCTACATTTCCTACATTACCTACATTACAATATTATTTTCGGCATCAATCCAACGCAAATATTACTAAAACACAATTTGTTTAAGACACTTGAGCTGTTCCATAAATTATAACTGTGGACAAGGATTTTCAAAGAATATGGATCATTTGTGGAAATTTAAACAACAGCGTACGTTGCATTCGCGGCGCACACGTTGGCACGCGAGAAAATGCATACACTTGACGTTACCTAATAAATGCGCGCATAAATTACTAGTAACTTCAATTGTTCAAAGCATCCATAAAATATGCATATTAGTGGCATTTAAAAATTGTTTTCAAAATATTTGCATTAACATGCCAGAGCACGAAAAAAAAAAAATGCCAAATGAATTTAACTTTTCAAATACAATACAATATTTCAAAGCACAATATTATTTCTAAAAATATAAGTAGAGACATGTGCGTACAAAAATGTATCGCGCTGTCGATAAATTAATCGAGTGTAGGCGCCAGGTATAAGTCGTTTTTCATGCTTTATAATTTATTGTTGTTTCAAAAATATTTTCAAATGTGGTTTTAGACAAACATTTTCAGAGAATACTATATATATATATATGCAAATAAATATGTGAATATTCGAGATGTGAATCAGTTTGTAATAGTCTTAACGTTCCATTTCAATTACTTTCAATTGACGCAAAATGCTATGCTGCTAATATTTTGGATTTTGAATATTAGTAAGCTCTCATCGAATTGTAGGAAAACTATAAAATATAATGTATACAAGTAAACATTGTATATAAAAACATACATATTTATTTCTATATGCAAATTTATGTTTACATACTTAGGTGTTGTATGTACACTTCAAAAGAAAATACACTTGGCAGAAAAAGTCTGCATACACGCTTATGCCTTATTTTCTTTGTTAAAAAATAGCTTCTATGTAAGAAATTTCGGGGCAAAATCATATTATGTGCTTTATTGCAAGTCTATTGCATAATCTGATAGCATTTAAAGCAATTAAAATCAAGCCATATTATCTTATCGATAAATTTACAAAAAATACTCATTTGGCAGCGCAGCAAAAGTGTCTCCCCGCATAAAAACCAACTGTGCAAGTATCGGAAAGCTATACTTTTACTTTATTTCGTAAAAACAGCAATTTTAAAAGATTTATGTTTCATTCAATTCGTTATTAATATTATAATATGCAATGTAGGCCAAAGGAAAGCAAATAAGCCCTTCTGAAAATGAAATTATGGTTAAGCTCTTCGAAGATGGAAAAACATGCCGTGAAATTGGTCAGATTGTTAGTAGAATACATTCTTCCATACAAAAAGTGATTATTAACCACAAAGATACCGGCGATTTTGTATCTCGGCCCCGTCCAGGGCGGCCAAAAATATTAATACAGCGTGAAACTCGTAACGTTTTGCAAAGTGTGAAGCAAAACCTGGGGAAGAAGAGAGCACAAGTGCTGCCCTGTACAGGTACTAGAATGCTATACAGATTTCTAAAAGCCAAACCCAAAAAAATGCACTTTAAAGATCGTTAAAGGAAAAAAATGAACTCAAAAATACAATAAAAATAACAAAAGCACCGCCAGCCACTTCCAAGTTTTATGCAAATATTTACGCCGGAAACAATTTAACATGAAATTCATTAGGTTATGCGGTTCACAAACTTTTCTGAACAAACTTGAGCGTATTTTTAAGTGTGTCTTCACAATCATAAACGAGTTGTGAAACAGTATGCAACAGATCTATGGTTATATTCGAGGTTATTCGTATATAATAATCAGTTATTAGCATCATCAATACTTAGATTATGGAGAAAGAGAAAGTGGCGGGTGAAGTTCTAAATTTAGTAAGATATGTAGAGCTTTGATATAGTAAGAGTATAGCTGGCCGCGGAACGAAAGAAAAGAACTTCCTCTATTATGAAGAATGTAGTATTTTATTTTATGGAAGCAGCCTCCAACATGAACTAAGTTGAAATCTACAAATTAAGGTCTCTAACTGGAACTAATTCGGAGTCAGACATTAATATTGACTTTTGAATAGCTGCAGTAAGTTTCAAGAGGTGCAATAAGTATTTAAATAAAGGTAATATAACCTGCAAATCTATATATGAGAAAGTTTTACTCTCTGCCCTATTGGTGAAAACTGTTGGAATCCTCAGAGATGACTCAGTTAGCTATCAGAAAATATCCTATCGTTATTTCCATAGCTAACTGATGAATATCTTTCATAAGAATTGATCTGAGGACCCAATGAGATGCTTGTGTGAAGAAGAAAACATTAGAACAGATAACAGAACAGAACAGATAACTTCCCTAAAAAATAACTTAGGACCTTAGTACGGTGATATAGAAAGATTAAAAGCTTGAAAGTAGAACCTCTCTCTCCTTCTCTTTTAAGAATAAGTTACACATATAAGAAGTGCTGACATTTTTTCAGGGTTATCGGTACATAATAGCAGGGTCCAAAGATGGTTTTGTTGATTTTTGATTTTAAGACAGTAACGAGTGAACAAGTTTATCAGCAAGAAAAAAATCTTTGCTCTGGCGAGCTTTAATCGACGCGTTTTTTTTTAAAACAAAACCTAAGCCTTTTTATGACGTTTTTCGCTTCACACGTCAATATCTAATGCAAAATGCTATTATCCACAAGCAATCGCATAGAGATCAAGTATATTTGACCGCAATTGTGCGCAAATTATACGGCAACAATTCGATTGGATTATTGCCAAGTGTGGAGTGGGGTAGGGGCGCTTAACGAAGACGGGCTGGGCATAACGCAAGCGATTAGCGATTGCTTAATGTGCAATGCACAAACAAACAACAATTGCTGATGGAACGCGTGGATACATTCTATATGTGTGCATGTACGAGGGCAGTCCGATAAGTAGCCTACAAAAGAGAAACATGCCGCTTTATTTCTGAACTTAGTCTCCTTTTAACTCGATATAGTTGACGCAGCAATGCTTCAACTACTTTACCTCGCCTGAAGAATATGTTTTCTGGAGGTCTGCAAAGTAAGCCTCCGTGGTGGCGATAAACTGCTCATTCGACTTTAATTTCTGCTCGTCGAGTGATCTGTTCAAGGTTTGGAAACAAAAAAAAAAAAAATCAGTCTGTGAATACGGTGGATGGATTGTTTTGGATATGATTGTTTTGTCCTCCTGCTTGTGAATCTCAGCAAACGGTAGAGGCCTTCGCCTTCTTCGGGGCAGGCTTGCTGGGTGAAGTCCACTATTTTGACTGTTCCTTGGTCTCTGGTATGTACCAATGGATTCACGTTTCATCAACTACTGTAAACTACTTCACTACTGTGAAGTGTAAATGCGGCATTCTTCGTGCGTCCAGCTTTCTCATGCCCAATATTTTATGCAGAATATGACATAGGCGGTCTTTTGGAATGCCTACTACGTCAGCTATTTTCTACTTACTAGTGGGCGGTTTGTCAACACGAGATCGTGGACTTTTGTCATATCATCCGTAGTCATTTTCGGGTACCTAAAAGTGGTTCAACAGAAGTCGAAGTCCGACCACGAAACTCGTTAAACTAAGTTTATAACTTTACGGTCGCCATTGAAGGAGAGGAGTCATTGTATACAGCATTGAAGAGCTCTTTGATTTCAACGTGCTATTTCAGTTTCAGAAAGAAGAATCAAATCATCGATCGATAGTGCAATTTTTTCATTTTCCTAAAATTCGGGGGTAAAACAAAACATTCACAGTAGTTTGACTAAGAATGTATAGTAGTAAATTCTAAATTAAGTAGAAAATTCTCTTGTGTTGGTGGTTCACCAAAGGGCGGTGCGGCTAAGTACTTTTCGGACCGTCCTTGACATAAGTGACAGAAAGTCTTATGCCACTGACTGCGCATGTATATTAATGTACATATATATAAATATTTTTGTCTGCTGAGCGTACAATTCAACTATTCAACTAGTTTTTATGAGCACACAAAAGTCGCCTAATTATTCTTTTATTACTTTTTTCCACAACTTTTTATATCCGAACATCTCCGTGGCATATTGCTGCTGCTGCCGCTGCTATTGTATCCATTTCAATTAAATACAAACGATATGACTTGCTATTGTTGTAAGTTTTCTATATAGATGTGTATATGCAAAGGCAGCAGCGGGGTAAATGTATCAGCACGCTTTTAAATTGAATAATTACGCTTTGGGCGCTGAAACCGCATGTGATGTGGCGTGTTTAGGTAAAAAAAAACTATACTCGAGGTGGATCTATGATAGCTTAGGAGCAGTGGCGACTACGACACAGCACAGCAGCCTAATCTGTCAAGGCTTAACGACGTTAGACGGCTGAGCTACGAACGCGAGATTTCGACACATATGTCTCAAACTTAAATATTGTATATGCATAGGCATATATATGTGTTTATGCATGACTTTATCTAAAATCTTTCATGGGTTGCTCGCAGTCATGCCTGGCGACTAGTGAATGCCAACGAAAAACCAAAATATGCAGCTCTTGATTTATTCGTATTGGCAGGTGATGCCTTATATACACGTATATATATATGGGCGCGTGTATATATGTATACATAATACATACATTTAATATATATATATATATAAATATGTCTATACATCTTCGTATGCGTATGCTAAACGTCAAGTACATTTTGTCTAATCCATTATTGATACTTATTCGCTATTTCAATCGGAAATTATACGAAATTATTCTCTAGAAATTTTTTATGGACAACTAAATTCTAATTCTACATTCCTTTTTCATCGAATTCACTGCATTGACTTGTAAATTTTAACAATTATGCTTTTTCTAGTCAAGTTTGACATTCTTCAACAGAAATCATTAAATCTCTTTGCCGAGATTCGCGATCTCTTCCAAATAATGCAGCGCATAATCAATTTTGTAATCTCTTTCAATTTATTCTCTTCTCAAACTGTATTGGTCTAACTCACCTATTCGACAACTAAAGGTCGCTTTTCTCCGTTTCAACCATATTTAAATCCCACTTCTACTTTGTTAGTGCTCAATGTGCTTTCTTCCTCGTCCCTGTATTGTACGATTGGCATAAATCGGGACCAAGGATTTTATTTTCTCCCAATAAAATTTGTTTGAATGCTTTTTCAACTTCGTTCGCGCTTTCTGAGCTCAGTCCTCATTATTCACGTCGGTATAACTCGAATATTAGATGATCAAGGGTACCTTTTTCTCCGATCCAATCATGTTTAGACTCCTCTTTTACTTCGTTAGTACGATAAGAGATTTAGATGTAGCATTTTAGTCCTCCTATTTGACCTTTTTATGCAGGGGAACTTTTTCACTAGTTATACCCTCTATAAGACGTACTAACACGATTTTCAGAAAGTCTACAATATTTTCACCAATTCTTTTCATGCGAACTATTATGGAGAGTCAGTGAGAGTCAGAAGCCCATCTATAGTAGACTAATATTTAGAGTAATCCCGGTAATTTTACACAACTGCGTGTTCTTCCTCTAACTTGTATAGGTTTGATCAAAGCCCTTACCAGCCCATTGCATCAGCTACAGTTTAGTTTACTATAGCTCGGATATGTGCCGACAGAGCCAGAGCTATTGTTTTTTAAACAGTCATAAAAGTTTGGCGAATATACTATATTACCAGGAATATCAGCCTGTTGTTGAGGACTGCTTTAAAAGCGATCTCTACGTCGAGTGTCGAACCAACAGATTTTTACATTTCTAAGTATAAGTTAAGCCAATCTGTTAAGTAACACGTTGGCTGAAATTTTGTATGCGGTTTTAGCTTGCTGAGTCCACAATAGTTGGCGTTTGTTTTGGGATCAAACTGTTCGAGGGTCACGTGGCACTGTTAATTCACTTAATTTCCCACTTTCTTATGTGTCATACCTAGGTCTCATCTCTTTTTTTCCTGCGATCTCCCACAGTATTACAAAATTTAGAAAATCACCGTTAAGGAGGAATTTTCGAACACCTTTCTTCTCTGAGAAATCTCAAAATCTTAGTACTAACGGCATAATGGTTGGGTTTCGTTCTCTTTTATGCTGCCGAAATTCATTTAGCTTCAATTCCTCGTTATGTTCGTAGCTTTTCTTAGTCTCTAAATCCATTAGTCTATGGAGAAAAGGACAAAATGAGAACTTACTGCTCTCATAGTGGTCGAATTATTGAATATTGATCTCGCCGAGAACTGTATTGAAACCGCTAAGCCAAAACAGCGAACTCATCTCTCATTTGTGGTTTTAAATAATACTTTGGACGGACTTAGGCGGGGCGGGTAGAGTTGCAGATCTCAAGGTAGATATTATGCTGCTAGTCAAAAATCCCGTAAATATTATTGACCGCACGTTGTAGGCAAATAAATTACACACTAACAATATCTTTACATATCTGTGAGTTTGTATGTAATGTTTGAGATTTAATGTGCATATTAAATGCACAAGAAATAATGATTGCAATTAAAATTTTAAATAAGTATTAGAAAAAATGGTGTAATCAATTATATGAACACATTTCAAGCTCATTTGTTTACAGCAATTGCTCATGTTATGGTCAATTTGTAGCATTTTTTTGAATTTTTCTCTTTCCTTTTTGTTCTTTGGGATTTGTCACAAACAAATTTGTGGACTACATATGACATTTTTCTTCTGTGTTCGCTGTTTCGCCTTGAGTCACATATTTTGTATTATTTTTAGATACCTTTTTCGAAACGAAATTCGTAAATGTATTTAGCACAAACACAGGCATACATAAATGTAAACAAAGGGTACAGTGTCACGTGAATGCGCTGTGGTGAATATTAGTGAATATTTTTTAATGTTGAAATTCTACTAAAATTTTTTTGTATTTTTCATATTTGTTTTATAAAATTTTTGCTATCATAAACTTTTTTATTTCATTTATTTAAAAGAATTTTTTAAATTTTATACTTTTTCTATATTTTTAACAATTTAAATTAATTTTTTTATATTTCAGTTGTTTGTTTTATTTTCTAATCAGTTCATTGTATTTTTCTTCATTACTTCATATTTTTGATTATTTTGTATTTATTATAAAAATTTTAATCATACTTTATTTGGTGTTGTTTTGTATACAATGCAATTAAAATTTGCTTTGTTTTTATATCTTTACTTCTATTATTTTCTAATATAATTTTAGTTATCATTTAATGTGTTTTTTTTTTACTTTATAATTATGTAAATTTTATTAATACATTTTTTATATATTCTAATATTTAATATTTATTACTTTTCAATTTATGTAATATTATATATTTTTTTATACATGTTTTGATTTTTTATATGGTTCAATCGTAGTATTATTATGAATCTATATTTTACTTTGTGTTATATTACTTAATTCAAATTATTTTTTAGTGTATTTTATTTGTTTTCTTGTTCTCTTTTGATTTCTTTTTTGTTTATTTAATTTTTTTTTTAAATTTTACTTTCCTTCATTTTAATAATTTGAACTATTTTACTAATTAGTTAAACCAATTTGGTTGAAATTCTTTATGTTAAATTATTTATATTCTTATTTGATTTATTATTTTTGTTGCATTATTCTTCTTTCATTTTTTTCATTATCCAATTTCATGAAATTTTATTTTTCATATAATGATTTTTTAATATTTCGTAAAGTTTTTATATTTTATCAGAAAATATTTATATGAACTTTTTATGTTTAATTATATAAAATCTTTCAATTTTATTTATTTTTATCATTATTTTTAAATATTTTGTATTATTTTGTATTATTTTTTTTTGTTTTTTTTTAATTTGCTTAATTATTCAATTTCCTTCAATTCTATTTTGTACAAGTGCTTTGTATTTTTTTTAATAAATATCTTAAATTTTTTGCCTTATTTATAAATATTATATATATATATATATATCTTATAAATAAAATATGATTTTGTCTTGTTAAGACCAATTTTTTTTATAAACATTTTTAGATTGAATTCTCTAGCAATATTTTTTTAATTATTTTATTTAGATTTAGAATTTCTTTATTCTTTTAATTACGAGCATGGTTATTATATTGTATTTTATTACTAATTTAATTTTTGTTATTTTTATTTGTATTTAAATTAAAATTATTTAATTTAAAATATGTATAATTAATTTATTTCATTTGACTTGCATTATTTGTTTTATCGTAAATATTTTATTTTTTGATTATGTATATTAATAAATAAATAATATATTTTTTAATTAAAACAATTTTTTCTAAAATTACTTTTTCTAAATTTTAATTACTTTTTCTTTGATTTTTATTTATTTTATTTATTTTGAGTTCTTTTTGCATTGATTTTACATAAAGTACGTAAGATTACAAACCGCACGTTAGCAAAATTCATATAAACAAAATTTAAACCGAAACTCAAAAACCGAAATAAACAAAATACGCTATTCTATTACGCTCATACCTGCACACACACGCATGCGTGAGCAGATGTTTACCTAGTTCGCAATAAAGTGACATGTCGTCAACGGATCTTGTTGTCATCAAACGTGGAACGTGGAATATTTTTCACACTGAATTTAAAGCATTCACGGTTTTTCGTCACTGGATGTCGGCGAAGAAGCAGTGGCGGAGAGAAATCTCAAAACCCCCCAAAAAAAAAACGAAAATAAAACGATAATAAAGCCAAATGGAAATATACGCTCGCTAACACGTACACACTTATGCTATCTGCTATTACAAGTGCGGATGAAGAAGGCGTGGTGAAACTGTAAATAAAATAATGTACGGTTATACGCTTCTTATTTATGTCAATTCTAAAGTGGACCAGTAAGTTTGTGCTGAGCCAGAGCACAAAAAAAAAACAGAAAACAAAAATCAGTAAAAACTCGCCAGCGCTAGTATTTAAATGTCCGACACTGACTGAGTTGAAGGTGCTGACAGCAGGGCGCTCGCTCGCACGGCCGCACGTTCATTACCCGCTTGCTGTGCGCTTTGCCATGCTCTCGGAGGGCGTTGATATCGCCTGCAAGTGCTGCAGAATTAAAAACAGGAGAAAAAAAAAACAAATAACAACCGAAACAAAAAAGAAAAAAGAAAATCGTGAAAACGTAAAAACGTAAACGTAAACGGCGGGCGGTGGGCACGGACTGCGGCAAGTTGTTTTAAAGTGTGCCACTAATGGCACAGATCTTTAAGTGGGCTATTTGACGGACACTGCTGTTTGCGGTATGTTACTGTTGTTGCTGTTGTTGCCGTCGCTGAACGGTGAACGACTAAATTCAAGGCGTTAGAGATCAAACTAATCGTGTCACATTCGCGAGGCGGAAAGCGATTGAGCGATGGCGTTGTCAATGCTGTCTTACAGTTGAAAACAACAACAATCACACAAAAAATATTTCAGAAACTCAAAAAGCAATCAAACAAAATTTTGACAGTGGAGCATATGTCTATGTTTTTTCCTGCATGCTGCACTTGAATTCATAATGCATAACTAAGTTTTGACGCGTGGAGCTCTGATCTACTATGCCCTAGTTGATCTATGTTTTATGAGCAGAAATTTTTAATACCGTCTGGTCCTCTCTGATGTGTGGAGTGCTTAATTGTGTGTAGATAATTTGAGTAGTGAGTTTTCCAGTGTCAGGTCATTCTCGTGTAGCACGAGGGATTTCATCAGGACCTCTTTGCCGCATATATGAAAATACTTAAAAAAATGATGGAACTACAGATTGCCCTGCAGTTTTTGAAAACATTGTAAATAATCTAAATTGTCCAATAGGTGCGATACATATATCCCATCCATATTCGGGCAGGAATATAGGGGCAGTAATTTATTCCAAGTTCGCCTTAAATTAATTTGACCTTCGCCACATATGGACCATATTTCAATATTTCAGCAAACAGAAGACACTTCAACTAAAAGCATTCAAATTATTTTTGGACTTTCTTTTTAAACCATCTGAGAAGAATGGTTCCTTGGTCTCTGGTGTGCAGCAGTGGATCCATGCTTCATTGATGGTCACGAAGCGTCAAACACGGCTATGAAGTGGCCTCACAATTACCTAGTCGAATATCGACTTTTGTCACGTTATCTTCCTTGGTAGCCGGTTTCGAGGCACCTGAGTGTGATTTATAAAAACCGACGTGGGGACCATGTTGAAACTCGTTAAACTAAGTTTTGACGGTCACCAGCGAAGGAGAAGAGTCACCGTATCCAAGTCACATCCAAGCGCTCGAATTACCGACCGATATTGCTCTTGGTAGCTGAATGGTAGAGCCAAAGGATTTGAGATAAAATACCTACATTTGTACCCAATGAAACTTTTATGAGATGTAGAGAAGGTATTTACTCTTTGTAAATGAAAGACCGCAATGAGAGTGAGGTACTACAATTTCTCCTTAGAGGAAAACATAATGGCATAAGTGGGATCCTTATACGCAAAGGATGAAACTTCGTCATATAAAGACTATAGCGTTTAAACTCTAATGTTTTGATTGCGGTGTGCTAAAAAAACATTTAGAAATATTTGCTATTGGTTCTGAATATAACATCTCATAAGGACTTCTAGGCGGTTTACACATCCGGCGCGTTAGAGCAACTATATTAGGTTTGAGGATTGCGGCTTGAAGCGCCGGTTCAGTGCCGGACTAAAAGTAGGTGGTGTGAAACTGGGCTATGCCAGTATCTAAAACGAGTGACAATATAGAGATAAATTTGATTTGAGGAGAATATCATGATCACAAGATGGGAAAAAGTTATGGTTGGTGCCATTTTGTTGTATATATTTCCAAGTAATTATTTAACACACACGAAATTATTATTAATAATTTTGCAGCACTGGCTCACAGCTGGCAATAACAAAATTTCCTCATTTTGTCACTTTTCCTCACATTTTCTCTTCAATATTTCTCGTATTTTTCCTTTTTCTTTCGGTTTCTTTCGGCACTTTTATTTACGTATTTGGGATTTTAAGTACATATTTTTTGAATTTGAATATTTGAAGAATCTGCGCGAATTGCGGCTAAAAATAAATAACCTAACATTTTTCGAAATTATGTACTTAGAATATTTATATACTCATACTCTCCATCATCGGCTACTACTTGTACTCGTACAAATGTGTGAAAATGATTATTCGTATTTTGTATATAAGAATTATAAAATGAGTCATGAGCAAATTTGAGTAAATCTAGAAGAAATGCCAATATGTGTTGTTTTTGGCTGATTTTGTTGTTGTTTGTTGCAAAGAGAAATGACATTAGCTTACGTTACAAATGCGAAGCGAAAAATGTTATAACCGTAAAAATTATAAACAATTACTTAAGGTGTGTAGAGCGTAGCGCGGAATGCGCAATAACGGTTTATTTTCCTCATTTTAAAGTTGAATGACTTCACAGCATATAAATGGTATCATACGTAGTATTAGATTAAAATGATGTTGGTACTACCCATCTGGGATATACATCAGTTGATATGAAGACTAACTTGACTAAGTTTGCAAGCAAAACAAAAAATAGAACCTAGAAGGTGTTAAAGAATGAGAGCTCTCTGAGGTATGTGATTTAGCAGTGCTTTTTAAAAGGCTTTGGCCTTCGTTGAAGACCCTCACCATAAATTAATAATAGGATATAAAGGAAACAACAGCTGGAACCAGCAATATTTTAAGGATACTCTTTTAAGGAGACTTAATGACTCTCGTTTAATACCATGTTGGCTGAGAGTTCGAAGCCGGATCGGCATTCGGTTAGCAATCGGCCTTCGGTTAAATTTCCGACATGCATGAGCTTAAAGGTTCCCATAATGATCCAAAATTCTATTGCCGCCGGGTTAAAATGTAACGGAACCTTCAATATGGGAGAACAGCCGAAAGTTTGGCAGCACAACGTGTAGATCCTTTAACACGTTATAGCATTGGTATTTATTTTGCAACTCTCTTGTCGCAAATACTACTAAATAACTTCCAGGATTCCAAAGAGATCCATGTACTAAATGCACTTCAGTCGATTCTATGTTATTAGACATAGCAGAAAAGCTCCGGTTGATTAGCGTTTTCGAAGAATCGACTGTTTCTACCACACAATTTCTCTGAATCAGGCGTTCTGCCCGAGCAAAATACAACTGGTTCAAGCTTACTGACGATATATCATAAGCTTACACACATATTAATCTTTAGAAACTCTTCATTAACTCAAAACTCGACATGAGTCATAGCGATCTCTCTCGCCCGATTTGAGTTATGCTCGCCTTGGTCTACATTTTTCAAGTTTGTCTGTCAATTGACGCCCTAGGTCGTATGACTTGACATCGCTCAGCGCTTTTTTTTTGTGGGTGTACGTCAAATTACTGGTCTATACGTCTATGCGACCGAGTAATTGGAAAGCAATATTCAGATCGACATCTGCGAGATACGGTCACATAGGCTGGAAAAAGTGTTCACAATTAAACAGACAGCCTGGTTCATAAGACGCAGTTACGGCAGCTGTCGAAATTTAGTTCAAACACTAAATGACAAAAAAATATCATACAACCGACGTGTTTGACTCGAAACAACACCTCTAAGAAAACAACCTTTACATATATTTTGAGGTCATTATATATTTTTGGGCTAATTCTGAAGCACTTGAAAAAGAGAAAGAAGAGCGTTTTCATATGCTAGACGTATTTCAATGGCCATCACTGTATACGTATAAATATATAAGCGCTGTATTCACCTGCTTGCAAACAATTCACACTTCAAAATTGGTAGAGTCACATATTTTGAAACGATTTGGACATTTACGCTTTGACAGGGAGTGAGTAAATCTGAAATCTGTAGTGGGCTGTTTTGTATGCCTCTTTATTGTTGCTCACACGCTGCGCTAATGTTAGCATTGTTTGTTGCAAGGCATCATATTTTAATTAAAAATAGCTTTAGCAGCAATAAATTTAAAGGAAATGAGGAAAATATACGATTTGTGGTTTTTAAAATAAAATATCTTAAGACAAGTTATTACTTGTGCACGCTTTGTATTTATAATAAGCATTTTTCAATTATTTTTTAATTTCGAATAATCACAATGTATGTATGTATTTACGTGCATGAGTTACTGCAAACTTACACACTTATTGCGTCAACGCTTCAATTAAGCGCATTTTTCGTTGCGCTAATTAACATATCTTCTTTGTTGTTATTGTTATATATTTATTGCCATTCATCTTTCATATGCGTATATTGTTGTTTGAATTTTAATTTTCGTTTTGGGCAAGCAAGGCATTCTTTTCTTTCACACACAATTTTTTAAAATTTTTTGTAAATTTTGTTTTTGTCACTTATTTTTTCTTTTCTCTCATACATCCATTATGTTACGGTAATTAATGCTCTATTCTTTGTTGGGCATTGCTTTTGTGCTTTATTGGTCAGCTGGTTGTTGGCAAAGCCGAACATTTTCTGCTTTCCTTTCACCCTTGGTTCTTTTTTGCTTGAGTTAGCGCATACTTTTGACATTTTGGTTTTACTTTGTTTTGTTATTTGTTTTGGCCAACTTTTTGTTGTTGCGTTTTAAATGCATTTCTTCACAACCCACAGTTTGACGTTTAAATTTCGGTGTTTTGTTGTTGTGTTCTTGTTTCTTTACGGATTTAACGTTTTGACTTAGTTTTCCCTCAAAGACATTTGGTAAACTTTTTTTTTTCATATTTTCGTTGATGGATTTCAAAAGTTAACTCAGCCATAATGTATAATATTTTCTAAACATAGTCACATACGCAAAAACAAATAATAAATTGCGTTTTAAAAGTTTACCAATTTTAGTTTTCGAAATTTTCTGAAAAATTGTGTCTTACTATCCCGGAAATACTTGAATTGGCTATTGAAGAAAGATACTCTGGTAGAAAATCTCATTATTTTCATATTGTTATGTATAATATCCTTTCTTTTTTAATCTTGCGTCACTATACATGGACCCCACTGTTTTGAGAACAGCTCTGGAACACATCTTCTTCTAATAATTCCTTCAGATCACACGCTTCTACGGACTCCAAACAAGTTCCATTAATTTATATTTTAATATAAGAGGATATTAAAAATAACACTATTGAGAAGGAAACATCTTTTAGCAGACCCTTTAGTATAGGGACTTTAAAGGGTTGAAGAATCTCTTCAAAATTCAAGCATTTCCTAATTGATGCTGCAAGACTCTTTAAGTGCTCTTTAAGTGATTAAGGAATCTCACTTAATTCAAACAACCAAAATACTGTTAATTAAAGTGACGGTTCTACATTGTATGGAGCTTTTATTGTAATAGATTCTTCAAATAGGATGCTATGAAAAACTCAAAACGGGTTCTATTGATTTGGACATTTGCTGTAAAGGGCCATGGGATCTCACATTGCTTTATAAGAATACCTTTTAACAGGTCCTTCAAGGTGTGCTCTACCACAGTTTATAGAGTCTTTTAGAGTTATAAAGCAGTGCTGGTAAAAATTATACTTTCCTTTCTTTGAATATTGTACTTCCTGCTCATTGCATTGACTTTTCGTAGAGTTTGGAAGGCTCATCCAAGACTTGACTATGTAGAAGATGATTAAAAAGAAGAGAGCTGGAAGAGAGAATATAGGAGAACTTGTATTATGCTCTTGAAGAACAGCCTAAATTTTTCGTCAAAGAACTGCGATTTTGGAAGAGTTTACGAGCTCCACAAATATGAGTCGTAGAAATGAAAAGATTGTATAAAAGACTTATCTAAATAAAATGCCGTTCATGTCAGTTTTTTGAAGCTCTGACAACCACAAGCTATGTAAAATGTGGGACTAGCTGACTTAAGAAGCGAAGATGAAAATTTCAAGATTAATCCGTTTCTTTCTGGAGATTGAGTAAGAGTGGTGACTAGATTATGCTTCCATCTATTTTTGAATTGGCAGAGGTTCTTTTGGCCATGGTTTTTGGTTGGTGGTTTGGCTGGTTGCTGGTAGTAAAGTCAATCCTTGATGCAGTTTATACCCAATTTGCAATGTTGAAAGTACTGACTGGCAAATGTGAAAATTATTTAAACGTGGATCTATGAGTGTGGATCTGATCTCCTCTACAATTGCATTTCAAGTCATATTATAATATTCTGGGTTATACGGAACCTAGCATTGTTACTATGTAATCTAGGCTTTGTACAATTTGTGGGACCTACGGTTCGTTCTCTGTGAAATAGTATCCGGAGAATAGTCTGTGTGAAAAGAATCCGCCGTTCTTCAAGTAAAATATCACGAACTCTATTCTGTTGGCTTTGATGGGAAAAACCAGACATTGCCGGCTGCGAGATGAATCAGTTTCGGCATCAGACTGCAAGTCACTGAAAAACTTGATTGGTTTCTAGATGAGTGCCGCTGAGATTTAGACATTACCTTCAAAAATTTTTTGATCCTGAACACGGCCTCAGACTTTTTCATTCTCAGCTCAGAACTACGGAGCAAATTAAGATCTGTGTGTGACTACTCTGCCCGGATTGAAGTCATGATATATTACTTTGCACAAATTCTACTGAAAAATTCAGCACGACCTGTGTAACACCCTGTATTTCGTGGCAATTTGAGTAAATGAAAATAATTTCAGAAACATGCCATCAGGTGTGAAAATGTTCAAAATTACAAACCGTTAACGGAAAGCACCACTGTAATTAAAATTTGTCAATTTCCTTGTTTCTGATTAATTAATTTTATTAATAGCATGGACATCGAGCTGTCAAACCGCCAGTTCGACAAAACGCAAATCAATAAATGCAAGCTTTGAGCAGGGTGAACATTAAGGTTAATATATTTTGTCTTCTGGATATGTGCGTCGAATCAAAATTTATCCGACAGACAAATATTTTTCTCAATTAAGCGGTGGAATTAACAACAGGGGACGGCGGTCGACCAGCGTCGCCTCCGGCAACGACACAAATAGTTTCAAGCATTTAGCCGTCTGAGTAAAATTGTTGTTGTTGCTGTTTTTGTTATTGCTGTAGCCCGCAGTAGGGCGCTAATGATGGTCGATAACACTGCGAGCGAGTGTCGGGGGTATTGTAAGTGAGTAACATAAGCTGACAGAACGCAATAAATGCTTTAGTGGTAGTACATGGCGTATACGTAATGCTTAATAATAATGAGAAAGGATTAATGGAATGAAGCGATACGATCAAGCGTGTCTAGTGACGGCGTGAAAGTGTTGAAAACAAACACAAGGACTACACGTGCAACATAATAATGTTAGAAGCGACAGCGCTCATATCTATTTATATATACACTCATACATATATGTGTATATATATGTGTATACATTAACGGAAATAGCTGCCAGCAAATGAGCCAAAGATAATCGCAAAGCAACAAAATGAAATCGAAAACTTCAAGCAACAATTAGTAAATTGTCAGAGCAGAAGGTGCAGAAGGAGCAGTTGGTTGGCAGCGTATAATTACATTAAGTATAGTGCAGCGTAATGTTTGCCCACAGAAGCGCTGGGAGGCCGCCGAATGGACTTTTGTTTCCACGGTCGTACTGAGCGAATGTAGGTAACGAAAAGTGGTGCAAATTGAAAAGTATTTTACGCAATTGTGCTTTTTAAGAAAGTATATTTGTTAAAAACAAGGAAGTGTCGTGTAAAGAATTGTTATATAATAAATAGATGTGGTGAAATGCGACTATAATATATATTTTAAAGCACGATTGCCATATGTGATAAAGAAAGAAAAAAATATTTGTGTAATGAGAATTAAGAAATGAATTAAAAAAGTAAGAAAAATTAAAATTGCGAAAAAATTATAAATAAAAAAAGAATAAAGTTTATTAACATACAAATTTGGAACTGATGTGATGCCAGTGAATGTGACAAATGACCCTTATGGTAATCAAATTTTAATTTTAGAGACTGTACTATTACCGAACACTTGGGAATTACTCCGACAAGCAAAATTAAAAACCGATTACTCGCCCAAAACATACTTTTTTTGCATTATCGGCTTATAAAAAATAAAAAAAATCTAAGGATATGAAAATAAATACCGGTTACTCGCTGTAAATATTCGGGGTTTGAAAGAACCGGTTACTCATAAAATAAATTGGAAAAATTGAAAGATGAAGAGATATAGTTGTATATAATAAGTTCACTTTGAGATTTTTATTTGATATTGCTTTACGTGCATACAAAGCGGTTATGTGTGTGATTTGGGGAATTAAAAAAAAAAATAATAATTAAATATAATTTAAACAAAAAAAAATTTAAACAAATTAAGTAACTTAAACGAACATATAAATACTTATATAAGGCTTACATCACTACTTTTTATTTTTTAATAATATAAAACTACATCAAAAATTAAAATTAAGTAGAAAACCTACTTTAATTAAATATATTAATTAAAATTTTATAATCTAGACATATCTAGAAAGACATAGAATAGTATGTATATAAAAATATATTAGAAGTAAAATACATAAATGGAGATTCGACAGTAAAATTAATAAAAAAATAAATAAATGTAATAAAACAAGTAAGGAAGCCTTAAGTTCGGGTGTAACCGAACATTTTATACGCAATGTGCAAGGATCGAAGGTAGGGAATTGCTTTCAAGTGCTGGCAAAACTTTACATTAAAAAATTTTGTTTTTTGTTTACCTTTTGCGAGGTTCACCACCTTTTCCGATGTCAATGCCCTCTTTGCTTACATTAATCGAGATTCACCACCTTTGTTTACCTTTTGTTTTGTTTACATTTAGCGAAGTTAACCACCGTTCCCCAGCTCAACAACCTCTTTGTATAGCGTGTTTGCGTTTGTTGTCTTAGTTTTTAGCGAGGTTCACAACCTTTCCAGAGTCCAATTCCCTCTTGGGCTTTCAAAAATAGAGTTAGATTTTTTCACAAATTTTTTAACTTCCTCGAGTTTCGAGCAAAGCAGTTTCGAGAAAAACGCGTTTGAAGTTTTACGTTACGCTCAAGCTGGTCTGCTTGCTATGACAATATAATGGCTATAACTTTGAAAATTATTTGAACTTTTGAAAAATCCTTTTAGGGAACTATTTTTAAATAAATTTTTTGAATGTGATCAAAATATGAAAAAGAAAACTCTAGACTAGGTCCAAACTATCGAATTATGGAAAAATATTTTTTTAGATTTTTTCAAATTTGTAGACTTCAGACCCTTTTGAATGTCTAAACTATCGAAGTATGAAGAAATTTTCTAGAGTTTTTCAAATTTTTAGAGTACCATACCTTTTTTGCATGTCTAAATTATCGAAATATGAAAAAAACAATTTTTTTTCGAGTTTTTCAAATTTCTAGACTAGGATACCTATTTTGGATGCCTAAACTATCGAAATGTGAAAAAAAAATGTTTCTAATTTATCAAAATCAAATTTATCAATCAACATTTTTTTTTCTATTTTTTCCAATTTCTGGAGCAGGGTATCCTTTTTGATTGAGTTTACACAATACAATACTATCGAAATATGAAAAATAAGAATTTTTTTTTAAACTTTTTCAAGTTTCTAGACTAAAAGTAAAGCTCTTTATATATAATGAGCAATTAGCTGTACTCTACCTCACGTATTTCTTCCTGTATTGACAACAACAAAAAAAAAAATTGCTTGCCCTTTTTGGTTTAATATCCACCATTTAGTAGCCATATACATTATTTCCCCATTACACGTGCAAAATTATATCCAATCATTCATCAAAGCTGCCATAATTCTATTTATGCATTAACTTCCTCGAACGTATTATTTGAAGGTGCATTTGATAAGTGCAATTAAACTTAATTTACGGTCTCTAAGAAGCCCATTATTATTCTGCTACTATAATATATTGTTGTAATTTATACGCATATACATTTCATGTAACATTTTTAAATATTATAAATATTTTGCTAGGCGCTTTTTGCGCGTAACTTGATTACAAGCACCTGCGCTGCAGTAACTGCAAATTACAATAACAAAAAGTAATATTATTCCATAGGCATGGGTCTGCATCTGAGCATAGGTATGTATGTATGTTTGTATAAATAAATAATAGCATGTGTGTGTTTGTTTGGATTTTAGTGCGCGACGCATTCGATTTAATAACTGCAAGCAGCACTTTTATTGGTAAACAAATCGTTAACCCTTGTTTGGCTATGTGAGATTTTCAATTAAAGTTGCTAACTGGGGGTATGCACGTTGCGCATACAAATAAAAACATATAAATATAAATCATAAAATAAATAAAATCAATACTTGTTTGCACACATTTTTCAATGAATGCAGTATATAGTGATATATATATGTACATCAAAATATACATCAAATTGATAGTTTTCTGTGCACATATTTACTGCCCCTGTATTGCCTGCTGTTCACTTTTGCATTTTTATACATCAACGAAAAGAATATTTTAAAAATATTTCGCATAAATTTCAATGTGCGAACGCACGCTTTACCGTTAGTTCACGCCTGCCGTTCATTCATTGTTATTGTTATTGTACATTTTTATGTGCAATTTTAACTATTAAATTGATTGCATTTTTTTGGTCCTGACAGTGAATTTTCATTGATATAATAACAATTTGCTTTGAATGAAGTGCTGAACAATAACCAAAGAAGCACACACTTACATTTGAATAAATAACAAACTTGAGAAAGCTTTGGCATAAACAAAAATATTTTATATGTGAATTTGGCCATGAGTTTATGAATATATATTTGAAGCTTTCACAAGAGCTTTCACTTTTTTAAGAACTTTCATAAAATATGAAGCTTTTAAAAACTTTAACAACAGTGAATATGTATTTATATTTGCAGCTTCCACAAGGGTTTTTACAAGAGCTTTCACTTTTCAGGAGCTTTCGTGAATTATGAAGTTTTAAAGGTTCTATATCGTCATACAAGCAAATTTTTATATAAAACTCACACAATTTTTAGTAGTTCAAATGCATTTTTTTGATGTATTATTTGAAAGCTTTTTTTGGGGGTCTACATATGGTTGCGATTTTGTAAGTACATGTATGATTTAAAGGCAATTTTAAGTCATAACTTATAATTTTTAAAGATGTAAAGCGATTTGGTTTCAAATTTCATATCAACTCGGTGGAGAAGAAATTTCCTTGACAAAAGCTTTCCGAAATTTTTGGATGCTTGCCGCTTATATATTGCTTAAAAAGTGTATATTTTAATCATAGCACTCTAAAACCATTAAAAAGGCGTTACAGTTTTTAAAGTGAGATTTAAAGTCAGTCAGGATTTTCTTCTTTATATTATTATTTGAAATATTCTATACATCCATAGAGCTTTCGGCAAATTACGAAAGTTTTGATATATATTTGTAGTTTGGGGCAGATTGATGACAATCAAATATCTTCAATATAAACTTTAAACAGTTTTTGAAAAGATTTTCTTGTCGCTTTGAGCCGCAATTGAGGAAAAGCTTTTTAGAATGTTATGTAAGCTTATGCTTGGTTTCAAACATTTCCCTCTATATTGAAGACATATAGATTGAAGAGTGAAGAGTTAAACATTGAAGAGCTAAAAAATTGATTATTTGCTACTTTTTTATTTGCAATCGAAAGCTCTCAAAAAGCTCGCAGTTTCTTTCCGGGTTATTTAGTTTACAACTAAGTACAGCAAGGCACAGACTCTCAAAAGAGGTATACTTTTATATTCATACGATTAAAATTTAAAAATTCACGAAAAGCTTCTAAGCTTTTGAAATATTTAAAAATTTTGTTTTAGAAAAGAAGATTTTTTTTTACCAAATTCTTAATATTTAAAATTCCTGCTGTGTTTACTCTCAAATTCTATTACTAACTATGCTAAACACTCTGATCTAACCGTTATCTCATTCTAGCGGCACTTGATCGCATACTTTGTTGAAAGCAAATCATACAAGCCGCGGTTTTTGGAATCTAAATAATCTTTCTTCGCTGTCAACACACTAAATTAATGCACACACACGCAGCCAAACTAACACCCGCATACTTGAGGGTACACGTTTCAGTTTCCTTAATGCGTTTTTGCGCATTTTGTTGTCACGACATGTACATGATTTCTATCCTGTCATTTCTGCCATTTGCATTTGCAATGCCGTAATGTGCGGAAAATGAATATTTCTGGCATTTTACGAGCAATAAAAGAAAAGAAAACAAAGTTGTAAAAAAATGCAAAAGTTGAAAAAGTAAGCAAAAATGCAAAACAAAATTTGAATAAAGAGCAGAATACAGGAAATGCTAATATTTAAGAATAATCCGAATTTATATATGTATGTGTGCAACTGTTATGTGCAAGCGGATGTGCTTGTGGATAAGAATTTAAGAAATTTGGTAAATGACAATTATTTTTTTTTTAACTTTTCAACGAATTTTGAAAATTTTTTCTGTTATTGAGACTGCCTTGTTATGAATTTTTATTACTAAATTAAAAACCGGTTACTTGCAAAAAAAAATTGATGTTCGTTATTCATATGTGTGACAAGTTTTTTAAAATTTCCTGTAACTAGGCAATAAAAAGCGGTTACTCCCCGGAAGTATTCGGTTTTTATTTGAACCGGTTACTTATAAAAACTTCAAAGAAATTTTAAGGTATTAACCGTTGCATACATTAACTGCAATGTGTATTCATTAGTTTCACTTGAATGCTCTATATACTTTCATGCGTGTGTGAAAAGAGCATATGTCTCTTTCACTGGGTCATTTGGTATCCAAAACTATCGAAGATAAAGTTTGTCAGCATCTTGCTATTTGTAAGTATATTTTTTTAGAAAAAAAACGAGCTATCAAAATTTTGATCAAAACAGGTCATACGAGAGAGATGTCTACTTTTGAGAGGATCCAGAGGCTAAGATTTCTGTGAAGAATTTGTAAGCTCTGGGATTCTCAAACTTCAAATAAATAATACTAGTTCCATACGAAAACAGTGTTTTGATCAATAAATTATTTCATGAACCTATTGAGAATTACACGCAAACTAAGGCAATCGAATGAAATAGCCACAAAATTAGTTATATAGCGGGTGTCTTCCATAATAAGAAAACAGACGACGATTATTGGCGAGACAGAAATAAGGAAGCCTTGAAAATAACTAGTGAGTACTCATCTGGTTGCATGTAACCGGTTATCGATGATATATTAAAATTTTTGTACTTGTTTGTGACAGTTCCCACATATCTTCTAATCTCCATCTATTCGACAGGCACGAACGAAGAGTTGGCTTACTATTTTCCCATACTTGCCATCCACACACAAACACAAACACACACACGCACACATACACATAAGCAGCAAATGATGCTGCATTTAATATAACCCACCGGCACATGCCACATGCATAGTTTGCTGTTACCGCCGTGCTGCTCCGCTGTGTGGCATGTAGCATGTAATTTTCGAAAATTGGTGACACTCGCTTTACAGCCTTGCAAGTACTCCAGTATAGTACAGTTATATTTGCATACGCCATAGCTAGTAGCTGTAAATGTATGCAAGCCCCACGCTGCATGTGTGTGTGTGTGTGAAGTTATGTAAGTGTGTGTTTGCGCCAATGGGCACCTGAGCATGCAAGCAAATTTGTTTTCATCTCCCGACGTGCAGGTGTGTGTGTGTGTGTGTGTGTGTGCGTAGTTTGTTTGCTTATGCGGTGTGTACGCACACATACACATGCACATACACATAAATTGTTGCATCTTTTTCAGTGAAACGTGCAAATGTGATTTGATAACTACTTCAGACACACACACACGCACACACAGTTACATACATAAAATTATATAAATGTGTGTATGATATATATGTGTGTACACAACTTTTGACATTCCTTTGCACTGCAGCGTAGCCTCTCTTCGGTAATATTTGCTTTTGCATTGGAAATTCGATTTCAACTCCATACGGTTTGGCCTGTTCGGCATTCTTTTGATGGCAATTTTGATTTTGTTTGCAGTAAGTTTATTCGGAACATTTTCCATATCTAAATATGCGGTGCAAATATTCTGTATTTCTTCGGTGGCCTGATTTTGTGACATTGCTGGACTATGGTAGTGTGATACTCAAGTACTTTTGGAATGCAATCAAACTTACTATGAACTACGAACTGGAATGTGATTGCTTTAAAAGCTTGTGAACTTTAATAGACATCTGATGAAAAGAAGGTAATCAAAAAAATAATAATTAATAGTGATTAAATAATAATAATAATATTATAAAAAGAAAAAAAATAATAATAATGGAGTAGTAAAACTGAAAATGAAAAATATTAACAAGTGAAAGCTTTTGATGTAGGCTTTTGTAAGCTCTCATATTTAATAAAAGATAATAAGTGAAATAAATAACAATATAAAAAATGGATACGGTGGTATTTTATTAAGCTTTCGGAAAGCCTTGAAAAATTATAAAAAATAAATATTGGTACAAAGCTAAGCAAGTTGTTACAAAGTGGTAGAAAATGCAAGAACAGTACTCAAGATTACTCAGGACATTTCACCTATTTACTCCTCGGAGCTTTGATAATAAAAATACGACTGAAAGCTTTTATTGAATGTAAGCTTTTAGATGCCTCCATAGTTAATAATAAATAATTTAATAGAAAAGGTAATAGAGAATCGTCGCGTTTTATTAAACAGCTTTAAGCTTTCAAAAAGCTTTGCAGAATGAAATAATTTGAAACGTTCTACATTCAAGATATAGGTAACATTTAGTGCCTAGTACATTTTTTAATAAAAATATGAATGCAAGCTTTGTTTAAAGTTTTTTAAATCGCTGAAGCTTTCGCTGTATTTTATTTAAATATTTACTGAAACATTTTTTTGTAAGCTTTGGAATTACCCATTTTATGAATTCTTTTAAAAAAGTTAAGAGTATGACAAATTAATATATTCTTAAGGTTTTGAAACTTCGAAATAAAGATTTCGCCAGAGAGCTTTCACAAGTCAAAGTTTGCAAAGAAAAATTCTTTGAGAAATTTACTTAGAACTTAATAAATTTAAATATTATAAAATCTGTACTAAAAACTAAAAGAAATACAGTTAATAGATGAAAAAAGAAAGAAATAAATGGAAAAAATGTAATAAATCTTTTTAACATTTGTTCCTAAATTTTCTGAACCCTAAAGTATAGTAATCGCTTCGATAAATCACCCTCATATTTAGTAAGCTTTCTAAAATTAAAATAAATTTGCGCTGACCCTTATTCGAAATCTGTTATATGAGCTTTTAAACTGCACAAAGCTTTGGGATATACCTAACACATTTTGTTTTGTTTGCCTTTTTAATTTATTACATATAGTAGCTTATCAGTTAAAACTTTCCCATATATAAGTTAATTTCTCTTCCAGATGTTACTCCATAGTAATTTTACTTGGCGATTTTTTATTTATTTGAAAGCTTTCAATCCATATTAAGCATTCGACTTTTGTCAAAGCTTCTCTTCGTTTTGCTGTGAAGCTTAAAGCTCGCAGAGAGATGTCTGGCGTTTTTTGGCGAAATGTATATTCTTTTTTAAGCGTCTTTGTTATTTTAAAAACTTGTATTTTAGAAATAGTTGGGCTTTTATAAAAATTGGATGTTAAGAATTAAAAAAAAAAATAAAAATTTAAGTTTTATACACAAATTTCGCATTAATTTTGGCCCCACATAACTCAAGTGTAATCTTCTATAATTAATTTAAAGCAAGGTCACCTGCATAGAGTTTATGCATTTGCATTTGCACTTGCAACAGCTGTCTGTTATTTTTCAACTTCACACATTTCTGTAGTTGATGCAAAATTAGTTTTGAAAATTAATTCGCACACACATTAACACCCACTTAGTCAGCATAATTTTCACATATTCCAACACTACTTTGGAAATGGTGCAAGAAACTTTGCAATAATGTGTTGCACACTCATATCAACGCAATTTTACGCTAAACATGGCGCCTGCAATGCTTCAATAAGCGAGTCGGTAGCGAGGTGGGCAGGTGGCTGCGTATTTGCAACAAATTTTGTGCGTTGATTAATTGAGACACGCATGCACAGTTGGGTGAGTCTTTGTTGTTGCGTGCTGAGTTTGTTGCGTGTGAGTGCCCTTCAAGCGTACGTAAGGTATTAGCTAAGCGCCTAAAAGCACGCAACATGCTCGCTTCGACGTGCATAAGTGGATATTCGCATTACTCGCAGCTGACAAGTGTATGCTATGCTGCAGCTGCTGCATCAGCTGTTTGTGGTTGCTCATCTTCTCTACATCGTTGTTTCTGTCATTCACTGATTTGTTGTTGTTGCAACATATGTTAGGATTTTGTGCGTCAAGTGGCTGATTAGATGCGCGCATTTGTCAACACCTCAGTTTTCGAAAATTCGCCAGGCGACTGACAAGCTGCTGAAATAAATGTCAGCGCAGCCTTATGCTATAGTGCAGCGCTAACGGTAGTTTGAAGTCGATTAAATGAGCGAAAGTGTGGATTGCAGTTCTTAGTTTGTTGACGGCTGCAATTAAAAATTTGTGTGCAAGGATTTACAGCATGATTCACATATTTTTTAAAAATTTTTTATCGACCTGTAATTCTAAATAATAGTGTATTTTATTCAAGACCCTAGAAGATTGAGGTTAGTAAATTCTGAACTTTTCGTAATTCCTTAGGAGCTTTCGAGGGATTCTAAATGACTGAATTTTTACTAAATGATTATGTCGGATCTGAGTTTTTTCTTAAGCATATGCTTTGTTCATAAAGGTCGAGAACATTTGTGGATCATAAGTCTCAGTAGTAATTCTAATTAGTTAGTTAGTTACGCTAAGAGCGATAGACACTAAGGGATACCAGGGAAATCCTAACCTATAGTCTTTAAAAGCTCTAAAGATAAAAGCTTTATGAAGATATCGCCCAACTGGAAAACTTCAGACCGGAAATTTTTCGTTTTACTGTCGATGGCAGAGCAAGGAGAGTCTATTTCTGTTTAACAAGAACTAGAAGAGAGCTATTTGGAATTAAAATGGGCTCAGTCGAACTTGGACTCTACAGTTCCGATTTTAGATTTTACATAGCGGGAGAAATATGAGTCAATTCTTATAAACTTTCCAAATATATGTTGCTACAAGTTCAATTTTAATGAAAGTAGTGTTATGACTGATTATACTATTTCACTCATTTAAAGTCTAAAAATTTTTTAATTACAAATTAAAGCTCCTTATATTTCTCCTTAATATAAAATATATTGCTCCCTTGAATTTGCAACATTTCAAATTTTCTCTGCACTTTAATAATCAAGCAAATAACGATTTCTTATTCCAACACTCTCGGCGATTTTTCAAGTCTTTCACTGTGCGCCTAAAAGCGCACCACATAACAGCAGCATATATTACTGCTTAATCCTTTGGCGCCCTCTTGTGCTCGCCGATACTTATTCACCTAATACATATGTCCTGTGCCAATTCCCGTTACATCTGTCATTATTTCACCATAAAATGTTGCATACTTTCTGGCGAAGAAAATGAAAATCAAAAGCAAGCAAGAACAATGCTTTGCCGACATACGCGCAGCATGACGCTGCTCCGGTTGGTTGTGTATGCGTGTGTGTGTGTGTACACTTTCTTTACTTTGGTCACAAACAATATGTGACTTACTTTACTTTAGTTAGTTTATGCGCCTGCTTATATGCTTCTTAGCTTGTTTAGATTACATATATAACTAAGCAAATATGTATTTCGCTTATTGTTTTGTTATTTTTGCATTGTTGTTGTACGTTTTGACTTCAAGTCACACTGACTTCGCATTTTCGCTGTTGTTATTGTTGTTGTGTTTTTTTGTTTTTTTTTTTTGTTTTGTTGCGTTAGTGTAGCCCTTTGTTACGTGCTGGTGTTGGGCACACATATTTGTCTAATTCAACAGCAACAGCCAACAATCAAGAAACAACGAGCAGTCGACAGCCAACCGACAACAAAGGGCACAGAGAACATTGGCTGGCATTCATAAACCGCACAATTTGTGCAGCTTTCTGTTGTTTTGCCATCAAAGTTTTTATTATATTTGTCCGACAGAGGGCAAAATGGCGCAGTTAACTGACTTTTACATGTGTATGTGTAATGCATTTCGAAGTTTAATAAGATGCCTGTGAGGATGAATTCCTGTGTGTCTGTGCCTGTGGAGAAAACGCGACATTGCAAGTATATATGAAAAATATCCTTTGCGGCAACACTGGCTAGACAGTCGGTACGTTTTGTTAATCCAAGTATTATTTCAAGCTCCTTGTTTACGATTATTCTATGGTTCTTTCCTCCCTTCATGTCAGAAATTCACTAAAAGGGTTCGGATTTACCAGTGAAGAGTGAGCTTCTCAAAGGTTGCTTGAAACTCGTATTGAGCTTTTCAATGTTCGCTTTTTATATGTTGAGCTTTTATATGAAAGCTTGGCATTGACCCTCAACTCAGTACCAAAAAAGTAAAAATTCGGATCATGCTGCGGATTTGAAACTACGATATACAGTCTGTCTCACAACAACACACTCGAACCAATCTACCTACGATCGTTATAGATTTTAATTAAGGCGGAAACTCATTACATAGTCCATGGAGCTCCAACGATGGTCGTATACGATGTATGTATTTTGATGAAGGGTATTAGGTAAGAACGTCCAATAAGTAGGAAGATTCTTCTGAGCAAATAAATTAAAGGTAAAAATACTTAACGCGAGGAACTCTACCGTATCTATATGAGCATCCGATCATAAAACAAAGGAGCACCATTAAAATGAAAGCGCACAAACCCGGCAAAATATAAACGAATCCTTATCCCTTTGCGAGTTTTCCTTTCAAACCTTGAGATAGAAGAAATATTACTTCCAATATATAAGTGAGAGATGAGCTAAGTACTTCCGGCAGAGATTTCCAAACGCTAAGCTTTTGTCTGTAAAAGTTTCGTAAGCGACTCCTCATATCTTGGTTCACAGTTATGCCTAGGAAGAAGAACAGTTATACAGTATATCTCATCTTTAGTTACAGGACCCCCTATACCTTCTTGAAGAGTTATTTTCAAGAAGCGCAGTATATTAGTGTCTCTTAAACTGCAGTGGCAGATCTCTCCAAAGTTTGGTCCATTGGTATTCCCAGGCAGAACAACAGTCATAAATTGCCTTACAAACTTCAGTAATAGGATTCTCCACATTTTGGTCTACACTCATTCACAGAAACCTGAGTAGTCAGTTAGTGCCTCTCCGATTTCAGAGGACTAACCATAGTAGTAGGGTCATACAGCAATTCTGTGAGTGCCCACTTAATTGATTGTCCAAAATATCTATATACTTGACAGTGTGCCCTTACATAAACGAGCAAAATCGTGTCGAACAACCCGTTTGAAGCTTCTGACGGCTAACTTGTCACAAAAATTCTCAAAAATTCGATTAAATCATGGAACATTTCGCTGCAAAAACTGAAGACTGACTTGGCACTACTACATTTTAGTAAGGAATAAGATAAGCACCACTGCTCAGATGTTTTAAAGAAGATCTGCTGAAGATATCTCTTCCATGAACATTGTCCTGATTGATCATCAATAGACTCTATGACTGAGTTTGCAGGTCCGAATTCTTCGAAAAAAAATATATTTGTTCCTCAACACCGACTTGATTGATATTCAATTGTCTCTACAGCTTTGGACACAGTAGTCCGAGGATGCTCTTTGAATTTCAGAGGACTAATCGCCAAAGTGTTACCTGCGGATTAACCTATAGCCATTTATTCAAAAATATTCTGCCGGCGCTGTGGCGTTCAAAAAAGTTTATTATGTGTTCAACGCATTTAAAGTATTTTGCTTTATTTTATTGTTAGGTTTGAGCTTGACATCTGCATAACTCCGAACGTAACTTCACGGAAACTTTGGCTCTGCAAATTAATTAGAAATGTGAATTTCGTACCGCAAAATCCACCTGGAGTCGAGCCAAGTGAATAAAACTGAGCTTAAAACTCTTGGGCGAGCTTCCAAACTCTTCTAGCTCAGCAATTATTTATCTCTGACCCATCGTTCCAACTGGGCATGAACTCATATTCTGCTATGAAAAATTAACTGTTAACGTCTGAAACATTGGCATATTGCATCGTTGAGTGCCTTAAATACTACAATTTCATTTTATGACTCCAAGTGACCCACTTGTAATAAACGAAATGAAATTTTTTATCATTGAAACATATGCACAATAACTTTCGAGAAAGTATTAAGTGCATTCCTTTTCACTCGTAGTGCTGAAGATGCTCTAATTAAATTGCCCCTTAATTGAAGAAATGAATTGGTGATGAAAAATATAAGACGCTAAGACATAAATCTCCAGCTGCTATGCTAAACTCACTAATACAACAGAAACAAATATCGTAAATAACAACAAACGTATGACAGTTATCAAAAGCAACAGCAACAACAAGGCCAACCGCAACGGTATGATAAGCGTCTGTTGTCGCTGTCAGACGCGCGCGCATTTGTCATTAAGCCAAATGTCATTTGTACCCGTATTTATTTATGCGTTGTGTAAACTAACACCACATATACACCTATGATATGATGTATAGTCTTTATGTGTTTGTATATGTAATAAGTCTTCATATCATTTGAGTTGATTCAAGACACTGGAAATAACACTGTGCGACCATTAACAAACTAATTCGGTTGAGCTTAGTGCATAAAGGAAGGTTATGTTAAAACATTTGCTGGAATGTTGGCGATAGCCATGCTGTTATGCGGAGAGATTAAGTAAGCAAAACCATTTGTACTCCTTCATCTATTTTTATTGGATTTTACTCAAAATTTTCGCCCATCTACTAAGGAAACAGTATCCTAACTGATCGAGTTTTCACAAAAGATACAAATTTCTAGAGATTTGAGACAATATCTGCTGCAGTAATGCTTGTCAATCTTAATTGTTATATATGGTCCAGGCTCCAGTGTAACTTTGTACTAACAACACAATTGCTCTTCATTCGAAAAATTACCAATAAGACTTTAGATTTAGACTCGGTCCAACAAAATGTGGTACCAGTACCTCCTTTCGGAGACTATTCATACTCCTTAAAAATCCCTAAAGGCGCTTTGGTGGTTATTTTTAGTTGAGGTTCTGATGCTAGAGATATATTTCCTTCCTTGCCTTTAGAGCTTTTAGAGCTTAAAGAAATAAAGCTAAATTTACTAGAGTATACTGCCCGACTGGCAGCTTCATCTACACTACTTCCTTTCAATCTATTTCTTTTCAGCCTAAACCAACAAACTTATTTTCTAGAATTCAGTATAGCTACTTCTCTTTCATGAGAGCGCGACAGGAATTTCTTACACTTAAATCGGTGACGTTCGGTAAGAGCCGAACTTTTTTCCAGATCGTACCAATTGAGTCCAGCTCAATCTGTATCTTTTGATTCCCCGGTGTATTAAATAGACTTCATAAGAAAACGTATAGCCGATTCCCTTTCATCAATTCGTGAGATTTAGAGGAATGCCACACACGAACTTAGTTCCTGTCACATCTTCGGTTGGAAATCGACAGTAAACAGTTCCACATTGCTTTGGAGAGTATAATGAGTTTTTATCTATAGGCTTTTGTGAGGTCGCTCCTAGCCAGGAGGTCTTATTAATCTTCCTTTTTGGAATGTGTTAAACAAAATTTCAGAACTAAGCGATTAGTTTGTGCTGATGAACTATAGACATCTGGTACACTTTCATTTCGAACGATTTCAAACCCCAAGTCGAAACTAATATTTGCAAAAGGTGAGGTTTTGTTTTTCGGCAACTTACGATTACATGTTCGGACACCGCCGATGTTTTCAAACGAACTCGTGGTTCTTTCACAAAACTAGACTTCTTGCAGTCAGGAAATATTTGGTCTGCCGCTTGAGTACAAGTTTTGCAAACCGACACGAAATTTTATGGCACTTGAAATCTTTAAAAAAAAATCAAAATTCAACAACTTTGATAACACCTTGGAAGTGATTGGTGGGAGTTGTGTATTTTTTGAAAATTTAATCCATCAAGTTGCCTCTTAAAACTCGATGTATCGAGGTTTAATTACTATGTATTCAGTTTCCAGGTAATCCAAAAGAAGTCTTCATTTAACCTCTTTGTAGAGTCTCTCAAACCCATTAATTCAAAATACATATTTTTCCTTATCGGATTGGCATGTTTCCTGGACCTTATTTAGAGTGATATGAAAAGCAGTATAACTGAACTCACCCCCACTATGGTGATACCGGCACAACAATAATCGAAATAACAGTAGAGCCATAGATCTCCTGCAGTTTAACAAAGCCCTAATCAAGCCACATTTTGTTGCACAGTGTAACTGCTTGCACCTTGCGTAATTCCTCCGGATTCTTCATATATGCAAAGTTCCTTGAAGAGCACATAACATATAGTTGCCGTTGATTAATTAGCTATAAGTCTATGTATGTGTGGGTTTGTGTGTGCATGCGAGGGTTGGTATGAGACCCTGCTGGTTAAGTATAATGAATGTGCACGCAATTTCGATGAAACATCACTTTGCAATATAAACATTAGGCACGCGAGTATATTCGCGCATACATGCACGCATGTCTGTATATATGTGTTGGAAAAGTACACAAAAGTACGACTAAACAAATATTGAAGCACAAGTAATTGGCATTTCGAGCAACTTGACATAATAGTTGACAGTTGAACGAATACTATGATAACAAACATACACGCATATCTAACACACGCCATTATTTATTTGTATATATGTGTGTATGCTCTCTTTCATTGATACTGTCTGCCGACACTGCGTTGTACTCAATTTTCAAACGAAACATATTTGAAGAGTGAAACACAGACACCAAAGCCCCCATTATTTCGACTAAAGACTTCATGCGGATGCCTAAACCAATTTTCCTAGGAAGTTTCCAGCCTAGTTGAACCAAGCACACCAATTGTATCAGGGTTTGATAAGTCGAAATTCCATCCTTTCTTCCAAGCTTACTTGAAGTATGCTTGAAAGCGGGACCACTCGTAATTTTTACACAAATTTTACGTCACTCTTTACTACACAGTATTTATTTCTACAAAATTTGTCAGTCTAGTATATCTTCAGGTACTATTGGTTCCCAGCGATCCGAAGATATTATTACTGTAACTATTTTTATCGAAAAATCTTCTAATGGATATTAAGTGATAGCCTTTGCCCTGCTCTCTTTGCACTTCGCCAACAACTGGACGCTATCTTTTCTCTTAGTGAAATACTCTTAGCGAAACAAGTTTTTCTTAATTTGTCGTCTTCTAGTTGATCTTCTGCTCGATCACACAAGCTCGTTTACAATATATAACTGAGAGAGTGGTTGATAATAAATAAATACCATCCTTTGAAATTTACTCTTCTAGATCAGCAGTGAGAATCGCTTTTGAAGACTGATCTTTCTGACTATTGACAGATAGCCTATTTACCTTGGTCTTGGAATCTATCAGAAGTGCATAATAAAATCACCTCTCAAAACACCATCCTCTAAATATCTGCCTCGATTACATTAATTTCGCTCTCAAAATGTATATTTCCGATATCTAAACTTAAGTAAATCAATATTTAGGGTATATATATTCAATAATGGATCTTCTTACATGAAGCATTTTCAAAATGGACTGAGCCCCGCTTGATATCACTAATGCGAACTGAATTTTCTGACCACCGAACCTTAGCTGTAGCGTTTTAATTAACCCTAACTTTGAAGCCTGCTCTTAATATTATTCTCTTAATATTAAACTTTGGTTGTGAATAGTAATTTTAGTTCTTTCGTACCCAAAGCTGATCAACCTCAGACTGTAGGCGGTTGTTGGGATATGAGAAATCTCTAACTGACTTTTTTAATAAAAGACTCCTTTCGTATCTAACTTATTCCTACTCATAAGTACTTCCTATATATATTAGTGTCGCTTTTCGGTGAATGAACCTCAATTAGCTTCGCTTTGAAGCTTTGTCAATCAATTCATTTGAATGGCTGAGCTGCTTGCCATCACTTTTTAATGGACACCAACCGGATTAGTTGAGACACATACCTTTGAAGCAACGGTCCAAGTTTTGAAACGTGGTTTCATAAACATGTAGCAATTTTGTGGATTCTCTTTATTTTTTCGTTGGTTAAGTTCGGTAAACATTTTTAATTGTTGCTTCCTTTCTAAATATTTAAATTTTTGTGAAATTTTAAAAATTTTAAATTTTTTTTAAATATTTGAAATTTGTTTTTATAATTCAATATAGCTTCTCTATGTTGCATATTTTCTGAGTTCTAAAACCCATATAAAATGCTAACTGTAATTTATTAGAATTTTTGTTTCAAAGCAAAATTTTGTATTCAAAGAAGTTTGTGATTTTGAGCTACTTTGCAAGTATCTTTATGCAAAACTATTGTCTAAAATGCATAATTTGTGTCACCGCATCAGTGGCAAAATACATGCAAAAGTTTTCAAAACTTTAACCTGTAAAACCTCATACTTTATCTCGCATGTTGCGGCGCTTACGCCCAAAGCAGCGCTTATGCCACTTGCATATACATTTCCCATATGTGTTTGTTTGTGTGTGTGCATTACATTAAGCTTGTGTAATCAGAAAATACCGCAACTATAAAATAAACTGTCAGTATTTATGAAAACACTGCCGGTGGCGCAACAATGTGGCAGGCGGCGGGTGTGGCGCGGTGAGCTGAGCGCTGAATGACATAACGGAATTTGACAAAATTTCATGCGGTTTTGCGCTGAAACTATGTACGGTTGTGTGTGTGCGTTGCAAACAAATACAAACATTCAAAGCTTTCGCACCTTCAGCTCTCTGAGCAAAGCGTGACGACCCTAAAATCAACAACAACAACAGCAATACTGCCAATATTTGCAACACTTCTACAACTCGCTGGCAACAATGTTGACCCATTTGTTGTTTTTGCTGCTTTTGTATGGTAACACTCATAATTTTTAACAAAAATTTATTAGAAACAAATGTTTGTTATGTTGCATATGCACAGGCGCTCAAGCCGTTAAACATATACAGATCTGCATGTATGTGCAAGTGCGCCATAAATTTTATGCAACAGGGAGTTGTTGTTTGTTGTTTTACAAGAATAGCTTGTATGTATATGCATGTGGATGGTAGATGTGGTTTTTGGTCTGTGGTTGTAACTGTAGTTGCGACTGCGCTCCATTGTAAGTCAGTGGGACCGTTAGTGAGTTCGAGTTCGAATTGTAAAAAATTACCGCTGGCAAAATGCACCAATTAGTGTCGGAATTTTTTGCCAGTGTTGTTGTAGTAGTTGCATAAAAATAATACGGCGAATGAACTTTGAGTTCCAATTCCTTCATTTTTTTTTTTGAAATATTAAAGTCTTTAAGTTTTAGTAAAATATGTAAAACTATCGCGCTAAAAGAAATTATAAACTTAAAAAAAATATTTGCAAACATTTTTTTTTTAAATTTTCAAAAAATTATAAAATTTTTCAAAAATTTTAAGAGAAAAATTTATTGTTTATATTAAATTTACAAATTTTTCAAAAAATTTAAGAGAAAAATTTATTATTTATATTATTATAAACTCAAAAAATTTATATAATTATAAACTTTTTTTAAAAAATTACAAAAAAAAAAATTTCAAAAAATTAAAAAAAAACCAATATTAAAAAAATAAATAAATAATACATAAAAACGTACAAAAGTTCAAAACAACTAATGATTTGATTTTAAATACATCCCTGCTGAACAATAATTTTTTGGGCCAAGAAAAGGTTTTTTTGGTATTATTACTTTTTATTACTAGTGACGTAGTGCCTAGTACTGCCGCGAAAACCGAATTTATCAAAAACTGATTTTCTGAGATTCCCGGGGTTCAGCCACTTTGAAACCAACTCCGGTTTAGAAACGAAGATGAGAAAAGGGCCATTTTCGTAATTCTTTTCAGACTTTCGAGAAATAATTTTAATGCATCGTATTAGGGATAAATTATTATAATATTCCTTGTATCAGACCTGAATGTATGCTGCAGACCTAAATATTTTTAATAGGTAAAATGGGTTGAAATATTTTTTCATAAACAGAAAACTTCTTAAAAAAATAAAAAACAAATATTAAAAAAAAAAAATTAAAAACAAAATTAAAAATTTAAAAATTTATTAAGGTGAAATAAAAAAATAAATTCAGCTGAATATTGAGAAATATTTTTCTTAAACTACTGCCTGCATATAAAAACTACAAAAAAAAAACAAACGAAAACAGTAAAAAAAATCAAGTAAAATTTAATTTGCTATTTACTAGATAAATTTGTAGTAATTTTAAAACAATTCAAATTTAGAAAACGAAAAAATTAATAACCTTTTTTTGCATAAACTTTTAAACAAACTAATGGAATTGAAATTTTTTTTTTTCTAAACAAAATACACCAAGCAAATGTGTAAACATTTTTGCAAGTAAATAGACAGTCAAAATAAATATGTACTCATTTAAATATATATATGCACATATGAACATTTCCAAGTATATAATTTAAATACATACAAACAAATATTCGGTTTCCGTTCTAAATTTGCACAAAATTTATTGAATTTGTAAACACTAATAAAATAGTGTAAATAAAATTCATAACTTGTGTGATTGCCCTATATAATTGAATGTATGTATGTAAAAAATTTAAAAATAATTTGGAAAGAAATTCAAAAATCAAAAATAAACGAAAAGTAAATTAAATTTGCGAGTTGATTAAATTTCGACAATTTGTGTCAGGCAACGATTTAAATTGATGTGCTTATTTGCAATAATTCAGCTGGAAAAATATGTGCACAAAAAAAAAAATAAAATAAATAAAAATAAAAAAAAATTGTAAAAAATTTTTTATTTCGAGGATTTAATTGTTTGTTTATGTATGCATCGTGATTTTGCAAGCGCCAAAACTTGTCAGAGTGTGTAAGTAAAATTGCAAAGCAATTTAAAAAAATAAAAAAAATAAAACAAAAAAAAATTGCTTTCTTTTTTAAAATCACCAAAAAAATTTTTTTTATAAGCGTTCTAATAATAAATTCTTGAATCAATTCAAAAGTAACGAGCTCTAATGACATCGAAAGAAATTAAAAGTGAAAGAAAGAAGAAAAAGTCATATGACATCTGTGAAATTAAATGATTAAATGCGATGTAATGTAACTGAAAACATCTGTTATGAAAATTGAAACAAAAAATGGCTACACATAACAAAGCATATTAATGTCATGTGATTCACCTCGGTTGATGAGATGACAACATATACAATTTTAATAATTTGCGCTCCTCGATGTGTGACCTGCGATTTTGACGATGTGATTGATTTATTAACATAATACATGAAATATATCCCTTAATAATATAAAATTTTTTAATACATATCTAATTAGCAGACATCATGTGATTGAGCTAAAGTCATGTGATGATATCCTAAAATTGTTTGTCAATGTAGTTGTGATGTTTTTAATCAAAAATCATTAAAATAATGAAATATATCAATTTAATATTATACTTGATCATATGATCGACAACGTGTGATGATTTTGTGTGTCATGTATTGATTTACATAAATCATCAGATACTAAATTATCTCACTAAAAACGTCTTTCTAAAGTACAATCCATATAATGAGTGAGGTAACATAATACATTTGAAATTTGCGCACGTAATCGACATCATGTGATGTGTCTATCAAGGACTGATAAAAAAAATATCAGTTAGCGGTATGTAGCTTAGCACAGGTCTTTATTTATTTTATTTTGTGTGAAATTGAAAAACGCGTTTTAAAATTGGTCAAATAATCGATATCATGTCATTATATATCACGCGATTGATCTCGTTAAATAATCAATTAATAAAATGTATCACAGAAAAAATTCTATATAGTACATGTGATATTATGAGTAAGATTGCATAATACATTTGAAATTTAAATACGTTAGCGATATCAAGTGATGAAAGAAATCATCAGTTAATTATATATATTTCAAAACAAACCTCTCTATTATTGCTCCTAAAATTCAAAATTTATTATGTGACCGACATCATGTGATACTATTCTATAACATGCGATTGATCTAAATAAATAATAAATTAATAATAAATATAAATTTCCTAGAAATATGTTAAGCGAGATTATATCATTTGGTCTAGTGATCGATATCGCGAGCTCAGTATATCATAATATTGATCTGATCAGTTAATAAAATATATGCCAGATGGAAATATATTCCTCTTAGGAAAATAACACCTAATATATGGGAACATAAAACACTAATTGACATTTATTCATCTGATTGACATCATGTGATGTATTTAAATCATCAGTTAATGAAATATGTACCAGAATAAGCCTATATATAATGGATGTTATATGAGGAATACGATCTATCTAAGCAATCCAAACAAGTTTTTTTTTTTATATAAAAGTCCTTTTGAAGAAGGCTATTTATTATTTCAAATGAAATGATGTTATATGATATTTTGAAGACATGTTGTGAGATCACGTGATATATACATCATGTGATTATTATTAGTTAAAACAAACAGAAGTGTTACAACTTGACCACTTGATGTTGTATCAACCGAAATATTATATATATTTAGTATTATACATAGTGTATGCCTGTATTGGAAAAAAAACAGTAAGAAAAAGTTGATTTTTGCTTTTTAAACAGAAGGAATTGTAAAACAGTATAATAATGAAATTAACACTGGTAAACTAATTAAACACAACATTAAGTAGCGCAAATGAAACAAAGTCGGACATTTCTTCAATAAATATGATGATAATTTTGAAGATCTCCTAATTTGAGTTTACCATGTGATGTGATCGCATGATGTATATAGATCATGTAATTTAATCACTTGATGTGATTTGCAATTGGTTTAGAAAAATAGTTTGGTGCCGAAATGCTTCCTAAAATTTTTTATATTTAAATTTATTCCTCAAAAGATATAAGCAAACATTTGGAGTATTTAGCATGCCTAATTATTTTCGAACATAAAACTACGAAGTTTGTTTGTTATACAAAGCAAAACACTTAACTATTGTTTATAATTAGAAAAGTTTAAAGCAATATATACATCAACCTCCCCTTATTCTCTTTTCAGCGCTAAAAGCACTAAAAGCAATCATATCTTCAACCAGAACACAACGATAAATCATGGAGTGCCTTAGCAACATGTTGCAGCAACATCTATATACATTTTTATAAATATTTACAAGTAAACATCTGTTTTCGCGGAATTTGTGCAAAATTTAGGCAAACCACCACGCATTGAAATATAAAAGCGAAGCATTGATCCACACAAAATATACACACGCTACAACAACAAACCAAGCAGGCACGCAACATTTTATGGAACACATAAATATTTTGAATAGCAATAATGTTCAGCTCCACGGATGTGGCCGCAGTACGTCATGTGGTGCAACGCATATTGGTGCCATGCGTGTTTGTAGTAGGATTGTTGGGCAACTCCGTGAGCATTTATGTGCTGACCAGGTGAGTACAACAAGAATAAAAATTGTTTAGTGGTTTGTAGATATATAATGAAGGTTGGAAATTGAAGGCACTAGCATTTTGCTAACTATAATTTTTGTAATGTTAATAATATTTTTTGAAAAATGCTTCAAGCAAGACGCATAAAAATATTTTATATATATTTTAAATATAATTTAGTCTCATTAAGAGGAATTTAATGAACAAACTAAAAAAAGTTTCCAAAAATTTTAGATGAATTTAGATGAACGCTCTTATAATAAAAACATTAAACAAAATATCATTACTTTTTTAATAAAATTATATTACAGATTTTAAGAAAATAAAAATTTACTTTATACATTTCATAAATCTTTTAAATATTTTTTTAAATAATTTGTTTTTCTTCTAAAGAAATTGCAAACATAAGTTATTATCTGCTAATCATTAAAAAAAAATTATACTAATTATAATAAAAATAAAATTGAAAAGAAAAAAATAAATGTAAAAAGAGGTTTTCAAAAATAAATTAAAGTTAATTCTCTGAATTTTACGAAAATGTAGTTCCAATTTTTATAAAAAATATTTTTATTAAAAATTGCTAAGAATTTATCTAAAATCTGTTCATTTCGAAAAATTAATTTGAATATGAAATATATAAAAGTAAATTGAAGATAAATTTGTTTTATGATTTTTGCGCTACCTAAAATTTATATTTATGCATTAGAAAAATTATTTTGGTCAATATTTTCGAAAACTCTAAGGCAAATGTGTAATGTGTGAACTGTAAATGATAAACTTCAAAAATAAAGAAAAAATTTTGATACTGTGAAAAATTGTGTAGTTCATGAGAAATACTATTTTATATAACTTTTTTCTTTAATTTATTTGCTTATATATTTTTCTAAATATTTTCGGAGCATTTTAAAAATTAAAAAAGGGTCTCTAAATTTTCGAAAATTCCATATTTATTACTTCAGTGATACATATTTACTAATTTTTTTACATGTTTTCATGGCACCAAATGTGTGAATGGGTAATATTTTCTAAATGTTTTAAAAGTCAAAGTTTTGAAAATTAAAAAAATAATTTTTCCAAAAATTAAAATTTTTATTGTGGAATTTGCAAAAGAAATTATAATTAACACAAAAATAAGTGTTTTTTTTCTTTGGAAATTTTCAGCCATTAGGAATCAATAGATTAAAAAAATTTTAATTTTATAAAACTGAAAAAATATATACAATATATTATTTTCCAAACACTTTCAAACTAAATTTTTGAAAAAATTTAAAATCAGTTTTTTCCAGAAAGAAAATATTTATTTTGAATTTTAATTTCAGTGTTTAATTTTGGGAATGTTTTTGCAATTAAATATTTTTATTTAATTAATATATTTTATTATTTAGTGTTAGTATTTTGAAGCAACAATTATAAAGCTGCAAGAACTACTGTAGCTTTTTCAGGAAGGCGTGGCTTAAATGTACTACCGAAATTCGTTTATTTTTAAATTTTGTTTTTACAAAATGTATAGATATTTGTATGTAAATCAATCAAAATTAAAGTAACTAAATTTTAGTGAAGTCCAATACTTTTTAAATCCTTATTAATTTCCATTACCTTTTATATTTTAGAAAACGCATGCGTTGCACAACAAATATTTATCTCACCGCGCTCGCCATCACCGATATTATTTACCTTACAATGGCGCTGCTCCTTTCACTCAAACACTATGACTATGTGCAGCGGAATGTGGAAATATTTTGGAAATGTTATGGTTATGTGGTTTGGCTTTGTGATGCCTGTGGTAAGTGCTTGTGTAATTCGCGAATAGACATTTGAAATGCATTTGAGAGAATGGAGAGTAGATAGAGAGGGCACAGAGCTGATAGCATTTGTTGCTTCCATCTTTGTATTGCGTTTTTATTTTAAATGACAAGTGTCAGCTGACAGCAAAATTTGACAGGCTTCAGTAACGACAGTGTAGACTTTTTATTTTAGGTAGTGTAATATTATTTCAGTAAACCAAATCAAGTACTGAGATAAGTATAATGCAGAACATTGACTACTTATAAGTCAAGAAATATTATATTATAAGAAACTTAGTGTGACAGCTGACAGCTGACTACTGATAAGGCTTACGATGCGTAATGGAATAGTACGTGTACGTACGTACAGAGACTAAACGGCTGACAAAGTATAACGGATTTTAAGACTCGTCCGCGCTTGTAAGAGAGCCTCAGAGCTCAGCCAAATAAAGTAAGAAGTTGAAAAAACCGATTTAGTAGCTGTTTAGGAAGCAGCCGTAGTTTAGCAGCTCATTTGACAGTTCTTACTACCATTGAGGGTTATTTTACCGACATATTCACTTAACGAATGAGCCGAAAAGCCTTCAAATGCGATGCAACTCTATTTAAAGTAATGTAGTTAAGCGCACAATTTTTTTTTTGTAAAGAATTGCAATTCAATTAGCGCTCAGTTGCAAATGGCTGCCTCTACATGGACGCAAATGTCTGCGATACTTACAAATGCAGCGTTGCATATTGTATATTTTAGTAGGACAGGTGCATTGATTGAGACGCCGAAAACCAATTTGAGTTACGCACTCATTTGCTTTTGTTTTACGCTCTCTCTCCTTTAACACCGTTAACTCACGTACTGTCAGTGTCTTAATAATTTAATATGTACTTTTCTCTTCGTTTCACCATTTCCAACTATATCTTCTGGGTCCTTCTGCATTGCATGGCGTATCAACTGTCAATTTTACCATACGGCGCGCGTTGCTATTGCAGCGTACATTTCTATTTACATAGCTGTGTGTTTTACGATCGAACGATTTATTGCGATACGTTACCCGCTTAAACGACAGACATTCTGTACGGAATCGTTGGCAAAGAAAGTCATTACAGGTGAGTTTGGCTGTACGTGTCTGGGAATATGCTATTCAGTGAACTAGTGATGAGTACATATTGGTGATGAGTAATGTTAATTTTACAAATGGACCTTTATTTATCGATAACCAAAATCTATCGGCAAGCAAAACAAAATAGTTCTGAAACTAATGTCTAGTATTTAAAACGAATATTGTGTTATTGTCGATAATTTACAATTACATTATCGATATTTTTCGAATGTACTTTAAAAGAAGTCATCGAAAGTTACTGTAGCCAATTTAATTAGCATAAAGTTAACTTTCATGAAGATGTAAAATTTGAAATATCGCAATTTTTTTTTCCGGATATTAATAAGATTTCGCAGTAACTCAGCTTCGATAAAGTAAATATGCTTTAATTTAGTAATCGATAACTAAAAACTAATAGCAAAAAATAAAATGTATTTGAGATAATGTTTTTTTGAAAAAATTTCGATATTTAAAAATTAATCGTTTAAATGAATTTCTTGGATATAAAATTTATTTAAATAAAGTACTGTACAACGCTGTTTAAAAATTAATCGAACTGAAAGCATTTAGTGGAACCAAAATGTAAATGAAAATAAACCGATTTAAATAATTTTTAATGAAATCGTTAAATCGTCTTCGAAAAACTTTAGAGGTATTAGTAATTCAAACCAATTTTGTTGATATCAGCCTAATTTAAAGGATTTATAAATATGACTAAATTTTAGGATTCTGTCAAAAATATAGATAAATTTCTATCATATCCGATTGTTAAAAAATAATTTCTTTGTAACTCCAGAATTTTCTCAGTTACAACTTTTAACCCTTAGCTGTATGTAGAGTATATGTTATAGATAGATAATTTACACTTTTTCGTTTTTACTTTCATCCGAAATTAGATTTTGTAATGTTAAAACAATGGCTACCAAATTTGTATTTATCGATAACGTTCTTAAATTTTTGTACTATATTCATGCATGAAGGCTTTAAGAATTTTTTCGCATTCTTTATTAAATTCTAATTTATTTACAATATAAGATTTATTATATTTAAACATTTGTTATTTATTTATTTATTGAATTTGCATTCATCGATATTATTATGAAGTTGTTTTAACTACACAGTTACATTTGAAAACATACTTGTTCAATGCTTATTTAAAATGGAAGTTATTCCATAAGAACATTAATATTTAATTTATATTATTTCTTTGTATTAATATTTTTATTGCGATATTATCGATAAATATTGGTTGCTCCGATTTTGATAAATTGTGTTTTACATTTTTGTGTTTAGAACTGAGTCAGTGGTTAATCTGTCAATATTGAGTACTTTTTTCTAAATGTATTATTTATGTTATCGATAAATACATTTATATTTCAAACATATTTCTCATTACTAAATTGTAACGGAATTTAAAAAAAACACAAACTTTTTATATAGACGATTCTCAAATTCGGTTATTATGTTATCGATAACTGTACTTATATTTCAAATATATCGCACATAACTAAAGTTGAAACGGAATTAAAAAAAAACACAAATTTTTTAATCTTGAGGATTTTCAACTTCGATTATTATGTTATCGATAACTGTACGTATATGCCCAATATATCGCACATCACTAAACTTGAAAACCGATTGGATTACGTGTTTAACCGTCTTTTCATGTATTTCCGCACATTATATGTCAGTAAAATTGTGCAAAGGACCAACAACAAATAACAGTGTGCACCAAAATTAATTTAACACGAAATATGCAAGCCAATATGCTTGCTCTACTCAATTTGCAACTACCATAACTGCAAGTGTAATATGCTGCTGTCAGAGTGCCCGCAATTTGACCCCCTTTTGTTGTTGGTCGCTTGCCACTTGAATGCAGAAAATTTCCATATATTTTTCGCACACTTACCTTTTCGACATACCTTCGTGTTTTCTTTACTCCCACATGCACACGACACCTACGTACGAAACATGATGCAACCCAACAATAACAAACAACAAAACGAAAAAAAAAAAAAACTGCACATGCACCTAACTCGAACCCAAAAAAATCAAGGAGTCGCACTCTTCTGCCTCTTCTCCACAATTTCGACAGCTTTCGAACATCAGTATCGCATCACTAAGAAATCAATTGATATCCATGGCGTTGCGTGTAATATAACGCAAGCGAATGCGTCCGAGCGACTGTCATTGCTACAACTGAATTACAACGGAAGTGTGCAACAACAACAGCAGCAAGAAGCGGAGGGACGTACGAAACAACAAGACGACACACTACATTTACCGTTGCAGCACTATATGCCATTGCCAAAATCGACAACGCCGCATATCGATTTCGAAGGTAGCGGTCAGGCTGCTGCGGATGAACACACAGAGCACACAGAGCACACAGCTCACCACTGGCAGGCACGGGCTGTAGACTCAGCAATTGGGGCAGTAGTGGTGAGTAAAAAGGACAATCTGGACAGCGGCAGTGGCAGCAGTAATGTAGGTGGCACGGAGAGTAACGCGTGGAAGTCTAAACCGGATGTAATATTGCGTAGATTGAAACGTACAGTGGAGCCGAACGGAGCAGCGACCACCACAGGCAGCACACAGGCACCTTTGCCACTTTCTTTACCTACACCTTTACCAATCGCGCTAACAACTACAGCGCCATTGCTGGCAACGCATGAATGGTTCGCGCTAGCAGATGCGACATCAGCAGTCACACCGAATGCCGCACAAGCGAAAGGTGAGTAATATGGGCACTTTGGGACTGAGTGTAAGGCGTGAGATTGGTTGGTGAGGTAGATGGATGCAAAGAGTATAAATGTGTTGTGCAGGGATTGCTTACGGGAAGGTTGTATCGAGAGCTCAAACGGGTTTTTACGCTTGAATGCCCGACAACGATTGTGTACTAAATTGAGAGTATGAACATGTGGAACACCTATGATACTAAGGTGTACAGAGTGCGGCAGTTGTAGATTTAAGGTATAACAGAGAGTTTTAACTTTAGGTTCATTTACTGTAGATTTATGGAATGCTGGATTTGCGGAGTGCAATAGAGCCATAAGCTTGAAACTCCTCATTCCCCCCCATTCCTTTTATACAAAGTAAAGTCAGGCCTTAGAAGATCAGAGCATTTGATGGAGTTTAATGATTCTTCAATAGCACAAGAATCGAAATATCTAGTATTGGGCTGTAAAATTTTGGGAGTTTTTTGGCTTCTAAGTTCTTATACAAGTTCGGAATTTCGAATACTTCGATTTTTATAATTTTCGCGCATAGTTTGGCCTCAATAGTTTGCAATTTCGCTCAGTACTATGGCTCCAGATGCATGGATAATGTCGAAATGACGTATGTTTTGACTAAAGATGAAAACTCTCCGTTTGGAATTGTCAATTTATGGGTCTAAAGTTCTTTATTCTAAATGATCTTCACGCTTAGAGTCGATTTTTGCGCTATCGGAGGTCTTGATCTGAAAGCCTAGAAGGAAAACTAAAATCTGGAGCGTTTGGATTAAAGTAAATAAACATTTGAGAAAAAATGGCAATGAACTACCCTTTAACCAGATGTACTGGTGATTCATTATGCAGTTGTTCTGGGGCTTAGCCATTTTTCGTACTAATTTGTCCAAGAGCTTTGATTTTCGAACTGCTTTAGAAGGTTACTGCAATTTTTATTAAAGGGAAGTCATAAAGCATCAGTGATAGCAACCAGTCGGACCTTTCAAACTAGAATTTCAATGCCCTCCACAATATATCATAAAATACTTTAGCCTTTAAAATATTTTCTTATGAGTTTCGTCTATTACTTTAATTACGTTTTCCATTTAGTCTCACGAGGTTTGGTTGTGAAGAGAGCACTTTCCGCGGCGGCTGATACACACATTCCCCGAATTATGTCTAATTACTACACCCTTGATGGTCGTTCCGAGCTGGATGCAGAATTTTTAGTGAGTGCAACAACACCGTCTACAGATAACGAAAGCGAGCAGTCAATAGAAGACGCAGATAGCATTTCCCAGCAAGGACAGCACTTTGCAAAACTAAGCGGCGCCGGTGTTTGGGCAGCTATGGCACAGTCGACGCGTGGAACGCAGGATGCCGAAACGATATTCTTCAACATAACGGACTATTGCGAAGAAGTGAGTGGAGAAAATTGTGGTGTTTTCGTTTTCTATTAAATTTCTAACGACTTTCTCGCTCAAATTTTTAGATCATCTACTATCAGAACAGCCAATCGAGCTTGGGCGAGAATGCGCTCTATACACGCCTCTGGTATTTTTTCACATTATTCGTATTCGTTTTAATACCGCTATGCCTGTTGGGTACCTTCAATTGCTTCCTCATAATGTTGGTGCGACGCTCGAAGAACTTGCGCGGCGAAATGACGAATGCGAACAGCATACGGCGCTCCCGTATGAGCGGCAAAGGGGTGAGTAACTGCTATACTGAAATTCTTATTTATTTGAAGGCTCTTTAATTTCCTGTACTCTCACATCGCCAACAGCAACGCAAATCACACACATCATCCGTTTCGCAGGAGAATCGCATCACCGTTACGCTGATCGCGGTCGTTTTACTCTTCATCATTTGTCAACTGCCTTGGGCGATTTATTTAATCGTTTCGGAGAATGTCGATATCGATAACAATTTACAAGCGATTATTGGTAACATTTTCAATTTTCTCGCTGACATCAATGCGGCAGCGAATTTTTTCCTATATTGCGTACTCTCGGATAAATACCGCAAAACGGTACGTGAACTCATAACGGGCTATAAGTATCGTGCGCATGCACGTCATATGACTGCGAGCACGAGTTTGTATACGAGTACACATCATGGCACGCATTCGGTGAATGGTAGTCGCCGTTATCGGCCGACAGCCACGTCGATAGTCGTCAAGTGATGCGCGCGCGAGAGAGAGAGAGAAAACGCAAGCAAATGTGCACGCGCTCGTGCTTCGTGTCATACGAATGCCTATTGTATTCTATTTAGTTGAAAATGTGTGCTAAATATTGTTGTTGTTGATGTGTACTACGTTTGCTGCTACTAAATTGAATTTGTTAATTTTAATGTAATTTAAATTAGTTAGTAGCATATTTATTAATTAATCGAGTTAATTAAGTAAGCTGCTTGGCGTACGCCATTTAATTAAGTTCGTTAATTGCATAAGTGACGCTATACATACATATATACAGTTATATAATTATATATTTTAAATGCAAATATATTACGCGCTAATTAAGTATTGTGTTTAAGTTAAGCGATTAGTTGTAATTAATTATATTTATAGCGAATGAGTAAAAATTTTTAATTTTAATTATTTTCAATAATATATTCGTAAAAATTATAGAAAAATATTATTATAAAAATATTTGTAATAAATATGTATAACAGAAAGAAAATTACATAAATACAATAAAATGAAACTGGTAACTGAATGCCCGAGAGAGATTGTCTACTGGAGAAAAGAGAAAGAACATTACACTGGGAGAAAAAATTAGTCAATATATTGCAATTATTTTCATACTCGTTGTATTCATTGTAGTTGCTTTTATTGTAGTAATTTTGACCATTGATACTTTGGTAGGTCTAAAATTCGGGTGCGTTTCGGTTATAGAGACCCGACTGTCGGGCTCGCTTTTATTCTCCACCTCCTCCTAAAAACGGAGCCAGCAGATGGAGGAGATGAGTCTATCCGAAGAAAAATGTGTCCAAGTAGATAATAGTTCGTCGGTTAACTCACCGTAGATTCTTCGATTTAAAGCGAAGATTATAAAGAAAGCATGAAATAAAATAAAAACGGAAGTCTAAAAACTCTTATTGGATCCTCTTAAAAGCAGGAAAATGAAGTGAAATTTCGGTAAAGAATTCAAAGCAATACATAATACTGGGGCCCTTGATTATCTTTCGTACGAACCAATACAAGGACAGCACAATAAGAGCAGTATATCGAAGTTTTTCGGCTATTTGTTGGTTCTACCCAATTCACTTGACAGTTCCTTAGGGAAGCGAAAGCTTGGATCAGTTAAGAAATATTCTTGATACTGTAACAAATGAGGAAAATATGGACACCAGCTAAGGGGTTACAAATATTTTATTTTTAGAGTTTGGAAGCTTTGGAAACTCTTTTTCGAATTCTTCCAAAGCAGTATTCAGGATAAGAGTTGAGAAACTTTGTACTACTTGCCGCACAAAATCCTACCTCTTTTGGTAACTTTATAAAAATCAGTTTAACTATTCCGACTCATACAAGGTTGAGTTCAAAATTTCAAGAAAAGATTGGTGGCAAAAGGCAATAAAAACTTGGACGTCTTAGCTAACGAGCCGTATATATAACTGATATTCTTGGAGAGAATTAGAGAGCATGACTTAAAAATCAAGGAACTCAATAAAACTGTAACAGAAAACCTCGAATTCAAAACAACTTTGAGCTGTACCTCAAAAATGAGATCTTAAACCCTACGAGATGGAGGAGGGTTGTGACTTAGATTCATTAACAGCACAAAATGAAGTCTCGGAGGGATCAAACCACATATACACGTTGAGCCAAGTGGCATTTCTTCGAAACTGAGAAAGAAATTTTGCAAGTTTAACGGTTTACTATGCTTTAAAGACTGTTTCTATTCAGGAACTCCTTTAAGATAGTTTTGCATGGGTTCATAGCTACTTTCCTTCTGTAGTTGGAAAATACAGAAAGAAAGTAGTAGAAAGTAGTCGAAAGTAAAGAAAATATTTCGAGCTACAGAATTCTACAGCTTGGATGAAATTTTTTATAAAAGGAATTATTTTCATAACTGTTTAATAAATCATACTGTTAGTTCAGTTCCTTTTCGTACGATATAGTTCAGTGAACTAAACCCCGGTTATGTTGGCTAGAACACATCGTCCGAAAGGTTGCAGAATCTCCAGAAAAAAGGTATTCACTGCGATACTACCAGGTAGTGATAGCAGTAGCTGAACGTCTCTTCTTTATTGAAAAGGCCAAGTGTAGAGGTACCTGGTTACACCTAATTTTTGGAACGAGAACCAACTGGCGAAACAAGGAAAGGACTCGGTCAAAATTGAATATTCGGTTATAGTGGAGAAGAAAAATCGTTTGACCTATGTTATAGCGTACCTTTCAATGAATTGTGGTCTGCAGGGTTACCTTATAGGATTAAAGCTAAAAAATCGTGGTGCAAATACATTTAGGTGAATACAACAGTTTCAGTAAACCAAACAAACTAAATATGATTCTGAGCCGGTAAAAACAACATCAAAGAGCAAGTGAAGCATAAATGTGGTCTGAGTTACGTGCTATTGCCACCACAGCTAGCAGATTTCCTCAAACGCACAAAAACCATAAAAATGAAATGCTTCATTAAACGAAAGCCACTTGCACCTGACTAGTTTGCCAGTTGAGATGCTTTAGACGAAGTTGGTAAGGCGGACAATGAACCTCAATGCCAACCAAATTGAAAAGTATTTCATAAAATGAGAGCAAAAACTCTTGCAATTCCATTAACTGTTATTCTGCTACTAGATTCCCTCTCTATGTATATATACGAGTATGTATCTGAAAAACGTTGTCTCAATTTGAGTAAAAATAAACTGAAATAAAAATGTATTTGAGTAAATAAGAAGCGAGGCGACAATAAAATTTCGTAGCAAACTAACAGTAATTGAGTAAAAAAGTAGGAGAAAAAGCATAGAAAACGGAGCGTTGTTGTTGGATAACATTTGTAGTGCAAATTGGTAAGTAACTTGTTACTAATGTAATGAAAAAGTAGTGAAATATGGGAGTTAAAATGTGTGATTAAAATTTGACGTTATAAGCTGGAAGCGTTGCGCGTGCAGAAGCGCAGAAAAGAGAGCCACTACATATGGCAACACTTTAAAAAGGCACGTAGACTTTTTTAAGTTGGTAAAAAGCACATTGCAAAGAGAAGATATTCTGAAAAAGTAGTAGAATGCGGTAATTTAATTTTTCACAGCGTGAGAAAAGCATATCAAATATTAAAATGGAAAATGATAATAAAAAGTAGTTGACGAAAGTTTTAACAAAATATAAATTTTTTTCATTTTATTAACATAGTAGAAAGAATATTAAAAAAAGGGAAAAATAGAGCACGAAGTTGTAGAAAAAAGTAGTAGAAATAGTAATAAAACGTAGCAGAAAATATGGCCAAAAGTAGTAGTATAATATTTTGTAGAAAAAGCAAGAAAAATAAATATCTCAATTTTTAAACATTTATTGAATTTACTACTTTTTTTGGAAAATGTAGTAAATCAAAGTAGTTAAAAATGTAGTGAGAGAGTAGTGAAGATATACAATTAAAAATCGGTTATCGGTAAATCGAAAAAGTTATTGTTGCCATATAAGACATATTTGAAGAGTATTGGCAAAAATAGAACCATCTTTAAACAAATAACAGAAAGCCACGGAAATTATGAAAGATTAAATGTTTGATAGCCTTGTCGGAGAGTCATTAAATCTCACCAGGGAATTTTCTAAATACCCGCTAAGATCAACGCTGAGATCAACGAAAAAGACAGCTAAGAAGATAAATTTTGGAACCGAGTTTAATTGAAGAGAACTCAATAAATACCGCTATCTTCAAAATCTGCATGATTAAGTTTTTGCGACTGATTCCTGATGGGAAGATCTCCTCAGGCAATTTCAGTCTAGTCTTTTGTGATGCACAAAGTGAATCACAAACCTACTGCGTCGGCTAAAATCGATACCAGATAATTCCCATAGATGGCTGAAGAGGTGAGAGCCGAGGTGGTTTAACTTTTCGAAAAAGTTGGACAGTTCAAAAAGGGAGTCTTGAGTTATTGTAGTTTCACTATCTTGCCACCTTTCTGACATCTTTAAGAGTGGTGATCAGGCGAAAGTTTAAGCCTTATCGGGTGGGAATCCAAATAGGCGCCACCGGATAAATACTATCAAAGAGCCCTAACAATTATTATTTATTTAATGTTCTAGTAGTGCCAAGTGCTTGGTTAATATATGAAGCGAAGTTGTATCTTTGGCCTTTCAATTTATAGGGAGTTCCTGTTTGCCTGTGCTATATAAGTCAACATAATTAACTAGTTTTCAAGAATCGATAGTATACTCTAGGACAAATTGCTGGATAATATAAAGGAAAGTTGGTCTTTAGTATTATATTTGCCGATTTTTGCGACTCTATAGGTTTGAGTTTACACAAATGTGTGCAATGAAATCAGGTTTCCCAAAAGTTTCGAGACTTTCGAACATTGCTCGGGTATACATAATAAGACTTGAGAAACGAAGTACTACTTGCTACACAGATTCTTATCTCTGCTCCTAAAATATCTTGGTTTGTTTGCCAAAACTCCTAACTAAATGAGAGTTTTAAGCAAACTTTCATAGACCTTTCATAGAGCTTTCACAGAACTCACCTTGTTTGATAAGTTTGGACGAGTTCTTCGTAGAAAGCATGGGTTTAGACTTGAGGAACGCAGTGCCAATCATCACGTACACTTTTACATCTTTTACCATAACTTCTTCTTAATTTGCTGGAACTCGTGATACAAAACGTAAATGTATGAATTAAGCTTCCATAGAGCTTTCACCGAGTTACTCTCCCTTTGTAAGTTCTTCTGTGTTTTTATTCTTAAATTTCTAACCTAAAATTAAAAACAAGTACTTTCCAGAGCTTTCAGTTAACTTTTAAATTCTAATAAGCTTTAATATAGTCTGATTCTTAAATTCCTAACTCAAAGCACAAAAGCTGTGTACTTGAGAATTCACTGCTCTTGCGCTTGCCGCTAAAACAGCCGCTCATTCGATATCAAAACTAGCTCTTGCAATGAATTCGTCATGCATAATTCATAAATTCTGCAAATTTGTAGTCATTAGAAATAAATTCATTTTTTATTTACCATATTTTACGGCCATAAATGCCATACAATTACTATAATATTTAGTCTTCTCATTATTTTTACAACAGTGATTTGCTTACTTGCGATCTCTCTTCTCTCATTCCACTTATTTTTCATGCTATTTTTCTCATTTCTATCATATCCATGCATATTCCATTAAATTTGTTCATAACCTTAAAACCACTTCTCCACAACGCGCTCCCCCAACCGACTGATGTATGCAATTAAGCTCGGCGAAACATATTTTTAAGTGTAATGCAATAAAATTTTGCACAGCTTTTAGTTTTTTATGACTTCCAGATATGTTGTGGCGTGACGGGAGAGCGTGTGAGTGTAGCTGTGGGTGTTTGATGCTCTCTCAACGTTTTTTTCATTTGCTTATTAATAGTGCTGAAGGTGAGGGGGAGGCGATGGTAACAGGGCTGCCGGCCTGTAAAGCGGATCGTTAAGGGCAACCAATTAGAATTTATGCAGCGTAAAAATTTTAAAAGCGCATAAAAAGTAAATGGAAAATAAAGACGAGTACAGTTATTTGATAAATGTGCAAATGCTAAAGAAATATAGAGCAAGTACCATATATTCCTGTTTCTGCGAGACAGTAATAAAGTTGAAAAGTCGAAGTCAATGCCAAATAGTTTGCGACGATTTCTAGTGATGTCAAACGGGTAGTAAATTTTAAGTAGTTGCATACATGTTCTCATGTTTATGGAAATGATTTAAAGATTCCATTGTTGTTGGGGGGAAATTTAGATTTCAAAGCGAAAATTTAAAATTGGATTCTAGAAATTCAATTTTTTAATATAACTGAATATCGAATTTTGGAAGTAGTTCAAAATAAAGAGAAAACGAAATAAAATAAATAAATTTAATAATTAATAATAATTAATTAAAAATTAATTAAAAATAATAAAAATTAATAAATAAATAATTTAATAAATCTAGATATAGATTTAATAGCGAATACATTTTACTGATTATTTTAATGAAAAGTTTTAATTATATTTAAATTAGTATTATTTTTTAATAACAAAATATGCATTTTTAAATACCAGAGCAAATTCGAAAAAATATAATGCAATTATTTCATTACTAATTTCGCATACCGAAAAAAATTCTAAACATTATATTTTTAAATAAAAACTGTGAGAGACATATTTGTATTTATTTTCGAAAATAGGGGATAAAACAAAATTAAACAATTTAGTAAGAACCTGTTTAGTTCCAGAATTTATTAAGTTCACTTCAGTTTATTTTATATAAAATCATATTTTTCTACGCCATCTACTATAGCATCCGATTTTTCACACGCTTCTGCTTGCTCTCATATATCTACATATTCTTACTCTACAAAATCAATATTTACTCAGCTTGAAGATCCAGTAGAGCTCAAAAATCGTGAAATGCTTTCTTTAAAAATACATTCTAACAAAATATGCAAAATTTACATGAATCCGGTCGGAAAGAAATAAAAGGAAATTTAATAATTTTTCGCTGATGCCAGAGTTGAGAATTTAAGAATTGGAAAAAGCTGGACACATAAAAAATGCAATTCACCACTGAGAATTTCTAGCATTGTATATACCATAAATAATTAAAATAAAAAGAAATAAAAATTGAGAAATGAGTTTTATATTTGGATGAGCTTTAAAATAATTAAATTTTTTTTCAATATTTTTTAACTTCTGAAAGTTATTTTTTAATTAAATTTGAAAACTAAATTGTATTAATTAAAAATTTTTTATTTTTATTTCGAAACTGAATTATTTTAAGTAGAAAATAAATTCATTAAAAAGCTCTAAAAGGATTTTTTTGTGTTTCGATAGTTTTTTCTAAAAGTTTCCAATTAAATTTTTTTATTGAATATTTTGCTTGCACTTCCTTTACTACCACTTAGTTCACTTTAGTTTTGCTGTTTTGCTAACTACATTGTCTCATAAATCGCTCGTTGGCACATAAAATTCATAGTTGGCCTTGACCCAACCACGAAGCCTGTTCATATACGTACATACATGTATACATACTCATATTGTTATCAGTTGCCAGTCATCACTTCGCTTTGTAGCAAAACTAATACTATCGAACTCCAATGAACTGAGTTGGCCAATGTAGCCACAAGGTTGGAGAGCATTGGCAAAATAAATTGAAAATGCTGGAGAGAGAAATATTGCAGCACCGACATATGTCTACATACATGTGCGCGCACGTTGAAAAATGCGGATTTGCTTTTCAGTTTCATTTCAAGCTAGCGCAAAGTTTGCTACCGAATACGAAGAAAAATTTTTTTAAAAATATTTTTAAATTAAATTTTTATATAAATTATAATATTATTATTATTGTCATTAAATTTTGAAAAAAATTATAATAAATTTAAAATTTCAAATAAAATAGTGAAACAAAATTTTTTTAGTGAAACTCGAGTTTTTTCACCTCTCTGCAGCTGTTATTCATACTTCAGCCATTAATCTAGAAGTTCTTGAAGGCCCTAAACGAGATGGCAATTCCTGCCGTTTCCCAATAGAATCTTTCTTACCAAAAACGCATATAATCGTGTGTGACAGAGAATATAAAAAATGTCTACAAACAACTGTAATAAACCTCCAAAGTTGATAAGACACATGGCGTATGAGTAACATTATGGTAAAAGGCTTTAAAATTAACGCGCGTATAAAGTGAGGAAGGCATTAAAAAGCTAATGAATAGAGATTTAACACTGCCAACGTGAATGCCGTAATTTATGACGGTATCCGTGAGATTTTAGTGTTTACTAGAATTTTGTTATTACATTAAATGAACGCAAACGTATGTGCGCGTATATAGAAAGCGATGATGTCGCTGCGCGCAAAAAATATTGAGTTTAATTTTTTTATGATAATAATAATGAAATAAAAAAAATTAATATGATATGAACATATTTCGAAACGAGGGAGGGGAAAACTAAAGAAATCAAAATTTAAAGGAAATTTTAATTTTGAGAATTAAATGTATATTCAATATATATGTCCTTAGAGAAAACAGAACACTAAATAAAATGTAATTATTTGTAATTAAATAATAATTTGTAATTTTGAATTAAAAAGTGACTAAGAAAAAGGCAACAGCAAGTTTAGAACAATGATACTAAAATAAATTAGTAACAATTACAAAAAACAGAAGAAAAATTATTATGGCAAAGAAGAAAAATTAAAAACCAAAATTTTTTAAATAAAGAAAATAAGGACAAAATTGTTAGTGAGTGGAATAAATAAAAATATTATTAAAAATAAGAAATAAATTGTTTTAATAAATTTCAAAAAGAATATTACTTTTAAGTATTTAACAAAATGTAGGTAATGCAAATTTTAACATTTTGAAAGAAAAAAATTAAATATGAGTGCTGAAATACAAAACAGAAAATCAAAAAAAACTTGGTATGTATGTATGCATATATGCGTATATGTATATATGTACATACGGATAGGTATAGTATGTTAAAATAGAAATAATGGATTAAATTAAATGATGATATTAAAAAAGTACCAAAAAATAATAAATAGAGAGAATAAGAAAACCGTGTCTAATATTAATAAAACTGTGAGGAAATATGAGGAATAATAACAAAAATTGTTAAAATTTTTAAATTAAAAACTCATCAAAGAAATATCTACAAAAAAGAATAACAAATTGGAAACCATAATACAAATAAAAGAAAAAAATTCAATAAAAATAAAATTTAAAAGAATTTAAAGGGTAAGAACCAAATTTTGTTATTTTTATGTCTTCGCTCATTGTTAGGTAAAAAATTCTGATAAAAATATTTGCAAAAATAAAAAAGTACAAATTATTTAAATAATATTTATAGAAAATTTAAATTAAATTATATAAAAAATTATAAAAAAATCTAAATGCAAATTTATAAAAATTTTGAATTAAAAATTAACAAAAAAAATTTATTAAAATTATAAGCCCGAGAAAAAATAGAAAAGCTAATAAAATGTAAATATTAATACAAATTATAAAAAAAATATATATAAATATATATATAAATATATATAATAACAATAAAATTAAAATAGAATAAAATTTAAAAAAAATTTAAAAAATTTAAAAATTTTAAAAATCAATCTGATTTAGTTTTTATTAATTTAACTTAGTTTTTAATAATCTTTTATATCTTGGCTTATTTCTATTATATATGAAATAATGATAATATTAAACAATAACAATAAAAACGGTGAATGAAAGAATTTAAAATGAAATAAAAAACAATAAATTATATTTGATATCAACATATAAATTATAAAATTAAATAAAAATTAATTAACTAAAAATTAAATACTAATAAAAATTCAAAAAAATTAAAAACATAAAATAAAAATAATTTATATATACAGATAAATAATAATTGCATGAAAATACATCCTAATTGATCCCAATAAATGATGGTTTGAGCCATCTCAGTTTATTACACATTTGAAGAATGCCTGTGCACCATGGCGTATGAGTGATCTGTGAACAAAATACGTTTTCACTGTAATTCTATAGTACAAGTACAACATAAGCATAAATATAACTCTTTCGCCTCGATTGGCATTAGCATACACTATTAATGCGTGAATTTATGTTATCCTTGTTATCCTTTGTATAATGAAATGCTCACATTTACGCAACGCCCATAAGTATGTTCGATAAATAAGCATATCTCGCATATTATTTTGCTTGTTTGCAGGCATGAATGCAAACGTTCGACTGACTAGCCATGCATAAATAATAAATCATCAATATTGCATTGAGAATGAAAATGAAAATCCTTCTTTATGCCAATGCATGGCTACAGCGCAACGCAATAAATGTAAATCAATGAAAGTATGAATGCAATATGAATGGATTGGTTGACTGAATGCTGTGCAAATGCAACGCTGACAAGCAGTTTGTAGCAGTCGGAAGCGTGCATGTAGAGTTGATGCAGCGTCGCACCGCAAGCACATATTCGCCTCGTATTTGTGACTGCTTTATGCGCGTCTCCGCTGTTTATCAGCAAAGTTTTGCGCTTGTCTATGCGTCTGTGCAGTCTAGCGGGTGTTTGCATGTCCTGTTTGTTTTGGTTTTGAAAGATAATTTACTGTCAATACAGACAAAGAAAACATGCGCCCGTTAAACTCTTGCTTATGCACAATTGGGAAAAGGTTTATGGTAGTGAATACCCAGTGGGAGGTTTCATGGCCCGACTTTATGCAGTCGATGTCAGATTGTCAGCTTTTAGCTCTACATTCAAATGTTACCAACTTACTAACTTAAGAGGCTTTAAGCTCTAGAGAGGACTGAGTCATTCTTTAGGCTGCGCTCTCTTAGACAGGCTTTTGCTCATTCTTGAGATTTTAAAACTCAGATTGGTACCTCAAAACCTCTAAAAGAATATCAAACAGTTTAGAGTGAGTATTCTGTTTAGTATGAGGGCTTCGCTCGAATCCATTTAAATTAGATTATCCACATAGAAGTGGACCACTTCGGGATTTGCTTAAAGTAAAGTTGGTATTACTTTTACTCGGTCCATTTTCTCCAAGGATGGAATGGAATCCCTGTGCAGAAGTAGTAGTGCTTCAACAAGGACATCCCTATAGTAACTGGTAGGACTGCCAACTGCTTTAAAATATAGCTTGTGTTATCATTTTAAATTTCAATATCAAATAACAAATGACAATAAGGCAAAACGAATTTGGCCAAAAATAGCGTTCTTTCAAAAATTCTTCAGCTTTGCGCCACCTAGCGGAAAAATTGAGCAAGAAGAATTGCTTGAAAGCAGGCTAAATATCCAGATAATTATTATCGAATCCTCAGATAGTTTATAAACAATAGAATGAAGAGCCTTTTCGAGATAAGCGCCATAAAGTTTACAAATTGAGCATTACAGAAGCAGCACTATAGTTATTATTAAAGTATTTCCATACCTATGGCAAGAGCATCTTCCCGACTAATGCTTACTAAATTTGAAGTGATTATCAAGTAAGTTGAGAGAGAAACCAAACCAAGGTCGTCGGAGTTGAAATAGTAAGCACTTTGTAGTCACAGTTATTTTTGAACGTAAGGTAACACATATATAAATCGTAACCAAATTGCTCAATATATTAGCTATTTTGTATCAGTACTTGCATTAGCGCCACCTTGCGGATCTTTTTTTTTTTAAATATAAACTCAAAAAGCGAAAGTTATAAATATAAGTCAGTTTGGGTCTAGATTCAGCATTTTCAAAAATTTGAAGACCAAGCGCCACCTAGCGGACTGAATAATAAATTCGAGCGAAAATTTAAGTAAGGTCGCCGAAGATAATGAAAATATACAGTTATATTTCCATGTAAAGTACCACATATCTATAAAAAATTTTAACCAAATTGTCTATATAAAACTTTTTCTTTCTAAAATAGCGTTAGAGCCACCTGGCGTAAAATTTTTTTGCAGTTTGTACTTTCGAACCCCTCACAGAGTTTTTTCCTACATTTTCGAGCGACAGCACCACGTAGCGTTCGAACCAAGCACAAAATATACGAAAAATTTTAATAAAAACTATTTAAAATTTCATTTACTCGAAAAAATAATGGACACACAACAAGATTTATTTGCTGGGTCCAATTGCGCCATACGCGCTGAAAACGCAACTCAGCAGCCACTCAGTCTGTTGCCACGGCCACTCACTCACTCACACACATGCACGGCTGGCGCAATAACACGTACGAATAATTAACGTTGTTTGCAATTGCCAAGCTGCCAGCTACTTTGGCTGAGTTGTTACAACGCAAACCAGAGGGAAAGGGGAAAAAAGTTAAAAAATGAGGGCAATGTTTATACATATGTATTGTATATGAAAAATATCACAACAACAAAAAAATTAAAATTATGTGCAACTAAAGTGTGGCGGCAGCCAGCCACTGTTGTTTGGCATTTGCGTGCGCCAACGCTTATAAATGACACGTGCGCTGGCAAGCGGTCTAGCAATGCCCGCACACACACACACACACACACACATACACATGCACACGAACAAATTTGTTATGCTGTTCACATATGCATGCGCGTGTTATATTTGTTGGACGCCGCACGCCCGTCCACCCCGTCTAGCCAAGCAGTCTACTATCACGCCGTCCATGGCTGTGCTTGTGTCTGCGTGGGCGGTTGTTTGCTGGAATTATTATTTGTTGAGAGTGCCATGACTTGCACATATGCAGTTGAGAGTGCATATGTGTGCGCGTGTGTGCGCCTGTTGTTCGACAGGAAGCGCCAAGTGGTGCGTGCATGCATAACTGCTGAAGTTTTTCCGCGGCAGCTGTGCCGCAAAAATCTGGCAACAATTGCCGTGGCTGCTGCTGCCCTCATTGTAATTGTTGTTGTTACTGTATATGTGGTTGTTGTTGTTGTTGTTCTAGCATAGAACCGCATATAAATAATTTAAAAACGCACGCTGGCATTTAAATTGTGCTGTAATAACGTGTTGCTTGCTTATGCACACACATTTGCTGTCTGCTGTGTGCCATGGCGTATGCGTAGTATTTAGTTGCCACTGTGATTGCCACTGGTTGGTTGTGTGTTTGTTTCATGTGCAATGCATTGCATTTAATGTGAAAGTGAAAGCGTATACAAAACTGTATATTTAGTAATTTTGAGTTCGGTTCTTTTATGTGTTTTTCTATCTCTTTCTCACTCGCGCAAATGCGTGTCCCTAGGCGTATGAGTGATATACGGCACCGCGCCGCGCAGATTTTTGGTTATAAAGCGCGCATTTTACACAGATTTCCAGTTGCAATGCAATTGTGTGCACAGGTAAAGCTTCGACTTAATATGCAAACGTTGTGAATTATAGGCAATTTCTGGTGGACGCCATGGCGTATGATGAAGATTTGTTTTTCTTTTTTTGGAAAAACGTATATTTAGGTTATATTTAGTAAATAAAGCAGCAAAATTTATTAACAAAGCTTCTGATGACATATTTGTGTACAACGATATGAAGCTTATGATATTGAGTTCAATTAAATATATGTTCAAAGCTGTCTGAAGCCCCAACTGCCAACGTTTCAAAAACTCCAGATACTTACAAAGAATTTCAAAAGTGACATGGAGACCAAATTTGGTGTCTTCACTACATTGGAAGGCGTATGCTTAACTTCTAATGTCAGAAAATGGTTGAACGAATGACACAGAGAAAGATCGGCAGGCTTCATCGAGGTACTACCGCTGAACTTATATCAAGTTTAATTTCCTCTTACCACTGAAATAAAAGTGTTACGCCGCCCACATGGAATCTAGACTCAATGCTATTAAAAAAACACAATTTTTGTAATTTAAAGTGATTTGCTTGTTGCTCTTCAGTGAAAAAAATATGTAGAAATAATTGTGAGCGCACTCAAAGTAAACACAGGCTTTTCTAGTGAAAGAATTAAAAACAGGCTTTAAAAAAGTACATCTCCTACTCGTTGAAAACAATTTCAGTACTTGTATTTATGTTGTAGATTGCATAAAATTCGCGCATTAAACGGTTTGTGTATTTAATTTTGTTCATTTGCATTGTTCAACACGGCGTATGAGTGTTGCTTGAAAGTTTTTAACCGCTGTATTTTTTTAAGAATTTTACTTCAAACTTTTTTGATTTGTTTTTGAAGCCTTTTACTATTCTTCTGTTGCACTCAGATAATCGCTTGAAATAATATTTTCTAATGCAAGTGGGTCCTTTTTTATACCTGAACAATGTTTCTATTCAGGTTTAAAACATCGCTAAAACAAACGCTTTAAAATACTGGTTAACATTTATCTTATCGATTGTCCAAAGGTAAACAAAAGCGTCATTGACATCTGGAAGGGTTGTTGACCTCGCTAAATGTAAACAATAGGCCATTGACCTGTGGAAGGGTTGTTGAACTTGAGAAATGTAAACAAAGGGTCATTGACAGACAGACAGAGAGATATACAGAGGGTAAGTTGCTCAATATGTGTAACATTTTAATGAAATTAAGTGGATATGTTTTCTTAAACACAATGTGATTTCGCGCTAAGTATGAAAGAAATTGGTCTAGACTATGGTCTAAGCCCCTTATTCCTAATTTAATGACTTCCTTTTCTCTGGTTGGCTTTTTCCTCATATTATCTAATATATTCATTAAACCACTTTGGTTGGTTTATATCGCTTATATCACTTTTGAGTTAATTTGGTAAATTGTGAAATTAATTTAATTTCATTTCAGTAAAAATAATTTCAGTCACATTTTTCGCACACCTATCCTGCTTCCTTAAGCAACTTTTGAGTATAGTTATTTTTTTTCTATTAAAATGTTTTATCACTTTTTCGTATTAAGATTCGCTCTTTTAATTAAATGTTGGCATTAGTGAGCACTAATTTTTGTTTCAAGTTAAATTATTAAAATTTTTAGTGCAAAATTTATTATTTTCTGCTTAGTACTAGAGTTTTTTGTATATCTAGCACACTTGGTACCCCAAACGATGTAAATATTTTCTCCCTTCACACCCCTTTGTGGACTGTGAAATAAGTTTTTTTTTTAGTTCCGCAAAATTTCACAGCAATCTATTTAAACTAGCAATTAGTTCTCCGAAAGCATGACAACCATGACTGAATGACTGACTGATTGGTTGACTGAGGGTGTGTGTATGTGTGTGAATGAGAAATGGAGTGGAAAGCAGTAAAAGCGCGTAAAGTGCCCAAATGGTTTTTCCACTACCATACAAAGTGGCATAAGCGGCGCGGCGTGAGCGTGTGTAGCGCAAAAATATCAAGCGTCAAAGAAAAATTTTTAAAGTTCAGAAAAAACGTCAAATATAAAATATTACGCGCAACGAGTGCCCCTCTGCGTTGGAGCGCAAAGGTCAGCCAGCGGTTATGCGCGCAGCATGCAGTTAGTTGAAGCGTAATGGTGTGTGGAAAAAAAATGCGCAAAACGAAAGAAAACTCAAAAATTTCCCGAAAAATCGTAAGTGAAAAAGTGCGTACGCCAGCAGCGTCCGGAAGCCAGGCAATTGCAGCGCTATAAATGGTTCAAGTAAAGGCGCACAAAGGCTCACGGAGCTCATATGTGATGATTGTCGTCATATGTGTGTGTGTGCGTGTGTATTTTGGCGCTTATGAATTTGAAAGCGTAGCTGCCTTTGCCCCTTTTAAAGTGAAAAGTGGTCGCGGTGTCTGCCTTTGCTGGCTATCGGTCAGCTACAAAGGATTTTTGAAACACACTTTTGAAGTATATATAGACTTAAAAAATAGTATAGCTTTTTGATGGGTTTATAATTCTCTGAGAAAAAGCCCATAAAGCAGTAAGGTTTCTCGAAACTTCCAATGAATTGTAAAGATAAGAAGTCCGCGAAAGGATGACTGACGTTGGAGCTTCACTACCCGGACAAAACCCTGAACCGTTTTGTGACCGCTTGTTGAATAAAATACTAAAATATCCGCTAAGTGGGTACCGAACGCTCAAGGACTTTCATGGTTACTAAGATACCCGGACGTCTATACGAATATGACATTAAGACACAGAACCAAGCAGCAGTAGATCGATAAAGTGTGAAAAGATGTCAAAAGACTCGATAGTTCTAGCTTCTGTGAGTAGTGGTCACCAGATCAGATAAGATAAAGAGCATCCTCAGAATCAATAAGTCTAAGATGTACAGGAATCCCCTTACAGCTCAATCTCAACTGACACTTCAGCGTCCAAGATAATGGACTATATTCTGTCTTCTGGTATTAAAAATCAGGAAACTAAGGGCTCTGCACACTCAGGTTTTTGAATACGCACAAAGACCACAGTATTAGAAAGAGAAATTGAATATCTTCTCCTTGACTGACCTTGAATTAGGGTCCTCAACAATATCAAAATTTAGGCGATTTTAGATGAAGTAACTAGGAACTCTTACCGGTCTGATACATACAGCTTGCTGTTGGCTTCCAATATGAGCTTGGAAAAAGTGACAAAAAAGCTCTCTGAAACTCTCTGCCATTCAAAAGGCTTCGAAGTCTTAAGCTCGAACTCGAGCTATACTCACATAAAGCTTGGTAATTATAGTGCACCAGTATAACTGGTTATAAAACTTCAGACAAAAACAAGAGTTTTGACTTTCTAACAAATGAACAGGGAAAGAGAAGCTCTAAGAAAGCTCTAAGTCGAAACCGAGTGATGAGTGGAGACTTTATGACTACCACAACTTGCAACTCAAACTCAAACTGCTTAGAATCTCTTTCGTTGACAAAATGTTGCAAATGATCGATCAGCTGATTATTAATGAGGACAACTTAATAAAATTTTGATTTTCTCTCGCCAGCATATTCCCAGATACCAAAAAACTGTACTTCGGTTTTATATTCAATCAAGCTGAAATTTTCACTGCAAAGCCCGCATTTAGCACACGGCTTAAAGGAAGCAAAACAAAGAGCAACAGGGTTGCCCGTTAATCACCGCAAACTCCCAGGCCCACCAAGCTGCCACAACTGACACAGCTGCCATTTGCATTCTTCTCGCTTACACATTATTGTGGCCGCTACTACCGAAGCGCTGCGGTATTTGCCTACGCCAGAGCAGCAGCTTGCGTTTGATTCAATTTCCCTCTGCTCGTTTGGCAAAGTCCCCGAAGCAATCTGCATTCGTTGCGACTGATTTCCACTCCGTTGCTGTAAGGACGCAGCCTTTGTTGCACAAATTTTCGTGTCTTCTTTTGCCGCAATATCTTTTGTTGCTTTTGCGCTTTGCCGCTGCAAGTTCTTTGGTTTATTTGCAAGCGTAAAAGAGTGCAAACGAAAAATTGCAATTTTTCATATCGAAATGAGGGGAAAATTATTGGAAATTTAATCTACTTTAGGCTCCGGCGTGCGAAAGGAAAGGGTATATGTATAACACAGGCCTTAAATAAGTAATTGAAATGGAAATTAATATGTACAAAGAAACCTTTTCGCTTATTAAACAAAAATCAAGCTCAATTTTTATTATTTTTGTAATGTAAAAATGTTGAAAGTTCTTCAATCTGTTCAAACTAACGAATAGAGGTATGAGTTAAAAATATTTTAGGACGTTACCGAGTTAACGGTACTCCAGATAGGTATATGTATATTGACGGTAAAAGAACTAATTTGTCGTACAACAGAAATAGTTCCATCAGATCTGTTACCCCAACATATATGTATATATATATATGCCAACCAATATGAAGCTAGTCTAGAGAGCTAACGAAGTGAAACTTCCTCTGATCGACACCTGAGAAGCTACGAAGCTTTATGTAAGTTCAAAAAGAAACGCTACGAATAATATAATTGATTAGAGTGGGTTGTCAGTACCATTTTTTCAAAAGTTAAGAACGGAAACCTTAATCTTAGACGATCGTAGATCTTAATGGAAATCTTAGAACCTATAGAGTGATAAAATTTTTGCTTATTGGATCCAATATTTAGTATGCGACCTTACACTACTTAACGGACTCTCTTTAAATTTGAAATGAAGTAGCCGGCAACTTGGTACCTTGGCATATATTCCAAGACCTAGATTGCTGTCAAACTGTCACTGATTAACGAGATCGTGCTCTACCAACTAATCATGTAGGTTTTGATGAAGCTACTCACTTCCTGTTTAAAGGTAATCCAGACCTTTTTTAAGTTAAAGCCATCATTTAATTTTTAGCCGAGAATGCGGGGTTTGGAACCCTGAAATTTAAAGCTGATTTTTCCAGGTTAACTTGTCTCGGTCTTGAATTGCTGGCGCAAGCAAATGCACTCAAAATTAGGTTCCAGTTAAGTTGGAATTCAACAAATAACATTTGTGATAAAAAAGAAGTTCGTGTATGAAAAATTGGTCTGCCTAATAATGGGCGCCACACTCCTCGAAATCGCAGAAGACTTCTGCCATTGCACGAACTATAAGCCCATTTCCATAGCTACACAGTTCCGGTTATTCGAAATGTTCGTGGGTTTAGTGAGGACGATTTTCTGAAGTTTATTTCCATTGGCTGTGGATGCCTCATTAGAGTATCATTCATAAAAGGCATTGAACTGCATTGCTGATGGCGAAAGCCTTAACTGGAGCCAAATCGGGACGCCATGATACGGCATATTTTGGAATAGAATTTACTAACGATACTGATTTGACCAACCAACCAAAATTCAATAAACCCTCATTAATCAATAGACTTCGTCTATCTAGCCATTTGGTCACTCCATTTAGCGGGAATTTTATCAATTCTAGGAGCAGTAAACTTTACCTCCACAGTAATTAATACGCGATCACAAGGATCACCTTTGACTGAATGCGTTTATTTGTCTGAGCACTAGTATTAACAGCTCTTCTCTTTTTACTATTCCTTCCAGGTAATAATGGGAGCTGAGCACTGAGCCCGAAAACAATCTCCTCAACCACTGAAGCAAGAACTGCACTCCAAATCCTCAACAATAGACTGAGAGTAATTTGTAACGCCCTAATGATGTCAATAAAGCTACACTTCCGAAGTTCCTCCTCTGTTTCACCAAGGTCAACATAGTACATATTACAGTTATAATATCGCTTAATTCTCTTAATGTTGCCACTGCTCCGTCCGCCAACGCAACATTGCCCTGCTTTTGAACGAAAAAGAAACTTTAACGCGCCAAGTCATATTTACTTTTTGATTAATTACCCACACTTTTTGTGCTGAACAAAAGCCACTTTTGATTGCCTCGACATTTTCGCCGATTATTGTAAATTAAGTGCATTACTAAAAGTTACAGACACATTTTTATTATGCTTACTTTGCTCACTTCATGGAAATTTGGTGGAGCTTGTCAGACACGAGTTTTCAGGGGCATGGCTTGGCGGGTGTGGCGCGGTGGGTACGGCTGGTTTTTAGCTAACTCAACAGTGATTTTGGGTGCTCATTTTCAAATTATACACTAAAGTGGCACCGCCTCTCTCGCTCTCACTGCATAGAGCGCCACTTTGTACGGCAAATATTTGCCAAGTGTGTTGGCCAGCAACTTGTCCGTACGAATTCATCATCAAAAAGATTAATGTGCCTCATTGCTTGGCAGCTCGTATCGCTCGTATCTTTAGCAACTTTTCAACTTATCTGTTTGATTGCACGCTTGAAAAATTATTAATTGTCGGCGAATTGTCGTCCCAGCAGGGAGGCAGGACAAGTGGTGTTTAAAAGGCAGGGTGGTGGTGGCTTGCTAATGTGATTGCCAGCAGCTTGCGGCAGCTTCATTATCATTTGAGTTTACATACCTTCGGTTGCCTTTTAATACAGTCTTCATTGCATACAACAACAACAGTTAGCTTCACTTCCACTTTCAGCAACATCATTTACTTGCGTAGCCTTGAGTGTTGCCAAATGAGCTGAGGCTGATAGTCATCAGTCTGCAGACGGTCTTTATTGAGCGCTTAGACATTTATTTGTATACAAAACGGAAAATAAAATGAAAATAAATAAAAATGAGGAAAAATTTTACTCGTTTTAAAACTGTTAATCTATCAATTTCGAGTTGACGTACACAAAGGCGCGAGACACTGTCGATTTATGAACATTTGTCACTTGTCTAATGCATGTCTATATAAACTTAATGATTTTTTCTTTTTTGGCGAACGTTCGATAAATGGCTCACTCTGTTGGTATAAACGATGTTGGTATAAAAAAATATATTTTTACAACATTAGTAGGTTAGCCGAGATTAGAATGGAATTCAGTAACGGCTACTAAAATTAGATTTCAATGACCTCTTAGAAAGAAACTGCAGCGGAATTTTAGAAGAGAAGGTACTGAGAATTTGAAGAACTCTCTAGCCCTAGTCAGGGGTCACACGTTCTCAAGGGTTACAGGTAGATGAAAGCTTTTGTGAGTTTTTGAGGAGTCCAGAGTCCAACTAGAGTTTTTTCACTGGTTTTTTCAACTTATCTTAGTTTTTGAGGAGCAGCCTGTAATGACAATGGATGACTTCAGTCTGAAACTATTCAATAACAGATTTGAAATTGTGATTTTTTTGGGTGTTAAAAAGTCTACGTGTTCTCCCTCAGACAAATTTTCCGATGGCTTGTTGCTATGGAATCAAAAGGTGTTAAAAGTGAATACCACGATAAAAGTATTCACTAATTATAATCATACAGTATATGTGATTGATGAACAAATATATCAATATGAATATGAATGTGTTTGTAAGACAAAAGCAAATAATGATGATTCTACAAAAAAAAAAAGACAATAATAATAGCAGCAAGTGTTTTATCGGAAAAAATTAAATCAAATTAAATGAATATTTATGAGAAGTGATTGGCTGCCAGTGCGTATGAGTGATCAATTAAAAATGTCAAAAGTTACGAAGACCAGAGAAAGGAAAAATTATTATTTTATAATTAAACGTTGGGTTATAATGTCACAAAAAAAAATTTATAAAATACAAAGGTCTCTGGAGCATAATTTAAATTATTAAAGCGAAAATTGGAATGTTAAATGTGAGCTTTCAGCGTAAATTTTAATTAATTTGGGATTTATAGAAAAAAAATGTAAATGTTAAAAAAAAATTAAAGCTTCAACAATATGTTATTAATTTCTTTATTTAATAATTTAAAATCAGTTATTATTGACGAACTAGGAGCTAATTCAAACGGTTTTTGTGGTATTTGATATTTTATTAATTGAAAATTAAATATTTAACATTATAAAAAAGTATATTGAAAACTGCGCACTACAATTTATGCCTAAATATTCCCGAAATATTTTAAAGCTGGCAGATTTTATGCAAAAAAGAAATTCTGAGAGCCAGTTTTGAGCTCTCTTCATTCTCTTTACCTTATAAGGTGTCCTTCATTATTTTAAATCATGCCGGAAGATCACTTCTACTCTTTATCTACTTTACCGAACGGCCATAAATCAGTTCAAACCCTATTTCTTATAATCCTGTAGAATCTCTCTAATGCAGCATTAAACGATTTTAAAACTGGGATGCTCCGAGCCAAGTACATTTTTTGCCGGTTGAAGAGAACAAATAATGATGAGAGGAACAAAGGAAAAGATGAGAAGATGCGAGATAAAAATATATACAAAGAGAGAGAAAACAATGAAGAGAGAGAGAGGGAATGTAAGAAAGAGAGAAAGAGAGATAGCAATAAAGAGAGAGTAAAAGAGTGTGTTAGAAAGAGACAGCTTAAGAATGAGAAAGAGAAAGAAAGAGTAATAAGGAGAGAGGGAGAGACAGTAAGAAGCAGAGGCACAGACAAAAATAAGGGAAGGTAGAGAGATAAAAAGAGGAGCAGGGAGAGAGATAAAGAAACAGAAAGAGTAACAGAGATAGAATGTGATAGGGAGAGATAGACAAAAATAGCATAGAAATAAATGTAGTAAAAAATCAAGGCAAAGATCTCAGATTATTCCCTGAGCCGTGAACGAAAGGCATTGACATCCATGTGATGACAGCTAGATGACTATGAAGAGCTATTACTCGACTCGTTTGGTACCCTCTCTACCTTTTCCATGCAAAGATGGTGCGATATAGAAAGAACTCATTAAAATTTAGCCTTTGTAGACATTTATTTGTAGATTGGACACAATATTTTCCACCTATTAAAAGAAAATTTCGGACAACATTTTAGCCCATTGGGGAGAGCTTCAACTTTGTAGAACGCTCTCTTCGCAGATCAATACCAAAAATAGAACTCAACCAAGCTTCCAACTACTAAATTGTAGTACTCAAAGCTTTTCTTCAAATTCTTTTCTTTTTCAAAACTCTGTAATCTTCACCAATGTTTTGAGTAACTTTTAAATATGTTCGCTTGTCTTAGTCTTCGCTGAAGTCCTTGCTGATATTCGGAAAATCTTTTCACTTTTCTTTTATTTGTGGTTTCTAATTTGGTTTTACTCATTAATTCATTTCGTTTCAACTTCATTTCGTACTCTCCACCTCTTTATCCATACATTCATTTATCCATATTTTATATGACTTTCATGCTGTTAGTGACTCTTAACCATTTCTTCGACGCATGTAAGCCCTCGACTTATGCTTGTTGTGTCACGCAGTTATTCGACCCTCTTAGTTGGGAGACTTTTGTTGCATGCAACTTTTTCTTAGCGAAATACACATGCAACATACTTTTGAAACTTTTATACGCCTGCCTTTACGCTCTTTTTAAAACGCTTTTGGTCACCTATAAAAAGAAAAAATTTAGTCTCACTACCTCTCGCGTGAGACATCAGAATGTCACCGACATTGTTAAAAAAAGGGATAATTAATTTGTGCGCTGCTTTGTCACACCGCCACACCAGATTGTGAGTGCCGTCATAGTTACATTTGTTGTTGTTGTTGTTAAGGCTGAAGCTGATAGCCAGTTTGTTAGTAGCAGCTTTTTGTTATTGTTGCTGTTTTTGATTTTCTGTTGGCCATTTTGTTAGTATCGGATAATGATCATGTTGTTGCTATTGTTGTTTGGGTCGCGCATACAAAGAGATAATTGAGTTTCAGCGGAAATTGTTGTGGTTGTTTTGTGGTAATACTTTTCAAACTGTCTGTGCGCTTATTTTCGCTTTTAATCCATTTCAACTTGGTTTTGAGGAGGCGGAACGCCATTGCGTATGAGTGATGTCAATTAATTTGTGGCCACTTACATGCTCCACGGTACTTGTTAAGAGCGAAATGAAGGAGCAACAAAAATAAAAAACGTTATTTTTAAATTAATTAATTTTAAACACATTATTCAAAATTCCGTTCGTTGGTAGGTTCATTGATTGGTAATTCTCATATGGTTTATATTAATATGGTTGTTTTTTAAAGATATTTACGTATTAAAGCGCTTGAAGTTATGAATTCAGGTTCCCATAAAACAATTGGAAATCCTCAAAGTGAAATGCAGCTCATTCCAATGAATTTTGCGACTGGAATGTACCCGGGCTTGAAAAACTCTCTTCAATAAAATTCAATAGCCAGTTGTAAAAAGATAGTATTGTTCAGAGACCAGCATCACTAGGCCTACACTACAGTATGTAGGCCTCTCAAGGTACTACAAGCCCTTCTTTTTTGTGACTGAGAAGTGAAGTTAAGAAGCTCGGACGACCCGAGTACATTTTGCAATTAACCGAGTAACAACATATTTTAGTTGATTTGCAAATCTAACTCCACTACTCTTGAGCTTTCTATTATTTTATTGCAACAAATGCTATGAAATTATTATAGAATAGCTGGGGTTCACGGCATATTAATTAGAGGTAGAGCTGTTGATAATTCAACATACAGCCTTAAGCACTACTTCTATTACTTAGTTGAGCATGCATTTAGATAAAATTGCTGTGTTGGCCTTTTTTGTTGTCTAACTGACGAGAAAAACGGGTCTTTTGAGCTTCAAAACGTATGGAAACTATGATATTTAGACTATATAGACTCGGAGCTTCATTAGTTATGTTGTGAATTCTTAAATTATAGCATAAGTCAACATTTTAACTAACCTAAAATGTCGTAACTGACCTTATATGTCGGGTTTCTTTCTGACTTCCCGTTTCTAGTTTACTAACTTTGCTCACTAAAACTTTGGGGGTTTTACCAAATTGAAGGTAGACCCGCTCTCCATAGATATGCTGATCCATAGTCCCCAATGTCAACATTTCTTCGCTTCTATACTTCTATGCTTTTTATGTAGGCGAAGTCGCCCTTACTGAGTTAAATCCCGTTCTATGAAGAAGGAAAGAAGGAAGTGGGTATTTAACATAACCGAAACTAACCTGTGCAAAATAGCTTCCATGTCGCGACTTCTTGCGCTGACTTGATAATTTCTCATATTCCTTGTTGTAATAACGTTTGATATGCTGTACTCTGAGAGTACCAAGAGTACATATTTTGTGACTAACCGAATCTATATTAGCTGAAATGTTTTCTGTTTCTGTTTCTAAATCTGAATCTAATCTGCTGTTATTTTCGGCTAATGAACACGTTCGCTTAATAATTTAATTTGTTTTTCTGACTTTAGTGTTCTACAAACTGCACTAGCCTTTTTGGTCAACAGTTTCTTAAAGGTTAGTGGTTTTACTGATCCAGCGCTTCTGTTTCTCTATATGAAATATTAAATTTTCAACATTTTTTACGCTTTTAATTAATCTTTAAAACCAAGTTTTTGTAATTACTTCCTGTAATTAATATTAAATTCCTACAAATTGGTGCCATTCCGCTACCATGGCAACATAAATGCTAATTGTGCGCAATGAAAAGGTCGAAAGAAATAAAGAAAAAAGCTAGAAATAAAAGAATGACCAAAATAACAACAAAAACATTTTGTTAACAAATTGTTGTTATAAACTGCTTGGCAGCACTTCAATGATTACTGCTAACATGCCAGTGTGGAGGGCGGCTTTGCACTGTGTGTTTTTTGATTGTCCCCGCGCCGCGTTAGTTGCAAGTGAAGTGCACTTGTCTGCCGAACAGCAGGCGATTTTTGGGGAGCACACTAGCACTACACCAAAGAGCTATGAAATGTATGCAGAAGTGCGCTGGCTTCGACTGCCATAATATGCGCTCGTCAAATGGCCGACAGAGTGTCTTATTTTGAATTTGATTTAATTATGCGGAATTCGTTTAATATTTGTTGACATTCATAATGGGTTTAAGTAATGAACTACAGTGTGTAATTTTTTGGAATTGCAGTAAATTTAATTGCAGTCGGGAGCTAGCAAGATATCAGAACAATTTGGTAAAAATTTCGTTTTTAATTTGTTTGATGCCCTGCGGCAATTTAATAATACCAGTTGTAAAATATGCGCAAAAATATATTCCCAGTGTACTCTAAACACATCTAACAACAGTGCCTTGAGGATCCCGCCCCTCCTATACAAGGTTTCAAGTAGTTAACGCGCTTTAATTTTTTAAATATTTTTCGCCAAATATTTTTATTAAACTCACTGCGATTTTGTTTACTCACTCTTAGTTACTAAAACAGTAAATTTAGCATGTAAATGAAGAAAATTCAATTAATTTGCAAAAAAGCGCAAACTTTTCCACCTCAAAAGTTTTATTTCTTCACAACCTTGTCCTTAACCGCAGCATGTAAATCATGCTCTTCACCTTGCGCTTCACTTCTTCATATCAGCACACCTTTTACGGTGGCTCGCCTTATACTCAGACGACCTTTTGTAACCAACACACTTTGTTAGTCAACAAGTTAATCATACGCCCTGCTGACCAAGGCGACCAATGAAAATATGTAATGCTGAATGAGAAGACGCATACAAATGCTTACGATATTGTGTGAAGTGCGCTTGTTTGCGAGTAATTAAAGCACAAAATCGAGTGCGAATGCAAAAATTACAAAAAAATACTTTTTTTAGACGTAAACATGCACACACACATATATAAAATCGAAAAGCTGCAGATAAGCAGCAAGAAATGATAAAACATGGAAATATGAAGTGAAGAACAGCAAAACTGAACAACAAAAGTGCGTAAAAATGAAATAAAAAACAAATCTTTATATATGTATATATGTAATTGCTCAAAAAGAGCTCAAGAGCTCAAAAAGAGAGAGCAAATTGACTGCCGGCAAATACTTTTCTCATTTTATTTAAAAAAAAAAAAATTTGTATATAGTTGCTTTTTGAAGCAGAGCACCATAACTAAATAAATACAAAGCTGAATAAAATAAATAAAAAATAGGGATAGTTAAGTTCGGCTGGCACTGAACTCGAAATACTGTGGGTATGTAGGTCAAACTTTTAAAAAACAACTTTTACTTATCAAAAAACTTTTTTTGGTAGACGAACCTGCTGACTTATTTCTTAAATTTTTGTTGCCAAATTAGGTTATGTAATCTGCACACTCGTTTTCAATAAGATATCTCTGATATTAGCCGGTATATTCGGTATATAGTCGACCGATAGGTCGTAGATCCTCATATATGGTATATGGAGATCAGGGGAAAGTAAGGACCGACTCCAACCATTTTCGTTACCACTTCACCCTATATTATTACATGCTCACTTAATTTTAATAAGATATCTCAAAATAGATCGATATGACCACTATAAAGCCTACCGGATGGACGTAAATCAATATATTCGATATATGGGGAAGAAGGGGAGGTATTAATCGACTACGCCCAGTTTCGGCACCAAAGTATATAATCTTAGCGCACCTTTTGCTTCTAACTTCAACTAATTCCATTGTGATGTATTATAGATATTGATATAGATGTAAATATTGACAAAATATACAGTAGAAAGTTCACTGGAAGCATGAAGACCATAATATCAGACTTCGGAGCAGTAGGGCGGATATATATCGATTTAGTTTGATTTTTCAAAAACACACCTTGTGATTGTGACCCGATTTTGTCCATTTTTATATTAATAAATGTTTTCCGAAGACAACAAAAGCATTGTATATAAGAAATTTTGTAAAGGTCGGTCTAGTAGTAGTAGTAGTAGTCAGATATGAATATTAGTGTAAAAGTGGGCGCGGTCACGCCCTCAAACAATGTTACACATATTTGTTATTTCGCCTCTTCATTCTGCGCATTTTGATATACTCGTACATAATGCCATGTCTAGCTTCTTAAATACTTGTTGCGACAACAACAGTTAGCTGCACAAAACTACTTTACGCTGTGCAACATGTTGCTTGGGTATAAAAAAAAATTATAGTCAGACAAAAAATCAACGGAACAGTTCAGCTTTGCATCGCATTTGCCAGCTTTTGGTTATTAAGGCATGCTATATAACCACAAGCCTAGGAGGGGAGTTAGAGAGAAGAACAAAGCTAAATCAAAGGCGAAAATGCGCAGTAAATTTTTGCATGGAAAAATAAAACAATAAGCATAACCAGAACAATTATAACCAAAGGATTGTAGTTTTCCAGCGAAGACGTACAAAGTTGCATGGACGAAACGGAGAGCATGCGGCTTGTGGTTGCCAATTAAAATACGCAAATATAACGGTAAACTAATACAAATGCAATACAATTGAGCGACGGACTGTCAGCCATATACAAAAGCACAAGCAAACACATTACTACACACACACACACGTGCTAGTTGCTGCCGCTTGGCATGTGGCATGTGGCAGACAGTGATGAGCTTATGCCCGCACGCATTGTATTTGTGGCATTTGTAGTTACAACTGAAATTATTTTCGGCATGCGTATATGGCTAACAACAACAATAACGAGAAGAATAACAAGAACAATAATACCGTTAAGTACAACAATAGAGGCAAAGCTTTTGTATGCAGCAGCAACAAATATGCGCTTCGTCTCTGGTCGAGTGGCAAGTCGGCAGAGTGACTCGCCACAAACGCATTCCGGCATTCGGTAAGTTTGCATGCACTGAAAATTATCGTTAATGTCATAATAAGCTTTTGTCATTTGCTAACTTCGTTATGTGCATTCTGCTCTACAACATAACAACATAGCAACAACTTACCGCACACACACACACACGCACACATATGTACTTATAAATATCTATGAATGCTGGTAGTGGTTTAAGCATTTCTACGACTTTTGCTGGCATTGCTATAAAATTTAATTAGTGCAATTTAATTAGTTTGTTGTACAAGTAGAATTGCGGTGGCTGGCGGTCGGTTTGATTAAGCAGTGAATTAGCAAAAGTGTGAATTGATTAGATGCAATTTAAGATAATTAGTTGTAGTTTATGAATTGCGTACAAAATTAAATAAATTAGTATAGTAGCAATTATTTAATAATATGAAATCATAAAAAGAACAGATACACAAAATTTTTTTTTAGTCAAACAAAAATATTTAATAAAAATATTATGAGAAAAAGCTTTTAAAAGAAAAAGTAAAAATGTTGTCAAAAAAGAAGTAAAAAAAAAAAAAATTTTATTAGTTTGCATTAGTTTAAAAAAAAAATTTTTATACTGAATTAAAATTAAAAAAAAAATAAACAATTAATTTTGTATTAAACAAATAATAATATAATAATCTAAACAAATTATATTTTCATAATTTTTTTTTACTTAATTCAAATATGAAAGACTAATAATAAATAAAATGAAATGATATAAATTTAAAAGTAAAATGGAATTGATGAAGATTAAATGGGCCCATTAATAGAAAATGTAAGCAGTTTATGTCAAAAAAAAATTTTGTAAAACTTTTTTAAATAAAAAAATAAATAATAATGAAAATTTTGCATTTTGGCTATAATTATAATATTTTTTTAATTACCTGTTTAAGATTATATTTAGGGTTGTATTTACAAAAAAAAAAAAAAAAAATTTAAAATGTCTTATGATTAGATTTTTTTTAGTATTTGGTGTATTAGTTATTTGGTGAATTAAAAAGAAAATTTTTTTTTGCATAGAAATTAAAAGTTGAGCAATTTCAGTTTTTTTAAGAAATCTATTGAATAATATTGAATCTACTAAAAGAAAGTTAAAATGCCTTTTGATTATATTTTTTTAGTATATGTTGAATTAACTGGAAAAAATTGGAAACAAAATAACTAAATAAATTTTTTAAAAATCAGAAAATGAAATATTTATCAAATTCTCTAATATATTGTATAAAGAAAAATTATATGGATCACACTTGTGACATGAGACTGTATCCTGCAAAAATTTGTACAAAAGAGAGTACACCAGCATTACTCTCTACATCGTACAATTGGCAATGAATTAGCTTTCAACACATGCCTTTAGGATACAATTAACTATCAACTCTGATTGTCAACTAGTGCTAATAATAACTAGTACTGGACTAATTGAATAAAAAGTGCCTAATCTCATTCAGTGTAGTCCCATTAGTATAGAAATGGTGACTAACCCGTAAACCATTACTGATGTAAAAGATGTAGACAAGTCCACAAAACCTTGCGTATACACTTTGTAGTCTCTTTGTAGGTTATACTGAATAAAAGAGTGATAAAAGAGAGAGAAGGAAACAGTTCGTTCGGTATAAAAATAAATCAAATGTTTATGGTTTATATATGTTTTGGTCCTGAATATTAGCTTGCTTATGATTTTTCTTAAAAATTTAACTGCGCCATCTAGCGGGATAATTTCGTGCAAATCTAGTTCTACCTAACTTCATAATATATGTTTGGAATTTGAGCCAACTGTTGCGATATTTTGTTATGTATGTAGTTCCCTTTGCCTTAAGAATATATTTATAGCGCCGCTAATTCGCGCCACCTATCGGTATTTCATAATACATACAAATCTTTCTTCTTCTAAATTCAAACAATAAATTGACAAAACTTGAACGAAATCGCATAAATTACATAGGACTGCATAAAGGACGAACTAACAAGCATTCTTTTCTGTATTATTGAAGTAAAAATTCGTTATTTGCCCTCTCTGCGCTCTTAAGGTCCCTAAATTTATTAACTAACAGCTCGAGTTCAACCTTAAACTTTTCAGGGACGACCAAACCACTTTTTACTCTCCATTTTTATGTGCACCATTTGTGCTAAAACATATTATATATATATGTATGTACATGGGTGCAACCCATAGCATATCCCACGTTGACATTTGTAGCCATTACAACTACAACAATTTAATATATGTCATACAAATTGCTAGAAAATATTTCCAAATCAACACAAATCCCCTTTGGTGGCACAAGCGCAATGATAAAGTAGAGTTAAAATACAAAAAATAAGAAAGAACGGTATAGTAACAACAAAAACAACGAAATGTTGAACAAGAGTAAGAATGCACAATGCAAAACAATAAACAAGGCTGGTGTGTGAGAGAGAGAGAGAGAAAAAGGGAGAAAGAAAAAAACGAAGCATTCAAATGGCACGACTCGGTTGTGGCAAGCATTGTGAGCGGTTCGCGGCCCACCGCCAGCGCATTAAATGTTTGTGCGGCGAATTTGAATAGAAATGACATTTGTAAAACCGTTTTCAAATTGTCACAACGCTTAGTGGAGCGGGGCACATGTAAGCGTTAGCTTAGTTTTTTTTTGGTCTTGTCTGTGTGTGTGTGTGTGTGTGTAAGTGAAATGTGTAGCATACAGCAACTTTGTGCCTCAACACACACACACACACACACACACGCACATGCACTTAACCGCTGCGACATTTGACCCGCTTACTCTTGCCGCAGCCTACAGCCGTTTCCGCCGCCCCGCACCGCCAAAGTTAATGTCCTGCTGATTTTATGGCATTGCAGAGTGCCTCGGTAATCAGCGAAAGGGGCAAATCAGCAACCAGCTGAGCTGCTGCTGCTGCGTAGAATTGCGTAGTTTTGCTGGGCTTGCTGGCGGCGTAGCGAATTGAATAAAGCAATAAAGTTAATTTAGTTACACACTTACATCGCATAGCTGTTAGCAAAAGCGGGCAGCAGTGGTAGAAAAATGGGAAAAAAGCTAAATGAATAAAAAAAAAACACGAAAACTTTTGTCAGTCGCTTAAAATTTGTTTAAAACAAAACTTTTTGTCCTACAGCTCCCAGCAGCCACCGCTTTGGTGCGGTCTAGTGTGGTTACTGTTACTCCTTTGCTTTTTGTGTTTTTCTGCTCGTTGTTGTTGTTGTTGTTGTTGTTATCGTACCGATTGTTGTTGGTTTTGTTGTTGTAACATGTGTTGTTGTCATACTCATTGTTGTTGACCTGCTGAATGTTGTTGGTTTTGTTGTTGTTGTTGTAGTTATATGCATTGTTGTTGTTGTTGTACGCTACGTGCTCGTTGTTGTACACTATGTTATTGTAGTTGTTGTATTATATGTGTTAGTTGTTGTTGTTGTGGTTGTTGTTGTGCCGATTGTTGTCATATTATTTGCCCCAATTGTCGTTGTTTTTGTTATCGTATCATATGTTGTTGTTTTTGTTATTATTATTTATCTTGTTCACTCTCTCGCAACGTATTTTGTGGTTTAAGTTTATTAGGCGGCCACCAGCTGATTGCCCACAAAGCAGGCAGCTGGTTAAGCAATGATTAAATGACTTGTTGTTGTTGCAGTGCGAATGTGCGTGATGTGTGTGTGTGTGTGTGAGTGGTAGTATGATATTTAAGTTCAACACAAAAGCCATTCTAAAAGTCTTATGACATAATACACTAGAGGGTGACTAAAAATTTAAGTGTTAAGCAGCAACCGTAGCGGCAGCAGCACAAGCTCGTTAAGTTTCGTTGTGTTGGTGGCAATTGATTGGCGAGGAGAATAAGTTGGATTTTGGGTCTTAAAGAAATGAATATTAAAATTGAATGTATTAAATTCTTAGTTGAGCGAGTGCTTAAGCATAAAAGTTGAAATAAGAAATGCAGGATCTCATATGTGTGTGTGTGTATGTGTGAGCACATTTTAGCGATTACGCTCAAAACACGCAGCAGAGCGGGAGAGTTTGGTGCAATTAACAATTGTTTGTAAGAACTCGAAAATAATTGGTATGCAGAAAAATTCATATATATTAAAACGATCAAATTTTTCTTCGCAAATGTCTAAGTGGGTTACTGCCACGCCCACAAAACGGTATTTCCCAAAAATACACAAAGTCTTGCGATTGACCGTACAACTAAATTAGAAGACTAGAAGAACTAAACGAGAAAGACACGGATAGTTTTAAAAATATTGAAAAGGGGGCGTGGCCACGCCCACTGTTAATTAAATGTTACACACACATATCTGATTTTTTAAGCTATCGTGGGAAAATTTTGTGGAAATTGAGGTAACAACCACGCCCTCATGTCACATAACGGTATTATCCAAAACTAGTTCAAGTGCTAACACTCGCTGAGGAATAATACCTGAAGCTCCATTTTTGTGGTGAGAAAGATATATGACATGCGGATCAGTTGAAAATTTATCAAAGGGCGTGCCAAAATCTCTTTTAGGTGAAATTCCTTATCTCACAAACTACTCGACCAAGTTCAAAACATAGTAAGCGCCATACCCTATTATGACGCTCCAAAAATGACAACATCTGTGAACTGTAACCACGCCTACTACCATCGAATGCCATTGCCATTCCAATACTTCTTATTTTTTTAAAGGTTAAAGTAGGTAATTTAAGCACTAATACAGGTATCTCCTAGCAAGTGGCAACTTTTTATCCAAAAATGGCCAAATTTTGTCCAGACTTTAGCCAGACTTAGCCTTCATATAACGAATTTCGGACTACTGCTATCCCTTATATCGTTATATCGTTCAATATGTGAGATATCTTATTGAAATTAAGTTGAAAAATTTTTATGGAATAGGTCAGAGATTCCCATAGCCTCCATATATCCAAAACAAGAAAATTGGTTCCACTGGTTGGTTTTATATGATAAATGTCGATTAGAGTGCGAGATAACTCAATAGAGTTATGTGAAAATGTTTCGCTTGCAATAATATGATATCACCATAATCCGTCTCCAACATTTCTATGACGTGGAATATACACATTCCTGTTAGTTTTGTCGGCTTTTCCGCCAGGTTATGCCATGTAATATACGTTTTGCAGATTTTATGTAAATTAAGAGATTATCTATTATATTCTATATTTGTTTGATATTTACTTTCTTAGAGTTAAAAAATTTCCCAGAGGTATAGTTGTCAAAGTAGCTGTCACTGTGAACTCATGCAAGATGGCAGCTGTCATATGAAAATTTGCTGGCAATTATTTAATAGAGGTCGGATGGCATATGTCAAATATATATCGACTGGAACCTGTAAAATATTAAATACGCGCTGGACAGAACTTGACAAATGTATAGCAGATGACAGCTGTCAAATGAGTAACAGTAAACTCATGGCTTTGACATTCAAATTCAGTGGACTTAAGCAAATTTTCAAGCAAAGAATTACACTGGAACAGCGATTAAAAATCGTTGAAATTTACCCAAAACCATTTTTATCGTCAAATCATCTTCAGGGTTGGGACAGATTTCTGTCTTAAAAGGTAAGTAGGAGACCAAAATTGTCATATTTTTCGGTGCTAACGACCCTGAAAGACTTGCCAGGTTTCATTGCATCCATAAAAGCAAATTCTAAAGTTCGAAAAGTTTGTGTTAGGGGTGTTAGTTAGTGTTAACCAGTTAGGGGTGCCAAGTTATAAAGCCTCCTTTCGACGCATTATTGACGAGATAAGATCAGTTAAGCCGGAAAAGACGAAGTACCGCTCGTGATATGCCCGATATTCAGCTCAAAGCCTAATTGCCATAAAATTGCCGAAAATTTCTCAACTTTTTAAATTTTCATATATATTTTTGAAATAAATTATGTGAATATAGAAATTTTCTTTTCAGGTTCGGTAAAATTTTCAAAAATCTTTTACACACACATCCGTTTATTTATACCACATGCCCTACCAATTTAAAGCATCGCTTGTCAGAATTTTTCGAACATTGTTTGTTAGCAACAGCTGGTCAAGAACAAAAAAAGGGTAAAAGATGCCAGTCGGTAGTTGAAATAAACAAACTCGAAATTGTGTTGGGAGTGAGCTTGAAAGAATGGCAGAGCTTAAGTGGTGTCGGAACTGGGAGATCAACATATTAAAGTGGGTATAAATATTAAGGCAGTGTGGCATATAAAATGGTTGGTATGAGCTTCGGATGCTTGTCAAAACTGAGTGAGTAGGGAAGCAAGTGTGCAACTGTCGAAGAAGTGGAAAGCAAATTTAATTTGTTGTTTCAACTCTCCATGGATGGATATGAGTACAAAGAGCCAAGTGTAGGAAATCAATTGTCAGTGGCTGTGTGCAAAATTCTCCAAGGAGAATTGTCAAATTTTTAGTGCAAACACGAACTGACAACCGAAAAGAAACAACATACATATTTACACACTAAAAAGTGCTGACAATATGTGTGGGCAGTTGGAGCTGGTCAAGCTGCAAGCTTGAAATACATCTGGATATGCACAAAACAAAAGACCGACGTCTAACTGGACATTAAACTGTGCTAAATGTCATAAAGAGAGTTTATGGCATTTAAAGGAACAAAAGCCAAGTGCCAGTAGTTGTTTTACGTATACTGGCGAAGTGACAACATACCCAGTAGGCAAATTCGCTTGGTTTGAAATACGCTTGTCACTCGAAGCTTGTTTTAAATTTGATATAGACTCGTTTTGGAAGTGAAGAAATATGAATGTCAGATAATTGCTGTCAGATGGATGTCACATCGATGATAGATAGCAGTTGTCAAATATAAGTCGAATTGCAGATGTCGACAAATTTATTTCCGACGGCAGCTTTCAAATTATTATCGGATGGCAGCTGCCAAAGGCAATCCAGATGACAGCTGTCAAATGAATGTCAGATGAGAGCTGCAAAATGATTGTCAGATGGTGGTTATTAACGTGTAGGATGGCAATTTTCAAATGGTGTCAGATGACGGTTGTCAAGTGACAGGTGTGAGGTGGTAAATGTGAAGTGGATGTCAGAAGGCAGTTGTCAAACGAATGTCTGATGTCAAATGGATGGCGGCTGGCAGTTGTTTAATGGATGCTGGATTGCAGATGTCAGATGAATTCCAGAAAGGAAATGTCAAAAGAATGTCAGTTGGGGATAAAATAAATGTCAGGCGGTTTACTGTCAAATGAACATCAGATGACAGCTGTCAAATGAATGTCACAACGCACAAATTGATTTTAGGTGGCAGCTGTCAAACGAATGTTTGGTGACAACTGTATGAATGATGAGCTTTGAGCCAATTTTCTACTGGGAGAACACATGTATATTTCATATATAAATAATATAATACCACCGAAGAGCATAGATACAATATGCCATATTTCATGGTTAATATGAAAGCATTTGTGGTTATTTACGGAAACTTCGGTTGTTGATAAAGAAATTAAAATACCCAAAATCGAAGAAATGGGAACAAAAGTGAGTGGGTGCAAAATTTTCCATGGAAACGCTTGCCAAATAATGCAAAATAAAAGCCAAGAGCTTGTAAAATTTCATATTAGCAACCAAAATTTAAGCGTGCATAAATCAAAAAGTATATACGTAAATATATAAATATAATCAAATGAAAGGGGTTTCCCACAAAAAGCAACAAAAGCAAGCTTGAGCTTTTGTAGCAAATTCGTGGTGAGAAGCAGCATGGAAATAGTATAATAAAGGGTGCTACCCTTCTGAGTTTCACTGTTAAATGCTGGTGTTATAAAGTTGTTTTTGTGAATTTAATAGTTTTTGTTGTAAAAAATGTTAAATTTAGTAGTTGTTGATTACTTAATTGCCTACTTATTATCTGTTAATACTTTCAAACAACATATATTTTCTACTAATTTTACTCCAACTAATTTCATATGCGCAAAACTAATTCATATATATTTTGTTTTGCAGTTTTGTGTACACCTACACAAGTTTCTATTTAACCATTTAGCTGCTTAACAACTTTTCATTTATGTGCGCTTAAATGTAGGCGATCTTTTTTATGTGCCTATAACTAGACCACGTTTTTATGTATACGCCTAAATGCAGGCAACCGTTTTTATTTAACTTAAATTATTTCACAAATATTCAGGCAAATTAACGCCCAAAAGCAGCTGTTGCGGCTTTGTACCACACATTTTGAGCTAGCGATTAATTTGAGGCACTTTTTAGTACCATTTTCAGTTGATAAATTTTTTCGGGTCTCTGAAAAAGGTTTGGCATTAACGCCTACAGCCATGCATACGCTCATGCTCATTTTTCTTCCTGTTAGTGTATAGTTACCTTTTTAATTACAGTCTTTCATTTCTTTTGTTTTACACTCGATCCGCAAATATTTTTGATTATATGCGTACACATATTTTTAATTAACACTGTTTTGACCTCAGTTACAGCTTAATTGCCTTTTAAATATGTTTTATGTGTACAAATGCATGTGTGGGTGGCATGCTTTTAAGCTTCAAGGCAAAATGAGGCTGATATGCGGAAGCTGAATAAATTTGTTTTGGTAGTAAATTGTTTTAAATTGCGGTTTAATTTTAACACAATATTTCGCCTTTTGCAATTTTTTGTATTACTAGCAGGCGAAATTAGTTTCGGGTATATGAAAATTGTTTGCAGTAAAATTTTCTATACTTTTCAGCTTCGCAAAAAATTTTTAAAATTTTAGTTTTGAATCAAGAAGAGACCAAGAGAGGGCGCTGGAAGCCTTCTGAACTATAATTGCAAGCTAAATGGCCAGCAAACAGCTGGTATATACAATTTTATGTTAAATGCATAGGCGAAGCTTTGGTTCTATTCGGTGAACTTTTATTAAGACTTCGGAGAAAGTTTACAACTAAGAATCTACCCGAACAGAGGAAATCACTTTGCTGGAAGTTTAAGGCTCTAGATTTGTGACCTCGAATAGATACCTTTCAGAAAGAACCAGGAAAAGCATGGTTTCCTCCATACCAAGAGAATATAAATTTATTACGATTTACAATTTAGAATGATTTTGATGACACCCTACAAAAAAATGTAGCATCTTTTAGGCGTTCAAACACCTGAGGTTCATGTACAGCATATTTAAAAGGCGCAGGGAGTTGTCGACGAAATGCATGTAGGGTGAACATAAGCTCTTTCTATATGCACATCCGCCGGAGAACCAGGAACTATACAATGATGTCTGTTTTCGTCAAAGTGGGCACAGACCTGGGACGAATGGGACTACATCTGAAGAACTCTCTAATGAAGCTTCCATGGATGACGTACGACCTTGTCCTGCATAGGTCAGTTCAAACAAAATAGAGTCCACGAAATTTCCGAATCTCAAATCTAATGGTAACCAAAGTGAACTAAGTTGTAGTTGGTTGTTTGTTAGTGAGAATTTCTCTGAAAGCAATCACTCAGATGGCTTTCGGTTGAATGAAACTTGGTTAGGGCTCATACAAGAGCCAAGCCTTAGCTTTATCGTATGCATTATCCATCTTTCGTATCAGTTATTATCTCAGGCTTGTAATACTAGTTAATAATAGCATAACGCCTAAAATTATGCAACATGAAACTAGATTCTTTTATAACTCCTAGACGGTTTCAGTTTGCCCTCTGGTCGTACTCATTATCAGAGGCATTTAGTATCTCAACCTTGGCAGTTTTTGCCTTTTATCTGTTGCCTAACTCTCATCGCCTAAAAGTGTGCTATATAAAAGGGCTTTTTCTTTATTAATAATATATAGCCTAACAGTATTCAACATAAACCTTATTTTTATTATTAATGCGGGCAAAACGCCTGGAAGTATGCTACTTATAATCGAACTATTGGCTGCTTGTATCTTATGTAGAATTCGTTTGGAGGAAGAACAGCAAGTGTGTACAATAATGAGCATAATTGTGAGTAATTGCAATGCTTATCTTTGATTTTCGCTTAACAATTGACCATAATGCCAGCAAAGTTGCTGCAGGTGTAAACGCAGTAGCCTACCTGCTAGTCTGCAGATTCAATAGTGAATTTGCGTTAAGCCAATGCCAAATGCTGCATGGCGCCCCTCAATTGTTGGCTGGCGACAGGTGTGGACTTTACAAGCTTAGCGGCAGTGACATAAGGTGGCAAACAAATAACCGCAAAAGCGCCATAAACGCAAACTACGTATTTCAGAGCTGAGCACACCAACACATGAGGAGAGCTGAAATTTCGACATTTTTTGGCGAGCGAAACTATTCACTAGCTGGTCATGTGGGTTTTTGTTGGATTGCTCGACGCAAATGACATGCCAAATGTGCGCATATGAACGCGTAGCGCACACACCACATTTAGTCTGCATGCAATATCACAACCACACACACACACACACACACACACACACATAAACCAACACGCAAATGATGATAAGTCGTTGCTGGATTTTAGGCGTTGTGGTAAATCGCAAACATTTTAATTTACATTTACGCATCACAAAAAGCTCAACGCTGCTACGCATTCATAGCGACGGCGCGCATAGGTGTTAACAACAACAACAACGAAAACATGAGAATAAAACTGAAATTTGTTGTCATCATGTCATTTGGCTTGCGAAATGAGTCTCATCACATTGGTTGCGCCAAATTGCTGTCGGTGTTGTTGCTTTTTATTGCAGTTGTTGTTGTTTTTGTGTGATTTTTTCCCGCTACCTATTTCACCGCAATTTAGCAGTGGCTACGCACTCATGCCGCGCTAAGTATGTGTGCACAATCCACTTAAGTGAAATTGAATTTGAAATGTACGCTCTTTGCAGGACCAACAGTGCGTATACGCAACCTAAGTGCCATGTAATTTTATAAAATTTGACGATTGCGCGTTTGTGTGTGCGCGGGCGGTATTTTGGTGGCCTCGCAACTGCCAAATCTAATGTGTGATGTACTCGTAATGAGTTTGCTGTTATGCTATCTGCAAAATTTAGATTTGGTTGGTTTGTTCTTATTTATAATTTTATAATTTTTAGAGCGACCTTTGTGTTTACATGGATTATTGTGTGGTTTATTTGAGCTTTACAAAAAAGAGAGATATAGTGGAGAGGTATAAATTTAACAAAAAAATATTATAAAACAAATAAGCAAAAGAAGTTGCTAGATGAAATTATGTATGGAAGGCAATCTAGTAAATGTTCGGAAATCAGTATATTACCTATTAGAGGGTCAATGATAGGTCTGGACCGATTTCTTCAACTTTTGGCACCAAACCACATTATCTCTATAATAACATGCTCTCGTTATTTCGTTGAAATATCGCACATATCAACCTATATATTCAGCACACAGGCAACCAGTGGGCCTGAGATCCTGACATTGAGTATATGAGCGCCGGAATAAGGCCTGGACCGATATCATTCTTATATGGCACTAAATCACGTTGTGAACAATAAAACATGTCTACCTAATTTCATTAAAATAACTCACATTTCAACCGGTATAGTCGCTAAAAAGTCAATCTGAAGGACGAAAATAATAACATTGGGTATTATGGGACTGAGGTAAGGTTTGGACCGATTTCATTTAACTTTGCCATTAAACTACAGTATGCACAAAAATTATTTCGCCCCAGTCTTTATAAGATAATGTACACTTTGATCAATCTTTTCGGTATAAAGTCAAACGGAGTAATGATAACCTTATCAAATATTTAATTATACAGAGGATAGAATAAGATCTGAACCAGTATTATATATTTTTAGGACCAGACCACATTGTTGTCAGTGAAAAGTCTTTACCTAATTTTTTTAGCGTATCTCACTATTCGACCGATATTGTCGGTATAAAGTCAGACGTAGACACTAAGGTCTTAAAATTCAGTATCAGGGAATTTGAAAGGATTCGACCCCCATTTTGGTAAAATTTTAGATGAGATTCTAAGGTTATCCGGAATGCTATATGTGCTATGTTTCATTTCGATAACTTCGTTTAAGCTTGGATTATGCGTTGCTAAGTGTAACAAGTTGACCGAAAGGTTCTTCTCATAGCAAGCGTGGTCCAAGGGGACCAGACTGCAGCAGACTTTACTGATACGTATGAAAGGTAGTTTAGAAAGTGTTAGTTCTGGGTGTAATAGCTTGTCTAATGCTTTGGTACAACGACTGAGTACAGGAAAAGTAAACCCTTCTTACATCCAGTGGCTTCTAGAGAAGGTAATGTTAGTTTAATTTCTTAACGAATATCATGCTATAATATATAAATTACGGATTCTGTATAAAAATTTTGGAAACTTTGCATACAAACTGTTGCATTTTTTTAGGATTAATTGGTGAAATCGTTTGTTTCGTATACTTTTGTGCTTTGGCAACATTCTGTTATACTAAATGTATGCTAAGAAATATTTTACTGTATTTTTGTATTGAAAATATTAGTAATAAAAAACTTAAAGACAACAAAAATAGAATAGACGTGTTTGCGGAGCTCATTTTTATTTGAATTCACCAGAGCGGGGAAGAAGTTCAACTTAACATAAGGAGTATGACTGTCATAAATTCTGAGGAAAGTGGTAAGTATAGAAATCAACTGCTAAAAGTATGCTAAAGCAATAAGATAAATAAGTTAACTAGACAGAATGCATATGAAAGAGCGAGTATGCCTAACCGAGTCATGTTAGAAGACGAGAAAGAATGTGCGTAGAAAGAGAGATACTAACGTGATGGTGTTTATAGCATTTCATGCAAAATAAAAGCCTAGAAGTGGACTAAAATTGTAAAATGTTTACGTTAACAAAACGAAATACTTTTCAATGAGCAAGAGTGCAAGGTAGAGGTGATAATTATGACAATTCAACTTAACCAGAAGCCTAAATGTATGCTAAGCTTGTAATATTTATATGTTAACTAGAAAAAAATTAATGTGAAAGTGCGAAGGTGGCAGTACAGTTATCTGAAAAGAGAGAGAGAGCAAGAGAGCGCGAATCTTAATGCAAGAATACAACAGTTATAGATGTGAGGGTAAGAGAACGCCCATATGGCGTTACAGCGCGAGAATTCATTCGCCTAAACTGTGGTGAAATGGCAGAAAACTCATTGCTACTAGAACACACCACACAACAGCACTCACATCACTCAATTGTTTCTTATGCATTCACCTCCACTCAGCTGTTATTGCCAGCTCGTTAGTGGCAAGCGTAATAATCGTTAACAGCGCGACGTAAAAAAACTGGCGTTAACATAAGCATAATGGCTAAGCTGATGGCAAAGGTCGGTGGTTGTGTTGCAGCACAACCTGCTGCTGCAACTCACCACAGTCACAGTAGTGAAGTCAATATTTAATTTGGCCAAGCTGCCATCAGTTCGGGTCGGTCATTTAACGGTGCATGTACGTAGCAGACCAATGACGCAACGGCAGTGAAAGCGTAGTGACGTGAAAGTGGTGGAGTAGAGAATATATTATGAACAAATGGCAGCTTAAAGTGGCGAACAAATGAAGAAACAGCAAACAGAAATAAACAAATATAATGTTAGCAGTGAACACTAAAAATAACGGTGCAATCTCAGCGGTAACGTACAATAACAAAATGAATCTATACACATACATACGCACGTTAAAGTTTCGCTGTTCACGTGTGCATTTGCGTAATTAAAAATTAATGTTTCTGCGCCTGGCAGTATGCTGTCTTAACCGAGCACTGCAAACGACACACATAGCTGGCTTTTAGGCGCATTTTGATCGTGCTGATGCATGTAACTGCTTCAAAATAATTTTTTGCTGCTTGTGCTTCAGCAACGGTGTCCCATTGCAGCAGACACCGAGGTACGTCATTGCGGTGTGCCGTTATCATCTGCTGCGGCAGCACGCTTCCCACGGGTGACGTTTGCATATTTTTATTTTTAAATCGTTTCCTTCGTTTTTCTTTGCTTGCGAAATGTTTGGGTGTCTGAATGACAATGCGAATTTTAAAGCAGCGAAAATGGTGAGTTTGCATTTCTTGTTTAGAATTTAAAATACTGAAAATTTCTTTTGACAATTTAATTACTAATTTCTTTTATTTTAAATTGTTTTATTTTTATTAATTTAATGTTGAATTTTTAGAACAGTGTGTAGAAACTATTGCTTGAAAGCAAAAATATATAATATTTTAGTTAAAAAAAACTTTGCCTACTTTAAATTTTAATAAATTTTAATTGATTTTATAAAGATTTAATATATTTTGAACAAAAAAATAAAAATAAAAATGAAAATGAAAGTATTAAACATTTTACAATTTTCAAAAATAATGTTAACTGCTTTAAACTTAAGTAGAATAAAATTAACATTATATACAACTAAAACCAAAAGTTAATTAAAAAAAAAAATTCATAAAAATTAAATTTAATTAATAAATTTTTTTTTGAATTTAATCAAAAAAAATATTAAGTAAAATTGACATTAGAAATAATTTTTGATTAGAAATAGTAAAACATAAACATAATATAAACAAATAATAATATAAGTAAAGTAGAAAATATTAAAAAGAACTAGTTAATAAAAACTAGTAACTAATAAAATAAACTGTTAACTAGAACAGCAAAAATTAATATTTTTCCAAATTATACAACTTTTTTTATTAAAAAATATGAAGAAATATCAATAATATGTTATGAAAATAAAACAAACCAATTTATGAAAAATACATTAGTAGTCAAATTAGAGTCAAATAAAATAAATTAATTAAAATAGTATTAAAATATGAAAAGTTAAACAAAAATTAAAGAATAATTCGAGCTGAAAGCTCCAGCAACTAGTGCATTTTTGAATTTGTATAGTAATATTTATTTTACTATTTTTCAGGTAATCAAAAAATAAAATAAAATAAAAAAAAGTACAGAATTTAACTATAAACATAATTTTTCTGGTACTTCAGTCTTCATACAAAAATTAAATATATAAATAATTGTTTACTTACATTGTATCCCCAAACTGTTTGAAAGTAAATAACAAAACAAAACAGCATTTAAAAATTTTTTTTTAATTATTTTAAAAATAAATATTTTCTATTTAGATTCAAAGGAATTTTTTTTTAATTTTTTGCTAAACATTTATAAACATTATACACATTGCTTATCTAAACTATGAAATTCTAGTTCATTCGCTTAAATTAAAATGTTCCATAAGAAGTTTTCTGATAATTCCATGATAATGATGAGAAATTTTGAAACATTTGAGAATAGCTAGCATGCCTTTTTCGACCACAATGAAGAGCTTTTTTTACTAAAAAAATGTTGGTGTAGTACTTCACTTAAAATTACCCGTTTGAAGGCATTTGGTAGAGTGATAATTCATTTAAAAGCAACTGGTTGAAGATTCTAAAAATCAAGTAAATTTTTAAAATATTTTTAGTAAAATTTTGAATTTTATGAAATCGATTAAGTAAGTTCTCTTAATCCATATAAGCTCGCTCATGTCTTCATTTGGACGTACCTGTGAAAATATTGAATATTTAAAATAATTTTAATAAAATTTAAACATTAATTAAAACAATTTTAAATAAATTTGGATTAAAAATTATTATTATTACATATGATAATATAAGTAAAATATTCAGTAGATACAAAAAGAAAATGTTAATAAAATAAAAAATTTTTCATTTAAAAAATATTTAATTCAAATATTTGAGAATAAATTTAGCAAATACAGCATATGCAAAAGTATGTTTCTGTGAATGGCCGAATATATTTTTGGTTAAAAATTCTCCAAAACTCACTAAACTTCGTATTGCGTAAATTATTTGAGCACGTGAGTGGCACAACTAACTTAAAAAATTTTAATTTTTTTTGTAAAAAATTCCACTTAAAATTTTTTTCACTCTACCTTAATTCTTTTTTTAGCGCATAACCATATTTTCGGCGCCGTCCGCTCGCACTCATTTCGCGAAACACGCCAGCAGCGACTTTACAGTTATTTCGGCCAGTTTTAGTAACGCAAAAAGTAAGAAAAAATTAGTAGAACAACAACAAAAATAGTGGCTGAAAACTATTGTTTAAAATTTTACGCTGCACAACACACGAATGTGGTGTAAATTAAACGCTGCAACTGGAGACGCGTACACACACTTATGAAATAATGTATATGTGTGTAAAAAGTGTAAAAAGCTAGCTTAGCGGAAAAGTTGGCGCGAGACTAGCATCTCATTTTTATTTTCATTTTGCGGCCAACTGCCGTGTGCGTATTAATTTCTTGCTATGCATGTGTGTGTGTGTGTGTGTGGGAAAATAATAAAAAAGGAAGGCTTACATTTTTTTTACCTTTTTTCTAATATTTTCCCTTAGCTGCTTATATGTGTTTGTATGTTTGCTTGTTTGGATGTATGTGCGCCTAAAGCTATGCTCTAGCTAAGCGCTCGCATTTCACACATTTCTATGCCGCTCGCGTACTCTAACCGTCAGCTAACACATTTTTGCATATACAAATAAGCATCTGTATGTTTGTGTATGTGTATGTGTATGTGTATGTGTATGTGTATGTGTTGTGCTAAGTAATATATAAATGCATGTCTGCGCAGTCTGATTCCACTTGTCTGCTATTTTGTCGCTAAACCAAGCGACCACGTCGCCTATATGCACTTGAGTGCGCTTCAAAAGATGCTTGAACACTGCAGAGAGCACATATGCATGCATATAAATATATAAACACATACACACATGCATGGAAAAATGTCTACCAAACATATATATATACACACACACACACACAAATAATCTAAATGCATTTGAAAGATATATATGCTATATTTATATACGTATATGGATATAAGTTTCTACACACACACATACATACACACATAAGCATTTAAATACAACTTTATGCTAAATTCACAACTCGCTTGACGCTTCACTTTGCTTTCGTCGCGCCATTAAAGTGCACTTTAAATATTATTTGTTGTTTTAGACACGGCGTGATCTAGAAAGCATTGTACTGCGCTGCCACTTTACTTGACTGCTCTTTAACGCACAAACACACAAACACACACACACACACACATTTCCATGCAACAACAATGTGTTAAGCTTTTGCAATTCAAAGTTCTTCCATTTCTTTCCCCACAATTCCTTGTGGCTTTTGTCTTGCCTTCTATCACTCGCCTTGATTTTTGCTCTTTTTTTGCGCTTTTCTTGGCATTCGCTGACACATTTAGACACACATATACACACACACGTACAAATATACAAATACATATGTACATATATATATCTATATGTTTATATCGCACGAGACGGCACAGCTGTGGTCTTGGTCACAATTCTTCAGCTTCTGTGTCTATAACTGTACATGTAAGTATGTATGCATAACTGTATATATGTGCATATGTATAGCAAAGGCTTTGTTCGCTGAGCATGAAATGTGATATGTGGCACAGCACGATGCAATGACTTATGGCTGGCTGCTGTGGCGAAGATATGGAAACAATACACACACAACTACATAAATTGGCCATACACACACACACACATGGACTCACAAGTAAGCAAGCATGGGAGCCAAATTGAAACGGCATACACACAGTGTTGTATTTGAAATCCTTTGAATGCTAATGCAAATGCTTTTTAGCGCGCGCACTTCACATGCTATGGTTTCAATTTTGACATATTTTTTTAAGGAAAGAAATAGTTTACGAAGTAAGAAAAATACTTGAAAGTGAACTGCTACGCACTTATATACATTTAATTATTTTTAAAAGAATCAAAAATTTTTTTTAAGTAACAGAATAAATTTTTGTAATTAAGAAATATAAAAAAATACAAAAATTTAATAATAACATAATAATATCAAACAAAAACCAAAAAAAATAAATAATAGAAATAAAAACGAAAAACAAATGTAACAAAATTTTTTCAGCTTATTAAATTAGATTTTAATAAAATATTTTTCTAAGAAAAAACATAAAGTATGTTTAAAATTGTACTTATCTCTTTAGAAAGCCAAAACCAAAAACCCAAAAAAAAGCGAAGAAATCGTAAAAAGTCTAAATTTCTCCAAAAACTCAATTTTAATTTATGAAAACATTATGTATATTATGTTAAAGAAAATGAAAAAATTTTGGAAAAAAAATCGGAAAAATTTTTGGAATTTTTTTTTTCCAGTTGGAAAAATAATAGGTACATAATTGAAAGGAAAAATTGGATACAAAAGTGAAAAAAACAAACTAAAAATATTTTCTCGAATCAAATTTTATAAATTTAGATATATTTATGTTCATTTTTTCAATATTCAAGCAAATGTATGAAAATTAATTTGAAAATAAATAAAATTTATTTGATATTATTTTTCGTTTTCCAAAGCGAAATAAAATTTGTAAATCATTAAACTTAATGTTAAATATTTATTTATGTTGTTGTTGTGTTTGTGTTTTGTCACATGTTGTTTTTCTAAAAGTATTCAAAAAACAAAATTTTTTATCTACAAAATAGAGAGAAAGAAAGAACAAAATTTTTATTAACTTTTTATGTAAAAAATATCTTTACAAGTTTGGAAAATTTTTCAAAATGTGGAAAATATTTTTAAAGCAAATTTTTTTTTTCATGAATTAGATTCCATAAAAGTTAAATTATAATAATTTCTTCAAAATGCATATTCCGCAGTAGATATACAAACATTGGTATGATTTTTTTGTTCAAAAAATAATAACTTTTTAGAATATTTTGAAAAATATTTTCTTAGAATTTTTTTGTATAAAAGTTCGTTGAAAAAATTTTTGTTAGAATTTTTTTTTTTTGTAAAAAAAGTAGTTGGAAAAACTTTTTTTGAAATTTAAGCAAAAAAAATTTTCCAATTTGTTTTTTGTGAAAAAGCTAAAAAAATTTTCTTAAATTATACGTCGAAAATTAAAATATAATATCTTCCATGCATGTAAAGTAGTCATTTATTAATTAATCGAGAGAAAGAGAGAGAGGAATAATAAAGTATTTATTAAAATTTATAAATTTAAAATTTGGGAGATAATTTTTAAGATTAAATATTTTGTACAATTAGTTGGAAAGAAATCAAATATGTGAGTTTCTTTTCTTCACTTTGAGTGCTTTTGATTCTTTGAGTTACAAAGCTCCGACATTTATTTCGGGGAAAGATTAAAATCTCTGGAGGACTAACTGACTTCTAAAGTACGAGTAAGATTGTACTACGAAGACATGTTAATATGACTCAAGAATATATATACCGCTGTAAATATGTATATAACAATGCATTTCAAGCGAAATTAAGTCTCCTTGGTATTGCTATGGTTGTACTTGTGTTATCCCGATTTATCAGCTTTTGCACTTAACTGTTGACAAGTCGGCGCTTAAGTCAGACAGATGTTTCCATATATGTGTGGATGTATGTACGTTTGTGCGTACGTATTACAAAGCTAGAAATACAGCTTTGTGTCTATTTATATGTACACTCACACAACAACACTTGCAATACAACCAACAATCCCTACAGTCCTGCCTAAAAGTATACATACTTAAACACTTTATTAGAATCAACTTACATCGGAGAGAATATATTTGTATATGTGTGTATGTGCCTTAGTTTATACAGACTGTTGTAAAAATTTTGAAATATTCGACATTGTTCTTGCCTCTTAAGTAGTTTTATTGGTAGACCCCATGGCATACTTTAAGGGTGACATGTGTAAAACATGCTAAACAACAACAGCTACTTTGGTGTACAACAAAATTGCTGATAACAAAGAAAACGCATTTTAAAATTTGACAAAAGAGAACAGCAACAACAGCAATGGGGATGTGGAATCTGCATAATGCTTCAAATCAGCAAGTACGAATAAAAGAACAAAGCACAAAGATAAAGAGGAAAAGAAACCAAAGGTTTTGTATCAAATCAAAGAATAAACTGGATAAAAGAAAATTCACTCTGTGGACAGTAGTCTAACAGTATATAAAATAAACTCGATGCTGATCAGTCTTTCTTGAAGTTCTAATCCCAAAACTTAGCGCAATACTTGCGCTTGAAGACTATATTCTAAAGAGGATATGCTAGTTTATTAGTTTATTTATATTTAGGATTAGTGAAATGGAAATGCCGCCCAGACTCCAGAAAAGTCATAGCCCGCTTTTAAATCAGGATCTGCATATGGCTATGACACCTAAAAACAGAAAGAAATACGAAAATTTTAATAACCAGCTTAGCGCGATACATATTGTGTCACCCCCCTACCAACTAATAGGTTTTCTAAACGTTCTTAAGGTTTGGCTCGGTATTGGCTCCTTGAGTGGGCTTTAGGTTTATACCTCAGTCCCACTTCTTCAAGGTGTGGAAGTGGAAAAATTCAAAGGACAACGAAACTAGAGACTATGCTGAAAAAAACAAGGTCCCATAATTGATGGGATGTAATTTTTCTTAGACCCGTTAATTTGACCGAAACCTGCCAGCTGCGGTCAACACTTTGAGAGTAAGAAATATTCATAAGTTATCAAATGTGGAACATCCAAGCTGGACGCAGGTAGCATTGGTAATCGTTTGAGTGCGGAATTTCGATGAATAGGCGGATCAAAACTTATTTACTTCAATTAAATGAATAATCAATCTGATTATGGCTTCTGAATAATAATCATAAATTTATCCATCTAACCCGCTTCAACTTTTGTCTGAAACTATGATATGAAGATCTTAAAAACGCTTTCGGCACGGCCATTTTGGTGGTCATAATCATCCTACATTGTTAGAAAATTACATACAGAAAATTCTATGCCCATGACATTTCAGTTGCTTCGAGTGGAAGGGATTGAATTTTCTAGTGGAAGGGATTTTTCATCGTGGGTTACGAGACAACTCAAAATCATCTAGAGTACTACAACTTTTTTTACACAATTCTTCCAAGGTTATATAGTTCTGCTTATGCCCCAACTGATTTGAGTAGGTTTCTCATAGGCTTTGGGCTGCAGTTCAGAACAGCTTCAGACCTTTTTTTGGAATTTTGTAAATTACTTCAAAAAGGTCAATTAAGACCTGTGTGCGACAGAAATGACTTCGATTTCTCTTCGAATAATACTTTTTCCAAAGTTTTCTTACGATATTGGGCGCTTGTTCGATTAAAATCTTTTAACATCGAGCTACTTTTTCAAGATTTTGAAAGAGAAGCTACCTACGGAGATCTAAATCTGAAGAGAATGCTGTTATATGAATGAATTCAAATGTAATTTGGGCATTTTTAAAAAACTATTTTTTTTTTTACCAAGGCTTGGTGGAAGCTCCAATATTTTTTCATTGAAAGCAGTCGTTGTTGTTTCAAGTCAGCTACAGATCTGGTTAACTCTTCGGGGTAAGATACGTTATGATTAATTTTGTCTAGTAGTCCACGGCATTAATTGCTGCTTGGTTACGACCGTTACAAAACGAGAAAATGAGAGTAAATAGAGCTTCACTTTTGAACGGCACTCGTGCTGTAAATACCTAAACTAATTCCACTAACTCATAGTTTAATATTTTTGATCGATAGTGTTCTCAGTATATATTTTGAGGGGCTTTACTTCTTTGTGGTGGTATGTGTCTTGTTGCTGTGTAGCAAATAGTAGGCTTTAAACTGTCTTCGAAGTATTTGAGATGTTCGAGAGAAAGTTTCTCTTAACAGAGAGACTCTCGAGGTTTGACAGTGTTCGAAGTGAGACGTGACTTCTTAGAAAAAAAAAAACAAACGAACTCTTGAACCAAAGAACTCGGTTGCTATGAGCGCCAAACCATATATAACTATCTCAGTATTCCCAAAAATACTGATCCTTAGACTCGCTTGAAGCGCCTCACTAGACTTCAAGATATACTAACTTTGAAATGGCAATGATTTATATTACCAGTAGTAGAAATATTAAAGTTTTCCACCATAAAACTGTAACTTGGCGTTTTACGAGCCGATTTCCATACCATGAAAAATTTAAAACAAAAACAATAACAAAAGCAACAACAACTTATTTACACCTCAAGACAACTATTTAGACACAAGAGACCTGCAATCAGTTACGGCACAAACTCTTTTCCACGCGCCAACATCATGTACAATAGCAGCTTTCCGTATACAACAACAACAGTAACAACAATCAAAAAATAAAACAGTAACAAAAATCAAAAATACGAAACCGAAAAAATAACTTGAGAAAGTCGTGGAAAATAAATGTGTAGTAGGCAGCGCCTAGACATGGAGCACCCGAGCGTATACGTAACATTGTAACAAGCAACATCTAAGTCGGATAATAGATGGTTAATGGACGGCTGAAGCAAAAATAAGCAGAAGAAGATTGTATAAGTTTATTGCGCTTGCACTTCGCTATAACATATATACATATACTACATGTGTATGTAGGTTTGCATGTGTGTGTATAGCAACTTCATTGCAACGTCAGGGCAGCTGTGTGCCTCTAAGCGTTGATGATGCTGGGGATTTAGCTGTAACTTGGTCGAAGTATTCTGAGAGCAGCAACAACAACATATACAGTTTATGTAGTCGTATTGGCCGGCAAACCGGGTTGTTAGGGCAACAAGTTGTTGAACTTTGTTACATGTACTCATCTCACTTACTTACTAATGTATGTATGCAGCGGCTTGAATAACTGTGGTACTGGAACTGGAGGTGTTGAGTAAATATTTACGAATGTATTAGAATGTTAATGGCGTGAAAGGCAGTTGGGCGAAGGTTAAGCAAATAGTTATGCGAGGTGAGCCCTAAGTGGATTGAGTTTGTTAAACAAAATTATATTGCTAGAATTAGATTTAAAGTGAGAGGAAAATAAATAATATGGAATTTTGGCCTTAAATATATTAAGCGCCTGAATGTATGCCAAAAAGCTCAATAATATTGTATAATATAAGTATACCAAGTATGGTATACAAGTATACCAAGATAGACCTAGTACTCTCTAAGGAGGTGGAGCAATGAAAAGAAGGAAGGAAAGGAAATATAAATATAAGGCAAAAGAGTTAGGGAAGGGAAGAACTACTAGGATGAAGTGCTCCACTTCTGTGCCAGCTTATTTACGGACATTTCAGTATATCTACTTTCGAAGAAAGAAGACTTCAGACCAACCGTCAAGTGAAGAGATGATTCTAAAGCACGTACTAGAGTAGATGTGATGGTTTATTAAGCAGTGAGTTATGCAAGTCAAATGAATTAGAATTTAGGATTCTATCAGCTAGCAGGCCTGGAGTCAAAGCTTCTTGCAATGTTGTAAGCACTTGCTCACACGTATAAAGTGACCACATGTGGTTAGCCGAAGTTCAATTCAAACTTACTTTGCGAAGTATACATTTAGGGTTACGCTTCTATACATATACTGAATACCGATAATATTAGTACACCTAGTAACTCGAATATGTCCAACAGATAACTACTGGTTTTACTGGAGTAGGAAACCAAAATAATTGAAGCTAAAGACATCGATGGTAACCCCGATTGCCTGAAATACGAATATAGTTAAGGAAGATATTAAGTGTGCATCTTAAAGTTCCGAAGCTCGAACTATGAATATTGCCAAATAGCCTAAAACAAAGCGGTGATAATGGGAGTCATCTTAAAGAAAATTTAATAAATGGGCTAACGCCTTTTCCTATTAATAAAACTGTAGCAGAATACTTTCTGATCAACAGTTCCATCAATTAGTCTCTTGACAAGGTCGCTATGCTTTTTTTTTAGCCCTGTCCAAAAAAATTTATTTTCATTTTCGATCTCGATTGCATGCAAATTGGTTCCTATGAAAAGGGGTCTTAAATTTTCAAGCAGTCTTCTGCATTCTCTGTCAGTTGTTCTAAAAAAGTCCTACTTCTTATTTTTATTCTTTACTCTACCGGTTTTGCAGTGAACACGACTTTCCGCTGATTTAGGTGAACGAAAATCTAAGAACAAATCGTGAGGAAATTCTTGCGATCGGGACCACTGCTTGGCGCGAGTGTGTTAAGCCAGTAGATTCGTCGAGGTCTAATACTTGAACTGTAAGTCTCAAGGTCAAGGTATCAATATTTGGAAAGCTACGGAGTGCTAGGCACTACGAAGGATATCTGAGAACTCGTCCCAATAAAATATGACCATAGCGGTGTCCACTACTAAATGAGTACCAGTGAATTTTAACGATATCTGAAGTAGTCCAGCGAACTTTGGCTCCGAAACCTTCGAAAGGAGTCAAATGTTTTGTTACAGAAAACTTTTTCTCTAAGCGATCTCTAGTACTGAATGAGTTCCGAAAAGTTTTGATAGTTTGTTCTTAGGACTTTCGTTCCCCCACGAAGTCTGGTATAGTATTAGAACATTTATTATTTCGGCGAGATTTGTCATCGTTCGTCTTACTGTGATGACACAATATTATGGATATAATTTTGATGAAGTTAATCTCTCCCTCTCTCTGGAGCACAGAAGCGTGCGAACTCGGAAGATTGCGTGAAGATTCCTATAATTTTTCTTTTAAAGAAACTTAAGTCCCGCATAGGCCATTCCAAAAAAAGATGAATATACACACATATACATAATATTTGCATAAGTCCATTCAATCACTGACCCTCTCTTTTCTCTGTATGCTCATTCCAGCTCGACGCAGCGGCGAATAGAAATGAATAGAAGCGCATAAAAGTGAAAACCACGGTAACCAACAAAAGCACAAATCGAAATAAAAAAAGGAAGCCAAACAAAGGAGAAACACGCCGCGAAATTGAACTAAATTAAATATTTTCTGTAAGCTTTGATGCGCGAAGTACAAAAATAAAAGAGTAAATAGAAAATAACAAAAGCCAATACAAAAAGAAAAGCTAATCATCGATATGTGGAAAAACCCGACAATTTAAATGAGCAACAAAAGAAGTGAGAACAAGCACACAGCAAATGCAATAACGAATAAAATGAGGGGTGGTAAGTGAAAAAAAGAGATTTCGGAGAATTTAGCAATCCGAATGTAGAACTAATTAAAATTAGTGGAACGAAAGAAATCAGGACGCAGAAGTAAACAAAGTGAACATTATAGCTTGAAGCGGATGGATTTAATAAATATAAGAATTAATGAAATGATACGCAGTTAAAAGTGTCAGTTGATAGTACCCTCCCGATACATCTGGAACTTTGTTGAAAGGTAGTGACTTGTTCTTTCAAATTATTTCATTTCTCTTGGCTTAGTTCAGGGATCATTTAGTTGTTGCGCTGGCAGTTTGGAGAGGTCCTAGGTTTAGTTTGATGTCAGTACCTAACCTCGCCTTCAAGCTTTAGGTTCAGGAATGAGGTATTCACACCTGCGTTACTGAATGTTCACTCTGACCTTTAGCACTGATGACTTCATTACGGAGCTTGATTGAGGTATGTTTGGTATCTCCCTTTTTGGCATCAGTGTTTACAGTATTTTAGGTTAACACGGGCATCAGAGTCTCCACATCCGTTAGTATATTGACGTTTCTGTTAGTACGCCTAACCATAAATCGACTACCGGTCCGACTAGAAGTCAGAGAGTTTTTAAAATGTGTGAAATCGAAAATCCCCCACACATTTTTTCTTAGGCGGACTCTGAACTTTCAAATGAATGAAATGTATACTCCACAGTCTTGAGCTTTGTTCGTTGCGAACCGAAGTGATTCCGCAAACCCGCCGGGATAATAAATTATAAAAGTCTGGGGTGAAATCGCTAATAATAAAGTTATTAAAAATTTTCTGACAGCTTAAGTTTGGTTCGAATACTCCACCAGCCTTTTATATATAGCGGAAATTAGTCTCAAATGTCAAGAAGTTACTGGTAATTTCAGTGGCTTGTGAATGGCAAAACTCGTAGAGTGTTAAGCTGTGCGAAATATAACGCAATAATTTTAAGTCCATGGGTTTTCTAATCGCAGAAAAATCTCCAGCATGAATCAAAATAATCCCATACAGCAGATTTTTCCGGGACTCTGGTGGACTTATAATAAGTTGTATCAAGTATTGCGGAGGTAGACTTGTCTAAATGAGACTCATTCTGGTTGGAAGCGGTCAAAATCCGTAATTAAAGTGTTGATATTTAATTAGCTGAGAAATTATAAATTAAATTTTTTTAATGCAATGGACCGAGCGCATTTGGAAGTATATCTTGTATTTGAGTTATTTTCATTAGTTATATATTTCTGCTAGTTTTCTGTTTTAGGGTTGACTGAGCTGACGTAGCGTCTCTGAAAAACTTCTGTACTCCGTCATCTCTCTTAGGTTTAATTCATTCTGACATTACTTGAGTTGAATCCCTGTTAATTTTCTAACTTTCTTTGGAGCATAGGTCGAATTTTGAAGAGCTTAGTTTTAGAAAGAATGAGCGGCAAGATCTCGATTCCGTCTTTTATTTTCATATAATCTAGTCGGGTAGTTATAGCTTATTAAAGACTCCCTGTAAAAACTTGTACTGTCTGAAAGGCTTGCCAAAGCAATTAATTTAGTTAATTAGTAGATTTTAAGTGTAGATAAAAACTGCTAATTGACTCAATTATTAGGGAAGTACCTTTGGACACCCCATTTTAGACACATATTCTGTTAATTAGGAATCTGGAGCGGAAATCTATATTTATTTATTCATATATATATACTAAACACCTCAAATTTGCATTATTCTAACTTTACGCCGTAATTCTCAACAGCTTTATGAAAAAAATATTTGTTAAATTTATAGGAGTTTGGCTTTTTGAACATTTTCAGCTTGGCTTGCTAAAGAGTAAACTGTTTTACATAACAAAATGCACGTGTTTTAAATTTAAATTTGAATTACTAATACAGAATTATAGACAGAACAAAAACAAACTAAAGAAATCACAAACAAGTTGAAGTGAAGTGGAAGTAAAAACAAAAAATAGAATAAGTTTTTTTTAATTTTTAATTAAAATTTTTTTTAAATCACATTTTGCACTAGTACTTAAAGCATAATATGCACGCATTGAATATAACAACAAAGCATAATCAAAAAAAAAAAATAATAAAAAATATTTGAAATTACAAAAAAAGTTGGAGAAATTGGCTGCGTGTGAAATTTAGAAACGTGCCAAAATTTCATCAAAATATTGCAACAACAACGAAATCGGAGTTTGCGGAAGGCAGCACAATGAAGTGAAATTTCATTAGAACACGCGCACTACAAAAAAAAAATAAAAAGAAAATAATAATAATAGAAACAACAACAGCGCAGCAGCAATTCGCCTGCGAACGAAAAGTGAAAGCAAAACACACAAAATCAACAAACGCACAATACAAATAACGGGCGAAAAAATCACAAACCCAATGAACGAGAAATTATCACTGCCAACAGCCACACCCATTGAACAACTGCAGCAGCAACAACAACAACAACAACAACAACAACAACAACAACAGCAACACACCAGCACTTGTGCGACCATTGACCAGGTGGATTATCGCCACGAATCAACGCTGCCAGCAGCAGCAGTGGCAACAACAACAAACAGCACAACAACATACCAATACGACAGCAACAGCAATAATGCCACAACGAGTGGAATTGACGTGGGCTACGTGGAAAATGTCGCTGGTGGCGGTGGTGGAGTCACGGCAGCCGTTGTTGCTGGCAGCGAATTGTATGGCTACACATCGGTAGCAAGTTTAGGCGGCGCCTCAGCTATGCTCGCCGTCGATGCTTATATGGCTGGTGCGAGTGCGGGTGCGGGTGCGGGTGCGGTTATGCCCGCCCAGCCCACACCACATGCAGCGAGTGCCGCCACAATTCTGAAAAATAGCCACACTGGCAGCGTCAGTGGTGGCGGCAGCAAAGGTAGCAACGTGAACAGTCCGTACAAGCAGCAGTCGGGTGCACCGCGACGCGACAACTTTTGCGGTTGCTTCGGCGGTGGTCGCGCCGATGGCATTGGTGGTGGTGCTGGGGCGGGTAGTAGTCGTGGTGAGGACGCTGACTGCGGCGGTGATAAGCAGCAATTGCCCGCGTTGACTTTTTGGCCCGCATTGTTTGCCAATTTGGGTATTTGCACGCTGCTGCTCGGCTATCTATTCATTGGTGAGTACACAGTTCATGTTTATTACTACTTTTTGTCATCAATTTTTTTTGTCGTCGTTGCTCTGTTTTTGATATTTTGTACGTGGTTGTGTTGCTGGCTTTTGTGTTTTGCTTTTATTTAGAAATTTTCGATTTATAAATCAATGGATTTGGCGTGCATATCTTCTAGAAATGTTTGGTGGTAGGCAAGCGAATGACATATGGTATGGATTTAAAAGCAGAATTGCGGTAATTTAATTAAAGAGTATACATTTTTTACCTTTTGTGTTGAAATAAAAAGAAACTTCGATTTTGAACATGAAGGAGAATAAATATTACTTTTCGTCACACAAAATTTATTTAAAAATTTGAAAAAGTATACATATATATATACATATAGTAAGTATTTTAGCTCAAAAAATTTTTATTTAACAAAGATGTCGAATTTTCTTTTTAAAACTACAAAAAAAAACAAAAATATTGCTTGACAAATTTTAATATACCGAAATAATATTTTTATATTACTAGAAATTAAAACCTAATCGAATTTATACAAAAATTAATTTAAAGAAATTTGTAACTTAGTAGGAAGTTAAATATAAATTAACTATTAACTATTATTAACTATTAAAATTAAAAAATTAAAAAAAAAAATATTTTGATTTATTAAAAACACCGAAATTTTTGCTTTCAAATAAAAAAAAATAACTGGAGAAATTTAAAATTTTTGAAAATTATTTTTAAATTCACAAAAAACTAAAACATAAAACAATTTGCTTAAAAATTATAAAATAAAAATAAGGAATATTATAATTTAGTAGGAAAAGCTATGATGCTTAATAAAAAATGTAAAAAAAATCAATGGAAATTGGATTTTAAAGTTATTTACTTAACAAACAACAACACAACACAACAACAACTTAAAAAATTCTTATTTATCAAAAATATGAAAATTTTTATTCTGAAATTAAAAAAATTTAACGCGACAAATATTTTACAAATTAAAAAGTTTTGATTTCAATATTTTCAAAAAATGGAAACAAATGAATAAATTGTACTTTGATTTTTTTGCAACTTTTTGTCAAAATATCTTATACACAAAACAACAGCCGCGCACAATCGTGCCTTAAAATTAATTAGCTAATCATTGTGAAATAATAATAATAGTGAAATAACAACAACAGAAAAAGTAATAATTTGCTACCTTAAAATTTTTTCTTTAAATATAATTTCATCATTAATTGCTTTCGTTCGTTTTAATTGAAAAAATAAAAAATTTACAAGTCGAATAAAATACAATAATTAGTAGAAATTTCAAATACAACTTTTAAATTTTTTTATAAAAAATTTTCGACTGTAAGAATATAATTTTTCCTTAATAAAACAAAATATTCCTTCTTACAAACAAAAGGTATGTATCTAATAAATGAAGAAGTATTTGTAAAAGTATTTATATTTATAAAAGTATTTGTCTCATATTATTTAATTATTAAATTAATATTTAACTTTTTGTTTTATTTTATAATGGATTTATGCGAATTTTGATATTTATAAAACATAAAAAATATTAATTGTTTTTTTTTTATTTGAATAATTTTTATTTAATAATTTTTTGTAATGAATAATATATATATAATGAAAAAGGTATTACAAATCTTTATAGTTTTTGTTAAAAAAATAAAATTTATAAAGAAAATTTTAAAAACCAAATTGTATCGCAAAACTCTCCGTACATTGCACAAAATTGTGAGAGATATTTCAATACATATAGTTTTTTAAATTCTTATAATTTCTGTTATTCAACTTCATCAAATAAAATCGAAAATTTCCATCACGTTAATTCACAACGGCCGAAAACTCAATTACATTTCTCTTTGCCACAGGCTCATTTCTGTTCCTCACCATAGAAACTTCCGGTGATGCGGGCAGCGCAGCAGGCGTTGTCAGTGATCCAAATGCCTGGTCACACATGCAAAATGCATACATATCTACACAGAAACAACAACAACAAACACAGCATACAGCGCAAACTAGTTTCACTGGAGCACACTCAAAGTTATACAAATCCAGCGAACCGTTATTGGATGTGGCAACCGCAACAGGCGGAGCGCGCTTGCAAGGAACTGCTGCTGCTGCTGCTGTTGCTGATGGCGGCCAACCACACGAAAGCAGCATGACGAGCATGAGCAGTGGCAAGTTCCACGTGAACACGCCGAATACAATGTGGCATGCAACAGCGGCGGCAATGGTGTCGAACGGTACGGGGACCGCAGAAGCTGCACGCTATGATATGTTTGCAAGAGCGGAAACGGAAACATACACTGACTACAGGCATGCCGCCAACAAGTTGCGGCCACCATCTAACAACATGTTGCTGCAACAGCCGAATGACATGGCAGCAACTAAAGCTACATATGCAACGCTGCGCCAAGCGATGACTGTGGAGGCGCATCGAGCTTATCGAGCTACTAATGCCATTGATGCTGTTATTGGCAATGACATTAACGCTGCTGTCGGCAATATCGATGTTGGGTTACATAATGGGGATGACGATGAGGATCAGTTGGCTGACATGGCGGCGGAAATTGGCGACACATGGAATGGGGGGAATGTGGCGTTGCAGCGTACTGTGGAGAATATTTGGGATATAACGGTTTCATTGAATATACTCTACAAGGAAAATTGGACCAAGTGAGTAATTATGTATAACGGTACTTACAGCAACAGCGTTGTGAAATAGTTCATTGTGCATGCGAATATTTTGTAGACGAAAAGTTTGGACAGCTCATTTTGAAAGAGTGCAGAGATTGTTATTGCAAACTTTTGATTTGCTGCAAATAGGTATCAACCTCAAGATTATTCCAGAAACTAGCGAAGAATGGATAAATGGGTTTCGAACTGATGCGCTGGGATATAACAAAAGTCGTAATCTATTCAGGATAAAATGAGGACTTTTCGGTCGGAACGGTTAGGTGTCGAAAGTACATGACATTTTGGTTTGACAGGGACAGGGGACAGAAGAAATTCCGTCAGCAAGAATCAATGTGGGTAGTCCTATGTACTTTGTCCGGTAGGTCAAGGGATTTTGGAGAATTGAAACTGATTGGGCCGATGTCTGCTGACTCAGTCATCCATTTGAGGTCCATCGATGCCACCGAATATACTTTGGACTTTCGATATCCATCAACGAAGTCGTCCAATTATGGTTCGATATTGATGAATATACTGTTAATAGCTCCAAATCTTTATGGTCGGGGATCAACAGAAGAAGTTGCGCATCTATGGTTGGATGTTGTTGACTTATCCGAACTTTCATTGACATCTTAAAAGGTCCCGTTCGTTTTCTCCAGAATACTTTATTAATGAATTCAGTCTGTTGAAGTTGTTATATATGAGAGCCTTCAATGAAATATTCCAGTGAATGGATAAGTAAAGCTGTCGAGCGGTATGATCATCGAAGATAAATGTCAGATCTCAATAGAGAAACTGATTTTGCTTTTTAAGATTTACGGATCATAAGAAATATGCCGAAAAATGGGAGTTTTTTCGAAGTGGTTTCAGATTTTTATCTCAACGTTAAAACCATAAGAACCTCCATAATTCCAGGTTCCGTGGGAACCCTTTGTAACATTCCTAACTATTCGGATACCTTTCTTCAGTACTCCGTCTTCTACATAATCAGATTGTGTTATTGTTTGTGTTGATGCCACATGTGGCAGAATGAATGCCGAGAAACCAAAGCAGTACACTTCAGTAGCGAGACCCGCGAATGCAAATTTCTATGAATTTGATTGTGTTTCTCATTTAATTTGGTTGGGGAATGTATGTGCCTTACATACATGCATACCTATGGAACATTATTAGGTTTGAACTCAGATGTACAACAATTCCACCCGTGATTTGCATGCCATTTCGGGAAATCAAAACAGCAATGCAATTGATTTAACTGTTTGCATTTGATTAAGTTACGGAATGCATGGCTTTGTAATAGAAATTCCCATTGTATTTAAGTAATGAATTGGATTGGTAAGTGCTGGTCTTCTAAGTAGTGGGCTGAAACCCTGTAATGTACCCTGTTTAGAGAATCATTTGGAATGTCTATTATTACAGCATCATATCTGATTTTCACTTGTATAACTTGCCACTTCCAAAATCTTGAATTTGCGAGCTATAATGAGTTTTGGACTCGAAAGCTCTAAGCTCAGTTTGTTGGATATACCTACTAGGATGCAATTTGCCCGAACCCGTGCGCCCTTCCTTCAAAAAATACTTCTGGAACTCACTTCGTTATGCCCATATTTTATTCGAAAGATGAATTATTTGAATTAGTGAAGCCTGGACATGGTGAATAACATGGACCGTCGCCAAAAGCTTCCTTTAGTTACCATGCGATATTAACGAAGCTCGATACTAATGCGTTAATCTGTAGTTGAAGTATTGAAACAGGGGCTGCTTTCAAAAATATTTCTGGTGTGATTATTAGACCTGGCTTCAATACAGTTGTTAAATATGGAAAATCTTATATCGGAGCAATTTGAGTGCAAACCTTTGGATCTACAAGTTATTTGATATTACAAGCTCACTAGTCTAACCTCCTAAAAGTTTCTTCGAATCATTTTGTAATTAAATTTTGGGTGGTAACAAAGTAGGTCAAATGTGTGAACACAAGAGGTAAGATCTGGGATTGATCGAGAAAAAGAGTAAAATCTTACAAGAAGTTTCGACCGCCCACGATATTCCCTGAAACCATGACCTCTTTAATTTGGCTGCGAATTTCGAGGAATTAACTTTTCTAGGGAAGGAAGAGTGCGGTTTAACCTCAATATCATATTATATACCTCATTAATATACATCAATGTCGAAATTTTTGTGACTTGATGAAGCCTTATACAAAATGGACCCAACTTAAATATAAGTAGTTCTATGAATGAATGGGCTTACCGTGGAGTAGATAAAGTGCAAAATTTTACAAACGTACAAAAAACGCATAACCGGTGAATTGGTGATTCTTTTCCGAGCTTTTACGATATCTTAACGCAAGTTTTTTGATCGTCCCAAATCCCAGAATATTTCTAAACTATAAATTTCTACTTCTATCAAAGACCAGATTTAGATTTTTGTGACGGCTAGAGGGTTCGATTATTCCAAATGTTTCTAACAAAGTGGTGAGATGGAAGTATATAATGAGCACTTTTGTGGCATAGCTCAGCGCCAATTAATTGAAATCTCATATATAATTTCCCATAGTTCCGGGGTGGAACATAGGGCCAACACATTAATATTAACTCAAAGCTCAATTCGATTATATTAAAAGAAAGCCTTAAAAAGCCTGTCTTAAACACTACCGAAAAAAATTTGTTTAATTTTTAACTAGATTTAGTATTCATAGCCTATATAGCGATTAAAATTTTGCAGGGTAAAGGGTCTCTACCAATGCGTGGATTATTTCTGAAACACATATATAAAAGTATGAGTTTTACAATGTCTTATACTCATATGCTTACAAGCTATTAAATGCACTCAAATGTTTTTGTAATTCGGAATATCGGAAAATCCACACACACTTGACCCTAATTATATTTTCGCCCTATCAAGCGTAATTCAATTAAATTTAATTGGATTAAATTAAATGCTCTTAAATTGTATTGCAACACATTCTTCGCACTACCTTTCTTACTTTGCCACACTCACCGCTCTCACATCCGCACACAGATTGGCTGCCTTGGAGATTAATAAATTTCAGGATCAATTAGTCAAAAGACTTGTCATGGATTTGACGCTATCAACAGCTGACGATGGTGGTGTGGCGGGTGTTATAGCACCTGCAACAACAACAACAACAACAACATTGATGCATGATGCACACTCTGGTCAAACGCAACAAGAACAGCAACAGCAACCTTTTGATTATCACAGCATGGTACCGACTTCAAGCAAACATTATGGCAATGATGCAGTTCAACAACAAAAGGAGCAACAACAACAGCAACAACGCGAGCGCTATTGGCAATTGCAAGCGGCTCGACAGCGTCAATGGCAATTGCAACAGCAGCAACAACAATTTGAATGGAATTTTGCCACATCGTTTCTATATTCACTGACTGTAGTGACGACAGTGGGTAAGTTTTGATGAATATTGTGAGAAAATATAAAGGAAAATTATTTTAAAGCAGTAATTAGTGGGAAACGAACCTGATATCCTGATCCAAGTGTGTATTTTACAAAAAAGGACTTCATTGCATTATTTGATGATAGAGAGGGCCTCTGGTTTCCAAGTTTAGCTTCAGTCACTTTTACGGACCTAGATTACGGAAATACGGAAGCAAATTTTTAAATAAGATTTATTAAAGTATTTGGAGTTCTTGAAAGTCTCGGCAATATTCGATACATTCTTCCGAATCTTTGGTGAACGAATCTGTGTATACAATACGATGTTCATATCGTATTCAAATTCCAAGTCATAATAGTGGATTCCCAAAAATATGTTTCGCATGTTTATATGAAGACTGCTTGTCAGTATTTATCATCTTGAATTCCGAGGCTTTTTTAAACTTTTCACTGCCTTGGACTGATGACTGTTTTGGAAATATTATCCTTTGGCAACTTGGAAGAGAAAGTCTGCACAATTCAAACTTGGTAGCTAAAGATGTACGGTTATTCCATGTTTGGATTCATGTCTATAAGAATTTAGCATAGTTCAAAAATTTGTATCTCAAGGATCCAGCCTCGAGATCTCTTTGATAATATTAATCCATCTGGAAATAGGACCGTAATAAAGTAAAGGCGATAGAAGAACGAAGCCTTTGGACGGTACTAGTGAGATTCCGGAAGCTTAATTGGCCAATATTCGGCAGAAAAAACTTATATAATTCAAGAAAGACAATTTCATGAACCGTAAGACTTAACTCTCTGTCTGTGTGACTGTGTGCTGACGTTGACTACAATACCTTAAAAATTCATCTCTGCACAGTGGCTAAGCAAACTCTAAAACTAGAAGTCAAGTGTTTAGAAGATTAAGATTCTCAACACATACTTTTCGTTAGTCTAGAGGGCAAGAGGGACCGATTGAATTCGGGTTTGAGGTAGTAGAATGTTCGATTTCGTTATAGTTAACTCGTTTCAAAGAGTTGAATTTTAGGACACTCGCAGACATTGAGTACATCTCTTTAAGGATAAAGCGATGCGAAAATTCCAACGAATTCATAAAAAAAGAACCACATATCGATTAGTTCGAGGTCCAAAGGTTGTGGAATCCCAACCTATGTTTTTTCATATTTTTTAAAACTATCCATTTCATTCTTATCTCTCATCGGAAGCTAGCTTTGGAAATTTTAAGCTGGTCTGTGTTTAAATATGCGGCATTTGTTTCCTTGCTTGTTTTTCCAGGCTACGGCACCATAACACCACGCACCACGCTCGGCCGTATGGTAACCATCGTGTATGCCACACTCGGCATTCCACTGACACTGGTCTATCTCTCGAGTATCGGCGGCATACTGGCCAAACTGGCCAGCAGCTGCTGTGAGCGGCTGCTTTGCTGCTGTTTTTGTCGCGCCACCACAAACAAAAGACACACCATCTGTGGCTTTAGTCGACAGCAAGTCGCCGATAAGAAATGCAATCTTAAGCTACAACAACTGCAAAAACATCATCAACAACAGCAGCAGCACGCAGCGAGCGCGGCGCAACAAACAGCACAACAGCCCACACAATCAGCACATCTACCCTACTGCTACGTGCGTCCACCGGCCGACGATACGTTCAGCTACGGCGAACACTCACCACTCTCCGCACACTCGCCGGCCACACGCAGCAATGGCGCCCATACGCTACGCTGGTCATTGGCGCTGCCAGTTGGCTTCTGCGTGTTGCTGCTACTCGCGTACGTCACGTTCGGTTCGTTGGTTATTGCGCTGCTGGAGCAGTGGTCACTCTTCGATGGCGTCTACTTTTGTTTCATGAGTTTGACCACAATCGGCTTTTGTGATCTGCTGCCGGGTGTGCATGTGCGCCCGGCGACTTCCACCTCAACGCTGGCGGTGTGGTTCTGTGCGGCGTACATACTGAGCGGTCTGACGCTCACCTCTATGTGTGTGAATATGTTGCATGAGGAGTTTCTGCAGCGCATGCGTGTTGTGGTGAAATTCAAGAAAATGGCCACCGGCAGGAATACAGCGAAGGAGCGCAGCTTCCATGGCGCGCCGCCTTGACAATGCGGCGAGTACTGGGAAGTCTTGTTTGCCATTGGTGGTGGCGCAAAAGTTTGCGCGCCAAAGCTGACATTGAGCCTGTGGCTCGGTGATCTGCTTCTACGTGTGGTGACTTTTGTGCTGCGGCGCGATCTGAAGTTGCAGCGGAGTATATAAGCAGCAGATATGAATTTCAAATGGTTGAATGGATGCAAGTGTGTGTGTCGCATAGTATGTGGTTTGCCGAAATGTGATTATTTCTTAAGTGGTGAGTATATATTTTATATAAATTTTTAAAATTTACGAGAAAATTGGCATCGATTGGCATTGGCATTGGCATTGGCAATAATTGAATAATATCTGAATTGAAACAGAAACTTGTTTGTTTGGCCATATTTTGTTTCTACATTTTTCTATTTTAAGCCTTTATAGAGCACCATGCATTTATAAAGCGCAGTAAAAGGCAATAAAAAGACTTAAATCAAATCTAGCTTGAAACCCAACCACGAAAATTCAATTACATACTAAAGATATCGCATGCGATTACTCTACAAACCTCAAATAATAAGCTATATATATATATAAGTACATAATATATAAAAAAAAAATATATAATTTATAAACAAAAAAATAATGAAATAAAATACTCTTATATGAGCTACAAAAACTAAAGATTAGTCAAAGCGCTGCTACGGTCGTCATAATCGAAAAGCAATAAAATCGCTTGCGATTATTTGAAAAGTCCGATAAACATCGGCTCAGTGAATTGAATGTTATTTTATTGCATAAATTATTTTTTGGAATACATTAAGGCTTTACCCACCCTATTGAAATTAATCTCACATTCATTCCTGGAGAATCTGAGCTGAGCTTAGTTAGTTTTTACAATGAAATTATATAGGATTTACAAAATAAGCACAGAAATATTTAAGTAACAGCGCCTGTATTAATATAGGTCTATAACCTATATATATAAGTATAGGTATCAATTCCGAAAGTGGTTCCGAAAAGAATTACATCGCTTTTTAGTCTTTTTCGGAAATGGTATCGAAAAAAATAAATATTATGACAATTAGTTTAGAATATAATTGGTATAATATATGGTATATAACTTTCAGAACACTGAATTTTCGTCGCATTCCGTAATAATAAGTAATTCCGCAATAAGTTTTTATAGTTATGCCCATATATTTGACAAGAACATAAGTTAAGGGAGTAAATAAAAATAAATCATAGTAGCAAAACCTTTGTTTCGAAAATTAATTTAAAACAAAACTGTACTTATCCGATACCGAAGCTAGGTTCGGGAGTTGTTAGCAAATGAATGTGGGAAAAAACTTTAACCCGAAATGAACAAATCGTTGGAAGTGTTCAATTAAAATTATTCGGAAACAGTAATTAGCAATATAAAAGTAATCCCGAAAAGGATACCGAAGAAAGTTTGCTTATAATAAATAAAGTTTCTGCGTAAATTTATTAAAAATAGCAAAGATATTAAAAAAATATTATTTTTATTTTTTGTTGTGAAATAGCAGCGGTTTTAGTACTCCCCCTTGAGGATAATTGAATAGTGGCTTCGTAATGCTATGTAGTTAACTACCTTCGACAAAATTCTGCTTTGAAATAAATAACTTAATATATAATTGAAATTCTGCGCTAAACAAAAATCCCGAAATTAGTCCCATAATTATGGAAAACATTCCATAATTTAAAGAGTGAATTTAAAGGAAAAATGGCAAAAACTTCTATGAGTCAATTTAGTAATTAAAATTTTAAGCCTGAAAAGAAAATTCCGAAATAATAAAATTTATAGTTCGAAGTTCGACTAGATTCAAAATGATTAACAGTGTGGCGTTAATCAAATCAATTGTTTATAGAAAATCATACAATTCTAGTTCAGATATTTTATTTAAAAAAGTATGGGAAATATTTCCCCGAAAAAAAAAAATTAGTATTTTTAATTAACTCATAAAAGCATTAAAAATTCTCTTTTCGTCGTATGTTTAATTCTTATTCTACCGCTCCTTCTTCTCATTCCAGTTACTCATGTAAAAAGTTAATTTCTCCCAACTTATTTTCGCAATAAAGCTTAAAGTTTTGCGATTGATTCACCATTCTATTTGATGTGACGTACAGACAGCGCCCGGAGCAGACAATGAGAGGCGCAAAACTCAACGCTGTGTGTTAGCAAACAAAGAAGCCTGCGCTCGCACGACTTATGCCCCCTACAAAGAGTGACACAATTAAATGTTGCAAATTTAAGCATCAAACGCTGACGAAACGTGACTATAACGAACATTTAATTTCGCAGTAAATTAAGATGAGTGTAAACTTTGTTTGCTGAGCGCCATGCTGCTTCCTTGTGGCAACACCCTGCGACTTTTACCGTAACTTCTACGCCGCCAGCAAGCTCACTTACATTTTATACTCGTTAATACTAAGAGAGAGTGAGCGAGAGCCTGAGATCACGTTACGTTGTGCGTGTACGTGGAAACGCAGCGTTGTTCAATTTCGCGAAACGTGACAACCTTGCACTGGGCCAAAAGTGCCGACAACAATAACAATGAAATGCATTATTTTTCGCCCTTATTGTTGTGCGTCGGTAAGTAGACAGCGAGGGAGAGTATAAGCAGCGCTGCTGTAAGGCAAAGAAAATGTGCGGGCGAAAGTTGACAGTTGCCTGACAGTTGACAGTGAAAGTTAAGCTGCGGCAGCTGCCACAATTGACAACTCAGCTGACGCTGATGCTGATGCTCTTTACTGTTACTGCTGCTGCTGTCACTGTGGTGGTTGTGGTTGTGGTAGAAATGTGAGGTGGCATTGGTGTGGTTGCAATTTTTGCTGCTGTCATCTGCATATCTAATTTATTTAAAGTGAGCGCTGAACGAAATTAAAATCATAAAAATAAAAATATTAAAGCACATTGCAATGTAAGAATTAAAGTTTTTGTTTTCCCAATTAATAATTATATAAGTATTTGAAGTATATGAATTCATATTTTACTATTTGCAGTTATATTACCGTGTGCCAACATTAATTGTATCTGCATTAAATTAAATTAAAATTAATTGAAATTAAATTAAAATTGTATGGATAAAGTTGTGTATGGTGTGTAAAATGATAATACACGAAATTAAATATTCGAAAATTAAATTTTCGCAAATAAAAATATATAAAACTAAAAATATGCAAAATGTGTTTCAATTTCTAAGGGCTTAGGGTTCCTAAAAGTATGTAAGATAACTCGATTTTAATTGAATTGCATTAGCTTGGAAGCAAATTTCCAATATTGAAAAGGTAAAACCTTTATGAAGTTCGGTTATTCAGCAGTTATCGGGCCCAAAATATTAAATTTCTAACACATAATATTAGGTTGTGTTCGTTTACAGTTTGAGTCGGAATTTCTCACGAAGCAAGTTCTGAAGCCGAGGTAAAAGATATATGAAATTGAAACCACTGAGACACTGACACACTGAGATTTACCTCGTGGGACATTATTGGTCCGATCATCATTCTTGTACTCTGATAGAATCACTGAGTTTAAAAAATGTTGATTAGGGTAATATACTAATACCGGTTAGAGAAACGTGCTTGTGATTACGTTATAGATTTTATGAGGTCCTCAAACGAATATTATTTTCTTACAAGAAATCGTTGTTCATGCAAGTAAACTACACACGAAGGGTGAATATTGTTACTGAAGGGTTAGAAAAACCTGCTTTCCATATCGCTACCGGTAATTTTTGGTTTCAAGTTAGATTTTAAACTTGATTAAGGTCATCGTCATTTCGAACTAGGTTATTTTGATACGAATTCAATAGACATAGCAGTGAAGAGTTAAAGTATAAGGCTCTAGATTTCCAGTCACCTGGGTTTAAACTCTAAGAGCCACACGGTTTGTTAGCAAACTCGGATAGACAATTCTGACTCGTTTTGACAATCATGGTAAAGAAAATATTGTGTCAATCCAGCACAATCGATCAACAAGTGAGGTTACATAGATTGAACCATATTTTCGGGAACCATTTCGGAGTTTTGACTGAAAATCTACATTCACAATTTCGATACTTTTAATTCTATGTGCATAAGGAGCTCAATATACATAGAGAGAAGTTAAGGCTTTTAGTGTCCGGTTTTACACTCCCAGCCTTTAAAGCCTTATAATTTAAAATTTTTTCACTTCCGGATCTCGAATCCATTATAATTGGTGAACTTGGGTGCTCTACCTCTGCATTTTGACAACATCTGTAAAGCGAATGTCTTCAGCGGAGATCAAAAAGCGAGGTTATACAAAGGAACTCAATCGCCTTTAATACGCAATTTATCAGCTGTATTCGAAATTTAAAGTTGATTCAAGGCCTCAAAATAGGGGATTATTTATTCAAAGGACAGTAAAAAAATCCCTTTTTCGCTTATAATCCTTTTCCGTTTATAACAATTTCTATACCTTTTGTTGTAAACTTTGGTATACACATGCATTTTTAAGCATCTTATTTATAGCATTAATATTTAAGGCACCAAGGGAAGGTAAGGAATTAAGGCAAGGTCATAAATATTATTTTTCTACACCCACCTGGTGAGCTGGGCACAAGTGAAGCAAATAGTTAGAAGATCTGTCTATTATTCCTCATCTTGTTTAATTATTCATTTTTTGCTTTAAAGCACTTAACTGCATTGCATTTCTGCATTCAGTACTTTTTACTTCCTAACTCCTTTACGAGCACGCTTACGTTTCGCGGTAGCTTAAAATTCTTCTCTGTTACCTGGAATTGTTTTGGTTGCATTCCATTGTGTTGTTCATTTGTCCGTTCCTCTGGTACATTTGTTTGTCTGTCTTTTGTTCGGGGCTCAGTTGTTTGTTTGTCGTTAATGCTAATTGCATTACGGACTTGAACTTTGAAATACCACAGCAATTACTTATGTAAATCCCTTTAGTGACAGTTGCCAAGGACAATAACGTTGTATGTGTGTTGGTATTCCGGCTAGCGGCAACTATTGTTTGCTTTCCTGTGTGTAGTTATGTATTTTGGCATTGTTAGTGTCAACTCGCTGTGGTGATCTAGGTACGTAATTTTTTGAGAATATTGTAATGTATTTATATATTATGAGTATTACGGTGGCAGAGAGAGAAAGAGAGGTTGAGCGCGAAAAAGTGAGAGAGAAAGAAGTAAAGATATAAAAAGGATTTGTTCATTTCTAAGAACAGTTATGGTTTTGTCTTTTAGCGGCCGCATTACTTTCATTTTGTACCTTGAAATTACAGGTACTCGCACTTAAGATAAAAGATGCTCAACTTATGGTTTTCGGGTTTTTCACATCCCTTTTCAATAAAATAATATTGAGCTCAAAACCTTAACGAGATTTTGTATGACTATTATTTTTTCTAGATTCACGCGGACTCCTTGGAAAAGGCTTGAACTTCATATTGCTTGGAGTATTGAGATATCTATCCAGCCTGGATCTCGAAGTCCATGGCCATTCATGGATTCTTAACCACAGTAACAGTTCACAGTTCTTTATAAACAAGAGTCAACGCTTAGTAAATTTTTAGCTGACTTGGACCTTCTTGTTCCTGAAAATTTAGTATTCTCCGCAAGGGAGACCCCCCACCGACTGACGGTGCTTTCCACGAAGCGAATTCGCTATAGAGCTAATGTAATCCCTACTGAGACTTACTATTAAAAGCGTATGGAAAATGCTTGTATTGTTCCAGAAGGAGCGCGAAGAATAACGGAATTTAAGTTAGAGTACACAGGATCTCCACAATGCAAAAGGCTACAGCTTCATGACATTTTATACCAGGTGTACTACATTGGTTGATAGTACACAAATTCGTTCTCTCTAAAACCACTTTAAATAAAGTAAAACTCTCGAGGATTTGTCGAGCTCTATAAAACTGATCAGTCTTCCTGGTTATTCATGAAAAAACTATCGGTTGTGTGAATAGCTCATCTGCGGACCTCAGAAAGCCCCAAAAAATCCTAGATATATAGGAAAACAAGCCTAGTTCTTCCTCCGACTGCATTCAGAGAGACTACCTCCGACGAGTGTCGATCGACGTTAGAATAAAGTTTGTTTGTAATTTTTAGATTTCGCTATGACAACATTAGAGGATACGATCTACCGCTAGGCAGTCACTTACTCGACTTCGGCAATCATCATTAATGGATAAACATATTTGAAATGGAAAACATATATAAAATGGAGCGATCTCCCTAATCCCAACATAAAATGAAACGGCTTTGGGTCAATAAAGAAAGGCGTTTTGGGAAAGCTTCATTAGGCCAAGTTACGAACGAACCAACGATACGAAGTCGAAGGTCAAAGATGAGGTCGAATTACGAAAACAGTTTGAGTTTCGATAGTGACAGTAGCAATAAGCCAAATAATCTCTGTGATCTTCTCTCTCTTGCCAATCGCGCCTCGCGTTCAAATTGCGCCTTACATCGTGTAAGTGCAACTCCAGTTGAAAAGTAGTCATAGGTTTCTGGCAAGCCATGTGTTATTTGCCTTCGTTTACCCATAAAACCTTCGTAATTTATTTGCAATTATTTTTATTATTTTCTTGCAGACACACACGCCAACAAATAATAGAATGAAAGTCCCACCATACACACGTATAGTTCTCTTTTGAGTTGACATTTGAAGAAAATTTATTTGCGGTTGGTGGGGATTTATGTCTGCGTGGCAGTTGGCAAATGCTTAACTGCTTAACTGCTTGCTTTTGAAAACGGAAGAGCGAATGCGTTGCATTTCTCAAGACGTAGAGTATTGAAAGAGAGCAAAAAATTCAGATATAACTTTTCAAGTATTATTTGTTTTACTTTTGATGGCACGGAGTCACACAAATTGAGAATATTTGATGAGGACGGAAATGCAAGACATAAATTTCAAATTTTGTAGATATAAGCTTAAATTCACCAATGGGAACTCGTAGAGAAATTTCATTGTAGAACAAAATACATCCAAACCAATCAAGAAAACCAAAAAAGAAGCTTTCAGAAGTGTTTAAAAGCTGACATCTATTCTTATGCTTTAAAATATTATGCAACATTTGGTTACATAACAAATGCTAATTTTTTCTATTAATGCCATTTCACATAAATTTCATTTGAAAGCTTTCGCAAAAGTTTTGAATTTGCTTTGTCGCAAAGGAAGCACATTGAACTTTGAAGCTTTCACTAAAGTTCTCAAATATTATTTAGTATTAGACATTCGACAACTTAAACTTGCTTTTACTGAAAATCAAATCAGTGCTTTCACTTTGGTATCAAAAGCTTTTACTTTAACTATTATTGAGTAGCTTTCATCTCTTACAAGTTCGACAAAAATTCTTTAAAATTAGATATTTGACAACTTCAACTTGCTTTTACGTAAAATCAAATGAGAACTTTTGCTTTGGAATCAAAAGTTTTTAGTTTAATTCAATAATTGTCCTTTTATTTATGAATTTAAGCTCTCTTTCGTTTAGTTCAGCGTTAGCAGTTATAAAGAGGTATATGAAGTTAGAAAAATTTAGTTTATGAGCTCATATCCGACCCGCAAGCTTCAATGTCGTTTAGTTAGCAGAAGTTAGAGTATTGAAAAATGTAGGTCTGAGGTGACTAAATTCATTAGCACCAGCTAATTGGAATAAACAGCTCTTTTGTTGCACAATCGATTTAAATCATGGAGCTTTCTTGAAAATGCTCTTGAGAAAAGCTTTCGGTAGTTCCATTAATATTTTATAATTGAACTATTTCTGGTATTGGATATGAAAGCTTATACAATGTTTAAAAAGCTTTCTAAAACATAGAAACCATAGTTTTTAAATTTTTTTTATTATATATATAGTTTGGTGAGGTATCAAATATCTCCATATTTAGTTATTATTCATGTTTTCAAAGAAGCCTACTTTGCAAAAGCTTCATAAATTTATAAAGCTTTCCTTGGGTATTTTTTAATTGTCATTAGATAATCGAATGTAAAAGCTTTCTAATTATCTTACTTAAAGCTTTTTAAATTCAGCTTAGCTTTCATGGAAATACCTTGAGAATCTTCATAATTTAGAGTTATAGTACAAAACAGATATATTTTCATATTTGGCTTCCAGAATATTTTATTCTTCAAAAAGTTAAATGCTGAAAACATTTTCCCATCCATTTAGACACAAATACTAAAGTAATTTGCATAATTTTTGCTTAAATTAATTTGTGATTATATCCCTTTTAGGGCGCACCCGTTGCTATAGAATGCGTTTCAAACATATACGTACGCGAACAAGTGACTAATTACCTTTAATAAATTAATTTTATTAAATAATAATTACATGAGAACGCAACAGTTGGGCTATGCTTTCGCAGAAATTTTCTTGAGAATTAGAATTAGCGTGAAGAAAATGCTTAACGGAAATTCTACAAGTATTCGAAGGAGCAAAAGTTAAGCTAAAATTCTGCGTGGTGGTGTGGTGGGTGGTGAGTATAAAGCAAAAGTAAAGTGGTAAGTTAACCTGACAGCTGTCGCTTATGCCAGCTAATTAGCGTTGTGGCCACTGCAAACATCAACAGCACCTGGCGGCGCTATCACAGTTAATCCGCGACGAAATTTCGTGTTGAACTGATTAAATTTGAATTTAATTGGCATAGAAATTGGCGGAAATTGTTAAATGACAGGAATGAAGGAATCCAAAGTGATAAATTGCATAGTGATGGGAAGACAGTCTAAATTGTTTCAGTTTGAATTAAGGAGAGTTGTAAGAGGTAAGATGAATTAATTAAATTATAATGAAATATACAAAATAGCAAAAAATTTAAAAAACAGACCGATAAAAAAACTCAAATTCAGCTTTCTTAATGCTCAAAGTTTTCAAAAAGTTTGGGTTGAACTGTCAGAGACGCAAATTGCATTGCTGGCAAAACTAGATTATGAAACAATCCACGCAAACATATTTAATATTCAATGTAAAATTCATTAAAGGCAAGCGTTTGCAGAGAAGAAAGAATATGAAAGATTATGAAGAAAGAATTAAGTGTGTTTATGCTACATGAGAAGCTAAAACAATGACAGCAACAAGAGCTTTCAAAGCTTCGAAAGCTTTTATTGTAAATAAAAAACATTTTTAAAAGCTACAACTAAAGCAAAAATATTACAAAACCCGTCGTAGCCGATCATATTGTTTGAAATGCGCTTTTATAATTCAAATGTTTCAAAGCTTTCCAATCGTTACTGTAAACTTTTTTTGTATATTATAAAAACATTGTTCAATAATATTAAACATTCATAGCATTTTAAAGTAAAAGGACTTAAAATAAAAGCTTTATATAATTCCTATCCACAGAGCTTTCAAAGCTTCTGTATCTCACGGTTTGAGAGTATATATAAAATCAGCTTGATTTAGATGAGACTCTATTTTAAAACTTTCAATATAGAGATATATTTTTATTTTCGTCAATAATCTTAGAATTGAAATTAAAAAAGGAGTCTTGAAATTGCTTAGGTCTAAATTTTATTATATATATATCGAGAATTTATATAAACAATATCTGATCATAGACATATTGGCCGATAAGGTCCAGTAGAATTCTTAACGCACACTCGTGAATGAAAATCAGGAGGACCAGACTCAGACGAAGAAAAAAAAATATATATTTCACCAGAAGGGCAGATAAATGGATCGCGATAGAGTATTTGATTCACTCAAGCTACAAAACGAAAAGACTAGAAAAGTAAAAGTATCAAATTTGTCAAATATCAAAGTTAAATAAAAATAAAAATAAGAACCTCGTGTTGTAGTTTTTGCATGCAGTAAACTCTTTCTAACAGTTATACCCTCATTCAATTATAGCATATAGCGCCCAGTTGTAGTCGCTATAACGCATTGGTATACATTTCTCGTAAATCTCCACATAATCGCGGTCCAGTTGAAGTACCTCAAAGCCGCGCCCACAATCGAGCAATTTGTGTAGCTCGAATTCAGCCGGTGTCAAAAAAAATTCCTTGCATTGCAAGCACGTGCATTCCCTATCATCAATGCGCAGGAAGCGGGATATGTTCGTGATCTTCAACAGTTGTTGTTGGGTGTCATCGACATCGTTCAACATTATATAATGAGCGCCACAGCCTATACGTTTCCAAGTTTTATGCGCTTCCTGCGTTTTACTATCGCATTTGCATTTGCCCAGCTGATAAGGTACCACATACAGTTCTTGTGTGCGGTCGCAAACGCGGAAGCAATACAGATTCGCATCGGCGACAGCCTGCGCGCTGATAGCCTGTGTGCTCGGTGGCGCGGTAGCGTTCTTCACACTATACAACAACGGCAGTGTGCATTTCGAGGGCACATTTGATGTTGATGGCGTTGTGTTCAATTCGCGTCGTACAGAAATCTTTATGCGTATCACGTTGTAGTCTTCGAAGTGCTTCGGATAGCGAGCGTACATATAGGCTTCGATTTTTTCCACCAGCATGAGAGTCATCATATACACACACACGGTAATATCCAAGTGATGCGCCAAGGTCAATTCGTTGCTACAGAAAAGGTAATCCGTTTTGCTCAAGGCGCGCACATGGATAGTCAAGCGGAGGTGCAGTAGCGCGGCGCCACGAAAGAGTAAGCGCAACAATTGTGGTACAGCTTGTGTGCTGGCGCTCAGGATGAATTGATTAGAGCTTCTGTTATATTCGTTGCAAAGTATGAAATTATTTACACCATTTTCCTCTATTGTTTTTAATTGCTCGAGTTGCTCGGCGCTGTAAAGCGTTCGCTTGTCGTTGGACCAGTGTTTTGAATATGCTTCGCGCACATTGCAGGTAGTGCTGCATGCGTTACACTCGTACGCTGTACCGGCTATGTGCCAGCGGTGATGGAAGGTGCGCCAATTGCCATCAATGCTGAAGGTGAATGTATTTGAAATGTGGTAGCGCATGTTAAGTAAGTAGCGTAGTGATCGATGAAGTATGACAAAGTGTTGTGTAGTAGTCTGAACGTCGATTATTGATTGTAGTATACTTCAGAGTAGACTGAGAAAAGTGATGTCGTGCATGCGCTTTTATACTGTCGGTTTGTAGCGAAAAAAACAAAAAAAAAACGCTCTTATTACGTAAAGGGTAGTTAATCTCTTCATAAAACACAAGAGGATTTGCTAAGAATTCCTTTGTATTTCTTTTATTACCTTCATGGGGAAGGATTAAGTAGTTAAATAAATCTCTTTTGCCGAAATTGGGATTTTTGTGATTACAAAAACCAAAATAATATTACTAACGAGGCTACAGTCAAGGATGCAATTTACGTAATATTTGTCTTTGACTTTTCTCTACAAACTGCATGATGATAGCACACATATACTTTTGATATTTCTTAAACAAATTTTTTCATTCAAGCTTTCACTGAAGGATGTATTTGCAATGCGTTAATAAATTGATAAGTTACTCTTATTAAATTCAACTGAGCACAGTTTTATTATTTTTTAAAAATAAAAAGCTATCAGCTATTTCAAAAAAGCTATTTCACTTCAGTGAGCTTTCACTGTGAAATTTTTTCATAAGCACGAGCTTTCACGTTTAGTAGTTTTGAGTGAACATTGAAACTTTGTATACCATCTTGCTAAATATCGCATAACGACATACAGCCGTTTTCGCAATTAAGAAAATTTTGCCTAGAAAATTGCAATTGTTGTGTTTTTTATAGCTTTCATTCTATAACATAGATTTTATTTAAACTTTATAATAATATATCTTGGAAGATACTATGTTCATACTTACGTAATCAGTTCAATGTTTGAGTACTTTTCACATATTGAAAGCTTGAGATCATAAAACGAGCGTTCATCATTCTTGTTATAACTCAGAAGCATATTTGAAAAAAAATTTAGTATCAGAAAATTGCATTTCTTAAACTAGGCTTAAATTCTCAAGTGTAACATAAATATATTTAACTGTTGCTTAAAAAAAAAAAACATTTGATTACTTCAGCAATCTTTAAAATTTGAGCTTTCACTGTTCTGTTTAACTGCCAGAATATCGAGTATTAATGTTTGGAAAGCAATTCCACTTTATTTCCTTAGAATTCCTTCCTTCCTTTTTTCCTTTTTATTATAATTATATTTTGTAATATGTCGAAGCAGCTTTCACTTCTTACTAATATACATACCAATATAGATATACATAAATGATGATTTGTTCTTTCGTTGTTATTTGTTTTTGTTGTTTTTTTATTTTTAATTTTTTTAGTATTCAATAAAGCTTTGACTAACTTTTTGGCGCTTCCATTGCTTTAGGAGTCCTTTCATTTATTTAAGAGAGCTTTCATTTTACATATAAGCTTTCACTAGACTTAATAAAGAAATATAACAGTCTTGTTCACCCACAAAACTTGCAATTCATTGAAGCAATCTAATATTGAAACATAAATCGCTTTGAGAAATTTGAATTCTGTCTGTTATTCAGCAATGCAGTATTCCACCATTAAACGTGAATTAAGCAGTTACTTAAATAAAGCCGCATGAATACATACGTAAGTAGGTATGTACATATATGTAATTATCGTAAATTTCTCAGACCAATTTTCGGCAACCACAATTATTCCACCAAATTACCGCCAATAGATAAAGTGATTATTACACTACGCTTAAATATGATGTTTATGGCATTTTAATTGCAAATTGCAATCAGCCGCGTGGCTTTGCCCAAAGCTATAACGGTGTAAAAGCGCAGAAGATAATAATTTGACAGACTAGACAGGCGGCTTAGATGCGAAATTAGGTATATATAGACTTGGGTTTTATATAATTTCAGCGTTCGTTATGTAAGACTTAATTTATATAATTTCATTGGTATAATTTTTGTATTGTTTGTGCTTTTGTTTTTGTTGTGAATTTCATGCGCATTCCATTAATACATTTTTATTAAGAATTTAATTTAATTTGTGTTGATTTGGTGATTTGGCTTTGATTAATAGACAAAATATAAATTAATAATGATGAAGCGCTTTGCAGGTTTCAATTTAATTGATTATTTCACATTTGAAATTTTAATCAAAATTTAATGCGTCTACTGTTAGGCTAACAAAAATATAACTGCATCTGTACAAATTCTTTAGAAACTGACTAAATCAGAATGTTCATGGAATGTAATAAATTGAAAGTTCTATAGTTAGATAATACAGATTTTACCTAAATGAAAATCAGTGTAGCAGTACATGAAATTTTTCATATTTTCATACATATATATATATATTTATATAATTATGTACAAACATACCTACACATAACTCAACGCTCACTTTCAAATCAGCTCTATTCATGTATTTATTCTGCAGCAAAAACCAGTTTATTCATTTGTATCAGTTATTATACGCATATATTACCACACACACACACGCACACACCCATACAACCGCATGAAAATTTCCTTGTAATTGTATTTCTATGTTTTCCACGTTCATTTAGTTGTCAATCTAAGTGCTATGAGCAGCTAGTAATTTATATGCATAAACTTACTAAAGCAATTTATTTAAATAGGAAGAAAGCACTTAAGAAAAGGCAATCATACAACATTACAAAATCTCGGCGCTATTATTATTATTATAATTATGTATGAATTACATGCAAGTACATATATGCAAATGCATATAAAACGTTACATATGCTTATGTAATACTTATATATGTGTAAATATGTACATATGTATGTACGAATGCTAAGTAAATTCTAACCATGTGTGCGCTCACAAATATTGCACTGGTGTGCTCTGATATTAGCTTATGTTATATATACATATAATATAAATCATGTGAACTATGACAGCATATAAAAAATGCCTTCCCCAGAATCATAACAATGCTTTAATTCTAGAAAAAATCTTTAACTATGCCTGTGGATCCCATTTTGGCACCGCCTCGAGCGCCCTTCAGCTATTATCGACTCGCTAATCAACCCGATCAGCTGTTTCATACATCCCTTACAAGAGCTCCTCTATAAAAATGTTGTTGTTGTAGCGAATATCTAGACCCTGTTTGGGAGTAAGCGCAAAATTAACTGTCATCAAGGTCACTTAACGGTTGGTTCCGGGAACGAGCTGCTTCAACTGAGTCGGACCTTAGGAAAAGAGTGTTAGGTGCGTGGGTTTCATGGAGCAAGCAAAGAGGTGTGGTTGGAATCGTGTGGAGACTCTTTGCTTGCGGGACATAAGTTTTACAAAAATATCATATTCTTTCCTGCCGCTGTGACTATTTTCTATACATTTTGTAGTCGAATTCAGAGGTTAAGTGGTTCCAAGCTCACATTTGAGATTATTGTAAGCCAAAAAGCGAAGATTTTTCCAAAAACTACTCGTTTAGTCAAACTCCAGAAGTCTAACGTCTCCATTTTCCTGAGAAACTTTTGTCCTAAAACTAACTCTTCTTTCTTGGAAAGTTGAAGCTTTGTGCATTTAAACGTGGATATAGGTATTTTGTCGAAGAGCATGAAGCAAAGTACTTAATGCCGAAGAGACTTACGCTTAAAACAAGTTGCTCGGTGGTTACCAAGATAATTTTTATGCACGCCAGTGTTTAGTTTCCTATGTTTATGTACGAGTATCTTACAGACATATCCATTACTGTGTAGAGGACAGTAAGCATACATATAAACCATTTCTGAGCGCATCTAATGTACAGTTAATCCAAATGGTCCTAAGAGCATTTACAATCTCTGAATGCAAAGTAAACACATGCATACAAAGAAAGCCGAGTTTGAAATACAACAAAAGTTATGTTACTTACTTGGACTGAAAATTTTGATGTAATTAAATCGTTACATAGTAATCATTCTGAGCAAAAGGCTTTCCAAAATTTCGAATTTGGTATAGGATTAGATTTGATTTAACATGTTTTTGAGAAAGAGGCGACTAAATCTCAATAAGGCGAAATGGACGGTAAGTATGGCTTGAATGGCTGGAAGAGCTCTTGAAGAAGTTCCGGTGATAAGACAGGAACACGCCGACTTCTGAGTAGGTGGTACGGAGATAACGGAGATAACTGGCAACGTCGACCCTACCTCTTTTCTAAGTTAAAGGCTTCAATGCATTTTCTGTGGCTGTACTTCTCTTATCTAGAGTTTTCATTAAAAGCAGATATTTATATCGAGCTATGAGGGTCACTGGAATAAGGTCTAGCAAGTTCCGGTCCCATATTAGTAAGAAAGAGTGATCTATTTTTTATAAATGATGATGAAAATTGATTTAACTACAAAAAAATTTAACAAAATTTTTTAAATGTTTGCAAACATTTATCAAGCTAAAAAACAATTAGAAAATTATAAAATTTCTATATTTCTTAATATGAAAAAGGATTTTAATAGATATCCTTATAAATTTATATATTTAAAAAAAATCACTTTTAGCTTTTATATTTTTTTCTAAAAGGTTTTTGCTCTGTTTAATTTTTTTATTCAAAAAATTTTTATTTCCAACATATAAAATTTTTATAGTTTTCTTATTTGAATAAATTAAAATTATTATAATAATTTAAAAATAAAAAAAAACCGTGTTTTTTATTAACAACAAAATTTAAATTTCATTTAAAATTAGGAACTTAAAGTTAGAAATAAAATTAAAAAAAATAAAAAATTAAATATATTTTAAATTTTAGAATAATCTAAAAATAGGAAAGACGTTTAATTTAAAAGTTTTTTAAATAAAAATATTAAATGGATTTAAATTTGTATAACAATTTAAAAATAGAAAAGACAGCATTTTTTTTACAGCAATATTTAAATTTCATTTATAGTTAGAAATTTAAATTTTTATAAGTTTTTTATCCAAAAAAAAAAAAAAATTAATTGTTTATAGGAATTAAAAAAAGTAAAATTTTTTACTAACAACAAAATTAAAATTACTACATTTTTCTTAGATTGAAAATTAGAATTTTTTTATTTAAAAAAAATTTTTATTTTTATTCTTACAAATTTTGCATATTATTTCTTCGAACACAATAGCTTATCGCTCCAATAAGTTGTGAAATTTGGAAAGTTGTCAGCTCTTCAAGTATTTGTGTTCATGTATTCATGTATTCATGTTTGCATTTGAAGCTTTTGTGGTGCATAAGACAGTAGAATACACAAACGCGTACACCGGCATACACACATACATATATACAAACCGACAACCCCCCAGTCATACCCTCAATTTCGTCAACTGCCTACTCAACATACTTTCAACTTTGCCGACAATATTGAAATCGAAAATTTTTGATAAGGAGCCCAACAATTGTGGATGTCTGTCAGCTGTCAGTTGCACCACATCACTAATATGCTCATACACCGAGCTGTCCATACACCCGTTACATGCGCATTCGTCGGTCGCACAGTCAGCCGGTGCATAAGTCGGACGGTCGGTCGATTCGACGGCCGTTTCGTATTATTGCATGGTTGTTGTAAATATTTGTTCAACGCGCAATTGTTGTTGTCATTTAATATTGTTTATGCTTTCAACTTTTGAGGTGCACACAAACGCACTCGAACCCAGCATTTCTATAAAGTTAAGACAGCAAAAAATTTAATCTTCTTGTCACATTTCGTTGTGCGATCGCTCAAAGGCGCAACACCGAACGCCCAAAAGTACACAAGAAGAACAAAAGCGCGCTCGAACGCAATCGAAAAGGGAAAGGATTTACTTAGCCAGCAGCTGGAAGCGGGTGAAAAAGATTGTGAATTGGTTATGAAGTGCACGTCAATCAATTACGGCGCCTTTATAGGCCGGTATATATGTACAGACGTGCACGTGTATTTCTTGACGGCGGCAAAATTTTATATTTTTATTGAAATAACCGATGATGGTTGCCAAGCCGTAAGCATATATGTATGGTGTGCAATTGGAGCAATTTCATTTGACATTTAAATTAAATGTTTACGAGTTGACGGATATGCCATCAAATGCTGAACTCTGCTGGATCAAAATCCTTTTCGGAGCACAAAAAGTGGGGTTAGGTAACATATTGCTGAAATATCTAGGGTTTGGTTCCTATTTTAGTACTAAATTTTTCCACATGTTCTAACATTTTTCATTTCAAAAATTTTGTATAGTACTAAAAGTTTTTGAGAGTTTAGAACTAAATCAAAAATAGCTATAAATTTAAAAAATTTTTTTAGAGTACTAAACAGAGTCCTGTACTAAATTTTCGAAGTTCAAATTATATGAAAGTTCTTTACAGAATTTAAAATATTTCTCCGTGCAAAATAAGTTTATATTTATATTATATCGTATTTGGAAAGCAATATTCTAATAGTGGTAAAAATAACTGAGTACTAAATTTTCCTAAGTTTAAGAAAATACACCATTTATTAATATTTTACACTTTCACCTTTCGGTGAAAACCAAACATCTTTTCGTAAGATAATAAAATTAGTACTAAATTTTTGAAATGTTAAAAAATCTTTTCTCTTAATAAATAGTATGCAGAGTTTGAAATGGTGGTGAATTGGAGGGTGGTGGAATTGGTATTTTTGAAATTTTTAAAGAACTTAAAACGAATAAAGCTCTTAAAGTTTTAAAAACGTGTTCAAAATAATTATTTTTGAGTGATAATTTATTAATTAAGAATACTTGCCCACTTAAAAGTACTAAAAATATGTTTTTATTAATTATGTTTTATTAACTTTTAAGATTTCAGTTACAATTTTACTAAACTAGATTGTATCTAGGAGCACAGATTTCATTAGTGCCAACAAGATAGTATTAAAATTTCACATTGTTTACTAAATATTAGTACAACAATTTTTGAAAATAAAAATTTAGAATAGAAGATTACTTAAAATTAAGAAAAGATAAACTGTGTGCAGTTGCTAAATCTAAATCTAGTACGAAATTAACATAATTTATGTTCTAAAACCATTAAACACTAAACCAAAATAGTTGACGAGTTTGGGTATTTTCTAAGAACGACTGTTATTACAATTTCAGCTAGCCGGCATAGTTTAGTACTATATTTTTTTTGTTCTAAAAATAATTAATGTACTATTTGCAGCAATGTATAAATAATTTCGTAAATGTTTTGCAGGTATTTTGTACTTAACGCTATATTATTACTTCATGTTTGCAGCTGATATGTCTTAGTACTTAACTCAGTTATGGATGTAGTTCTAAATTTCGAATGATTTGACTATTTCATATAAATAGATTTCATTACTACTTTTTCGCTCTAACTTTAGTACAAATGTTGTTGGCACATTCTTAAATTGTGCTATAATATTTTGTACTAAAAGCATTTTAAGTACTAAAAAGTATCTAATGTAAAATTTTAAGGTCGAAAAGTACCCAACGAAGCGTTATATCTTAATTGCATGCAACAGAAATAAATTATTGAGTACCAAGATATACGAATATCACACCCTAACAATTGAAATATATTTACCAATAAATTAAGCAACAAAATACCACAAAATGCTTCAAAATTTATACCTACAAATAATTTTTTTTTTTTTAAATAGCACACGCAACAATTTCATTCGTGCTAAAAGCCACAAAATTCAATTTTCAAAATAAACATACTCGCACCAAAGAGACAGACAGCCATAAGGATAAGGACAAAGCTACTGAGAGCTTTGCAAAGCTCCAACGAGGCACAAAAGAATTGCGTTATTACTTTTTTCCCATCGCAGGCTTATCGCTCATATAAAGTAAAACGCCTTTAAGGCGGGATTATTGCGAAATTTATTGATTGCCATCAGACGTGAAAGGCAGCGCCAATTTGTAGAAGGAAAGAACGTGTAGCAAGGATAATAATTGTTATTGATATTGTGCTTAAGGTTAAGAAAATCAATTACTTTTAATGCAATGCATTAACACACACACAAATTACTTCAAATGGCAATTGGCTAATAAGCTTTGCTACGAAAATTTACGCAGTAATTTAGTTGGTGGCAGTTAGTCGTGAAGGACGAGTACTGCAGGAAGCGGAAGATTTAAGAGCTTTTATTTAATTATTTGAATTATTAAACTTGGGAATATGGATTTAATTCTCAGAGCATAAAGGTGAAAATGCCGGCTTGAGTTTATGAGACCGTCCTAGGGCAGAAAACGGCCGTTGCTTTGCCACAAAGTTCCACAAAGCTTCATTCAGAAAGATTTTTTCTTGTATAAATGCCGTAAAACCGATTATTAATTTGCCCGGAGTTATCCATTAAACTGAGAAACAGGTTAACCATATTCCAAGCAAAACTAGACCGTTTAATCGCAATATGTTTGACAACGCACCCTGTAACCCAGAGCGTTTCTACAATTGATTAATTGGCAATGCGGTAAAGCAAGAACAGGGAACGGAAGTTGTGATCGCCTCTGGGACAGCTGAATCTTGGGATTTTAGTGATGCCTGGATCAATGTAAGGACTTGCGGTGTTGGGTAGTCTTCCCAGCCAAGACTGAATCGGACGCAGACCGCGCGAAAGTCTCAGACTAACCGAATGCGCTTTCACAGCTCTTACACTGTAAGATTAAGACTCGTAAGATGGAATATAGGCTCAGGTATTCTCTGCACCATCTTACAAGTTTTCGGATGGCAGCCGAATAATTTATGGGTAACACGTAAATATTTTGCGTATTTTTTAAGTTTTGGACTAAGGGTATGAAACTTTCATACTAGATGGAAGCTCTTATATTCCCTCGATATTTACGAAAAATTCCTTCTAAAATCAAGTCAGAAGCTTATTGGACAACCTCTCCAAAACTTGCCGGATGATTTTCAAAATTATTATTAACCGATTGTTTTATGAAAACGACAGTACCATGGTGAAGCATCTTCTCATATTAGGAGGCATAGAACTAAAGTCTCTTCTCAGACTAATAGCATGACAAAATCTAGTATGTATATTATTGAAATGATTAAAAGCTCGAGGCTAACGTAGAATATTCTCCAATGACTATGCGACCATAACTCATTATAAACAATGATTTTTAAAGCCGTAACCAACATTTCCTTTTTTTCTATGTAAACGTCAGGCAGAGACCGTTTCTTCATGAGTATTTAACCCTCACATAAATAATTTGTAGTGTCAGCGAGAAAGTTCCATTACATCTTTGCGGATTTAGTTGAGGACTTTTTATGCTGCGGACTAACTTCTACCTTGAAATCTCCTAAATTCGAACCTGCTTGAATACTCAAATTTCTTTCCATATATGACGCAGAATATGATATTCCATATATAAAAGCATATATTTTTATAATACGCGTTTTCTCAAGTCTCCTCATCTCATCAGTGTTTTCAACCAACACCAACTCTTCAGCAAGTTCTTAGAAATTGCATGTTTCCAGAGCCACACCACATAGTCTTACCCCACTCGAACTGAGCTAAGTAATTACGTAAGAGTAACTTCTACTCACGCCCAACATTCTCACATTACACCATAATATCCATGATGGCTAGCAAATAAATTACATAGTCTTACAAATGTTGATGTCACCCTGAGAGCTTCCAATCCGCCCATTCCTGGTTTATACATAGGAATATTTTCATTAGTGCAAGTAAACTATGAATGTTGGAAATCTTTCGCTCATTTTGCATGCATAAGTGTATAAAATTACTATTAAATTGTAAATTTTCATTTGCTTAACAACTAGGCTGGTCAAAGGTTACCGCCGGAGCGCACTGAGGTCATAAACCGGAGCACTCAGCAATTTACTTTGATCGTCGAAGCGATGGTGGTAGGAGTGAAGGGGAAGGCTCTTTTGAAAGTGTTACTTTAAAGGAAATTTTTATTTTATTTACTTTACCCACGCTAAGTGACTCCTTGTGCCGGCTATGATTTCTTACTCACTCACTCACCTCCTATGTAACTTCCTGCTCTACCGACTCGGCAGTTTCCGCTTTTATCACACATTCATTGACACAATAATTTTCAACAAGTGCCAACTATTAAATTGCTTTATGGCTTGCCCTCACAGTTGGCTGCTTAAACTGAGGCCCATTCCGTCTCAGTCCTACTCCCTTGCCCGCTCTCAGTCACTCTGCAATTTCTTGTAGCTTTACGGCCACATTGACACTAGACGTGCGAATGTCTGAGTGGAATTGTCGTAAATAGCTCGAGTTCTGCAACAAATTAAATGAAATGTTTATGATGGAGTATGAGTTCAGTGTAGTAAGGAATATGAATGGGACTTTGTATGTCTGCCAATGTACAATAGCAGTTGAATCAACGGTCTTGACCGAGAGAGCTAAGGCCTATTTGGCAGATTAGTATTTGAGGTTACATCTCAAGCTCAAATGGTGCAGCTGCTTTAGACTTGGTTTAATTGTATGAAGCAAAGGGTTTATAAATGAGGGCGCAACTAAAGTTTCACACAGCACAGAGCTTACACCAAGAATTGGGACACATAAATCCATTTACAAATGAGGTGCTTTTGTGAAATGGGGCCCTCGTAGTAAAAGACTTTACCTAAAGTTTAAACTAAAAATTATAAATTATCAACATGAAAATGTAATTTGTGAAAAGCACGCCGAAATCGAACCACTGAAATTAAGAAAGTGCTGCTAAATCTTTTGTATGGGGGATTATCATGGAATCTATCGATTGGTGGGAGTCCTGTGAATGGAAAACAAGCAGTAATTTGAAGGGTAATTCAGCGAAAGCGAGCTGATCTCGCACCATGTCTTATAGTTACTGGTAGCACAAGTGGGAAACGTGAGTTATTGGGGTCATTAAATGTCGAAGCATTTTTTTTTTTTTATCATTTTGAACCTCTGACCATATCTCTCTTCCTCTTTCGTTATTCTTGTCCATATGTCTTCCAATATCTCTACCTCTACCTCTACCTCTACCTCTACCTCTACCTCTACCTCTACCTCTACCTCTACCTCTACCTCTACCTCTACCTCTACCCCTACCAAAATTCTTCGCCCTGCCGACTGCCTATTCCTGACGAACTGCCGACTGCCTTCTCGAAATCTGATAAGATTTATGTCATATTATTCAAATTTTTTCATGTATTTCTTTTCTCTGTAATTTTTTTTATATATAAACGTCTTTTCAGACATTCTTGTGCAAAATATGAAATTGAAAGCAAAATCCTTTTCTCTCGTAGCCTCTTATATTATCCATTAGTCCACATTTATTTGACTTCAAAAGCAATTGTTCTCAAAATGTACCACATTTTCCATATTCCAAATTAACAAATCATTTATTCTTTGTCGAAAACTTGCGCATGCTTTTCCTTTCAATCTCTCCTTGCACCAACCGAAATTTATGAGAAAATAAATACATAAAATATGTTGGCCCAACAAAAGCTATAATTCATAATTATTTCATGTCAAGCATATGCCAATCGAGCAAAAGCGCGCACAAAAGGCACAAGAGGCACAAAAAAGAAAAAAAAATAAAATGAGCGCGACAAACAAGCAAGAAGTCCTGTGTCAGCATGCAATCGGAGGTACGAAAGTATAATAATACAATAATTGTCACCGAAATTATTGCAATGAATAGACCGAATATTTCAATAGGCGAACTTTTCGTCGACTTTTGCCAAGCTAACAAACACATTCTTATTCGCTCCTGAACGAAAGATCCATTGTAGGCACGGTCCAAATGAGTACTTTGCGCCTCGGCTGTGCGGTCTTAGCTAGAAATTCATTTTCTTGCATATTTGCGCCTGAATGCAGAATAAGTTTTCAGTTGTGAGAAAGGAAAAACTGTGCCAATTGTTGAACTAGTTTTGCAATAATTATTCATATTTTATGTGCAAACTTTGCGGTATTTTCAATGAGGAATTATAGCGCACAGTTTTGCATACTGAGATATACAGTTATATTGCAAACATTAGATAGAAAATATGCATAAGAAAGATTAACGAGAGTAAAATATAACTGAAATTGAACTTCCTAAGTGGAAAGAGCTAGTGGACACTCATTCAATTAGCCGCTGAAACTGTCTCATTTGACATATACATAGATGAGGTCCCACCGCAATTTATTTGTAAACGCTTCATGTCATACTTGAGACATTTAGAATCCCAAACCGTTACTGACATGTATAATTTACGACACGGGCGCAAAAAGTCCCTATCCTCCGCGTATTAGGAAATTCATACTTACTAGATCTTTCCACCCCGGTCATCCAAAGATCCAGATGAATTTATATTAAAGAGATCCATTATCAGTTAGTCAATTATACAACATCTCTACCAAAAAAAAAAACCCCATAGCCTCAAACAACCATTAACTTTCAATTCGCAGCTCCGTCAAACGAAACGCATATTCGCTATGTTTAACAAAGCTCAGTCTCATAATTACTAGGAATACTCATCATCTCAATTTCCTCTTCCAAATTGTGTTTCCTAACACCGCCTTACTACTTCCACTCACCGTCTATGTCCTAAGAGTGTCTAACTTCAAGATCTTGGCAGCCTATTTAAGTAAAAGGTTTTGGTGCATGTTCTGAGAACTAAAGATGAACTAGCTTCTAAGACAGTTAAAAGCTGTATGTCATCGAGAAGAATTTCGCCGTTAAAATTAGTGTCCTCTTACGAAAAGTCCAACGATAACTTTGCGAATTAGCGCTTTGTAATTCACAATTGCGTAACTAGAGATGATTCGTCGAAAGCTTGTAGTTCTCTTTCAAAAGCAGCTAGTCAGTCAATAACCCTTGGCGAGATCAAAAACCTTTAGCGGTGTTAAAGTCCTTTAACGATGTTTAGGACCATTGGCGAGGTCAAAGACCTTTAGTGAGTTCGAAAACATTAAGCGAAGCCAACAACTTTCAGCGGGGTAAATGACCCTTATGTCAACATTTCCATCAGAGATGTCTTGGTCTGTATTGTTCCCATGGATTTGAATCTTATTTCTATTAGTAATACATCATTTCGGGAATTTTATGAATTTTTCGATATATTCTGTCAACGAAGTAGGAATTTACACCTGAGGGAGTATTCATACAGATTGGCCTTACAAAGTGACTAACTAAACATAAGCCAATAAGCGGGTCGAGCATGGTAATTGCCTAACCGTTGATCCGAATGCACAAAATACCGTTTATTGAAAGATGTTTAGTACTCCGGAATTCTGTTTGACTTGTGTCTTCTGACCTCCAGATATCAACAAACAAAAGAGAAGAGTTTCGCATCATATAATCCCTGGCTAAGAGCTCATTCAGTTTAATACTCTAATAACCTAATTGAAACCTCCTCTAATAGGCTTAGAAAACTTTATGCGTACAAAATGCGAATACTTTAATAGTATGAGTATCTATTAGAAGGGTTTAAAACCAAATATTTGTTCCAGTCATCATCCTGGTAAATATGCATAACCACGCGAAGTTCAAAATGACTTTCCATTTATGGCCAATTTTAAACTTTTACCATTCTCCACCAGCCAATATGTGCTTTCGAGTAACTTTCAAAAACAATAAAACTACATTGCAAACATATATTACTTGAGCTTTCCAGCAGCTTTAGTAGCTTTTCATTGGTTCCACCAATAATCGTGCAACAGCGATGGCTTAAGACCGATTACACTTTGAACTAAACTCAAATAAACTTTACGCAAAAGAACAACTTGCCAAAGAAGTGGTGAACAAATGTGAGGAAGACAATTACAGTGAGCGAAAAGAAAAATAAAATTGTGAAGTATGTAAAGCTGGGAAATATTTGCGTTAAGTTTTTTGATTTCGAATTGAAGGACGTGGTCGGTCAGTCGGCAAAAGCTAACTGTTGTTTATACGCCAAGTTTCGTAAAGAGAAGTGTGCGGATGGAGAGAAATTGACAAGATAGAAGATATGTGAGGACGTATACGTTTTAAGTTACAATACATTTCGATATTTGTGGTGATGAGATCCTTTGTTTTCTAAAGGAATACCTTTATTTCTTCAGGATTTCCTTGTGGATAGGTTTTAGTTGTCCAAAGAGAAATCATTAGTCTCTTTGTGTACGCATCGAATATTGGATTTACTTTAAGGTCTGTAAGATCTAAAGCCAGGAAGGTAAGGTTACACCACAAGACAGGTTTGTGCCTGATTGAATGCGACTCAAGTTGCAATACCATGGCTGCATGATGTGGCGAAATAGCAAGTCAGTTCCATCACCTAAATTTGATAAGGAGACTTGTCGATTAAACGTACTATTTTCATTCTTCGTGGAAAGGCTTTGGGGAGATATAAGGTATGGATGGATTTCCATCTAAACTTTAGTCCAACTCAACTCTTGATAATTGTTTGCCATCCGAAGAAACCAAAGAAGGTTCGATTTTTTGGATTTCCATATACTCTAATAGATGTTTCTGGAGGATTCTAGAATCTTGCTGCGAACTCAAAACACGATACTCACGCGCAACTATCAGTTGTGTTTGTCTGCCCAATGCTCACACGCAACTATCAGTTGTGTTTTTATGGCCAGGATATGAAGTTTTGGATCATTTATATTGTGCCTGCCGATGAATATTTAAAGCCGATCGTTTTATTTAGCTTGGAAGTTAGTCTGATATAATTAATCCATGCTCTTCTGACATCGAGGAGTATGGCTTTTTCAGAAGGTACGCTTGAAACTGAACATCTCCACTGGTCCGATTGTGAGAGGCTTGCTTTACCAGCACCTTGGAACTACTATATATTAGAGAAACTCTTTTCACGTATACAGAAATAAAAAAAAAAAGAATTTTGTTGTCTTAGATTTTCTTAAAAATTTAAGTTCATATTTAAGATCAACTGATCCTTCAACACCATCACGAGTACATATCTCCCAAAGAGGGGTCGGTAATTCCAAATATCTTCCGCAGTTAGTTTTCTTCTCTTTTTCCTATTTTTCCTATTCCCTTGCATCCCAGACTGTCAGCACCCACTACTTATCTTGATAGCACTTCAGTAGAAATCGCATCACCTACTCGCCGCCTTTTGTTTGCTCTCACATTGCTCATTTCAAGGTTCATTGTGTGCGCTAAAATATTTGTGTTCCCTTGACAAGTTGTTGTACACGTTCGTTTACGGCAAAGAAAAAATACCTACGATTTACCGTACTTAGAGAAAAAATACGAAGCAGTTGATAAATAGAGGCGGTGCAACAGCAAATTGTGTCTTCGTCAACACACCACAGCAAATGCACTGTTTGTCCTGTCAGGCGAATTCACTGCTCGTCGACCTGCTTCCTACCTCTCAACTACTGACTGACATTTGGACACACCAATCAACTGCTCACGCTGCAGGTAATTTTGCAATCTTTCATTGCTCCGTGTCGCTTCTTCTACTTGCCACTCGACTAGCATTGCCATTCGTCGGCACTTTGTCAGCTCGAATTACTCGCCCCCACTTTCTTTGTTTGTTAGCTTTTTTCTTTATACTCTCGTTCGTTTGTTTTTCTTTTGCGATTTAAAATTTAGCCGGTTTTTTTCTTTTTTTTTTGGTTTTTTTTTGGCTTTATTGACACTCGTTGTTTACTTGTTTACTGTTATTCAAGTTATTTATATTTATTTTCAAGTGTTGGGAAACTCTCGTTTGCCGAATTGATTTTTAGTGGGATTTCCTAACAAAAGCATAACTTCTACGTATTTGGTTTTATGTCAGTTCCCTAAAATTGGTCTCACCAAACCTTTCTTTCTTAGATAACTCTCAGTTATTTTTTCGAAATCTTGGAATAAGTCTTGTAAAAATTATTTTCGATAACAAAAGCGACTGACACCTAACTTTTTTTGCAAGAAAATTGGTCCGATGTTAACCCCAAAAAAAAAAGCACAAACGATTTCCGTCTATAAAGAAAACGAAGGATCCTCAAAGAGACCAAACTCTAAAGAGCCTGATACGTCGAGAAGTTGAACTATTGTAAGCTTTCAAATCTATAGAGTATATGTATTTTATATATAGAGAGAAAACAGCCGCCATGATGTAGTGACCAGAGGTGTATGGAAGTTTGGTAAAAAAAAAGAAGAAAATTACGAGTCTTTAGCGCCCATAAAATGACTTTATTTAGCTAAAAAATTTAAAAGTCGGTGGTAACAGCCATGAATTTTTACACACCTAAAAAATAATTTTTACTTGGAAGAACACTCTTTCTGGCTCCCAGTCGAGGAGGTGCGGAATGATTGTCGAAAAAGTATAGTCTTATTAGAAAGGAACTCGCATGCGAGCTGGGGTAGTTAAGTAGCTTCAATATGTGGATATATGGATACTATAACAGAATTTTGTTTTGTGGAAGGCAACTGAAGTCTAGTATGCTTGAAAACGCAGATAACAACCCCGAGTTTACATTTTTGGGAAGCACTGTTCAAAGTATTTGGCAGGATTGCTCAAAAGGTGCAACGATTGTTTTGAAGAATAAAATAAATAAAAGTAAATGAATAGGAAATAAAGTATGTATATTTTCCTTAAAGATATACAATATATTCATTTTCGAAAACTCGGAAAATATAGTGCCATTCTGATCTTGAGCAGTTGGCTGATTTTAACATTTCAGCATACTATAACAAGGGTTAGTGGCAATCGATAATATTAAAAAATGGCGACTGTCGACTCATTTGCTTGCAGCAGGTAGTCAATATCCACCCAATGCATATTTTGGTATGCTATTGTCGGACGGCAACTATACTCGCGCTATTATAGATGCGTAATAAGATTATTTTATTTAACTTTACCTAACTTAAACATAATTAATTAAATTGCAGGTTCTAAGTAAAAAAAGACATTTTTTATAAATTTTGTCAAGAAATAACAAAGCTTAACAAAACGTACGAATTGAATTTTTAATATTTAATTGTTTTCGTATTAAAATTTTCCCAATATCTGTTTTTGAATTGCCAATAAAGGTTCAATTTTCAATAGCATACCTTCAAATAAAATATTTATAAAGACAGGTATTTCCTTACGTCTGCAACAAGCCAAGAAAACTCTACCGAAAAACCCCGACAAGTTTGACAACAACAAAGCGATGCTTCATAGAAATATGCCCACATTTGCCAACAAGCACACACATATTTATACAAACGTAAATAATAAATGAAGAAATAAATAAGGAATATGCTGCATGCAAGCGACAAATAGCAACAGGCAACATCCGCTTAGTGGTGGTCGAGGCGGTGCAACAGAGCTAACGGCAATTCACAGATACCGCAGATGCAAGGCACTCTCACTACAACCAAATAATAACAACGACAACAACAATGCGCATATAATGCTTCGGTATTGTTATTGTTAGTTTAAGAGACCCTCTTGTTGTTGCTGTTGTTGTTGTTTGTTTTGTTAAAAATACTTCTTCCTGCACTTAAGCACTTAAGCCGATTTGGACTTTATCGGTGTAAAATTTTTCTCAACTTAATGGACGAAAGGCAACGGAGGTGGTTCGTATTAAAGCAGCGCGCATGTGTGTGTGTGTGCATGCATATGTATTTATGTATATATTTGTAAATATGCAAAAAATTGTTTTGTTGCGTGCAATTTTGTATGCATACAAATTTTGAATTATTAGCTTATGAATAAATGAATGCACTGTATGAGATTTATGGCACTCGAAAAGGTTGCTGTTGTTGTTGTTGTTGTGGGAAATTGTGGCGCCAAAGAAAAATGCGTTTGAGTTTGCATGTGTGTGCGAAGCAAGTACGAGTGTGTATATGAAATATGGTATGTAGCTTGGGATTTCCAGCAAATTTTCAAGAAATCTTACCTTTTTAATGAAATAAAAAAGAATATTGATTTGAAAATAAGATTTATTTAAAATATTTACTTTTCCTTAGTGCAAGTAAAAAAGATTAAATGAATAAGCAGAATAATTCGCAAACTGTAAAATTGAAACCTTTTTTATGCAATAAATAAATTGAATTTCGTTGAAATATGCGGAAGAAATTTTGTACAAATTTGAAATATGAATGAAAAAATTTAAAAAATTGTCTACTTTGCACTTGTTGATTTTGCATTAGCTATAAAGTGAATACAGAAAGTAATTAAATAATTTTTGTGAAATAAATTTCTGTTAGAAATTATTAAAAAGTTTAAAGAAAAATTTCAAAAAAAAGTTAAAACAAAAAAAAATTAACTGATTAAATTGCTGTTTGAATTGCTGTTATTGCTGAAATTAATAAAATTCTAAGAATCGAATTAAATTTTTTTGAAATTTATTTCAAATATATGAATTTCATAACAAAATCTGCTGAAATAAAAAGAGGAATTTTTTTTAGGACGTTAATGTTAGCAATAGGTTATTCGAACACAAATTATTTAAAATATATGAAATTATTTTTTTTTTAAACAATAACAAAATATTTTAAAAGTTTCAATTACAGGGTGCGCCATCTTTCAAAAGTAATTGAAACGTAGCAAAAGGTGCGTGCTTTGCTTGGGCCAATAAAAGCGGCTGCTTGATAGAAGTTCTCTTAAAAAAAGTCTAAATAAATTGCAGAGGGCCAAATTAAGAACAAAAAAAAAAACAAATATCAAATATAAGAACAATAATTTTTTATTCCTAAGTTATCGACAAGCAAAACTGCAAACCCGATAAGTTTCTATACGCCATCAACATAGTACAAAAAATAAAAAAAAATTAAATTTTAGAAAACTTAAAAAGATGTTGATATTTATACGTACAAAATTACGTATAAAAAAACGTATACGTAAAATACGTATAAAATATGTCATACAAAAATTTTTTTTCAGATATATATTTCTCTATTTAAAAAAAAAAGCAAAAATATAAATGCATTCCTACAAATATATCAGCGAAAGAAATTTTAAAGTTTTTTTTTTACATTTTTTTCTTCATTGTAAAAAAAGCAAAAACTCAAAAAAAACAATTTTTGTGAACAAAATTTAAACAAATTTTTTTAAAACATTATTTTAATTAAAAAAACCATTTTAATTTTAATTCAATGTTTTTAATATATTACTATTTTTTGACTGAAATTTTCTAGTAATAAAGCTCTTAAGAAAAAAAGTTATAAAAAAACTGTACTCTTTAAGCCAATTAATAAAAAATTTTAAATTTTTTAACAAAAAAAACAATATTGAAACTATGTTAAAAGTATATCAAAAATTTTTAAAATTACTTTCATTTATTTTAATTTTAAATTAAAAATTTTTTAAACAAAATTTAAAATTTATTTAATTCTCAAAAATATATTTCTTATTATGAAAAAAATTTAAATGTTTCAAATAAAAAATTAATTTTTTCTTTGAAAATTTTGAAAAATATTTCTGAAATATTGAAAATTGTTAGAAGTGTGAACAAAACATGTAACATTCTAAACATTTCTTCGCTTACAAATTTCTCTTTAATAAAAGAAAAAAGATATTTTGTAAATAAAATATCATATATCAAAATTTTTTATGCAATTTTTTTAGAATAATCAAAATAACAATTTGTGTGCAATATTCAACGAAAATAACTACATACATCGTTTCTATCATTTGCTATGTTATACGAAAAAATAAAACCAAACAATGCAAGAATACATCCTTTCTAAGTACGCCTGGGCGTATGAGTAACATTTCGTTTCTTTCATTTAATAAGATTTACACAATTGCTAAAAGTGAACGAAACATCAATGCGTGTCTTATTTCCCAGAACAAGATACAAAAATGCACACACACACACACGCGCGCATATGCGTGAATTTGCTCTCAACCCAAATGCTGTACGCCAGTGCGTATGAGTAATGTGCTGCAGCCGCTCTTGTATCGCGTACTCTTGCAATTCTCCGAAGGCCAATATATCGTTGAAAGCGGAAATGTAAGTGACAACCAGGGAATAACATCGACAAAACGAACTGTAATGCGCTAAATTGTCGGCGCTGCAAGAAGATACACTAATATTTCTGTCGCTAAACGAATTTTCCAATCAACTTTCAACTTTCTTGTGGAGCAACAGTCACAATGGCAGCAGTAAAGCGAAAGACTTTCAGAAATTCGTGCTAAATCGAACGGATTGATGTGGAATTTGGGGAAAGTAATTTGCTAAAATGTAGCTGCGAAGATTGCGAAGGATTCAAGTATGAGAAAATGGAAAATACATGAAATATTTAAGGGGTTTCTCTATGATTTGAGTTGCGTATGGGCTTTAGTGAAATGAAATGAACTAGCGTTTATAGGAAAGAATTATAAGTGAGCTACGGTTATCGGGCTCACTTGCATTATATTATATTATATTATAATATAGAGATGCGCTCATATATAGGACAATATTGCTTATAATAATAAGAAGGGAGATGGAGAAGCCTACAAGTTTTAAAAATTACCTTGCTTTCTGCTTAGAGGCGTAAAAAATATTAATAAACCAGTAAATTAGAGACTTGGGTAACTAGTAACAGTCTTTGATATCTCGTCTAGCCAATCACAATCCCAATCTCAATCCTCTAAACAATCTCTTAGCCAATTTTATCTTAGTTCAGCATTTCAAAGCGAAGCAGACCTCCTTTTTCCACCACCAAGCTTACTTGGAATACCTCCAGCGCTCCTGAAAGACTTGAGCAGGACGGCTTATTTTCCGGAACTAAGAACTGCCTCTCTGCTTTCACGAATGATATCATGCATACAAGAAAGTATTTGTAAAGTTTGTGTGCAAAAGAAAGTGCAGAAAATTGTCTGGTCATAACAAAAGTATTTAAAGAGTAGAGCTATGTCGATGGAGGCGTCTTCGTTCGACCTTTGCTGTTTGGTTGAACGTAAACAAGTGCCTCAGTTTAAGAGATATCGGCCTCATACTTGATTTACAGCTGCAATTTGGCAATGTTTTGGTAATGTGTTGAAACTAAACAGATCGGACAGCCACAAGCTATAGCTGTCATACAAACGAACGTTCAGATATGAGATTTTCAGCTTTAATTCCAACAGTTAAGCAGCTAAGTACTTCATATTTTGCCACATCTTTGCCTATGATAAATAGAACCTGAATCGTAAAAATTAGTAAGTTCGTGTTATAGCAAGTATAAATAACTCATACAATCGATTATTCAGATATGTTGTTTTGTGCTATAACTTTAACAGTTTAGTAGCTAAGAACACGAAAATTTCTCAAGTTTATAACTGTTAATAACAGAAAATGGCCAGTGAAAATCAATAACTTCTGACAACTTTAACTTACAATACTCATACAACCGATCGTTCAGGTATGTTATTTTGTGCTATAACAGCTGCTACATAAAAGCTACAGAAGTAAAATTGTATGACCCTCCTGTATGTACTCCTAGATAGAAAAAGGCTCAGAGCCAATTTATTAAAATGGGCTGATTATAACATATATCTGCCATACAAACAATTGTTCAGATTTATTATTTTGTACTATAACTCCTCTACTTAAGTAACTACAAACATGCAATATGATCTGTAGATATATACTGTCATATACATAATAAGCACAAAGTGTGCATCAAAAATCATGAAAATCGGGTATTTATAATATCGAGCTACCATACAACCGATTATACAGATTTGATATTTTGTGCTATAACTTTTCCAAATGAGCAGCTATCATAATGAAATTTTGTTATTTCTTAACTCATCAGTGTGTGCCGTAAATCGTACGAATCGCACAACGAGAACACAAAGCTGCCATATCAACGTTTTTTTATTCTAATACTTTTTCATAGAAAATATCATATTATTTTCAATATTCTGAAATTTCTCTGTCAAATGAAATTTTCAAAGCAAAACATTTACACTATTCTTTTAAATAAATGTACCTTAGCAATGCTTTTGTGAAAAATTGCAAAAAAAATTAAATATTTTCGTAATAATTTTGCTTCCCAGAAATTTTCTTTTTATTTCAAATTTCATTTAGCAGAACAAATCGTCTTTTGTTTACCAAATAAATTAATTGCATGCATGGTAACCATCCATGAAAACCGCCTACAAGGCCACATATGATATGCTAAACAAATTTCACTTCTGAATATTTATTATTTCTTATATAAGTATAATTTATAAAGCAATAAAGTAGATCTAGCAACGCTGTTTGCATGAATTTAATTAAAACACGCAAAAGTCCAAAGCAAAAAATTTTCAAAAAATATTAAACTAAAAGCCCTGCTGCTTCTACGGCGCTGAAGTGCTTACCACACACACACGCAGTTGCACACATACATGCATACATATACCAAAACGCATACTAACCTCACCGGCATTTCCACAACATTTGACGCACTCACACGCATGCGACCCAAAGACCTGCACTATACAGCCATTCTGCTAGTTAAGGCCAACCCACTTTGCTTTCTGCCGGACTATAAAATCTTAATTACAGTCGGCACAAATTCGTATAGCAAATTTCAAGTCATAAATGCAAACAAGCAAAACGTTTCACTAGTGTTTTTCCGTATGCACACACACTTTTGTGTGTCATGAAAACACACTTACAACCGCACACATATGCGCGCAGCAATGCAAGCAGGAAATCTGCAGCAGCAATGAACATGACTAAGCCTACAGATGAGTGTCTCATATGCTGCCAGCCCACATACACACAGACTCGCGCATAGATGGTTGCACATGCATGCACTTGATCTCGCAACGGCAGGCAGTTCCACATAATTGCCCATTTTCACAGCAACAATAACAACAAAGGCAGACAACAGTACCTTCGAATGCTCTAGAAAGTTCGAGGCGAGTGGGGGAGTATATGGTGGTGGTGGCGCGCAAGTTGATGTTTGAAGATTAGTTGTAGAGTGCAAGCTATGAGCTAGCGTTTGTAGCAATCATTGCATTTCTCATAAGTGCCCTCTAACATGGAGGACAAGGCACAAGTCGACGCACACATTTACATATAAATACACTCACATAGGCTTAAAAATGCATTTCTGGCATATAGCGGCAAGCAAACATACTCTTATATACTTGTGTGTATGCTTGTTTGTCTATGAGCGAGTGTATTTAGTTAGTTAACATGCTTTGTCGGCTTGCTGTAAAAAGCTGTCAAAGCGCAAACGGACAAAAGTAGCTGTGGAAATTGAGAATTTTCGCTCGTAGGCATAACAGAGCAAATTTTGCTGTTTTTTCGCATGTGTGTGCTTGTCTTTTTGTTATTGTTGGCGTTGTTGTTTGGGGTTTAGTTGTATGTGTGGGTATATACAAACAATTGCACAGGTTCAAGGACGTCGGCAGAATTCCGTGCGCAAAACTAAAATTCAAGTTATTTAAGTAGTTTAGTTTAAGTAAGAAATACTAAAAGACATTCGAAAGGGTGTGCTGTACATCAAGTCTAACAAAAAGTGATGTAGCAGAAAAGTAACCGAGTACTTATCCAATAGCAACATGTAGGCTCTCAAAAAATTCAAAAATTGTAACACGTAAAAATTTATATCATTAGTGTAAATCTAATGAACAATTTCAAAGAACCGAATAACCATTAAAAGAAAACTGATTACCTCTCTATGAAACCGGTTATTCGTTACATTGTTTACATTTTCTTAAAAATGTAATTTAATTAAAGAAAATATCCCACAAGCAAATATAACTGAATGACAGTTACCAAAAACTGAATACTTTATTTAAATGGTTATTCGTTACTCCACTAATAATTACTTGAAGAGTTAGTAGCATAACAAATTTGGTTCACAAACTAATAAAACCGAATAAAGCCGTTCCAAATCGGTTACTTTTTAAGAAACGCGGTTACTTTACATGTGATTTCTTAAAAAACTATGAACCCAAACCTATATAGATAAAATTTGGAAGTTAGAGTCTTAAGACACAACAACGAGTTTGTCAAAGGAAAGTCTGATAGCTTCTATTTTTGCAAGGTTCCCGCTTTCATTACCTAACTCAGAAAAGGGTTTGTCTAATTTATGCCATACCATAATGCCATAACTTAAGCTGGGGTCAGAAGTCGAGCTACATAGAGCTAGGCGGGTTTATGGCGCCGTAATATAACGTGGAAAACATTCTGCAACATTCTGCAACATTTTGAATATGTCGAACTTCCCGAGAGACAGATACGAATTTAGACTGAGACTGAGCAATAAAAAAAGAAAATTGAGTTTGAGAATTCCAAAATCGGAGTTCCAAGCTTTAATGGAGTCCAATTTCGAATAAAAGTCGTCGACAAACTAACTCATATGTGTAATTCACAGATCTGCCTGCACGATCGTCCATTCGCACTCCTTCCGGTCCTTGTGCATTTATTAAATGCAGCAGTTTGCATATTTTAAATGAAATTTTCATACGAATTTCGACTATTGCAAAGTTTTAATCTCACCCACGCCGGTTACATAAAGTAAGCAACTTCGCAGTTGTAGCCATTGACTTCCTGCTGCCACTGTGTGAGTATGAGCTTGTATATCCTGGTAATTGTAGGCCACGCATGTATGCATATTGTTTTCTTTCAGTTTATTCAGCTTTATTTCATACAAACCAGCTACACATATCGGCTGAATCGTGCTGGTGGCACTACGTAGACAGTTAGTTGGTGTTGTCCGACCGGTAAGCTGTTGGGTTGAAAACTTCATTACTGCTGTGAAAATTTATTGGTTACGCTGCATCGAAGGCGTCGGCTTTGCTTGGGTAGAGCTCTTTTGCAGGATATTTTATTAGCTACTGCAATGGTAGTGCTCGTAAAACAGCATTTGTGGAAAGGGGCATGCGAACTCTTGAAGGAGGCTACTTGCAAAACTCTTTATCATACAGACAACTGGACAGAAGTTACCTTTTTTCAGGAAATTTTATTCTTTTAGTCTAAATTAATCTAGACATAAGTCTGTTGAGAATTGAGAAATAATTAAAGTATGCAAATGAAATGGCACTATCCGTTATCATATAGACAACTGAACAAAAGTTTCACTTTCAGGAAATTTTATTATTTTATATAGTCTGTGTTCATCTACGTATATACCAGATGAGAATTGAATAATAATTAAAGTAAGCGAATGAAATGCGTAATTGTAACTACAATAAGTGTTAACATTTACTCAAGTGTGACCTTGAGCTTGGTATGAGGTACAGTTTTATGATTTTAAAAACTCAAACCGGTTGAGAATTACAGAGAAAATTGCTAACTGAATGAAATAATTGAAGAATACCCACATTGGCGAATTGGTTGAAATGTATGCGACAGAGAAGTAAATTCTAAAAGACTTTTGAAAGACACAAAATCCGCAGACAACTGGTTCTATAGCATATAGACATCCATCAACGAAACTTCTTAGAGCAGAAAGGGGGCTTAATATTAAAAAATGCTCCCCTTTTTACATTCCTATAATATTAGCGGAAACAGAAAACCCCACCTAGGCAGAGACAAACTTTGATCGAAATTGAAGTTTTTATGCAGGAATACTACAAAGTTAGTAATTTAAATAAAAAAAAAAAGGTTTGCAAACTGCATATAACTAACCAGTACGGATTTTTGAAACCTTTAGTACCTCCGAACTGCTGTTATAATCTAGCCGAGAAAGAGAGATAGTGAGAGAATAGTTGGCTAATTAAACGTGAGTTCTTAAATAATTTGTTTAGTAGGCTAAATATTTGGAAGTTTTGGAAATTAGGAAAGCTGGGAGGGAATTATGCGAAACCCAGAAATGAGTACTTTTACCAGAAGAAGGTAAGAAGGTACTTTGGAAATATATCATTCTCTCCGGTGTACTTCCCATCTAAGAGGTCATAAAATGACATTCAACATCAACAAAGAATAATCGAAGCTTTCGTGAACACTTCCTTAACATTAAGGAACTTTCCACCAAAATTATGCTCTGGCGTTGTCTTTCAAGTTCTGTTAGATAAAACCAGCTCCTCCTGTGCCAACTATTTAAGGCATATTTACGAGTAAAAATACTTAAATGTTTAACTTCACGCGTCTTGCTCTTCAGTCAGCGTACTGTAGGATCCTCCTTAATAAAAATCTCCAAAGGATTTTTCTGCAATAGTTTGCGATTGCAACCGGAAAAAACGATTTCTAGATTTCTTTACAACATGCTATATTCTCCTTTGCAACATGACTGTGTTGTCATACTTTCCGATCGTTTATTTTATAAGTTGCAAGCGGCTTATTTATGAATTTCTGTTGCTGGCATTCAGCTTACAAAACTTAGCAATGAATTTACAACATGAAAGCATGAACGCGCGCTGAAAGCGGAAATCAGCAACAACTGACGGGCAAAATGTACGCGCTGCGCAACAACATGCAGCTTATGTCACCTTGATAGCGAATGAGAAGAAGTGGAGAATTGTCAAAAATATACGAAATAAACAAATAGTTTTCAAAACGGAACTTTATGATAAGAGCTGTGAAGAATGCGGCGGCGCGGAAGAATTTTTAAAATTATTTCTTTCCAAAAACCTGAAAAAACTCTCTGTGCTATACAAGTCAGAAGGCCCTTAGTAATTTTTTTCTTTTTTCAAAATTTTACTCCGCTTTAGTACAATTTTTTCACAATTTTTTATGCACAAAATATATTCTCGCTTCAACACTATGCTAAGCAGCGCGTTTCTTTCAACTATTTTCCGCCATTTAGTTTTGTAAAAAAGCTCAGTGGCAAAAGGGCGGTCTCATAAAATGTCAGAAACCTCAGAAACCATTGAGAACTAACTTAAATCGAATGTCACAAACGAACTGAAATGTTTGTGAATGGCAAGCAAGAAGTTTTGAAGCGCAAAAATGTAAAGCAAAGGAAATGAATGAATGGAGTGAAAAAGTTTTTAGAAATATCTGTGTGTGCTTTTGCTAGAAAAAGCAAAGAGCTTTTTATTTCTTTATATTTCCTCTATTTTGTATGCTTTCGTTTTAGTGTATGTATTAAAATTTTTCGATTTTTAGTTTATGTTTTATACATGTGATGGTGAGATATGATCTTACATCATACGCCTTTTCATTGGTAATTATAGATGCATTTGGAGTATTTACATCACTTCAGCATAACTTTCAATGAAGAAAAGTGTGTATGATTATTTAAAAAATTACATCGTGTGCTTTTGTCTAATTCAAATGATATCACATCATGCGTCTAAATCCCATATGATAATCCATAATTGTCTCCAGCACTCTTATTACTTCACTTTAAATGTTATTATATCATTTAAGCATAACTTTTCATGAAGAAAGATGTGTCCGATAATTTAAAAAATCACATCAAATGCTATCTTCTACTTCATATGATATCACATCATGCGTCTGAACATCATATGATAACACATAATTGTCTCCAGCGATCTTATTACTTCAGTTTAAATGTTGCAAATATTATAAGATGCACATACGTGTATCATCACATCATACGATATTTTCTTCGACATGTGCTATCACATCATATTAGTTTCAATCATATGATATTAATTTTCAACATTTAGTTCATATAAATACTCCCACCATAATTTTCTATATCGTATGATATAACCTCAACAGTAATTTAAGATTTTGTACAACATTTGATATCGCAACAAATTATATATATGATTTTGCTTATATATAAAATCACTTCAAGTTAATTTTGACAAGTTCACTTAAAGTTGGTAGAGATCTGTACTGAAGAGAATAATTGTAGCAAACATTATGAACAGTGCAATGTTGGGCACTACACGATAAGTTTTTGATCATCTGATATAACATCATTGATTTGACGTCCAACATATGGTGCTGCATATTGCGATTAATTGAATATAATATTAATTGAACATTAATTGAATATAATTCCAGAAGTGCCTAGTGACATTATACCAGTAATAAACACTTTGAAGTGGCGTGCGACTCTCCATACCTTGTGTAGAGTGGTCAATCGAACAGAAAACTGGTATATATGCAATGGATTGGTGTAATCAAATTGAAAATGAAGTTCCGCCTGAGATTTTTTAATAAACTCTTCGATTTGGAACTGTGATTGTTGCTGTCTTCGATTCTCCCGGGCTTGGATTAACAGCCTGGCAGAAGTAGCAATGCGTAGGTAGAGAAGTCAGTGTTAAAATTATTCCTTATTTCATCTTCATTTTAATATTTCAATTAGTCTTAAATTTTTTATTAATTATATTTAACTGAGTACCAATTTATACGTGTTTAAGCCCAATAAACTTCCAATTGTCATTTTCCTTTACACGTATCTTCTTTTTACCCTATTTTATTCGAGTTTACCAGCCCCACCAATTCTCAGCTAAATATTCTCACGTTACCCGCAGTTTATCCTCCTGACTCAGCGCTTTTTCACTACCCAACATGCGGTCAGTGAGTTGTTATTGCTTTATTGTTTAATTACGCATGCTGCGTTATTAGCCTCTGCTCGTTAATTTCGTGCAGCACATAAAACAAGCTCATATTAAAAAAATCTTTTTTTTTCATAAAGTAACCCTATTTGCTGCTTTACTGTTATTAGGAGAGTGCGTTAGGCAACAACGCACTTAAAAGCACATGCACACATACGCATATCAACAACAACAATCCAGCTATTGTCAGTGGCATTGTGATCAATTTGCTGAAAACACATCAACGTCCCAAGTGCGTGGCTCCCGGAGCTGCCGCCCTTATGCTGTAGCAGGAGCCTCACCTTACATTTACCTGCCGCACCATAAAGTAAAGCCGCACTGAGCGCGCAAACGAACTCAACTCAATTCCGCTCAACATGCCAGCCATTTGAAGCTTTGCTAAACTCGTTACGGATACGAAAATGCAAATTTCATACGCAAACGACGGCGACGCTACCATTCACCATTAGAAAAAAAAAAAACAGCAAGCAGCTACTTGACTGCATATTGGCTTTCTCGTTGAAATACGCCCCTAAAATGTCAGATGATTTAGTTGTCAGTTGGTTGGGTGTGTGCGCGCCGGTGCTCAGTTGAGCTTAAGTTGCGTGGCCGTGCTTTGTAGCTGCCAATTTGTGGTGGCGTTGATGGCAGAAAATTGCTATAAATTCTATAATAAATGAAAGCAATTGTATGCAATACAAGTGCAAAGGGTAAGTAAATTTATTTAAATTTAAACAACACATTAAAGTCTGCTTTTAGGCGTAAATGGGCGCAAGCGCACCAAGTGGCTCATATAAGGGCCGAGAAAAGTTGGGGCGTTGTAGAAAAACGTTGCGGTTCTTAATAAAAGTCGCAGATTATTTATACGGCGAATTAAAGAGAAATTCTGAAGGCGCAGGGTTGTGCATTTAAGTTGCTTTCTTCGGAACTTCAAATAAATTTTAAGCTAATAAAATATTTGGTCTGTGTCGAGGAAGGTTTTGAAGACATTGGACATTATAATGACAGCTGCTGGAGCTAGCATTCATAATAGGATTTGTGCCATCTATAAAGGTGGATATTTGTGCCCAAACCTATGGCTCCCAGTGGATGAAAGTACCTCTTAACTCTGGAAGATTTTCAACTCTAGATTTGGAAGACATCAAGGCTCTTCTATCACAACTCATGGTGCTAAGCTTCATGATAGGATTTGATGTACAAAAGTTCTTGAGTTTTTTCTTACCCCTAAAAGTTTTCCTACTGAGAATCGATTGCTATACCAGAAAGGTGGATTACGTGTGTACTATATGGAGATCCGGGCAATCAGAACTCCAAAAATAAAGAAAAAGGTTTTCTAAGGTTGGTCGTTGAGTTGACTTGAAAACATCCTCATAGAGGCTAACGACTTTCGAAAATGGCTTAAAACTTGTAAGACCTCAAACTCGGACAAAGAGGAGAATAAAATAGAACAAACTTCGAATAAAGACTCTAATATAGATGAATGAAGAAATTTCGGTTCTAAGATGCCAAATTTTTACCATATCTTCTTGGGGAAGACACCTACCAAATATCAATTAGGCGCCCTAATTAGAATACTTGTACTTTCATCTATCCCAACGCGATCAAGTAGTTTCTTGGTTCCGATATGCCTAACTGATTTCGGAAGGCCTTTTTACTTGGTACAGAAAAAATTCCTGGCACTTTGAATGCCTGCCACCGAAGTTGGGGCGATAGTTGCCTTTTGAACCTACGATTTGGTTGTATATTGATAGTTATCAATTGTTCTTTCCATTAGGGTACAAGAAAATCTTTATACTTTAATGATTAGGACAGAAATTGGTAAGCTCTGGCTGCGCGCTTTTTGGTGGGGTTTTAGTTTAATATTTACGAACTTTCTCTAGTGTGTGGGTCTAGTTCTAGAAGATGCGGTTAATCTTAGCGGTTTTGTGAAGAGCAGTGATATAATTGAGTCCAGGTTTTCTTGATTGAAATTCGGTGAATTCCGAAGTTCATAAAAACCACCGTGACTTTAGGGTCCGATGGTCCTAAACATGGACGGCTGCGACCAGGAAATTTGACAACATCTTCGACCTTTTGCAGATGTTTAAGTAAAATAAAAAGGTTTCTATGAGGAAGCGGAAGATTCTAGTAAGTAATGTGGCTCACCGATGGAATTTACTCTCACTTTAGAATTTAGGAGTGTCTGCTGGTTTCTGCGTAATACTTCAGCCTACCCAGACTCTAACTAGAGACATTAAACGTATTAAATAAGAATTGAGATTTTCCCAAAAGTAATCTCTAAGCTCATACTCAGCCGTATACAAAAATGAGACTATCCCTCAACCACTTAACCAAGGTTCGATGCGCCCACAAGTCCATTGTTTGTATGTATATGTAGAGATGCCAACCGCCTATTATCCTATTTAATGAAATGCAATTAACCTGTCAGGCATTTCAATTACCACTTCTCCAATTAGTCAAGCAGCCCTTTGCATGTATGAATATACTCGTATATATATATATATATATATATATGTGTGTTTTTGTCTGTGTCTACTAATACTAAGAGTTGTATTCTACACCTTTCACGCCCTACATAGTTGTATTGGCACAAAAATGCCGAGCACGTATAGCAACTTATTACACAAGTTAATAGGCTTACAACGCATAAATACCTGGAATACAAGATATACACACCCATATACATCTATACAAATTCGTATATGTATATGTATATCGTATATATATAAACTATCTGCATAGACAGGTAGGTTTTTATACGCGCATTGACAGGTATGCATTGACACTAAATGAAACAGTTATGCGAGTGACAATCGTTGGCATTAAAGCTGTAAATGGATCAGACTATTTAAACAACAGCAACAAATTTTCTTGGGAAATACTTTAAGTTATATAAGTAGAAAACCATAGAATGAGAGGGTGCAGTAAAATAATAGAAGACAAATAGAATTCACTGATACCTGATAAGGCTTATACCATTTACGGTAGCTGTTTTATTAGAGGAAATATACTACAAAATTGCATATATGTGCAATCGGTTGTAAGGGTGCTATATGTCATAGTTACCCGATTTTGATCATTTCGTTCGTTTGGTGTTCACTATAAGTAAAGACATTACGTAATCTCATGCCCGCAGCTGCTTCACTATAGGAGTTATAATGCAAAACCACATATCTGAAGAATCGGTTGTATGAAAGGTATACGCTTTAGTCGTCCGGTCTTAATGATTTTCATTATCTGTTATCATCTGTACCTGATAAGTAAATACGTTCTAAAATTTCGTACCCGTAATTGCTTTACTTAAAGAGTTATAATAAAACCTCTTATATCTGAACAATTGGTTGTATGGAACTAAACACAACTACTTAATCTAACTTCTAAGAAGCTAACTTTGCAGACATTAACACATGTATTAACAAAACCACTCGCTTAGGCGCAGTGATAAATCTTAAAAACTGGGAAGAGAAACGTGGGCTACGAGGTTCTGGGATTCGAAAAATACTTACACCAACCATAATATATCCAGGATCAAAATTCATGCAGGTATTGCAGAAAGATCAACCACTTGCGGAGTTGTAACAGGGTTATTCCGGGTACATATATATTGGACCAATCATCTCTTGTTCCGGAACCAAAAAAAAAAACTTAACCAACGGTTCAAATTTGCATTAGTATTTAATATGCATGAATGAATGCAAGGTATAAAAACCCACCGCTAAGCATTCCTTTCCCCACATTAAGAATAAAATAATAAAGAACAGTATGAATGAGAGAGAGAGAGCGATGTTGGCAGAACGAGAATGTGCGCATAATTGTATCATGACAAAATTGTAACGGATGCTAATCAAATTAAATTTGACAGCAAAGAGCTTTTTGTGAGAACGGTCACAAAGCAATACCAAGCGATAAAACTGTCTGAGAAGAAACAAAAAAAAAAAAAAATAAACGAGATAACAAAATAAAGTATGCTAAAACCAACAAACATAACACAACAACAAAGTCTGGTATCTAAACAACAAAAACCGTTGCATTGAAGCGCAACAAAGAGATTTTGTTGTCAACGCCAAGCATATACCCGAGGCTAGTTGTCAAACATGATATCATCCGCTGGTAGCTTTTGATGCGGCGCACCGCAACGCTAACGGTAAAGTAGAAAAGAAAAATTTAGAAAGGAGTTTGTTTAAGTCATGCTTTTTCTTGCTTTGTCGGCAACATGATTTCTCATTTTTAGTTTTACTATTGTTTTTATAGTTAATAAGCACCGTAGCTGTTTTATGCGCACGCTCGCGGCGTAATTGTTGTCATTAAAGGAAATGACAAGCATTTTGACTGATTTCCATCGTAGTTGTTAACGGCTTTTGACGGCAAATAATCTTTGTTTCCGCTAATAATTTTCAAAGCTTTTTATTTTGCCCCTTTGCTTCTTCTAGGTAGGGTTAGTGACCGCAGTCAAACAGTAAACATTTTAGAAGTCCCCTTTGCAGACAGAAATGTAGTTAGCCCGAAGCAAAAAACATATGACCTGAGTAACATTTTGCTAACCTCACTTATAAACTCATTATTAATAAAATTCTTCTGCGGTTGAGTTGGAATCAAATTAAGGAAATATAACTAGAAAACAATAGTTAAATTTTTGGTCCCTCTGACGGGATTAGAACTGCATGAAGTGAAAGAAAAATCGGAACCAACGGATGTTACAACCTCAAAAATCTTTTGCGCGTCTTTCGATATGTCTGTATAGTTCGACCTAACCTGACTTGAAGAAACGTCCCTGAAGTGTTGTCAAAGAACTCAGTTGAATGAATCATGCCATAAGCGCCAGACCAGTGAAGGCTCCCGTGGAGACTCCAGTAATTGGTCTGAGTCATCGTAGAATTCAATATGGATTATTTCCTGCTAGTCGAAGTCGGAAAGTTTTAGAGCTCAAGCCTATTGTGTACGTGAAAACTATACTGTCATACACTCAGAATCTCTCGCATTATGTCTTTCACCAGCTTTGCCAAAGCAAAAAAAATTTCGGTTTTGAGGAAGGGAACTCATCAAGAGTTTCAGCTACTGGGTTGACTTCATTATCTTCACTGCTTCATTATCAAGTAAACGGAGCGATTATGATTTTTCTAACGATATACAACTACTTTAGAGACCTCAATATTAAGATCCGAAATTACTAGGCGCAATATTATACATGTCAGACTAAATCTACAAATGTTGGACGGATTGCTTTAAAAGAGAACTCGAACTTCTGATGACGTCTCCGATAAAAGTTCGAAGTTAAAAGATTTTTGTACAGAAGAAGTATATATGGACGCGAATAACGAGCAATTTCTATTCTTATACCTACAATGATGTCAGTTGTCGAAGAAATCACACATTTCAGGATCTTTTTAAATGCCGCTGCCTTGTGGTTTTAGCACCATGCAAAGAGCACCGTACTTCGACAGAGGCCAACGAAGGGCCATACAGATAGCTCTTCAACTTCTTTCACTGTAGCTTAAATAAGTAACCCTAAGTTTATGAGCGACCTTACGAATGTCTGTTTTTCTTTTCTTTTTCGCCCAGAAATTTCTAGTAAAGTAAGGTTAGGAAGACCAAGAAACACTCTCAATATATATAGAATTACTTCAAGTGATTTTCAGATTTTCTCAAGAACTACGGCTTATTCTGGGGTTATAAAGGGGATGAAAAAAGTTAGACTTTCGAAAGAGATCCGTTTAGAACTGGGGTTATAACTTCAGTGGCGATGAAATTTATCTGTGGATCGGTTGGTATAAAGATGAGGGTACTGGCTCTTGTCTACCATTAGACGACTTCTATAAGTCACTGATAGTTTTCCTTATTAAAAAGTCGGCGTCTTCTCCTTAAAGGTCAACACAAAGAGTTAGCTCAAGTGTCCAAGTAAACGAAGCAATTTAAGCCTTCTGCTACACAACAACAATAAATAACCAGAACCACAAAAATAATGAAGCCTATTGAAGCGATTGAAATCCATAAATTGAGGTTAGGTTGGAACTACCCCACTTAAAGCGTCTCTGTTTTGATTTTCGGCCTTAAAGAGAAAAATAAATAAAAAGTAGTGGTAAATTATTATTATGAGTGTGCAACTGCTCGTGGCAAGTTATCCCTGCAACATATGCATATGCGAAATTTTCAACATAATTTGGCAACTCATGTGCAGTATTAATACCCAAAATAGTTCAACTCATACGAGTGTGGCGTTATGCAAATGCATTTTATAAATAGTATTTGCTACCTCAACATTAAAGGTGTTAAAATGCAATTTGTTTGCATAGTTTTGCAGTTCAAGAAGTGTCGACAAGTACTTGCCACTTGCCACTTGTGTTTATATTTATTTATATTTTCAAGTGCATTGTCTTATATTCAATTTGTTGTTGCTCTCATACACCGTTGTTGTTGTACGGATGTGTTGAAAGCGTTTGGTATTTGCGGAATTTTCCTATTTTATTTACTTTTATAGAAAACAATGGAATTTCCAGCAGTTCAAAGTTGCATGAAAGAGTAATGATGCAGACGCTTCCCGGTGAGATGCAGTGGTGGAGCTGCAAGGGAGGTTGGAAGAATGTGCATGGTATGTGAATAGAAGGTGCAACGCGAGCGCTGGGCGCAGGCGAGTAGAATGTGGCAGGTGTTAGGAGGTGAGGACGTGAGGACGTGAAAATAATAAAATTGCTGAAGTCACAAGAACAATTTAAAATTTATATGGCGAATAGAAATAGCGAAAATTATTAAATTAAAAAAATTAAAAATTAAATTTTTAGCGAATTATTGAAAAAAATAAAATAAAAAAATTTATAATACACATAAAAAATTAAAACGAAAAATGACGTAACAAACTGAGGAGTATAAAAAAGTTTAATTAGTATTATACAAAAAAAAAAATATTAAAAATTTAAATCGAAAATAAAAATTTGTTTCAAATTTATAAAAAGGAAAATTAAAGAAAAAATTTAACTGAAATTGATATAAAAAAATTAAGATAAAACAGAAAGAAATTAAAAAAATTTACCTAAACTCCTAAAGATTCGCGGATAATTTGTATATAAGTATAATGTCAAATTAAAAAAAAAACACTAACTAACAAAAAAAAATTTATTAAGTATAACAAAAGAATGAAAAAAAACGGAAAGCAGAAAATAAAAAAAAAAATATTATGTATGGATATTTAAAAAAGTATTAAAATATTGAAAGAAAAAAAGTAAACTAATATATAGGAACTGTATAAAATTAAAAATTTAAGGAAGAGATAAAAAAGTTTTTTACTAAATGAATTTTTAACTTGCAAATAAATAAACAAAGATTTACCAAAACGAAAAAGAAAAAGAAAGATGATCAAGAAAATTTAAAGGGCACAACTTTTAGTTAAAATGAAATTTAAATAAAACTAGAAATATGGCTAAAAATTCCTACAGCAAAATTAAAAGCATAGGTAACTAATAAAGTCAAAGCCAAATCTTGCTTATTTTCATAAAAAATTTTTTAATTAAAAATTAAAAATAAACAAACATGAAAAATAAAAATTAAAAGAAAATATAATAAAAGTTTAAAAAATAAGAGAAAAAATAAAAAAAAAATAGAAATAAGAGAGAGAAAACTGAAATATTTTTTTAAAAACTAAATTCAATGTATTAACAAACTTTAATTAAAATATTTTTTTTATTGTAACAATAAAAATATAAATTAGAAATTAAAAAAATAGATTAAATTAAAAAAATAAACCAAATTAAAACAAAATTAAAATATATTGTTGAAATGTAAAATTTATTTAAAAATTAATATTTAAATAATATAGCAAATGTCAAATAGGTAAACATAAATTTCTGTAATTAAACATTTTCTTTGGGTATAAAAGCTAAATGCATATAAATAAAAGTATAATATACAATTTGGGCAAAAATAGAGTTCATAAAAATTTTTTTTTTTTTTAATTCATTTATTGTTCATTTTAATTTTTATTATTTGTGCACTTGGAAAACTCTAAATTTATTTTTTATCTCTTAAAATTTAATATTAAAAAATTTAATTTTTTATCTCTCATTTTTAATTATTCTTAATTTAATTTAATTTAAATTCATTTTTATATGTTTGTCTTTTTTAATTTGAACTAGTAAAGCAACATTTTAAACAGAACTTAAAAGTTTTTCTTTAATATGCAGGTTATATAATATGCAAATTTACGCTTAAGTAAGACAGCTTAAATATGAAAATGATAAATGATAATGCTTTGATGAATGAGGGGAGAAAGCGCAAAATATGCTGCGTATGAAGTTAAAAAAAAAAAAAATAAAAAAAAAATGCAGTAAAAATTATTTATATATACAAACAAGCATAACAATGTTTATTTATATATAAGAGACTATGCGAAATGGTCAGCAGCCACCTCCGACGTCGCTGGACGTATAAGAAATAAAACTTGAAAGGAAATTTTTAATTGGAAAACTTTTATTAATTGCTGTCGCTTCTTGGCTGCCCATCGCTGCCACTTACTACATAGTTATGTAAAATATATTTGCTTTACACGCCAGTCAATATCGATGAAGCGTGGAATTTGCAAAAGATAGAAATCATTATGAAGCAATATATATGAATATAACAGGAGGCTTTTGACATTTACGCAGAAACAGTGAAAGAACAAATATAAAACAAAAACTAAAATTAAAAAAAAAAAAAATTAAAAATTAAAAATTAAAAAGAAATTTGAAAAAAGAAATATAAGAACATATAAAAAAGTTAATTAAATTAGAAATTAAAAAAATTCTTTTAAAATATTGGAAAAATTAAAAAAAATATCAATTGCTCGAATATTAAAGAAAAAATAAAAATTATTTCAAAAATAATAAAAAATTAAAAATAGTATTTAAAAAATATTTCAAAATTTAAAAACGAAAAAAATATGATGAATCATAAAAAATACCAGAGGAAAAATTATGAAATGAATGCAGAAAATATTCAAAAGTATACAAATGCCCTAAAGGGGCTCAAAATGTGCCCCAAATACATATATAAATAAATAAAAACGATGAAATTCCTCCAAATACTCGCTAAAAAGTGCAAAAATATTGTCGTCGTTTGCGAAATATTGCCTGTCATCAATATTGCCACAAAGTGTTGCATACTCTTTAGAGCGGGTCACACAGAGTGTGTGTAACACTCATACACATATGTAAAAACGGAAAGTGCACTCACACATATACATATATGTTTTTTTTTTTATTTATCCATATATCCTGCCTTACGGAGAGCCATTTGTAATCCTAAAAATATGCCAATTTTTCAAACTACACTCATGGATTCACACAATAGGTGGGTTGGTGTGGGTGGCTGAGTAAGATACAGGGTGGAGGTATAGAGGTGAAACACAGCGTTTTCGGAAAATAATAAACCAGTTTTTGTTTACTGAATTTTAATAATTTGTAAAGAAATTAAAAATGGTGGAATAATAATAATTATAAAAGAATTTTTTTTAACTAATTTCAATTTCGATAAGAAAATTTTTTTAAACAAAAAATTTTAAATATAAAAAAATTGGAAATAAAAAAGAAAAAAATAATACATACATGAAAATTTTTAAATATTTAACAATTTGAAATGAAACATTTTAATTGATAACCGTATTTTTTCATAAAAAAAAAATTAATAAACATAAGTTAATTAATCAATTTTATTTTTAAATCACAACTCTAAATTCAAAATTAATCTTTCGTTTTTTATTGGATTGGATCAATAACTATTAAAATTTATTGTTTGAAATGTTTTCGCAAACTAAAGCTTTGTATACAAAAAATAATAATTTATAGTATTTTGAGTAGAAAATTTTAATTAATTAATTACTTGGATTTGCAATTTTTTTAAATAAATTTTATAAACCACGATTTATTACGGTAACGGAAACTCAAATTTTAGAACTTAAAATCAAATCGCAAATATATTTCTGTAGTACGTTTCAAAAACTAATTAAAAAATTATAATTTAAAAAGTAAAAAGTAAGTAAAAAAAAATAGTTTGAATTGATCAAAAAAAAAGACACAAAAGAAGGGTATAATAAGCAGGAACCAAAATAAAATATTAAATGGAAATAAATATACTTAAATAAAATTTTGAAGACACTAAAATTTTTTATTTTAATTAATTAAATTTAAAATATTTAATTTTTTTCTTAACTTTTAACTATTCTTTAGAAATCAATGAAAAAAAGTAGATACATTGGATTTTAAAAATACAACATTAACATATTTTTTTTTATTTATTGTAATATAAAATATAAATGTATAAAACATAATTTTGCTATTCAAAAACACAAAGTTTCAAAAATTGCGTAATACGTTTTTTTTTTCAAATAGAATTTTTTTAAATGCAAATGTTAGTTAATAATTTATTACGGAATTTTCAAATTTTCAAATATTTTTTTCAAGCAGATAATTTAAAATTTTCGAAGTTTTAAATTTTCGCACTTTCCAAAATTTGTATTGGAAAATTAAATACGCCCCACGGTGCCGCCAGTCATCATTCTTAATACCAACTGCCCGCAGCTCCAAAGTGCGGCGATAAAAGTAAGCGTTAGGTTACAAATTAAATCAATAAATTTCGCTAGCATATCTTTGGGCGCCAAATGGCATTTTTTGGCAGCCGACCAGCCAATACGAAAGTGATTTGAGTGCATGAGCAATAAGTAAAGGCCAATTGTGGTGGCGAGTTCAGCGCAGTTCAGGCGAGTGCGAGCGAGCTGCAAAAATCGAAGAGGTAAAATAAAGCCAGAAAATTAAAAGGAAAGAAACATAGAAAAATAGAACAGTAGAATAACTAGAACCGAGTAATAAAAATGGTAGGAAAATCCAGTCAATAAATGCGACATGGCGCATGCAAAAACCCATAAACGTCGAAGGGAATGGATATTTGACGGTGCAGCGGCTGTGACAATAGTGCGCCCAAAACTATGCAATATTTAGTGTGTCTGAGTTTCAGCATTTTCAGAGGCCCTGTTGCTTGTCCGAAAATATTCCCTTTGTGCTAAGTGAAAATTAAAAGAGTCGAATGTTGAAATCGCTTTACTATTTGCTGCAATCATTTTATAGCATACTTTTCGGCACACAAGCCCGTTAAGAGTCACAAAAACGTATTTATGCATATGCATTAGAACTCAGCGAAGTGTAGCGAAATCGTCACAATTTTATACAACTACAACAACACTTTAACGCCACCGTGAAATCGCTTTATCGCTTGCTACCGAGAGCAGTTTGGATTTTTATATTTTGTGCATTTTATTTGTATGTGTGTGAGTTTCTACAAATAATTCCATTTTGATTTCACTGCGATTTCAATGGAATTTTTATTGATGTTAAGCAAAGTGAAATTTCTGTTAACCATCAGTAGAAAAATATTACGTAGCGGCATTTGGCGCCTTTGTGTATGCAACGAATTTAATTTATTGGACAATTAAGAACGATAAATGGCAAATCAATGAACTGTAAGTGTTTAGATTCAGGAGAAGAGATAGTAAAAAAGCTTTTGTAGCATTGCTGTGTAGTCATAGTTTAATTGTAGGAACATTAGGGTGCGTTAATATTGTTGGAAATGAGTTGTTTATAAAATTAATAGATGGATGTCCTCGAAATTAAAGGTCTACCATCTATTAACTCTAAGAGATAAAAACTTGGGGTTTGAGACTCAAATTAGAAATATAGGAAAAATTAAAATGAAAGTGGGCAGATTTTTATTCATATATTGTGAAAGAGTACTTTTTGAAATATCCAGTATGGATCTTGAATGTAGACGGCTTACTGTGTAAATAATCTTTTGAGGAAATTTCTTCGAAAATCATATTTCGAATCATATTTTTAATTTCTAACTAGACGAAACGAGTGGCTTTCCACAACTCATCAAAAAGATTAGGTTATACATTTTGTGGATCGACTAATTTAAGTCTTCTCGGGCAGAAGGTGAACCGAGCAGTAAGCAGTATGCACACTGAGTCACTATCTAGCACCAACTAGACACATATTCGATCTAGTTCGATAAGCTACTATTGATTTAAATAATAAGTATTAAATTAGCATACTTTTAAGCGCCGTCACATTGAAAAGTATTCGTAATACTTTCGCTCTGAATTTTTTTGAGTACCACGTGCTATATGCTCGGAAAACTACATCGCGGATCACCGTAACTGAGAAGTTGAATGCGTGACTATTGCACGCTGGGTCGAGAGTTCAAATTCTAATTGCGGCAAAATACAAAAAGGGCGGTTGCTCGTAAGCAGACCTACGTGCATATTACTGATATGAAAAGTTTATTTTAAATGCGAAAGACATTCGAAAGTTACTTCCAATGTATTAATGATGTGGAGAAGCTTATCATTCAAAAATTGCTCGAAATTATCTTGAAAATATTTCGACCAGAAGCAACTGTTTGTATACCAAATATTACTGAGGAAGCTCGGTTAAACAGCTGGCAGAGTTTTAGGGACAATTGTATGCATAAAAATGAATTTTATTCAATCTAACCTAACTTTTTTATATTAGTATATGGTTGTACAGAGCTGTATATTAATAAATATGAAAGATATCCAATACTCTGAGCTATTCCAAGCTGCTTTAATAGCATCGAACTCCCCTTTATTTACATTTTTACACAATATTATAAAAACTATAGTCTACATTCAGGCGCCACAATTTTAAAATTAACCTAAAACTTCATCGTTTAGAATTCTTTGCTTACGGCTTGTTAAATGTTTGAAATATCAATTAAATTTCACTGCAGTAAACATTATTTGTGCAAAAATCTGCTTCATATTCATTAAATCTCTTGCAGCGCCCACAAATTCAATCAATTTCGACCATTATCCACTCTGCAATTAAAGTTCAATTATATTGCGACTTATACACATTTTTTTCTTACTGACTTCATTATGTTATTAATTAATCTCTTTAAAAGAAAATATAGCTGGTCCTGCAAGCAAACGGTATTTTACACTGTAGCGGCGAGCAGAGGAGGAGGGACTGGCGACAAGCGCCAATCAAATTCTTATTACTGTTCATTATAGAAAAATTGGTGTCACTTATAGAAAATGTCACTCGACAATGGAGATTGTTTGCTTGAGACTCGGTTGAAACTAAGCAAATGCACACATATATACATACAAACACACGTCGTTCGCATGATTATCCTTAAGGCATATAATAACTTTATCCTCAACTCAACGCGCATACAAACACACAGACACCCGTTTGCCGGCTGTTACTTCAGTTGACCGCCTGCGAGACACCCACTTGTCATGCGCGGTAAAAAAAAAGTACGGTTAGTAAAGTGTATATATATAAATAACTTTTTGTTGGTGTGGGTGAGCGAACTTTGCTGGCTTTCCCACTCATTTGTTGCGTTTAATTAAAAAGTTTAAAGTAATTAAGTGTTATGGCTACCAGCTGGAAGTACGTAGTGTTCTTGTATATATTTGTGTATGTGTGTGTGATTGCTGTAGTTATGTGTAGCGGTTCATGGCAGCCATATTGTCAACGGTACTAGTCGGCCACTGCGTTTGATAAGTTGACAGCACAAAATGATTTTCAATATACGTTTGTTGTTGTTTATGATGTTGTTGTACTACTTTACTATTGACATAGAAACACTTTGGAAATTTAGCTTGAAATTTAGATACTTTAAAAGGAATTCGATTCTACCGTAGTGAAGTCTGGTAGAACACTGATAACGCTGTTGGGTTTATTGGAAAACTGATCAAATGGCTCTAGAAGAATCATTTGCTTCCATTTTTACGAGAAATGTGTGAACCTAACTGTACTGAAGAGCAACTTTAGCAGAATACCCCTCCCCAAAAAGCAGAAATTGGAGATCTACTTACTCCTACTACTACTTCCATATTCCCCTGTACTTATCGGAGAATCGATTGTAGTAGAAACAGCGATGAACTAGGTAAGATATAATTATTGTTGTTGTATTGACGAATGCTTGCGCTAAGGCAGTCTTTGGTCAGATGGCAGCTGACAAACGTAAGTCAAATAGAAGTCAAATTGATGTCAGATGGCAGCTGTCAAATGGACGTCGGATAGTAACTGTCAAACGTAAGTCAAATGGATTTCAAATGGATGTCAGATGGCACCTGTAAAGAAGATGAGGGATCATAGTTGTCTAATGGATATTAGATGGTTGTCAGATGGTAGCTGTCAACCGGACGTCGGATAGTAACTGTCAAACGAATGTCAAGTGATAGTTGTCTAACGGATGTCAGATGGTAGTTGCTTAAACGGATCGGCTTAATAGTAGCCGACTTTTAGATGCTTATGAAGAGCAAATTGGACATACGATCAGAAAGCTGGTAGTATATTCAAAACATTTTGGAATCTAAATAAGTGAAAATAAAACTTTCCACCACGAGTATTATTTGGACTTTGATAAACCCCAAGTAGATGGGATATTTTAGAAATGGTATCATTACCATATTTGGTCGTTGCTGACTGACTGTGGAAAGATGAGTTAGTAACTATTATCTGTTTTTTGTGGAGCTTAAAAGCGAGCCACTTAAGGGTCTACCAGATGAGTTCCACAGCCCAACTCAGCCTATGTTGCGCAGAGGAACAGGTTTCGAAATCAACTCGATATAATCAATAAACGAACTTGTCTCAGAGACTCAGTTCCTGTAGACCGTTCAAATGAAATTACCTGAGGAAACGCCTATCTAAAAGAACCTCACTGGACTAACAGCTTCGAATGTCTGGCAGTACTGAGTGACGAGCATCTAGGAATCCAATTCTGTATCGATGTTGATTGACGATCCGGTCGTTTCTGGTTCTAGTCTAAGCTTGGCGCTGCCCGATGGCACTTTAAAGCATTTGCTTATTCGAGGCGGAAGATGTTACAAAATGCATACCTAGAATTTCTTGCCGGTTCGAACTTTTCATTTGTACAATATTTTTGTAAAAAGGGGCAGGAAGTCAGTTATGCAAAACTTTATAATTGAATTTTACACAGTTACAAGTTGCTGCTGGCGATACTCATTCAATATTGGCTGACAAACGAAGTAATATTTCGACGAACATATTTCAATGCAACTATTTATATAATGTGAGTATGTATTTATAAATCACATTTATATTTGTACAGACTGCGCAAGCCCTGAAGCGCGCATTAGATATTTATAATTGTGTATATCTTGACAATTGTGTAATCTTGAATTGCGTTGACAGTAAATTGACAGTTTAAGTGTTGAAAATTAATTTGAGTTCTACTTAGGCAGCAAATTTTTAAAACTGTACATATGTATTTGTGCTTTGATGCGACGGCCGCGGGGCTTATGCTACATTGAAAAGGTAAATATCGTTTTTGGGAGGAATGGTTGATAAAATTGTATCTTAGATGAGTCAATAGAGGCAGTAGAGAATTGACAGCAAGTCGTTTAAGATGAGGTGGTAAAAATTTATTATTTTTAATTGCAATAAATTGTGACAGAAAATGTTTTGTGCATTGATTTTGTGGAAGGAATTTTAGGGCCATTAGGAAGTGTTAAGAAATTTAATTTCTATGTCAGCAACATTTTTGAGGAAGCAACATTTGTCCTATACATATTAAAAACGAAGCACAACGTCATTATGTTTGGTCTAAAGCCAGGCTAGTGTCGGTTCCAAAACACTTTTTGCAGTCTCTCAAACGGCTGAAGAGTAGGGATCTAACATAAAACACTCGATTATCACACCAGCAACATTGAAGTTGCTCACGGATAGGTTACTTGGGACCAACCTTTATTAGTTCAAGGAACTTGAAGTGCTGAAAGGTTTCAGAGTTTCTCAGAGAACTTAATACTCTTAATAAAACTAAAAATTCTTCGGATATAAAAGGCAGGACATCCTGTAATCCACCAATGCGCAGAGAAATCATATTACTTGAATAGAATAAAACTATGAGTCGATTTGTTGAGAATAGAAAGCTTTGAAAATTTCAAGAAGCTTTTATATAAATATAAATACTCTCTATGAAAAAAATTTAGTAGACTACAACTATTATGTGTCATAAATAGTAACTTGGGTCCTAAAACTTTAATAAGTTTAAGGGGTATGCGGAGCTAAGAGCTTTCAGGGTTCTTATCAGTTTCTAGGTAAGCACTTGAGCCGGGAGCAAACTGATTTTTTTATTTAGGTGGTGTTCTATATAAGATGTCCTTGAGACATTCGGTCAACATTAGTAGTTCGATTCCCGGGTATGTCTGAAGTAAATGTCCTTCTGTACTCTTTTCATGTATTGCCGGCTAGAGATTTTGTTGTGACTCGGTGTTCTGATTGTAATCGCGGTAATGAGCGTGCGACTGTAGGAGGAATGGAGATACTAGTGATTCTCAATTAAATGACCACTTCTGGGTGGAACTGGGTGGAACTTTGAATAAGAATTTTTTTTTGGAATAAAAGTACTCGGGAACACTTGCAACCTGATTTATAAATGAAAACATTTCTAAGGTTGCGCAATTTTTTCCGCACGGACATCTGACTACATGAGAATTACTAAATTAAGATTAGTTTGCAGTACACAACACAATAGAGCTTCTACACTCGAGCTCTCTGCTTAGCTCACACTCGAATCTCGCTAGCCACATTGTTTATTGTACAATCACTTCATAACTCATTTCACTTCATGCGCTTTACTATCTTTTAATGATACTGTAAAACTTAACCACTATATTTACAAGTTTAAAACCACTACAAATGAATTCAATCAAAAACTTTCAATAACTTCCTGTGAACTGAGTTTTTCTTAGAACCGCGCACATACATCGCCTGGACGCCTGCTCGCTTCAGCTCAACTGATTGTTCTTTTATTGTATCTACAGCAATGAAAAGTCTCAGAAGCCAGCGCTAACTACAAAGAGGCAGCCACAGTTGCTTGCCACTTCATAACTGCATAAACTTATATACTTAAGCAACCTTTAACCCCCCCCCAAAAAAAAAAAGTTGAGAAGTAACTCTCGACATTTCGCAATTAAAGCACGCGACTGTGCGCTCGGTTGGTGGCGTGTACGGCAGCAAGCTTAAAACAGGCCAAGCGAGGTACACATGCCGCACGGGTGATGAAAATGAAAATAATAATAAAATTATTAAAACTCATAATTAAATTTGAGCAAAGTTTGAGTTTTTGTGGCATCAAAAGCGCACCAAAACAATTAAGTGTATTCCCAAGTGTATGCAAAGCAGGTGAGTTTAGAGCGCGGCAGCCGACAGCGCGTTTTAGCAAACACGAATGCGGCTGAAGAGCATGGATATTTGCGGTTTGCCGGGTTGGGCGGTACTCAAGTGCTAGGTTGTATGTATATCGTGGGCGTACTGTCTTAATTACAAAACTGTTGACCTTATTTATAGATTAATGAAGTATTAGTAAATAAGCGGCGTTTTGCCGCAGGTGGCAGGAAGTGTGTTGGGCGTTGTTTATGTGTCGGAGTTTTGCTGCTTTATTGACTGTTGGTTTCTTGCGCAAAGTTTACTAACATCGCGAGTATTTACACACCGATTTTGTAAAGAAATTGCGTAAAGATTCGAATTATTTTATGCTGTGCACCAAACAGATTTGATATCTATGGTCCGCTTGATAAGCCTGCAGAGTTTTACGAAACGTAAACCAGCGAGAAAAATATTTAATGCAAACTTTTTTACTTTTAAGCATAAATTTTCTTGAGACACAAATTGTAAACCAGTTGAGAATTATAAAAAAATAAAAAAAATTGTGATTTTTCTAGCTTTGTTATCTTGAAACTCACCATCTGCGTAGAGCCAATAACCGGTTCCACACCAAACTAGAAAAACCGACCGCTTCTAAATATTCCGGCCTATGTAGTCACTTAGCTTATATGGGGTCATGATCTACATTTTCTCAAAATCATATCGAAAATGTTTTTTACTTCTACAATAAACAGCCGTTATACGCCGAATATCTTGACAATACTGGCCAAAGAGCAGAACTGAAACGAAATTGTCAAATCCATAGATGGAAATTCAGGAGGAAGATCTCGGTCGGATATAATATATGAAGCAGCTTTAGAGGAGCTTTAGACTTGTTAGGTCCATGATAGGAAACCGTAGATAGATGGAAATTCAGGAAGGAAGATGTCGGCCGGACATAACCTATAAAGCAGCGGGAAGGGAGCTTCAGACTTGCTAAGTCCATGATAGGAAACCGTATAACAAGACGTCTTTTGTTGTGCCCCAAATCCCTTGAAAAGTAGGAGGTCTTGTATAGCGTACAAGACCACTATGAAAATAATGTGCTTTGTAAGCAGTATGTTTTTGTTGTTGTGGAGAAATATTTTTGGCGAATGATGCTTGGGTTACAGTTTTTGACCGCAGAGTCAGTCCGCTCAGAAAGACGGACCGCAAATAACAGCTCGAATTTAAAGTTGTTGTTGTAGCAAAAGCTCCTGAAGGGGATTCTGATATTGTTGTTGTAGAAGAGCTTTAGAAATGGATTGTTATGCTGCTGTAGAGTTTAAGATGGACTGCCGGTGAAAATCTGTTCATTTGCTGTTTAATCACTCCCTTTCCATTGAGAGTGCAGCACCTCCTTAAGCTTCGCGAAGCGCTTTGCATACAGTTATTACTACTGCAATTGCAACAAAAAGTTAAAAAAATCTTTAAACCATGTGCTCACCTTACAAAGCTTCGAAAATTTCACACATGTCCACAACAATAAAAACAACAACGCTCAATCAATACAACCAGCTGTTCGTTCGAAGCCGCTTACTGATTAATTAAAGAATTCCGAAAGCACATACATAACGCTCATTTACATTCCAATTCCAATACAGATTTACATAACATAAGTTAAAGAAGATCCTTTCAACATCTGCCAACTTAAATAAATAATTACATAAGTTACTGCATATTTATTGCAATTAAAAATAAAATCCAACACAGTGCAAGTGTAAATAAAATAAAAACGTAATTTGCAATGAAATGCAGCAAATAACGGCGCGAACACAAAAAAACGGGCAGCAGCAACAACAATATACACTGTACAATTACAACACGGCAAGTGCTGGCAGTAAAGCTGCAGAAAAGTAAATTGCAAATTGTATGCAAAACACTTGAAAAATAAAGCACGTGAGCCAGCAGCAAAGGAAGTTCAGGCAATTTGCGCGCCGGCAAGGCAGGCGGCAGCTAAATAAGTTGAGTAGCGCCGCGGTGGCAAGGTAAGTCGTATGATAGCAACGGCAAGTAAAGCCCTGCCACAGATCTCAACTAAATGAACGGCTGCTATTCTTTTTGCGCTAACGGTGAACGATATTTACATATTTGGTTATATGCTATAGAGAGAGAGAGAGAGCGAGAGAATTGCCTGCTCGCTTACTTGCGCGCATACTTGCAGCTGCTACAACAGTGCATATATTTATATGAAATACCTTGCATTATATTGTTTAATATTTACAGCTACCTATTTATATGCAGTGATGCATTTTGTTTTATATGAAGTATTTACAAAAATGTGGCAGTAATTGCTATGGCATTTCTTATGCGCACTACTGCTTGAACACTTGCCGCTATTTTGTGCAAATGGCATTGTTTGCATAATACCGACTTATAAATAGCATTAAGCGTGAACTTGTTGTATTGTCAGTCAAATAGTTTTTAGTGACGCTGCTGCAGCTTTAGTTGCTTGTGTTGCATGCTAAACTGATAAGTTTCTAAAAAGTTGAGAAATATATATAATATAAGATTCGAGCGTTTGCAAATCTATATTTAAATTTAATGCGACTATTACTATATTCGTGCGGCTTGCCACGAGATGGCGTAACTTGATTGTTATTCCATTATTCCAATGGGAAGCTACTTTACTTGCGCATCTTTTTCGGTGGCCTGAATGGAGTCTCTCTCTTTTACAAGGAGTTTTTGTTGGTAGTTTGTGCTGAACATGCTCTAGCTGAACGAATGCTTCAAAAGTGGTTCACACGATGGTGATTTTGTGCAAAGTGGTGGATTTGGCTTGGAAGGTGAAGTACATCCCGGGTTGCCAAAAAGGTTTGAGGATGAGACACTGGAAGCATTACTCGATGAAGCTTGTTGCCAAGCACAAGAAGATACAAGAAGGACTCGCGGAATCTTTGGAAGTCAATCAGGCAGCCATTTCAAAACGTTTAAAAGCAGCCGGACACATTCAAAAGCAAGGAAATTGGGTGCCATATGAATTCAAGCCAAGAGACGTTGAGAGACGATTTTGCATGTCAGAAACGCTGCTTGAACGCTACAATAAGAAGTCGAAACGGATTGTGACATGTGATGAAGAATGGATCCATTATGACAACATTAAATCCAAACTAGTGGAAGTGAAGGCTCGCCAACCAGTCAAGTGAAGGGCAAAGCCGAATATTCATGATGCCAAAGTGATTGGCTTTGTATATTGTGTATGAGATGAGATGGGGGTGCTGTATTATAAGCTTCTAAAGGCGGGTTAAACCATTACTGAGGAACGCCACCGACAACAATTAGTCAAATTGAAGTGAGCGATTTTCGAACAACGTCGAAAAACGCCGCCGGAATTCGCGACTAGGCACGAGGCAATCTTTTTCCAACATGACAACGCTCAGCCTCATGTTGCAAGACCGGTTGAAAACTATTTGGAAAACAGCGGTCGGGAAGTTTTGCCTTATCCGCCTTATAGCCCAGACTGTGCCCCCTCTGACTACTATTTGTTCCGGTCGCTGCCGTAGCAGGGAAAAAATCCATAAAAGAGGGGAGAAGGAATTTAATGGCCACACTACTCACGTAGGATGGCGATCTCTATATGGCGCGAAGGCATTTTAAACCCCTCTTATGGCCTAAAAATAAAAAAAAATTTTTTAATGAAATAGTTTAGAAGCCAATAATTTAAGCTTTACATATATACCCCGAAATTGTATGTTATTGAAATAACAAATTTATCAAAAAAAGTTTCCTCAAACAACAAAAATAAAAACAGCATTCATTTGTGCGCGGCGCAAGCCTTTTCATTAGCGACAAAAAGATGTTGTACTTTGAATAGACTACTCAATACTCATAAACGATATTCACAGAAGAATCGGCTTCCCTTTCTCAATGCTATTGACATGTCTTTCCTATTTAGAAATCAAAGCGATTGTGTGTGCTCACTTATCCTTCCGTCATAATCGCCTCTACACTGTCGCTGACATAATCGCCGCTCAAAAAGCATACAACTTAATACAAAAAGCGAAACACAAAAAGGAACAAACAAATTCGAACAACAGCAGTTGGCTGACAACTGCTCCAGCAAAAGCTTACAAACAAAGCCAGGCAAATGAATGTGCGAAGGAAAGTAAAATTGGCGCTCAGTTGAGTTCGAAGCGCTTTGTGTGAAATATAGTAAACGTGTCATAAGCAGAAAATATTTATAAGGCAACTAAATGAGCTTGAAGTAAAATGTTTTGGAAGGTGGTATTGCGCTGAAACTCTGAGCATAGTGCGTCTATTGTTGTTAGGGAGCAAAGAAGATTGAATTCAAAGCAAAGTCTGGCTAAAGCTCTTAATCGAAGCTCTTATCTGGTCCGTAGTCTGTGGATTAAGAAAAATGTCAGGCCTAGATTTCTTTTCCACTCTTGAAGACGATTAAGCAAAAAAGTTTAAGAAACTGTGTGATTTCGGCTACGAGATAGAGCGACTTTCGTCTCAGGATCTATAGTAAGAACTTGTTTAAAAGTAAATAAATAGGTTCCATTAAAAATAAATCCACTATTTTCCAATAGATGGCTTTAGTAATCCGTATCTCGCGTTGTATAAGCGCGATCCGGCTTAGAAAGCCGGACACTATCTTATCCGCTTTCCAGCATTAGGAAGATAAGATTTCGTATTAAAAAGGTCCTTGGAGAGTTTTGTGATTACTAAACTCAGTATTTTGTGAGCACATGTCAAAGATGGACACCAGCAATGAAAAAATACATCGTCTTTTACAGTTTTTCTTCGATGAAGGCGAAAACGCAAGCCAGGTGGCTGGAAATGTGCATAGTGTTTATGGTCCTGATACAGTAACAGCCCATAAGGCACAATTTTGGTTTCGTCAATTCCCTTCCGGTAATTCTGATGTCAAAAATGTGCCAAGCTCGGGAAGGCCAATTTTCGAAAATATCGATAAAATAATGGAAATCGTCGAGTTCGACTGTCACGTAAGCACAACTTCGATTGCTCAAGAGCTAAACATTGCGCGAAAACACGTTTGGAACCATTTAAATAAAACGGGATACAAAAAGAAGCTCAATATATGGACGCCACACGAATTAAAGTAAAAAACTTCCTGGACCGAGCGTCCAATTGCAAATCGCAGTTGAATTGTAACAAAATCGAACCATTTATGAAGTGGATGGTTACTGTTAATGAAAAGTGGGTCACTTACGACAACGTCACGCGAAAAGGGTCGGAGTTGAATCACGGTGAACCATCGCAAATGGTGGCCAAGCCAGGGTTGACGGTTATGAAGGTTTTGCTATGTGTTTGGTTAAATTGGCAGAGAATCATATACTATGAGTTTCTTTCCTACGACCAAACTCTTAATTCGGACCTGTTCTGTCAACAATGTCGACCATTCGAAGGAAGCAACAGGAGAGGAATTGTATTATATCAGGACTACGCTAGGTCACACACATCGATAGTAACTCGTCCAAAGCTCCGGGAGCTTGGTTGAAAGGTTCTTATGCATTTACCTTATAGTCTGGACTTGGCAGCAAATGATTACTAGCGGTTTCTGTCTATGGCGAGTGAAAAATTCGCAGAATCTTGTGAAAGTCCCAGTCCCAGTATTTTTACCGATAGGAACTAGGATTTCTATGAGAGTGGCATTTTGAAATTACCTTCAAAATGGCAACAAGATATCGAGGAAAACGGTGCAGATGCGACCGAAATCTACTATGCTATGTAAAACTATGCTAAGTAAAATATTCAATTTAATGCAAAAATAATGGATTTCTTTTTATTAGATCTTACAAGCCGCTTTTAATAGAAATTGTATGGGAAGGATCGTAACTCAAGAGCCTCATAAATATAAAATTTCCCTGAGGTCGGTTGATATTCAAAATTTTGAAAAGCACAATAAGAAATAGTGATAACCTCACTAGCCTCGTGAACTGCAGTAGATGTAGTGATAGCTATTGCAAAGTGCTCTCCACTAGAGAAGACGATTTCGGTTAAACCTCGTCAGCAAGCTTATCAGCCATTGGGAGTTATCTAAAGGTTTTTCTAACCACTAAAATAGAACAGTTCATTGGGTACCAGAGCAGACGCTTACGTCTTTAATAGAGGTAAATTGCTAGAACAGTGGGTGTTGTAGTTACTAATTATCCCCTATATCGAGTTGAAGCAAAGTTTGCAGCAGTAAATTTCACTTCGCTTCTTCACTTCTGCGCTTACCACTCAGCTTAACTAAAGTAGGTCCCCATTTGTATATGTCCCACCCTGTTCGAACCCGCTAAAAGCCACCATCATATGAGTGCAAACTTCTCGCTCATCTAAATATTTCTTAAACCAATTTTGCGCAAATTTGCATCGCTAACTCCGCCACTCCTGCGCTTATGTAATTTATTATTTTTGCGCTGCAATTTTCTGCTCGTTGAAGAAACGCTCCCAACTGGAAATTGCTGCGGTAATTACCTTTGCTGCTTCCGATATGCTGAGACAAGCGCATATTTCCCGTTTACTGTCACTATGCACTTCCTCTAAAAGCCTTTCCGATACTTCTTTTAAATTACCAACAACAACCGCAATGCTGTTACTGTCATCTTTCTTATTTTTAAAGTAGGTAGGACTTTTTATTGGCTTTCCGTATTTGTTACCTTGACGGCAGTGCAACGTAGCTTTATTTATTTATTTTTATTCGACTGAGATTGAGTGGAGCTTGACAGCATTTCTCATGACGAAGCCATGTCATATAAGCAGACTGCATGTGACTTCAAATGAGGTTGTGGTGTCTAGGGTGCTCCGAAGTATAAGTACCTTAGAGGGTGGGACGCGCAACCCTTTTGGTTTGCCTGTTTACTCCTTCGCGTTGGTGGCTCGTTTTAAAATGTCAATTTATTGACATTTATGCTGGCGTAAATAAGTGCGGGGAATTTCATTAGAGCGCGCTACCGGCGCTGCAGATGACGTGGCTGGTTGAATCTAGATTGGAGGTTAACAGTGACACGTTAGAGCATGTCGAAGAGCTTGAGTACGTAGTGAATGCGTCTAGTAGGTAATCATTTTAGTGCCTTATCCTTTGTAGAACAGTTTAGGTAAGGGGGAAAGGTTTGGGCTACGCCGACCCTTTGCCACAGTACTTTGGACCCTTAATGCGTGTTATCGACTAAAATATTTCTAAGCAAAGCATACAGGAAATGCAAAATGCAAATTTCAAATTAGTAGAAAATATTTTGTCCTCCACATCTAGAGTATTTTTTGTACAAATTTTATCATAAACCTAATGAGAACTCTAAGAGACATGTGTTGTGTGAGAAAAGCTTAGCATTGTATTGTGAGCAATTGAGTTATATTGAGTAGTCTTGATATATTATTCGAAATTATTCTCCAAGGAATAAGATGCCCTAAGTGAATGCTACTGGTTGTTCCTAGGATTGAATCCAGTATGAGATAGAATACAGTTATAAAAGATAATGCTTTTACTAGTGATCGCTCCTCGACGGTCAAAGTGGAAGTTTCAAGTGTGCTTTTGGTATGAAAAAACTCCTCTCAGAACTTATTAGCCGTTCAGAGGAATTGAAACTTTCAGTGCCTTTCACCTTATCGGTTACAAATAAGACCCACCCTACACAAAAGCTGAAAAATTCAGCTGAACATCTTGCAAAGTAAGCGAGTGATATTATCTTATGCTAAAATCTAAGAGGTTTCGGCTCTTCTCTTTATGAGAGACTTCGAAGGGGACAACTCGCTTTTGTCTCTATATAAGAATTTGAAGAGAACAATGTGCTCTTGCAGCATTTAGGTGTACATATGTATAAAAGAGGTGAGAATTGCAGGCGGCTTTAAAGAAAATAAATACAAAGCCATTTTTCTAACCAAAATATTAACATTCCTTCATAAAATAAAAGATGCAAATGAGATATCAAAAAAAATAAAAAATAAATATATATACAGCGGAAAAAAATTTATTTCCTGCCCTACCTAAAATTGCAGCAGGATACGAAATCTCAAATATATTCAAACTATTCTACACACAAATACATAGGTTTTCCAATACAAAAATAATTAAAAATTAAAAATACTCAATAATTCCAATCAAAATTCCATTCACTTCATCAGTGGCATATTAAGTACAATGAAATGTGAAAATTGTGACCATATTCACAAAATATTCATAGCCAACAGTGCAATCAGTGGTTGCACTAACCACAAATAAATAAAAATAATCGATAACATTATAATAATAACAAAATTCTCAGCTCCGATACATTTTATACTGCATTACAATAATGCAACATTATAAATTATACTTGCATACCAATTCACAAATTTTGTCTACTTGATATTTGCAATTTGCCAAAGCAATCAAGTGACAATCAAAAATAGCCAGATCGTAGCAACTTGTGAGGGGCAAGCAATATAGACTACACAAGAGAGATAGTCGCAGTACACAGCAGTCAAGAGAATGAGCAATAATGTGTTGCTGCGTACTACAGAATACCGTAACCACAGCATTTGTATGCAAAAGCCAAACTGAAATTACTCTAGTACGTATACTAAATGCAAGCAGTGTAGCGCACACAGGGTGTGCAAGAGTATGGAATACTAACAAAAAAAAATAGATTATGCTCACAAACTTGGGTTATTTAAATCACGAGAAGAGAATAATTTGGTAAGCGGAGTCAAGGAATGTAGTAGTAAAGCGTAGCTGAGGAGAAGGAGTAAAAATTAAATCAAAATTGAAGAACACAAGGAAGGAGCGAAATAAGAAAGAAAGCTATTCAAATATAAAAGGGCGCCTTACTTCAATAATGGTAAAACGGGGCAGTACACTATAATTTTGTATATAAAAGTAATGTTTGCCGATTAACCTTTTAAAGTTCCAAGCATTTTTGTGCAATTTTGGTAGGTAAAGCCAGGTAAAAAAGAACTTTTGCTGAGATATCGAAACCTTACTCAAACTCGTCATACTTAAGCGAATTTCCAATTCAGTTGTACTTCGCGAAATATTCTACTTGAAAGAAGGGCTGCACGTATATATTACCTTAGCTATTATTGTATAACATAGAATTTATAAGAGTGGATCCACTACATTCACAAATTTTTGTTTAATAGGAACACTTAACACTGCCTATAAGACGCATAACTAATTACTTTATGAAAGTTGAGATACTGACCGAACTCGTCTGAAAGTAAACGATTCGATGTTGGGTTGGAGGCACTCGTGCGTGGTTTGTTGGTGGGTGTAGGTTAAGGAACACCTTTATATAGTATGGATCAGTAGGTTTATCTTTCTTCTTCTTTCCGAAAAAGCATTTCTTTTCCCTAAAGTATTCTTGTGCTTGAGGTCTTCAGATTAACTACTCAGATTAATATTTTTTCATAGTTGGACATTGACAAACTGGTATTTTCTGCTCTCTTCTTCTTTAAATCTAAAATGCACTTGACAAATACTGTTAGTTGCAGGTCTTAATACTGCATAAATCTCTGAAAACCACTTAAGGTTAACAATAATATGAACAAATATGTATAACATAAATATATGAATATGAGAGTCTAATGAGATCTATTAGTTGATTTCTGCCCTGGTTAATTCACCCAATTAAGGTTCCCAATCTTCCTAAATGGGTCAGAATGCATTAAATTGAATCACTTCTTCGTTAATGTAATCTATATAATGTCAATTTTACCTATTTATTTGTCGTGTTGTTGTTTCATATTGCTTTAGAAATATTTTTACCTTCATTTTTGCGAGGCACCCTGTGTTTTACAAATATTATTTGAATATGCCTTTCACAAGCGTGTCATTTCATTAGATACTGTAATTTTGCCAAATAACATGCTACTCTACAACGTGCAATAACAAAAACAACAACAAACATTGTACATAATAGCTTAACAATAGCAATAAGAACAACGGCAACAATACAATAGGAAATAATGATCGGGATAATATTAACAATAATAACAGTAACCCAAAGAAGCAGATAGCTACAGAGACAAATCTAGATATCTATGCATAGAAATATATATATGTCGTTGCGTGTGACTGCTTATGACTGCGTTTGTGTTGTTGTAATTGCAACAACCCGCTCAAAGGCAAGCCGAGTGCTCCTGCGTTTTTCGACAAAATATATACAGCTTTTGTTGCTGTACCCAGTTGATTGTTTTCGTTGTGCACGTAATTGCGTTAATGTGTTTTGCTTGTTGGTGGGTGGCATTGTTGCCGCTATTGTCTTTGCTAATGTCACTGATGACTCGATATTTTGCTAGTTCGGCGCATACATATGTACATATTGCGATTTTGACATTTAAGTATGTAAACAGCATACACAATAGTGACAGAAAAAACAACAAGAATAAAAGTACCGAATATTATAAATGGCACCCAAAAAAATAAATAAATTGACTGAAATTGTTGTACGGAAAATTATTTTCAAATTAATAAAAATATACAAATAAAAAAATTTGAGCATAATTTATTAAGATTTCCATAATATAAGTTATAAATTAATAATTAAATTACTGTTTATAGAAATGCTTGAGGGTAAATAAAAGTATTGGCATCAAAAAAAAATAAAAAGTGAATGTAATTTTTAAAATCAAAATGCAATTCTTTTAATTAATAATATAATTACTGTTTTAAAAGCACAAGCATACTGTATGTGTTACCAAAAATTTAAAACAATATGAAAAAGGAAGTAAAAAATTTGTCTTTTTTAAATAAAAAAAAAAAGTATAAAAAAATTATGTTTATGTAGAACATCTCTCCAAAAGTTTAATTTTTTTATTTAACTTGATTTTCACAATTGAAAGATTTGTTGTTTGTAAAATTAAAAATTTTTATTTTGTTTCGCGAAAAATGTGACTTTGAAAATTCAAAATCTAAATCATATCGTAACATAACAAATAAACATTTGTGTTATTCTGTGCTTCAATTCGCTTTAAAAATAAAAATTATCAATTCAGAATCATTATAGAAATGATATTTTCGTCTGAATAGTGAATTTTTAATTTAAACGTTTGAGCTACAAAAAAAAATTTTGCATGAAATTAATATCAGAACAGAACTGAAAATATTTTCTAAAATTCAATAAAAATTCCAAAAGTGCTACAAAAATTTCAAAATATATTCTGCGTATAATACAGTTTGCTTTAAGTACGTTTTCTCTGCTAACATTTTTCAATTATTCGGCTTTTATTTTATATAAATATCAATTATATATATCAGAGAGGATATTCCAATATATTTTTCAAAATGTAAAGACATCGAAATTAAGAAATTAGGAAAAAAATCACATCTTCTTAAATAAAAAAAAGAATTTAAAAAAAAAATAGCAAACAATAATAAAAAAAAATTCTTGAAATTAAGATATATGTAATATTTAAATATTTAAAAAATAATTAAGCTTAAGTATTTTTAAAATGACAATAATTTTTACCTTAATTCATTAATATTTATATAGTTAGAAACGCTACCATTTTACTAATACTTAGAATTAAAAAAAGATTATAAAAAAAGCATTAAAACCTAAAAATGCACACTTTCGAAAAAGTAGGGCATGTGGCATTGCGAATTTTTAGGTAGTTCAAATTTTCAATTAATTTCAAAAAAGTAGTATTTCAAAAATATTTCAAAAATTTTAATTTTTTTTTTTTTAATTTTAAAGATATTTTTTTATTTGATAAAAAAAATTGTAAAAAAATGAAAGCGATACCAAAATTATATTATATGAAAATAAAAATAATGAAGTCGAAAAATTTTTTTCCTTAAAAACAAAAACACAAATCAAGCTTTTGGTATTCCAAAATCAAAGGCAATCATTTCATTTAATAACTTTCGACAATCTCTGCGGCCCAAAAATTTCTACAACAAGTTTTTGAGTTTTTGAAAAGTTTTCCACAGGCGTCAGCCATGCTGAAGTCAAGACGAACATTTGCCGACACTCATTTACCAAAAGATCCACAAACCACTGCAGGTGTAAGATTATTTGTAGTTGTAAATGGCTTGCCACCACTTGGTTTAATACGAGTAGATTTATAGATTTATACCTGTTGAGACTCGTCAAAGTTCGTTCATTTTCGCTGTGGGCGTTTGCAAGTATTTTATTATTATTGTTGCAATTTGTAGCGCCAATGTTACCGTTATTATTTACTCTGTGTGTATTTTGTGTGTTGCTTTTATTTTACTTTACTTTTCGTGGCGGTAGTAAGTTATGTGTGGCAATTTAAAATCAATCAAAGTTTGATCGAAAAGTTCACGGCGATAACGGTAAAATGTGATGGGGAACGAAATGTAAGTGTAGGTAATAAATATTGCAGTTTGTGCGTAATAGGAATAAAAATGATAAATTATTCTAAAGTCTACAAAGTTGCTTTGTGTGATTGCTTCGATTTAAGTTCGGTTTATTTCGGCTGTGTGTGGTTAGTTGGATGTGTACGAGGTACCGAGGCGTGACTTTCGGTTGAATGCATTTTTTGAGTGTCTATTTACTGGAAAGAAGACAGTTTAGTTCTCTTGGAAATAGAAGACTACGGCACCAACAAGTGGGAAATTTTAGACTCGGAGATGAGGCTTCTTCAGCACTATTAATTAATCAAAATTTATTTATTTTTTTTTAACTAGTGGACCTAGAGAGGAACTTCACACTGAGTCCACCAATCTTTTGTATCAGTTTTCCGTAAATAATACCTCGTCAGAACTATCCCGATCGTTAAAAGGCTTCAAAATTAAAAGTGATAGGAAAAGTGGATCCCAAACTCTCAGAATTTAAAGCGTTAGATTAGTACCTTCTATTTATGGATGGATATTGTTAAGCATGAGATTATCGAGAAGATGCTCACTTTAAGAGTTGACGCACTGATTATCTCTACTTCGACAAATATCGGAGAGATTTCGGACATCCGTTCAGATGTCACCTGGATAATACGCGAGACTATTGTAAGCGAGTCTATTATTTTCCATGTCATAGACTACTTTATGTACTTAGCATCGCAAGATCCCTAGAGATAAATCCAGTTTAATAAAAATCCGTGTGGCTTTCTAAAGTCCATTTCTTTCTAAGTATTATCTCGAGTCGACATATCAATGCTGCTGAACTAAGCCATGGGTGAAGGTGGCGAACCCTCTTATAAGTATCAATGACATTTTCTTATACTATCATAATATAGTCTATCCAGAAGTACCCTCTGAAGAAGTTGTTAAGCAATACCAAGTTTTCCAAGGCTTTTATTAGCCTTGGCATGCAAACAAAATTTGGGTTGTTTGAAACAGAGAGCTGTAGGTATTACTAGAAACAGCACATTAACCTACTTAAAAAATAAAATAAAATTCAGTGGATAGTAAGAAATCTCGAGAAAGCTTTAAGTGCTATCAATAAAGTATTTTCTATGTCCTAGTCTTTTCCATATAGACCCATACATAAAGGATGAGCTATCCATTTCATAGATTTCTTTTAGTATATACATTTTTTTTTTAGTGTAGACTGGAAACTGGTCTCAAAATTACTTTGGAAAAACTATACTACTTGGAATACTATATATTTGCAACTATCTATTAGATATCCATTCAAGTACCCGAACCCTGATTCTTAGAGTGCATTATCAAGTGTTTATAGCATTCTTGGAAATCATCTTTCTCGAGATTAATACCCTCGGAAAGTTCGAATAAGCTTTTACTAGTTTTTATATGGAACTTATCTGAGCTATTCTGGTACTAACATTTTTTGTATATATATGCAGCTATATTCTCCCATATATGTAAGTATGTCTGTGCTTGCAACAATAATTGTGCACGAAATTGCATAAAATCACTGATGCATGCCACATTATGCTGGTTTATATATATGTGAGCGTGTGCTTTCAGGGCCACAAAATATCAGATTAAGGCCAGTAACAACAGGCTCAATCGAATGAAACGACTATTACAAGCGTGATAACAACAAGAATATTAGTGCCAAATGTATATATGTATATAGCAATTTATGTTGAATATATCTTGTATATATATACATTAATAACACAATGGTGATTAAATATGCCTACTAAATGAATGTATGTTTGTATTAGTAAACATTATTAACATTAAACATTATTTGGTTGTATTAAGTATTAAAGCAAATTTTCTCAATCAAATTTAAGCAGCAGTATATATTTACAGTAAAGTCAGAGTTGTATTTATTAAATATTGCCAAACAAATGTAGCATACATGCAGGCGCAGCGGGAATTATTAAATAATTAATTTAGTTATTACTGTAATTTTGTATTATTATTGGTGTTTTTTTTTGCCTCAGCTTTGGTACAAATGAGATTTTAAAAGGAGATTAAGGTTAAAAATGTTTAGAAGCAGTCCCAAGAAAATCACAGATTGCTTTGTTAGACTCGCAGATTGTAAAATATATTTCATTAATAATGAAATAAACTATATTTAAAGAAACAGACATTTATACTTTAATTTAAAGGCCCCATTTCAGTAACCAAATAACTCCAAAATACTAAATATTTTACCTATGTGGCCTAATAATGGGTCCAACTAAAGTTACCTTACCATAAAGAAATCACAAAGAGAAAATTGGGGAGAGAGATTAATTCAACTGTTTTCCAAACGGTTGTTTTTTAATTCTGATATATCGCTGGAGATCCAGAGAAACTGTTTAAGAGTAGTAACATACACTTCTCTCGATTATATTGGAAAAATGAGGGCACGACACTATAATAAGCTCGATTCGGTTACACGTAGGTACCAATCAATATTGTTAGGTTTCTTAAACTTAAAAATGAAATCGGAGCTCTCGAAAATAGTGGGAGAGAAACAGATAGAGAGAGCATAGTAGCTTACACGTCTAATTTGTTTTGTGTCCGAAAGGCTGAATGCTCGATTTATACCGCGACAAATTCAATACTGTGTTAGAAAACAGATCTCTTCCGTATCATGAGTCTATTGAAAGTTTGAACACCGTAGTACTTCCATGTTAAAGATATACTTGGAAAGGCCGGTTCAATTTAGTACTTATGTCAAGAAGTACTTCTGAGACAGATTTTCAAAAATTAAAGATTGATACTTGTTTGAAATTACTTTTAAGAGGATTCGAGATTTCTCCAACAGGTTGGCATTACGTGGCACTCAGTGCTGAAACAAAAAGGGAGAGATTCCTCACTCAGGCGACTCTACTATTTCCGTTTTAACTGCAATTGACTGGTTGGTAGCTGTCTGGCTTTTCTAAGCTCTTCCATGCTGCCTTTAAATGCACGCGCTCTCGCTTTTTGTAATATTATTTGTGAGCATGAAATTTATAATTAAATTTTTTTACAGTCAACCACACCTACTCAATGGTGCCAACCGATTTGGGCGGATTTATGCTGGATTTTAAAATGTGTGCAAGGTTTCATTTTTTTGAGAATAGCCTTAAGCAGCACAGCTCCGCAAAAATCGCCTCTAAAGTACATAAAAAAAGCTGGAAAAATAAAATAAAAATTTAACAAAAACAAATATTAATTACCTGTGGTGTTGGCATGTAAACTCAACTTGAGGCGCTTTACTGCCACCAAGTTAATTGGTAGGTTTTTTCCATTATTTTCTGCCAGCTCTCTCTTACCTCTTCATATATCGTCATTTTCACTTCGCACTTCGTGCACTCAACCACTCACCAACTCTCATTTTTGGTGCCTCACTTTAACATTCTTGCCATATTTGCTGTAATTTAAATTACACTTTGCGTATTTTGCGGCAGGCGTATTTATGAGTTGCGGTCTTTTACAATTAAATTCCACATGCACGCACTTGTTAAAGTTTAGGGCTTCAAGCACACCACAAGTAGTCGAAAGTGGTCCAACTTGAGGTAGATTGCTTCTAAGCAAGCATATGAATGAACGTGAACGTATTGTTTCAATATACTTAGTGGCTTCGTTATTCAATTAGGCCAATATATTTACATTTCGGTGGAGACCCACTAGGTTGAGGTTTATTTATGTAGAAATGTCCCAAATGTTTGTTAGCACTTCTTGGATCTGAAGCTTTTCTTGCTCCAGATGAAACTACAGCTTTGTCAAAGCGAGATATATGCAAGATCTTTTCGAAGGATATATTTTTTCGAAAACCCGAATTCCCTACTCGATCGAAATAAAGATAGCTCACCTATTAATTTCATAAAAATGCTTTGGAACTTCGTGTTTGGACTCTGAAGCCTACTAACTCAACTAGATAAGGGTCAGCTCTATAGTGAACTAATTTATTATTTTCTGCATAATGAAAATTGACAAAATATTGGACTAGACATACTTGACTGAGCATAAAAAATTAAGGTTATGTGCGCGAGTTATTTGAAGTAAACATCTAACAAAGGTTCTGGTTTTTAATTGTAAAAACATCTATATATTTGAAACCAATATTCTGCTGCCGCTCCTCTCACCAACTTTAGTCCCGTGCAATTGCCGGGCTGATTCTTCTTTCGTCGGACCTGGAAGCAATGAAGGAAGGACGGCAGGACTTATTTGATATTGGGTGTTACGATAAACCCATGTACCAAAGCGATTCATTTGTTAAGTCTAAGAAAGAAAGATTTCTATATTAAATCATGTAAAGTACTTTCCTGAAGTGTTTTGAAAAGCATATTCTCGAAGTCTGGACGGTTCGTTAATAGTATTCGGGACTTAGAGAAAGTAATTTCTTTCTAAGTTTCGTGTTTACTTAAATCAAAGTTATATACCAAGCAGATACCAACGAGAGGCTCGGTCTTGGATCTGTCTGTTGAAAGGATATAAAGACTTCGAATGTTTCCCAACATATCTCTATTTATTATCTCCAGTCTTCAGTCTCCGCTTTCCTACTGGCCACATCAATTTATTTTGGCACACAATTATTAGCTTTGTTGACCAGCTTAGGTATTTTTGTAGCACTGCTGCCATGCTTAAATTAAATTTTATATTCTTGCACATAAATCTGTAGCCATAATTACAAGAGATTTTGCAGGTTTTTTATGCCTTATTTAAATATTGCACGCTCAATTTAGCTTAGGAGCTTTGCGCAATTCTCTGTTTAGCATGTTTATTTCAATTAATTAAATTCATAAAAGCAAATTCAATAGCTAGAATCCTTAGGACCAGTCGGTTGGGTAATAAAAAAATAGGCAGCGCTAATTTTTAAAACGGTCTAAGTATCTATTGCGGTCTGAAAGGAGCTTACGACTGCTTAGCGGAATTAATTGCGGTCTGTTTTACATATTTACACGGTATGAGATATTTTTAAAGTCTAACTATATTGTGGCATAAAAAATTATGCTGGTCCACTGCCATGCCCACGTTGTAGTAAATTCGCTCGGTGGTGGAGAGGCGGGCTAGATAATGAAGTTGACGAAGGAAATTTCTTATTGAGAGTAAAGTGAAGAGATTTCGGTCAGCGGTAAGGCGTCTGAGTGAAAACGACTTCTCACAATACCTGCGGAACCTAAGGCTTGAACTGCCTTTCTCATATCGATTATTTTTAGAGACCTTTCTGAAGAGAGATTATGCATTCTTAGAGAAGACTAATTAGAGAGTTTCTTTCGAACTTATCAAATTTCATTTTCGCCGATAGCTCGGCCATGGATGTTGCAAACTCTTACGAACATCTCATACACTGGGCGCCAAGCCTGGCAAAGAGTTGTCTTACCTTTCGGTTAGGTCTGAGTCTATTCAATTTTCGTGAGACTCTCACCAGTTATTAAATTCCTCTTTTCGACCCGACATGAATGAGGCTATATTTATTTTACTTCAAAGTTATAATGTTAGATTTAAAAAAGTTATTTTTGCCTGCTGAACCCTTGCATACGAGCATTTATTTATAGCCAGCAGATGCCTCATAGATTTTATGACTTTAAATTCGTTGATTTTTAAAAACACTTTGCCGCTTTAACTACTTTGGTTTACGAGCATTGGCTTTCATGGCTTAGTGTCACAATCTTGGCCTCGTATTAAGAAGAAATTCCATAAAAATGCCACTAAATGCTTTCACATAATCTCTACAACCATTTTAAGTTATAGCTTGCCACAAATAGTTATCGCCTTTTATTTATATATATAAGAATTAACGTTCATGGTAATGGCTCTGCACTAACACCTTGCAACGTATGGTTCGAATATCACGCTCATGAAATCACATGACATGGCTCATGAATAGTGAATGAAAAACTAAATGGGAGGATGTTATGTTTGTATTATGAATACTTTAAACTGATTAAATGGAACTATTTTCTAATTTTAAATAAAATATCATGCAATTGGTGGACAGAGTTCACATTGTGGACGGATCTCCTTTATTATGGTTGCAGTCAAAGTTCAGTTTCAGACAATGTCTTGCTTAAGCTTTCATTTCAAAGCCTATGCCTTACCATCTTTTTGTTATAAAACCCGATAGCAGCTTGAAGCCCGGTTAAATTGTTTCTTTCCAATATATTTTTAAATTAATCAACTCCTCAGGTCTTCTCTTGATCTCTTCGTCACTCTCAAGCCAAGTATCCGTTACAGGCACAGTTTCAGTAGCCACAGACTTATTTCCTATTTCAATTTTATACTAGTTCTGGTTAATATGTAAGACTAAAGCTCAATTCCAATTTAGAGTTGATTCCTCCGATCAGTTATATGTTCATAACTAGTGGTCATTTCATTCTAATATTCCGTATAAACCTGGATCGTAAACTTGGCAGGCTCAGTCTGCTCTGCCACAATCCTAGTTTGTGTCTCAGTCCCTGCACAGAACTCAGTGTAAATTGTAGTCAAAGTCTTAGTGTCAGTCTGCCATTTCAGTCTTAGGTCTTAGGTTAATCTCTGTCTCAGTTTCATTCTCAACCTTAATCTCATACTCAGTTTCAGACTCAGTCTCAGTCTGAGTATCAGTATCCGTCTCATTCCCAGTCTCAGTCTTATTTTCAGTCTCAGTCTCAGTCTCAGTCTCAGCTTCAGTCTTAATCTTAGTTTCAGTCTCAGTAACAGTCTCAATCTCAGTCGCAGTCTCAGTCTCAGTCTCAGTAACAGTCTCAGTCTCAGTAACAGTCTCAGCCTCAGTCTCAGTCTCAGTCTCAGTTCCGTGGTCTGTCTCAGTCATCAATTTTATTTTGATTCTCATTCTTAGCCAGAATCTCAATCCCGGAATTAAGCCCATTCTAAGTCATAGTCGTATTAGTCAGACTCAGTTATGGATTCAGCATCGGTCACAATGTCGTTCTTATTCCAAATTTAGTTCCCTGTCTTCTATCCATCACAGTCTTGGATTCACTCTCAATCTGAGATACGTTCCGTTCTCTGTTTAAGTCTAAGTTTCAAATTTTTTTCTCAGTTTTCGCCGCAACTTTAGTCTACTTCGTTTTTGATCTCCGTTTTGATATCCTTCTCGATCTATGTTTCGCGTTATTCTTATTCAGAGTCTCGTCGCCCCTGTAGTCCCCTGCAAATTCCGAAAAGTTTTTGTTATACTGTTTTTTATTTAAAATTTATTTGATTTCTGCTGCTTTTTCCTAGCGCCTCCCATGCCCAACACCCTCCACACGTTAGCCCACGTGGCGTGGGTATTAATTATTTTCGCAACTTATCACTGTCACTGTGCATAACGGTTGTTCTATAATTTCCAACCTCCAAACGCACACATATCTTCATGCATATGTATATAAAAGGGAATTGTTTTGTAAATACTCTTATGTAGCAGTGTTTGTAAGCGCCGTTACGCCAGTACGCCTATATGTGCGCATGTATTTGTGTTAATGAAAGATTGCAAGTCATACATTTAAGCTCTGCAAAGCTGACAGGGCAGTAGGCAGCTACTTTCAAGTTCAACTCTGCCTATATGTACACATATATGAATGGTTGTGCGTGTGTGTGGTCGTCATATTGCAGTGTAGGTGTGTGTGCGCGTTTGTTCATATTTCAGTACGCGTGTATGCCAGTCTATTTTTCTTATTAAGTTATTCATTGTTTAACGTAGGCAAGCGTTTAAATGCTTGACGCACACATGCACACACATATTTTCACATACGCTTCACATACACTCACGCCACTTGTGTATGTATGCCTATGTGTGAGTGTGTGTGTGTGTGTGCGCACATATTTTCATGCTCACTTCAAGCGGATATTTGCATGGCGTGTTGTTTTTGCAGGCATTATTTTCTGCCGGCTCATAAATATTCTCATATGAATAATGACTTGCATACTTTTAGGCAATTATTTCCAAGCGCACACACACACACACACACACACAGTGAGTTGCTGACACAAATGTGCGCCGCTGAACACCTGACATTTCGCTCAGCTAAAAAGAACATTAAGTGAACTCAATTTAGTCGCTGCACCTGACGATTACTCTTTATGCACTGCTGCAGCTGTGCGGTGTTGACATGCCGGTGCGTATGAGTAACAATTATTTTTCCGAACGCAGATATTATGTTGTAATTGCACTTTGATGGCGCAATTTCCTTTGCAGTGACAGAAGTTGGGCTGGCAATCTGTCGACAGCTAATCAACCGATGGGTGGTGATAGGCGGTTACTAAAACTTTCTAAGAGGAGCAACAGAATGGTCAAGGTCTATAGTACTCACCTTTATTGTCGGAATATTGAATATATGCTTTTTCGATGTATGAGTCTCGACGTTCTTTTGCTCTTTATTAATTAGTTTATAATCAAGAGACATTGGTGGTGGCTATCTTAGTTGAATGCGGTGAGAAGTTGCTTAGGCACTCTAGCGTAGTCGGAAGGTACACTGCTTAAAAAGAAAAAGTCGATGTACGCAGTAATTCAGATGTAAAACTTTGAACTTTTTTATTGTTATACACGAAACTGACCTTATAGACCACAACCTTCGCATACAATAGATGTACGAGGGCGGTTCGATAACTACATACTTAGATTACAAGAGGAAAATAGAACTTTTTGATAAATAGCGATTTATTTATTCATGTGGTGTCCTCTTAGCTCGACACATTTGCCCAGCGATGTTTCTACTTCTTTAACCGTTTTGAAAACTGTGCTTTCTACAAGCCTCATTCGACAAAAATTTTTACCTATGAGTGATTTTCTCAAGTTTGTCAAAAAACGAAGTCCCATGAAGCCCTTGGAATTCTGGGTAATACCGCGGATGAAGCTGCGGTTCAAAGCTGGATTCGACAAATTTTCTTTCTCGGAAAATGGGGACTTTTTTGTAATTGGGCGTCGAACAGTAGTCGAATCGAATAAGTCGAATGCCAATAAGTCGGCATAGTAGTGCTCTGTGACAATTAGGCCCTTCTCCAGGTAGTCGATGTGGATCACATCTTGTGCATCCCAGAAAGTGGTTGATATCGCCTCCGCGGCTGGTATTTTCTCGTCCTCTTCGAAGCCAGTTCGCCGTGTGAGGTCCACTGTTTCTGCTACTCCATGGTCACTATCTAGTACATATGTATATACAAGCCATCTACCAGCCAAATATTTTAATAAATTCCCAAATGTACATCTATATTTTTTTCCATTCGCTACTATCTTTTGCTAATCTGTATACATTTGGCTTAACGCCAATTGACATGTAATCATGATTTCTCGCTGAATTCATTACATTTATTTAAATTGTTGTTGTTTGTGCTCCACTTGCCATAATACATTTCGACAACTAACTGAAATTATGTAAACGCAATGTTGTGATGCTTTGGAAAAATAACAACAACAATGGCATATTAGAATTTCAATTCAGTATGTTTTGCAATGGAAATATTCGAAAGCCACAGAAACCACCGAAATTGTGGTTGTGCGGGCTTAAAATTTCCAACACAACAATCTGTTGGCATTTATTGGCACGGCTTGGTGAGAAAACAACAAATATTTGCATAACTTAGTATGCGTGAAGTAATGGTAATAATATGTACGGTGAATTAACAAATTGAGTATGTTTGTATGTAGCAGCGAAATCAATAAAAATTCGAGTTAAGACTGCTAAATATCACTTTAGCAGAATCCGCGTTACTTTCGCTTTCATTTCTTCGCCAAATGCTTTTAGAAGCTGTTGTCCCACGAAAATATCATTTAGCAAAGTTTGGCACGTTGTACACTTTGTGGGTTCTCATACCCAAATGTATTTTTGACGCACGAAGAGCGCGCTTTTCTCCCAGATTCTGGTGTGTCTCTTCATATTGCCAAACAGATGGAAAGTCCCGTAATTCCAAAGTCATCCGAACAGTTTTTCATTTTTAAAAGAGTGCGCATTAAGTGAAATATATAACCGCAGTTTTTGAAGCCATTCCTTATAAAACTTTTCCTCTTTATCAAGACTGGTTTTCGAGCATTTCCTCCTACTTCTGCAAAGAGCCTTTATGTTTTCGTATAGAATTGAATAAATGTGTTTAATATCATTACAGCTATATTCGAACTCCTTAGCAAACCCGGAATCTAACTCCCTTGAAAATTCAAACCACTAATCGTTTTTGGAGATTAAAAGCTGTAACAATACAAACAAAGTTGAGAATGTCTAGTTCTTAGTCTCTGTCTTAATCCCCGTCTACTCTCCTAAGTCTCTAAGTTTTAACTTCAGCCTCATTCTGAATCCTAACCTCATCCTCAGCAATCTCAATCTCAGTCTGCTCCTCGGTCTGATCCTCAGTCTCAATCTTAGTCTCAGTCTCAGTCTTAGTCTCAGCCTCAGTCTCAGCCTCATTGCCAGTGTTAGTATAAGTTTCAGCCTCAGTTCGAGTCCTATTCTCAGTCTAACTCTCAGTCTGATCCTCAGTTTCAGATTCAATCCAAATTGTGGATCTAGTATCGGCCTCAGTATCGATTTTGTTTCAAGCTTTGGTTTATACATTTTATCCGGTACAGTTTTGGAATCACCCTTGATCGCGGATACAAACTTGTTTTCAGTTTCTCTCTAGTTTTCAGTCTTTCAGCCTTGGCTTTGGTATACATCTCTACGAAAGCGTGGTCTCTTTCGAACTTCAGCTGAATTCGTGAATGGTTTTTCGTGAGAGACGCCTGAGATGCCAGATTAAAGTAAGAACTTTTGGTAATTTCGTGAGTTTTACTTCATGGGTGATCGCTTGAGATACGAGATCGAGTTTCGGAGCTATGCATAACTAACTTATCAAATTCATACGCTCTATGTGGAACCCAAGAACTCCTAACTAAAGCGAATTCATAAAAGCTGGTTAGAAGGGATGTATTGCTCTTATTGAATTAATTGAACGTAATATTTTCAACTATCCGCTAAAAACCTTCTCAGATTTAAACTACCTTAGCTGTCGCCTAATTAGCTGTTTGCCTAAGTGCGAGTTGAGTGTTGGAAACGCAAGCAATTGGAAACCGCTATTTAGTTGTGAGACAACACCTATGCTGAGCTCTCTGCGAACCTGTGTAATTACTGCAGTGGAGTTGCCATGTGTATGCATATTTGTTTGATATATTATACCTCTTATTATTGTCGTTTTTTGTTTTTGGTGTTGAGTGAGCTGCTGATGTGCTGTCAGTAGTGTCGGTATTGTTTCCTTGACGTTGACAGAAGAGCAAATAAATCTTGAGCACTCTGATGCGCACTTATACTGATACCCTTATGCAGATGGCAATCACGGCAGAGGCCCAAATGGAAATGAGTGAAGTATTTAAGCATCACTCATTTGAATTATGAATAGTATCAGAAAATAAAAATAATTATATAATAATTTTAATGCAAAGCTTTATAGATTTCAGTTACTTAAATAAATATTGTAAAATATTTTTTTTACTTTTTTTGTAATAATAGTCTTTCGAAAAGATAAAATTTAAAAATAAAAACCTGTAACTTTAAAAAGTATATATAACATTTATTAGATTATTTTTTTTATTATATGAAGAAAATATTTTTCATAGCATATTCTCAAAAATATGTAACAAAAATTTAAAAAATTTTAAGCAAATATTCAAATTGTGTTTAGCTTCGATTAATATTTTTATTAAATTTAATTTAATATTTTGCTTATTCTAAGATAATTACTTAAATTGTCAGTGAAACCGCCTATTTTTAAAATATTGATTTAGTTATGTTAAATTTTATAAAAACAAACCATTTTCATCAAAATTCAATATATTGAGAAAAAAAAAGAAATAAAAATTTTAAATTTTTCAAACAGAAAAAAATTTATAGAGGTATAATTTTTTTTACGATTTAAAAATTATCGTATTTACGTGATTATGAAAATTTCAATAATTTAGACATTTTTTGTGATGTTTCTCTTTCTACTACTTTTCTACTTTTTCATTTGAATATAAATTTGTGTAATCAGTAAAATAGAAATTATTCTTATTAGATCTGTTTACTTTACTTTACTTTAAAAGCTATATGAAATTTTTCTAATGCATTTAAAAATTTAAAAATATTAAACGTTTCTTTTTTATTATTATGAAAATATTTTAAAATTCCCAAAATTATTTAAATAAATTTTGAAATTAGAAACTTTTTTAAGTTAAATATTTTAGAGATTAATTAAAAAATTTAAAGATTAAAAGAATGCTTAAAAATTTGGATTACATTTGTTTTCAAATATTCTAAATTTTTTTAATTTTACTACCTTTTAATATTAGAAAAATTCCATTACAATTGTGAGAAGTTTGAAAGAAAATTTTTAAATAATAAATCTTTTTGTTGCGATTTTAAATTGTTGTTAAAAAATTGAGGAAAATATCTGGCAATGAAAGGCATTTAAAACTATGTCTTCTAAATTTTAAACTGTCATTTAAAACTTTGAATTTTAACAATATAATGAAATTATTGTAAGAAATTTAGAAATTTTTGTAAATGTTATAATAAGCTATACATTTGTTATATGTTCTATACCTCATTAACAATTGAAATGAAAAATTGAATGTTTAAAAGAATGGGAAATTGCGTAATTAAATAGTTTTAGTACATTGAGTTACCTTGAAAATTCATAAATTTGTAACAGAAGTGCTAAACAATTTAAAAATATAATTTTTGGGATTTTTTTAAAGTTGAAAATTTCTAAATTTTAAAATATTTAGAAATACGTACGATGCTCTCATGAATATCTAAAAAATAAATTTTAAAAAGTAGGTTTTTTACTTTATTTAAATTATGTAACAAATTTCCAACAGTAATAAATATTCATTTCAAATTTACTACGTCGACCTCACCATAATTATTATCATAATATGTATATTTATAAGCACATATATATGTGTGTGTAAACACGTGTGCGTGTACCGTTTCGCTGCTACGTATTGTTTGCTAATTAACAAAGCGCTTCGGTGACGAGCTCTATTGTGCTCGGTTCACTCACTGGTGCTGGCAACAAAGCCAATAGCAGCGACAACAACAAAGGCGACAATAGTGACGATGATGACGAGGACGACGACGACGACACATCACTCTAAGTAGACACAGGTGAGTAAACGTACGAACAGAAACACGCGCACTCACACACACACACACACTTTGTTGCTTTGGCACTGTTTGCTTGGCGCTGTGTGTTCATGCTGCACCAATACGCCCACACATTAATGCTGCTAGAGTTCAGCTGCTGTTTCAGCTTTTGTTTTTGTTGTTGTTGCCAAACATTACTTGAGTCTGCCACTTGCTGCTTTTTGCTGCTGCTTGTTACCTCTGTTTTTTGTATTTGTTGTTGTTGTTGTAGGCGCTGATTTGGGTTGTTGAGTATTTGTTGTTGTTGTTGTTGTTGTTGTTGTTTTTGTACTTGGCTCATTGATGAAGTTGTTATGACCACCTGACGCACAAGTATATTTAATGAAGCCGCTTACTTGTTGGTCCCATGTACGCAGTAGCATACTTAAAGGCGCACACACAGGCACACACGCATCGTATGCACGAGCCGTCGCTTCGTGCGCACTTGTGCAATGAGTGGCAGCAACTTTGTCAATATATTGTATTAATAGCCATACATGTAAATAAGCAAATGTGGATCATATAATATGCAACCATGGCATCATTTAGAAAAGTATGTGAAGTGCTGCTTGCCTGCATTGTTTTTGTTGGTATTACTTTTTCATTGTTTATTTTAAATTATTTATGTATTTATTATGCCAAAGATAAAAAAAAAGACTTTAGCTACTCAGTTGAGTTGAATTTATTTCATTTCATAGCTGGTCACATATAAATATAGGGTGGTCCAAATGCATGTTTCTTTTTTATTTTGGATGAAAACTGGTTGGTGCGAGTTCGGTGTACGGTGAATCGGTGAACACTTAAAGCGTAAAAAGTTTCTGGCTCACATGGGGTACGTTTTTGATCTATGGAGCTTATCAAGAAGAAGGCATACGTCAAAGGGGGTAGTAGGAGTGCAAAGAAAACGACGTCATGGGTTTCGGTATCTTCGACTAAGGTTCGGTAACTCACGAAATAGCACAGTTTGAACTCAGTTTATTTAGTACTGTTGGTGGTGTCATGTGATCTTCTGGTCTTTCGCAGTTCGTCTTTCATTTTGATAGCACTTTCGGCATCTCTTACTTTCCTCACTCCAGGTGGTAGGTGGTAGTTGTAGAGGTTCTTCAGCATTTCGATACCGCTTCGATGGTTTGGCGCTTCGCAGCTTTCAAAATAGGCGCTTGCTTCAATCGTGCCCTCCTCAGTTGAGTAAAAACTGCCTCCAGTGAGCCACTTCATGAGGCTGAGCTAGAGGAAATAGTTGCCGGGCGCCAATCTGGTGAATACGGTGAGTGAGGGTCTAGTTCAAGAGATGAATCTATCAGTTAATCGGTAATAACACAAGCTTTTTTTTTAGTGTCACGATCGCTCGGTCAGGCTTTTCAGTCCAGGCTGTTGACTCTAGTAGCATAGACTTAAGGATGACTCCGCCGCAGCTTCCTCTCTTTTCAACTCCACTGTACAGGCTGAGTACCTGACTGGGTTTGGTAATTACTGTTTTAAAATCCCGTATGAGATCTGAAAGAATAACTAGCAACAAAAGTCCACTCCACTGCATAGTCTTGCCTGACTTTTTCACACAAAATCAGCGATTATTGCCGCGGCACACATATTGAAAAGCATTAATTTCTCACATCCACTAGCCTTTTGTTCCATTAATAGCTTATCTCTCTACAGCGCAGCGCTTTATTTATTGCGCAAATGCTTTCTCTACTTTTCAATTAAAATGTGAAAATCATTAAGATTCACCGAAGTGATTACATAAGCACTCAGCGGGCATATGTTTAGCTGAGTGCTGATTATTTCATAGAATTCTGCTTATAACTGCACATTATTAGTATGGAGAAAAATAATTCTGCATTAAACTTGTGTATGAAAAATCGAAGCTTTTATGAAAATTACATGTATTATCAATAGAATACCGTTAGCGTGTGGGTGTTGGTAATTAAATTGGATGTGCAGTTCAATATGCTTTGAAGCGGCTCCCGAGCGGCGTGTGTGAATAAATGCCGGTATCTATGTATGTGTGCATGTGTGTACTCGTATTACAAGGAAGTACCTTTCAAGCATTGCAATTAGCAGCTCACAGTACTTTACTTTTTCATGCGAGTATTTGTATTTATATAAACTTGTTTACACTGTGCAACTTTTCACAACTAATTGACGTTGCCGATGACTTCCATTGAATGGCAAAAGTAAATTTAATTGGCTAATCTATGTGCAAATAAATGTGCTCTAATGTGCATTTCAACTTATTTGTTTACTTTATTTTCAAGCTCTACTAAGTGGTCAGTTTCTAATTTTTAAGCGCTTGAGCATGAAGTTATTTTTACGACTAACACTAGTGGGCAATTAGAGCTTGCCTTGGGAGTTTCTTAAGTTTGTATAAATTCTAAAAGACAATCAAAAGCGTGAGTTGCTTCATTTTCCCGCAAGATGGCACTAATTACAGTTTTGGGCTTTCAGCGAAGGCTAGCTGTTTCCAATGACAATGATATCGGAAAACTTGTATAACGGAAAAGTCGGCTTCTATTCGGACAAGGTGATCTAGCCAGTATGAGTGACTGATCTTTAATCGCTATAGCGAGTTCGTCGTTCGATCTTGTTACGAAGAACACCACCAAATTGCAGCTAATTGTTATTTCTACGAAGTCCAAGAACCACTGCATAATATTTGCTTTGCAAAATCGCTTCGTGGAGTGTAGGTAGTTTCCATTCTCCGCAAGATGGCGCTCAACACTTCTTTCAACAGAAGGCTTCCTGCGTCCAACTTCAGTCTATATTTAAGTAAAAGTTCCGGACCAGGTTTAGCCCGTTTTGCCTGCAGCGACAACATGTTTTAATTTACCCTTTATTGGGTTTTCTCTGGGGATTCAGCTTGACCCCAGTTATTGCCCTTTATACAGCAATTTATTTAAATATTCAAGCAAGATTGAGTATCTTGGAGCAGCCATTCCGCTAATCAGAACTCATTTCCTCTATTTTGCAGTTCAAAAGCTTAATCTCTGAATGTATCTAGGAGGTCTTGCTCAACATTTGTAAAGTATATTTGTGACTGAGCTATTAAATAGTTCGAAAAGAGTCTATCGAGGGCTTACCGCTTAATTCGGTTAGTCGTAGATGATTTCTGAATACCCCTGTAGGGAAATTAAGTAAGCTCAGCTCCATGCAAAATATCGAAGCTTCCAAAAAGATTCAAAAAGCCGCTAGTAAACCTGATAATATAGTTGTAGCTATATACATAGATCAAACAGACAATCAGTGAGTTAGTTTTACAACCACGCACAAGGTCCGTAAGGTAAAATTATTCCATTTGGCAACATTGGGATCTCAAAATTGATCGAAAAAACTGATTGATCGAAAAATTGATCGAAATCTCTGACCGCCAGTGTATTATGTATGTATGTTTACATCTTCTTTATATATTTCCAATATTTGTGTTTTGCTATTCTAACCGCTGTCAGTTGCAGCTCAATTAAGACCAAAAACAACTACAAAAAGTTTCATTGTTTGTTATTGACATATTCTACGTAAATAAAACTCCGTGGCGATTGACATTTTTAATGTAATAGTAAAGTAGTAAACGTAATTTTGTGTGATTTCTTGTTTAGTGGAGTGTTAATAAATGAATTTAGAACAGAAAAATAATTTAAAAAAAAGAAAATGAAAAATATTATATTAGTGAAATAAAACGTAATAAATTAAAAAATATAAGGAAATGAAAAGAAGGTGCCATTGCGTATGAGTAACACATCATTCAAAAATAATACAACAATATATCGAAATATATCCAAAGGTACCGATATTTTCTGTGATTAGTGATTTCGTAGGGTGATTTTAAGTGAATTGAGGAAAAATAAAATACGTATATAAAATTAAATATTTATGCAATTTATCAGAAAATTAAGAATTTGACTGTGAACACCATTGCGTATGAGTAACATTTGAACGAAAAGTATTAATATGTCGAAATGTTTATATAGGAGATTTTTTTTTGTCAAGTTTATTTACGGAAAAGTTAACTTTTATGAAACAATCAAAAAAACAATGTGATTATAATATATTTTTAAACTCTGCCAGACTTCCTACAACATATGTACATATGCGGTAAGGCCTCTCCATTGCTCGTAATTTCATACCTTTTTGTTCAAAACATACGCTTACATTTCTCAGTTACAATTTCTCACTTTTTAGTTACAACTTTTCCTCTACAAAAGCTCACCCTTCACCCTTATTTATAAAATTACCGTTACCAATGCACCCATATTAGCTTTACAAAGAAGTTATGGCCACCTGCTGGGTGCAGTAGGAAACACAAGCACATTTATAAAATAATAACAGTATATGCAGAAAGTTTTGTTTCGAAATTGGCTTGCATATGAGAAAACTTTATAAGAATTTTTGCATTGTGCATGTGCTTGGCTCGTTTTGGAGTACAATATAGGTGTTTGCATAAAATAAATTATTTGCGAAAATCTCAACTGAAAAAAATCTCTTTTTGAAATGGTTATTTTAAAAAAAATATTTACGGAAATCAGAAACAAAAAATAATAATTTTGCTCATTTTTATAAATTTTTTGAATTTTGTTAAAAGGCATAATTTCCATTAGTATTTTAATTTCGAATTCAATCTACTAAAAATAATTCTTTTATACTTTAATTATTTAAATTTAAATATTTTAAATTAAATACTTATTCCAATTTTTTTAATTTTAAAAAATATTTTATAAATTAAAATTTTTTTTTTAAATATTGAAGGTTTAAATATTCATTTTATTTTTTTTTTTCATATTATGAACATAAATCGTCTACTACTAAAAGCGACTAATCATGAAAAAATTTTGTTTAAACCTTTTATTTAAATAATAAAATTTTATATATAACTTTCATAATCTATATTTGTTTGATTAATAAAAATTTAAATACAATCTAATTTTATTCTTTTTATGTTATGAGCAAGTTTTTGGCAACGCTACTAAAAACGGCTGATCACAAAAAAAGTTTTATTGTATTTTCCAGAAATTTTATTTTCTTACTTATTTATTCTATAATCTTCTTCTTTCGATTTTGCAATTATATTAATTAAAAATGAAAAAAAAAAATTTTTTTTTTAATTTACTCCTGTGTTTGTGAGCAATTTTCGTGACAACGTCCCACTGTGCAGCTAAAAGTGGTCAAAAGTGCATACATGCTGTGCATATAAAAAACTTTTTAGCAACGCTTATATGCTGATGTACACGTCTAAGTTGTTTGGCAAACATTGGCAAAAGAATGGAAACTTGTAACAGAGTTGATATGAAATTATTAGAAAAAAATATATATTTAAAAATTTGCCAACAAAAAGCGGAAAGTGAAATAAATTTGCTTTGAGTTATAAATTGAGGAAATAAAATGTTGTGGTGTGTGTTGTGTGTGTGTGTGTGTAAATAACTGCTTATTTTAATAGTAGAAAAAATATGTGAGAATTGAAATGAATTAAATATAAAAATAATTTAAGAAAATAGTGACAAAAACTTTTTTATGCTTTAAATTGGAATATATATAGTCGATGATGGTTTCTAATTAAAAAACAAAAATGAATTTAGAGATGGGAATAGAAGAAATAAGAAAAGTTTTTAAACATTAAATTTTAAATAAAAAGTGTTTTTTGAACATAGTTTCGAAAGTAAGAAATAAATAAATTAAATAAATTAAAAAAAGAAAATCATTGGGAAAAATTAATAGAATAAAAATACCTGCATTATAGGGTTAAGAAAATAAAATCAGCTCAGTTAAAAAAAGAGGAAATATAAGAAAATGAACTTAAATTATACATATCTAAAATGGTAGCTATTATACAAATTTAAATTCGCAAATTAAATTAATATTTTTTGCAAAAAAAAAATTATGAAAAATTAAAAATTATTTCTTGAAAAAATTTACAGAATTTACAAAACCCAAGCAAAGTAAATTGTGGAAAACATATTACTTATATTAACTTTAAAATGGTTTTCCAATGCTTTAATTTTTTTCTACAACTTTCTTAACCCTTTCTCTGCTTAAAACAGCGAAAAGTCAGGTGAAAACAGTTTTTCTAAGCGACGGCTTCAAAGAAACTCCACAACTGCGCAGAAAACTCGGTGATTAATGACTCCAAAATTGCATTAAGTATGTGTGGGCCAGCAGCTTGCAGAAAGTTGTGACGTTGCCACGTTTTTTTGCAACTCACATTTTATTTTTGCTTTTCGCTCTTTACTCATACTGTTTGGAAGCAGTGATTAACTTTTTATGCTCGTAAGAATTGCCTTTTCATGATGGTCCGACACCATTTCAGAAATATGCTAAGAGATTTTTTAAATGAACTTTTGAACAAAAATAAGTTAACGCCAGTCAGTTTTAGCATAAATAATCGGTGGAGCTGCATGCGGAAGTAGAATAAAGGCTAAGTGAAGCAGTAAGAAGTGTTAGGAACTGTCGAGAAAGCGTAAAACTGGGTAACACAACAGCCGATATTGAAAGAGGTTGTTTGTAAAACTAAAAGTATGGAAGTAAGGTGCTTTTTTATTTCCTAAAAGAACTAAAATACTGGAAAAATAAAATTTGAAATAAAGATTGAAAAATATTTTACTTGATTTAAACTTTTTTAACAAAAACACTAGAGAATTTTTGGAATTAATGCATTTTTTAATTTGCAAAAACTTAAAAAAAGTATAATCAAAACCAAAAATCAAAAATTTATTTTAGCAAAACAGTATTTTTTAAGATAATTTTCGTTTGTTCTATACCATTTTTAAAGAACTACAACTTTAAGCATATTTTAAAATATTTTTTTAGATTTATTTTCATAATAGTTTTTCCATAAATTATAAAAAAGATTACACTCTTTTTAGTTTCATTCAAGTTTTTATATAAATAAAATATTCTAAAGTTTATGTAGTTTAAAAATTTTGTTCAAAAAAATATTGGAATTGCAACATTTATAAAAATACATAATCGAAATCAAAAACCAAAAATTTTCATGCACAGTTTTTCAATGAATATTATTTCAAAATATTTTCAAAAATTTTTTTTAATATACGTCACCAATAAATTTTTTTTATTTAAAAATTTCTAAAATAAATAATCGAAATAATAATAATTGAAATAAAAAAATTAAAGAGTTTCAGGCAATATTTTCAATGAATATTGTTTCCAAATATTTATTTTTTTTAAATTTATATTTTTACAACATCTGTCTTTAAAAAATTAATATCTTTTGTTTACTCAACTTAAAATCTTTCCCACTACAATTTTTATTTTAATATTGATAAATTTCTAAGCCATTGAAAGTATTCTCACATACACCAATTGTAACTTAACGCATTTGAAATATAAAAATTGCTGCCATCAAAGATAAATGGCAAATAATTTTTACGGTCACAACTCAGCTTATCGATTGCCTTGCCAAGCACTCTATGAATGTCGCATTGTGGACAGTTATTTCACAGACTTTTGAATGCTTTTATGAAATTTATTTATTTCTATTTTCATTTCTATTCCGGTGTGGGTATTAATAAAATTTTTCATCTCAGAAAAATAATGATATATAATCAATAATTTTAGAATGTATGAAAACTGAATAGTAGAATATTTATGAAGTTATAATGTTAGAAGCTTAAGACCATTTTGGGGTACAAATTGCAAATAAAAAATTGTAAAAGAAATTTTAAAAATTTAGGAAAAGAAATGTAAAAAAAATAAAAAATTAAAACAAATTTAATAATAGAATGAGAAAAATTATTAGAAAAAAATACGTTGAAATATTTTTTAAAATTAATTTTGAAATACATTTTTTTTTAAATTTTGACATAATTGAACATAAAAAAGTTGCAATCAAAATATATTTCGAAAATTCAAACTTTTTTTTTCTAAAGTTTATTTTAAAAATTTCTTTGAAAATTTGAAAAATACGTGTGGGCAAAAAGAGAAATTTATTTAAAAAATTGGGTTGTAGTAGATTTCGAAATTAAAAATTTTTTTTTATTCAAACTTTATTTTTAAATCGGCATAAGTTCACTCAACCGTATACTCATACGCCTAGATGGTCCAACTCAATTTAAATAACACGCTTTAATTATTTTGTCAAAAGTTGTATTATTTTTTGTTGTTGTTGAGTGATTTTGTCATGTCAACTTTGACAGCTAATCCTGTGTTCGATTATTCAACAAATTTTATTTTATTTTTCAAGTTTAATTGAGTCAGTTAGCCATGCAAATGTCGATTTGGTCGTGTCTACATAAAAAATGCGCATTTAAGTACACACGCACATAGTAACATGAGTGCATTTATTTCTAAAAACTTTGTTGTTACGTTGACTTTTATTATTTTCCATATGAATTTTTTATGCTTGTCTGGCCATGTTGAATACGATATTAAAATTTAGCAGTGATTGATGCATATTAAATTAAAATAAAAAATAAATTTAATCCATAACATATTGCAGATCTAAAGCTTATATTCAAGAACAAATAAAAAAAAATTAAGCGCTTATATAATGCCGCATGTAATCATAAAAACACATACACAAATGTGCGCTTATATTAGAAAATATATTCAAAACAATGTACTGGTTTAATTGGATAAATGAAAAAAAATTATTAAATAACATCATATTCAAAAAAAAATAAAAAATTTTAAATCTAAAGAAATATTTATGCAAAACATTGATAATACTTTTGTCCTCTGATATCAGCGAAAAGTGCCTTAAATATATTTTTTACCACAAGGTGGCATCCCATACGACTGTTTTATTGCATAAAATAATCTGATTACTAATTTAAGACATACTCCTTTTGAAACAAATAATGGTCTTAAAATATTGTTTTTTTAAATTTTTTTAAGTCAAATAAAGCTGGCAACTCTGAGATTATATTTTTGTTAATTTTTTTTTAAATGAATCAAATGGAAAAAAATCTACTTTGTGTGCAAATTGGTGTACTGATAATAATTCTAAATTCTGATAATTATTTTTTGGAGGAAATCCCGTTAAAATTTTTCACAATATATAAATAATTTGGTCTTATCTCATTTTTCTGAAAGTAGTATTTTATTATTTTATTTTCTTTTCTTTTCTTAAATTAGTAATTTCCTTACTTTTAATAATTCGTTGAAGGTGGCAACGACACATTTATATTTTTTAGATAGTACCATATTATGTTATATTATTTTTTAGTATTATCATTTCCCGCTATAAAATATATTTTTTAAAATTTTTTTTCCAGTTAATAATACAATTATTACAGCAACTCTGAGCTTTTGTTCAAATTTGTGGTACATCTCAGAGAACAATGCAAAATTTTGTTTAAATTGTTCAAAAATTTTACTGATATTTGCTTGAGCTTTTTGTCTTAGGTGGCAACATTATTTTGAAATAAGCTTTGACAAAGCCAATATTATATTTTATTATATTTTTAATTACCAAAAAGTTAAAAAAAAAATAAAAAATAGTTTAAAATATATAGTATTTGTTTAACTTTTTTTATATGGCAACACCTTGATAGGTTTTCATATACATATTAGACTTTCTTGAACAAAGTAATTTGAAACCTATGGCAATATTGCTCGTTGAATTTTTTATTCAATTCAATTTAACTAGAAATTTTGTAATATATAATATTTGCTTCAAATTTGATATACGGCAATACCATGAATATTTTCATGCAACTTCTTGAAGTTAAAATATTAAACTAAATATTGTTTGTAATGAATATCTTTGGCAGCACTGTTCACTTCATATCTTTATTAAAAAAAAAAATTAACAAAAAATGTTTATAATATGCAAAATTGAAACCTGGAACAACATGAACAACATGAACTTTTTTATACATAAATTTCCTTGATGTTCAATATTTTCCTTGAAAAAAATTTCAATAAATGTATACAATATTTTAATATTGATTTGTGTGAAAAAATCTTTTTATCGCCTTCAAAAATTTATTTTGTGTCCATTCTTATATTCTGGCTATTAAAATGTGTACAAAATTAAAAAAATGGCACTAATAAAATATAAAAATACCATGTTGCATAGTTTTTGGTCTTTCAACAAAAGCAAATCCCCTGAAAGTAGCTGTAAAAGTAATATGTACTAGTATACATAACCAATTTTTTTCATATGAAATTCAGCTGCCAGGTGCATTAAAACACATTTAAGCCAGACTTAAGCCTAAAGGTATGCATGTTATCGCATGTGGTTGAAAGTGTAAATTTTTATTTGTAGTTTGCTTGCTACTACCTTGGTCGTAAATGCATAACATAAAATTGATGTTAATTTATCATTCTTCAGCCTTTAAGTGGGGCTAACCATTTGTTTGCATAGCTATGTAAGCATAAAAAGTTGGCCTACCTTTAGGCGCAACACACATTAATGTTAAAATAAGTAGCATACTCAACAGAACTTGAAAAGGGATATGAAAAAACTGCATTAAATGTTTTCGTTTGTTGCGAGGGTGGTTAATTAGGCGACAATAGTTGACACCGCTGGACATCAATTCAAACTTTGCGTCACCTGCCCCCCACCCTCTGCCGTGCCTACATTTGTATCCTTCGCAAAGTACTTGGAAGAAAATGTGACAGGAAGCATGCAATCTCGATGATAAATGAGCGTGATTGTGAATGCTCTAGAAATGATTTATGAAGCAATGTTACGCCTTTGCCTTGTAACAGTTTTTCCTACGTTTGTCCTCAAAATGTGGCAAAGTAAATATTGATTTTTATGCTTCACTTCAGACAAGGTCAGCGGCGTCATATGACTGCATCAGATCTACTTAACTGGTTTAATATAATAAGCATTGAAGAGAGTTGGCAGATGGATAAGCGCATAAGTAAAAGCTTCCTTAAAGTTTGGTCGAATTCAACTTATTCCATCCGGGTGTCCTTGAAGGAGGAGTTACTTTAGTTATGATTGCAAGAGTTAAAGAGCATACCCTCACGAAGTATGGCTCTTATACGAATATGGCTCACCTGAAAAGGAAAGGTTTAAGCAGCTGCCGAGGTAGATCTTTTAGATCTTAGAAATTCCTTGAAGTTTACAGGCCCTTGATAGCCGCATTCTTGTAAGTCATGAAATTTATGTTAGAAATTTTAACGCGTCTTCGTTTGCTATAAGAATATATCTTCTCAGCTATTCCTCAATCTCCTCGTATCCACAGAAATAGTAAACCATTGCCGAACAACTTAAAGTCGTGCTAGTTCGGTAGTGTTTCAAAAATAACAACTGTATTTTTCCAATTGCAAAAGAGATCAGCACTCTAGTATACTTCGGCTTGAAAATTCATACACCTGCCAGAATAGGTTGAGATACCCCAGTAAATCCTAAAGTACATGGCAGCCTTGATTTAGATTCCTCTGACATAGATGTCTTCTAATTTGTTATTTCTACTCGCGAAGTGTGCTGCAAAATATTAATAGAGGATTCCAAGAAACTCAATGGTACATGCTTCAACAACCTCGAAGACTACCTATTTCTTGGCTTATTTTTCTTACTTCTGATAAAAAATTGTGAGATCTGGAGCCTTCGAATTCCGCCTTGTGCGAAGTTTGTATTGTTTCTTTATTGTGTAGTTTAACTAAAACAAAAGTTTCATCTTCTTCGAGGGCTTGACTTTTTGACGAGCTTGAAAATATTCCTGACTGTTTAGGTGTACTGAACTTTCTACTGAAGTGGAAATTTTCTCCCAGTGCATTCAAAGCTTTCTAAAATGTAGGTACTACTTTTATTTTCGATCTTGTTTTAACCGCCAGTAAAGTCTCTAGGTTCTGTTATTTCGATTAGTAAGGATTTTAACTATGCTGCGAACTCAGTTTTCGGTTTCTCTTTTTTTGAACTAGTTTCTATTTTTAAGTTACTTCCGGACTTAGCGGAAGGTTTTTTTTTTGAGACGGCACAACTTTTCGAATTTTGCACCTCGGTCTCTACTTTAAGCTTAGAACAATTGCCCTATCTTAACCCTTGTGATGCCTCACATCATGAATGAAGTACATATACCTTAGCTAGATCGCTTCTCCTTTCCAGAAAGAACTTTTAACGTACAGTTTTTTAATCTCTGGAAGCTTTTCGAAGGTAAATTTGGTTGAGATTTGCTTATCAGTATGCAATACAGTAGCAATTTATGTATAAATGAGCACGATAGTATTAGAACTTAAAGGAATTTTTTAATGCTTATACTTGTAAATGTTTGTAAGTCAAATTTTGTTCAAAGTAAATTACTGCGTTCTGACTTAGTTGCATAAAACAGCAGATTTTTAGATACCTGCCTTGCTTATGGAATCAATTGTAATGGACCGTGTTGCCAAATTTCACAAGCTAAATTTAGCTGCTATCGCTTCGACGTAGCGCTCATAGTCCAGTAAATTATATGCCATGACGTAACAAGATTGCTTCTCCGCCAAAATTCGCAGCTCAGCTCCTGATGCGTTGAACTAAAATGACTGTTGGAAATTGCATGCCTCTTAGTTTTTTTTGTGTGATTTTACGCTGAGCAATGTTACCACCCTTTTATGTATGTATTCTGAAATTAATATGCAACAGCAGTGGCACTCGTCGAGCCTTTGTGTATGTCAACGCGTACAGGCGACAAGCAATTAAATAGAACTGCGGGTTATTGTTGTCGTTTGTTAGTGTTGGTTTTGCCTTTTGTATTTTCGGTTTTCGAGTTTTCCCCCGACTTGTAGCTACACACAAATGACATGACACATAATAAATTGGCACTATTGTTGGGGCTTTGCTGCCGCGAATTGACACGCATTGCCAGTTGGCTACTCAAATAGTGAGTGCTGTAGGGACATTGCCATATGTGAGGTGACGTACTCAATCATTCATAAAAATATATGCATTTTTATAAATGGAATGTATATAATAATTTGAAAATATTGCGGCGATTGACTGTTTGTTGCTGGTCAATCAACTTTTTTTTGTTGACTTGTCTCCGACTTCGCACTGTTGTTGGCATGTTTTCACCTCAATTAAACACTTGAAAAAAGTTGTGCTCAATTTATGTGTTGTCAGTCAGCGAGGAGTTCAAATTAGTAATTCACCGGCAATTTTTTTTGCCAAGAAATATAGTGTGGGAACAAAAATTATTAACTTAAAATGGGAACGCAAATTTTTTGGGTTTATAAGTAATGATATAGACAACATTTCTCGATCTAAATTGAGCCAATAAAGCCAACGACTCAGGGTTTAGCTGGAGCCAGTACGGTATGGTCTAACTTAAACTCGTACTAACTGGTCACATTTTAGATAACATCTTGTGCACACGGATTCATTTATTGTATTTTTCTATAACACTCTATAGTAGGGTGGAATCCACAATAAATTAGAGGGTTTCCTATTTCAGTGGTAAAAATCTCTTATATGAACCAGCTTTATCAAATTCTCATTGTTAGGGTAACAACTGTCTTACTGAGCTCCATTCACTTTCTATATTTTTATACTATTGTTTGGTAAATTTATAGCATACCTTTAAGCGCGCTTAAGCATATTATTTCTTTTGCTTTTTTCAAAGGGTTTATAAATTTTTATTAATTGTAGCAGAATTTTTGTTAGGTTAGATCGAAGTATTCAGAATTATAAAAATTTGCCCCGATAAAGGAAAATAAGTAGGACGAATGAAGCAGTTGATGAAAACGTATATATTATAGCCATGTTTCATACTATTCGAATACACTAGAAAGCTTAAACGGCTAGGCCAAACTAGAGCCCCCAAAAAAGAGTGAGAGGAAAGGAATCGAGATTTTCTCCTTCAGGCTTCATTAAACATGCATTTGAGAGTATAAAGAAATGTGTGTATTGACATTTTGATGCAAACTTGTGGCTACTGGATTAATCTTTAGAATTACCTTCTAGTGCAGTTTTAGAAAAATGCGTTTAAAGTTTTACGTACTGAAGTTGACTGACCCGAAAGCTCGGACTCTGAAGCGGATTGGACAGGGGAACATTTTTTTTTTACTTTTGCAGAAATTGGTCCGTTTTTAGGCCCCTTAAGTGTATTTTAAACAAAAAAAATTTGAAAATCCTAAGCTGGCTTACTCCCACAGGGGTTACGCGTATTGTTTTTCAAGGATGTTAGACTAAACATAGCCTACAAATAGCGCATCTTAATACTTGTTTTGTGCTTTAAAATATTACTACGTGGTCACAAAAAGTCTAATAGAGGAATAATCTGCGAGAATAGATAAAGAATCCATGAAATATTCTACTGTTGCATTGTAATTACTTTAAATATCTTCGCGCCACCCCTCTAGGCACCAAGTATTTTTTTGCCATGCCAGCCATTTCTGAAGAGCACCGAAAAGCTCTGTGTAGCATTTCTAGTACACAGCTCTGTACTCACTGCGAAGTGCACAGCAAACTTTTCAATACTCAATGCTCATTTTTTAAATGTTTCCATTCACGGGGTTTTCCGTTACTTTCTCTTCACTTATAATTGGCACAACACAACAATTGAATTAGGTAATAAAGTTAATTTTAATATTCTCTGTAAAAAGTCTCAGTGAGTGTAGCGAAAAGAACGCCGGAAACACTTTCTAATGACTGTGGGCACTTGAAAGTTTCCATTTCAAACAAACAGGCAAATTCGTAATAAAGTAAGTTTCGTGGCAAAATGTTGCATTATCAGAATTTTTATTTGTGCTTGCTTTTTTCTTTTATTTTCCTTTTTGCTTACCTATCTTGCGAGTTCACTTTTTATTTTCTCTTTTTATCATCGTTGTTGCTTGTGCTTAATATTAAATTATAATTCTGTTACTGAGTGCCCTTGAAATGTATGAAGTAAAAAATGTTGACCATGTTAAGGAGTATAAATGCGACTTTTGAATTTTAAAACGACAGGACTAAATGGTTTCAAGACAATATGAATTCACTCAGTGATATTAATATCATAGGTATCAGAATTAATTCAATTACACTCATTATTTATATCATATTTTTTTAGAGGTTTGGGCATACAACAGCGTCAAGCTTGAATAAACATTCGAAAACAAGGACCTACTTTTAATTTAACCAAATATCTTGTATTAAAATTATCCATGAGATAGTTATGAGTAGAAGACTTTCTTTCAAAAACTGTCTTCCATCGTATAAGGGTTAACCCTTATATGGGTTCGTTCGGCCATATTTCGCAACACCTAGCAAATTTGTAGAAAATTGAGCTTTGCAGGAGGTTTGGGTTCGTAACCTGGTTTGCATCAGGTCGTCCAATATCTGTAAATTCCGACACTGAGAGATCAGACGGTGGTGTTCGACATTGCTCCATAGCAATCAGAGCAAATTGAGGCAAACTAAAATGCCTACAACACCACTAGCATTCCCCCAAAAGTATCTTATAGTTGAATAAAGAAAGCAACAGACAGTTCCAAGGGTACATGGGACTTATGTTAGTTGTGGATGCCAGGAACCTTCCTTACTATTCTACACAAAGAACTGTGAGCCTAAGCACGTCTTTTGTTGTCATGTTGAGAAGCAACAGCCTCGGACCATTGCTAAGAGGTTCAGTTTTTAGTCAGCTCATCACCGCTCTGCTTATTTATTTCTATGACAGGAATCCCACTCAAGTTGAGTTGATTCGGTAGTGAAACTTATAAAATAAGCTCTGGCAGTTTTGGAATTCGTGTTGGTTGGCTTTCGGAGTAGATTTCTACCTTATGTAACGTTCTGTTAGTTTTTACTGTCTTAGCGGAGATTTCGTTTTTTTGAGCCTTAATTCATAATTTAATATTATTATATTGGGTTATCATCCAATATTCTTCATTAATGTACATTGTTACAAAGATAGAGTCACTCTTTATGAAGGATCTTAAAAGCTCAGAGAAATAATACATCCACACCCTTATTCAATATGTACGTCCTTGGTGTTATTTTCACATTTGTTAGCCAACACATCTTACCATACTACATGCATTCTCACAGAATCTTATAGATTCTTAACAGTGTTATTAGCGTTAGGTTTAAAACCATTCACCACACACTTAACAGTATTCTCTGTTCTCTTTTCAGTTAATATTGCTTGCATGCTGAGGTACAACTGCTCTGTTAAGTTAACTGCCAAAGAGTGAGATGTCATGCAACAAAGAGAGCGTGGTGTATTTAAGGTTTGCTTGTGGTAAGTTAAACTCATTTTACTCAAGAACACCCTGGTTTTAACGATTACTAAAATACATAACAGTATCTGAGCTCCAATGATGTAAGGTTGTTGATATATTAACGACGTTTTATAGATAAAATTATTACAGAGTGATTTCAGTATGGAAAGGGCCACACAGAAGGAGACACAGATTCCACCTACCCATGGTCCTCACTGGTAGTAGTAGCGCTGAAGAAATCCGAAAGTAATTTTGTGATCTTTCCGTGGTGGTTTTGTACCAAAGGCTCTACGAACCACTGCTTTAAGCTGAATTTGAATTCACTGAATAGCGAAGTTAGGAACGTCTGAAGATGAAGACTAACTGAGCTACGGGAGTTCGGTGACTTCATAATGAGATGTCGTGTCTAATTTATATCACTTTTGAACTATCTAGGTAAAACAACTGGTAATACAAACCGGAAGTCCTCCTGTCAAACAAGGTTTCTAAAGTATTTGCTTGAACTGGATAGTTCAGCACGGAGTCTCATTACGCAGTCATAAAACTACCACAGCTTAGTTGCTATCCAATCCTTCCGCCTTTCCCGTTAATACCTAATCTTATTGATTGTATTTTAATTTTCTTGTTTACTTCACTCAAATTTCGCGTAACATACTTTCTGCTTGAGCGTCCTGCTCATTTATCAATTAAATTCCAATCAGAGTTGTTACTGTCTCCTAACACAATCACAACGTCCGGCATTATTTACCATAGAAAACGCATTCATTCTAACAACCATTTGAAGGCGATGACCACAACGAGGACCATAGTCTTTTCCTGGCCGAACTAATTGTGCTGCAATGCACACACATCCACGGTACCCGCCGTACATGAAGTATCAGCAGACGAAATTCATTGTAGGACCAACAATTTCTACGCAGTTTTGCGAACTTCGAGCGCGCCAAAGCGATAACCACAGTTTCGAATGTCAGTTAGTGGGACAATAAATGTCTGGTTGGCTGTGCGTGTCCTTCGGAGCAATTTATAGGGCACACATATGCGCATGTAGTTTGGCTGCAGCGAGTGGCGCCGCCATAGGACATGCAGCTGTGACAATGATGGACGTGCAACGAAGAATGAGTGGGAGCCGCTGAGGCTGTGATATGTAAATAAGAGTAATGTCCTTTTCCTCGAATTTTTCGAGCATGTGCAAACAACTATGTTCAGCTTGTGCATAAAAAGGAAACGCAATTAAATTTGTTGGTCGAAACTGAGAGGCGAGTTTAACAAGTTCAATTACAAACGCTTTAAATGAATGATTAGTAAGGGCCTAGCTTGGCGATTTAGAAGTTAGTAATTAAGGTGAGTGCCTTCATTTGGTTCTATAAACCTATAAAACATGTTACCAGTCTTTTTGGAGCTTGAAGTTGTATTTCTTAGTCGTCTGCATTCTTAATAATGGGTGGACGTATGAATGAAGCTTCGTTAGTGTTGATTCATAATCTTCTCGTTCTACAGCTTCGACCCCGGACACAACCTTTAGTCATAGATCCAGTGGCTGTGAAAATATTGAAAGCCATACAATTTCCACCGGTTGCTTGACGATTCACCGATCCTTGCAAAAAAACCATCACCGGAGTACTTTCATTGTCGATCCAAAATTTGTGCTCCTTTCGATTTCTTTTCTCTTTCTGGTTCTCTAGCTATTTTTCTTCCCCTCTGTATTGCATTCTAGTCCTCTTTAACTCACTCGTTCTGTCTGTCTCTTTCTCCTTTTCACTCATTATCACTCTCTCTATCTGTATCTGTATCTCTCCCGATCTCCCTCTCTTTATATATACTGTGCTTTCTTGATCTGCACTGAGTCGTCATTGGTAGCGTTAGATGAGACACATTAATAATATACACTTTCGCGGCGCGTATGAGGGCGGCCGGCCAACTTGAAGTAGTCTTGTTGACGGGCTCCATCTCTGTAAGCTTAAAAGCTTGAAGAATAAAAAGTAGGGCCGCTTGGCTTTAGGAGTTGCTGGAATTTCATTCCAGAAGACCAGTAGGTATTTTTTATCGGACCTAATCTAACTTCATTGCTTTGAAGGATAAGAAAGTAGCACTCTCCAGAGATTTTTTCGACCACTCTCAGCACAAAAATCTCATCTCGATCATCTTTGACAGAGGGATCTAAGTTCTAAAGCTACTAGTATGGGATATAAAGGTATAGGGGGTCGTTGAGCACACACTCTATGCTCTTCCCTCAATTTAGGGAATTAGCTAAGTATGTTTGTTCATCTCCCCAAAGCATTACCCTCATTCATGTTTCTAACATCGACTTTCTGGAGTGGTACATATTTTCGTACTAATCGTGGCTTCTCTACACATTATGGTTGTTGTCGTTTTTGTTGCTTTTTACTTGGCATTTTCTGATTTGTTATGACAGGATATGCACATTGTGAATGTTCAAATAATTTCTTACATCTACTTTTGAACTTACTTTCACTTCCGAAAAATTCCTACCATATATACCTAAATACCTACATACATACTACTTAAGCGCCTTATATACTTTGCGCACATAAAGTAGAATTCTTAACCGAAATAATTCTACAAAAGCATATTTTGCTCTAAGTGCGCACTTGCATATATATGAGCATAATCGAATGTTATTTTCTGTGTGTGTGTATGTGTGTTCGTGTCTTCCTATGCCCACTTATGTCTTTTTCGAGGTACTTCAACTTTTGCTGTCAAAGTTTTTCGTTATTGATTTGAAAGTATCGCAAAGTTATTTTACTCTTACGAGCATGTACATATATATATGTAGGAAAATTTGTTAAAAAAAATATATGCATATATTATATTTATCTGTATGTGCGTATGTTTTTGTGCTCCCACTCACTTGAATTTGTTATTGCGCTTTCGAAAACTTTGTCGTTTTTCATGCGGCTGCATACTTGATTTTGTAATGGTGTGCGTGTGTCTCTTCGGATGTGTGTGTTTGTGCCCATTGCTTGAGTTCAAAAAATTGCTAAATTGCATGTTATTGGAATATTACAAAAACGTAACCAATATTCATGATTGGTTACAGGAAAGAAAGAAACAGGAAAATGCAGAAAAAAAAAACAAAAAACAGTCAAGGGCGAGGTGTACGAAAATTGAAGGAGGAGGTCTCTCTACTGATCCACTGATTTTTAGATTCAGACAAAGAAAATAAATTTTCAAATTTTTTTTTTTAATTTTCTTAAAGGTTCAGAAAAAAATTAAAAATTTTTGTATATTTTAAAATTTAACTCAAATTGAAATTTGGAGAAGTTTAAAAATTTTCAAATATAATATTTTTTTCAGCAAAATTTCTAAATATTTTTGCAATATTATCATATAACTTTGTAAGAAATTTTTTATAAATTTTTAAAGCAGCTGACTTTTTATAAAATACTTCCAAAATAATGAAGATTTTAAATTAATTTTAAATGGTTAACAATTTTAAATTAAATGAAAGCTTTGAAAAATAAATTCAAAATTATTAAATGGGTTGTAGGAGATTTCGAAACTTAGCACACTTAGTAATTGATAGGTCCAGTAAACAAAATTAATTCGTTTTTAATTTTTTATATTTTACAATTTATATCAAATGAAATTTTTATATAAGTAAATTACGAAAATTTTTCAAATGTAATTTTAAATTTTTTTTCAAGTGTAGTTTGTTTATTTCCTTAATTAACTGAAAATTAAAAAAAAAATTAAACCATATGTTTATAAAATATTTAAAAAATTATACCAAAAAATTTTTTTAGAGATTAGAATCTTTCAATTGGAGTTTCAGAAAATAATTACAAAACCTTTAAATTTATTAAATGTATGCCTATAATACTTGAAACAAGAAATTTGAAAGTGTGAAATAAAATTTTATTAATTGAAAATATTTAGTAATTAATTTTTTTTTTTAAGTTAAGTAATTTTTTTTTTGTTATATTGCTTACAATATAAATAATAATAATAATAATTCATTATAAATAAATATAATGAATTTTAAAAGTTTAAGAATATTAATAATTTAAAGCTTTCCAAAAAATTTCCAAATCTTTACATTAATTAATTGATTAAATTTAATAATTTTATAATCAAATGCATCATAATGCATAATTTTTTAATTATTAAAAATTAATAATAAAATTTTATTAAGTTAAATTTTCAAGAAGGAACAAGAAATTAATTTCTTTATTTTGTTCTTAAAATATTTAATGTGAAATATATAATATATATTTTAAACCACTTTACAATATTCTGTTACCAATGAAGTATTTTGTATACCAAAATTAAAAAAAAAATCTTGAAATTGTAACTTCTTCATAAAATTTATTTTTGGTCTAAAAATCGGAAGTGTAGTTATTTTATTAAATTTAATTTAATATTCAGAAACTGCAAAATTTTCTTGTACTTCTGTTTTGTACGCTATAAATTTTGGTTAAACATAGAAATTGGTATTTAAAATAAAAAATGTTTGAACCAAAAATTCAATTAAAGAAAAAAATATTCTAAAATTTTCGCTGATGTCAAGAATTATTTGGAATTAATGTTTTTTTTTTAATTTAGAAATTAAGTTTTTTTTTTTGTTTTAAAATTGGTTATCATATATTAAAAAGAAAACTAAGTAAAATTTCTAAACAAAATTCTAAACATTTTCAGAGGCCAAGAATTACTTAGAGATTTTTTTTCTTTATTTTATCTTTTAATATTTGCACTTTTTTTAGTGAAATAAATTAAATTTTTTTAAATTTATTTATTTGAAAAAAAAGTAGTTCAAATAATTCCCAAAATAATTCATTTTTATTCTATTTCATTTTCATTTTCTTGATTATGTTTTCTACATTTTTTATGTGGAAATTTTTTTTTTTTTGAAAATAGTTATTTAAAGGTTTTTAAGAAATATTTACAACTGGAAAGCCAAGAAGATTAAATTGCTACCTCTTACTTACCAGCACTCACCCCTCCAGCCCGATATCACCACCAACTCTGCATTTTTCAACTTCAAACTTCAAGAAGTTTAACAATATTTTGCGTTTCTTCCCATCTTATGAATTTTTCTCGTTCGAAATGACAATATTCATATAACTGCATATTCGGCTTACTCGGGATGAATCAATAATTTGAATTTGTGCGGTTGTTTGCCTCCAGCTAATCTTCGTGTACAAGTATGTACATGTGTTATATGTGTTTGTATGTGTGCGTGCAACTAGAAGTGCAAGCTTTGATAGCACATCATGGCAGTTATCAATTCCAATTACACACACCGTTCGCTGCTTGAGACTTGATAATTTGAAAAGTTGTAAAGTTTTGCAGTGTTAAAAGAAAAATACGCACACACACAAACACATATATACTTGGAGTTTGTGTGATAACAAGCGTGGCGACAAATCCTATTGGAATACGAGTGGTGATATCAAACAAATTTTTTTTTGAGGAATTGAAATTTCACAAAAAAATTTCTTTGACAAAAGTTTAATTTAACTTGAAGACTCTTAACGCCCTGCCAATATGTTATGTTTTTCTCTATGATATCGCTCATTTTGAGGCAATTGAAAAGTTTTAGATTAGATATATATATATATATCTACTATATCTAATAGTAGAGCCTGCAGACTGTAAACTTGTGAGTTGGATTGTTATTTGCTAAGTTTTTGCTTCGTTTGTTTATGATAACACAATTTTGAAGTGCCATTTTGCACAAAAGTGTGAATAATTATTGACTCTATTTGTTGGTGAACGTTTCCGCTAAATCTTTTTCCAAGTGTTCTTTCGATATTTTGTCTTCAAAAAATTTTTTTTCTTTTCAAATTTTTCTTAATAAGCCTTATGATCCTTCATTCTACCGGACAAACCCATTTGACTTTGTAAATATTATGAAGAATTGAATACTTTAGACGAAGAAAGCACCTTAAAGCTCCATAAAGCTTTATAAAGCTCTTAAGTGATCTGTTCGTCCAAGTGGTTTATTTTCTCCCGGTAGGACTAAACTTTCACACACCATACAGTCGTTTAAACAAAATTTACCTGTTGACTTAAAATTCCTTACTCTAAATTTCTCGCACAAACTTAAGCTTCGTCCTTCTAAATTGTGACTTTGGATTGTCGGAGTGAAAGCATATGTTTTCCATGAATTAGTTTTGGTTTTTATGTTTGCCCTGTGGTTTTCCTTACAGTTTTATTGGTTTCGCCTTTTCGGAGGGGTTTTTTCTCATGGTTCCTTTCTCTAACAGCGCTTTTTAATCAACAGCACTCCTTTACATTTCGTCTGCATTATTCTTCGCTCTTCAAAAGGTAATTATTTAAGCGTAGTAGGGCACATTAATTTGGTGATCCTCAATTGGGAGATTCCAGTAGTAGTAGTAATAGTAGTTTAGAAAAAAGATTTGACCTTAAGTTAAGCATACTCTGGAAGACAACTCATACTGATCGCAATCTCTCAGTTTCTATAATGTATTTCACTAAATTCTATTGCATATGTAAAGCTCATTTCCTTCTGAGCTCCATTGTTAGGGGTATCAACTGCTACCATTTAGACATGCTTTTGTTCTTCGAATTATTTCGTAATGGAACGGTTTGAACTTCATGTTCATCATCGGTATTTCTTTCGTCGCTTATGTATAACTTGGACTTTAGCAGACAGGTAGCCTTCTTAGTTCTCATGGCTCTGTTTTAGAACGAGCTTGTACCAAAAAGTCTCCTCAACTCTACCCAGTCAAGTTTTTCGGCCAATCTCTCTAATTTTCAAAGCTTTCTTTGTAATATTTGCAAGTTGTATCCTTTCTTTTCTGATGCCAAACGGTATTCCCCGTTGAAACTCTGGTACTTTTGTAGTCTTTCCACGTGGGTTTAGAACGAAAAACAGCATTTAACTATACTACAACTACACAGGCAAGAATAAGAAACATACATTTTTTTTATATTTTACTGTTCGGAAAATGGGGTTCCGAAGTTTACTAGGTCATGAGTAACCGATTGTAACGCAGTCATCTTCTGGTACTAGGCTAGGCGATTCTTCGGCCAATGTGACGATTATTTCAGAACCATAAGTAAGCTGGCAATACCGATTAATAGCTTTCCAGGCTTTCGGAGTTGAATTTGTATAGTTCACGGTTATACACAGTTCCAATAATCATGTTCAGAGAGGAATAAATAATTTATAAGTTAAATTATAAGACTTGGGTATACCATATCCCATACTTTTTTTTATCAATTTCCTTTTCAATTTGCCAACTTTTTTTTAAATAATTTATACCAGAAGGAAGTGAAGCTTTGAAGAAGTGAGGAAGTTGTGCCTAGGAGAACAACTTCTTCAAGTTTTTGGTATCTGAGACTCATAAACTGAAATTCTCAGCGAATTTCTCTTCTTTTCGTGAAATTTTAGGTGTTGTCGGAAGCTTTTTGCCTCACCCCTTTCATTTTTATTGATTTTAAAAAATTTCTATACTTCTGGATAGCTTTGCCTTTCCTCTTGGTTTGTACTGATTACGTAATATAATATATTATACTCAGACCTTGTTGCTGCTGTTTTCCAGCGATTATTAAAAATATGCGCAACTCTTTTGTTGCATTATATAAATCTCATGTTGCATGCAACAGACTTGCCACACAAACCCTCATCTGCTCCTCTGCTGCCACACAATGTTTTGTCCTAGAGCTTCAGCTGCTTGTCGCATTTTAAATGCATTTCAGTGATGAGTGGGTAGTGGGTAGTGGGCGTAGATGACTTGCATTGAAAACGAGAGAGAGCTGTGGGTTGCGCCATGGAGTGGACCGAGGGCGGGTAGCTGGCGTTTATTTATTACTGCTTGCATATCAGTCACTTATTCGTCAAGAGCGCGCTGAAAACGCTCAACATGTACGCATTTAATGTAATCACACATTGCAAACGAATACACACACACATATACATTTGTATGTATGAATAAAATGCGAGAATTCCCTCGCATATTCATTGGAGTCATAGAAGGTTGGCTCCGTCACTGCACTATTCACTTACAATTCCTCCACGTTGACCATCATCAATCATTCGGTGGTGTCACATAAGAACGTTTTGTATTATGGAAATACCATATATATGTAGATGTGTTTGTGAAAATGTATTCAATTCTCGGAAATTCCTTCCTTTGCCGTTATTAGATTTTGCTTTTATAGTTTTTCATACATTTAAATGCTCAAAATATATTAAAAGTGTCGGAGCTACGGGTTCCAGTTTAGCTGTGGAGCCTTCAGTTATTGTCAGAGATTGATCTGTGATTCTAGAGTTTAGGGTTTTCAGTACTCAGTAATGATTACTCAGTAGTTTGTAGTAGTATATCCCTTAAGTAATCGGGAGCAAGAAAGAGGAGCATTTTTGCAATTATACATGGTTCAGTAATAATTAATACTTAGCACTGGGCGTGCAGTATTAGTATTCAAGTAATTTTTTATAACCCTTCAATAATCATTACTTTATAACTGGCTTTAATCAATGTCATTTATTTCATTATATAGTAGTATTACTTTTCCTTCTTTAATCATGGTGGGTTACTAAATAATAACGCATATTACACTGAACAATTAAGTTAGTTGCAGTCAGCAATAGTTATCTGAAATTACCCTTAAAGCAATGTACCAGTAATGTTAGCATTCATAATGCAACAACGCATTAGATCTAAGTAATTGCACATCACAATATTCACAGTCAGGAAACGTTAAGTGCTTGCTACTAGTCACCATAAAATAATAAGCTATCCGCAATCCGACTCATTTGGTTATGAATTTTAATTTGATGTCAATAATTGGTTTTTGGTTCTATAAAATCAATATTGATTACGTACTTATTCGAATACTTAGGTTTATTTTGAGATTTTTATTTCATTGTAATTAGCATTATGTGAGTATATCTAAATAAATTCATTTAGTAGTCATGATTAATGCAAAATTAGCAGTGAATTATGATATACAATTTTAAATTAATTATCAGTGATTTTTAATGCAAAAAAATAAAAAAATTTAAATCAATGCGCACATTTCGGTAATAATTGCTGTCTAATCAATTATAATTGTTTTATGCAAAATATAGTGTCTCTAATAGTTGGATTTATACTAAGCTTTATAATAAGACAGTAATTGTAGTAATGATTACTTCGCGTAAAATGTAATCATTACTACGCATAAAATGTAATCATTACTAATGTGTTGCCAATTAACTAAAAATAAAATATGAAAGCCTCCCTAGTCGTTGGACTTATACTAGTTTTTATAGTAATGTTAATGGCAATACTCATTAGTTTGCATTAAATGTACTCATTGCTAAAAAGTTGCAAATTTAAAAAGGGGTGTAACTTGTGTAATCTCGTACTACGTAATGTAATCAACTGCAATACTTGCTCAAGTCTTTAAGTATTTTGAACATTTTTATGTTTATTTGTATTTTTATTTTTATATTTATTTGGTTCTTGGCTTTCGTATTTGCTGTTTCCTTTTCTAGCTCCGTTGCCCTCCATTTACTTTATTTTATTTGAACACAGTTTTCTTTGTTTTATATTTATTTGCCATCTGGTTTTCACTTCCATACCCATTTCCGTAAGGGCGAAAAATAAAAATGGAATTCCAGTATAAAAATTTTGCAAAAAAAAAAAATCTAAATTGCGCACTGGTTTCTGTTGCTTGCCTTTGTAACTTTATTGCTTATTGTTTTTGTATTATAGCTGATGTATGTCCCTCACATGGGCATATAGCAAGTATGTACGTGTTTGCTGCAGCAACATTTTATCATATTGACTTGTTTTCTTTATATGTTTTGATCGAATTTATTTAAGTTTCTATTTCCTTGCTTTCTTTATATTTTTCGCATATGTATAGTCGTGTGTAAGCATGTTTTTTTTTTTTTTTTTGTATTTCTACTTATGTATGCCTTCCTTGCCACATGATTTGCATGCATATCCTTTCAGCACCGATTTTGCCCGTGCGATTTACTCTCGAACTGCTTGTTGTTGGTATGTGTGTGCTGAGTCGTATTTGTTTGCATTTCACTGCATTAGATGTTTGACTCGATTCGTTTCCATTGGTATTTGTCGAAGCAATGGATTACGTGCCCGCCAGCTTTTGTTTTCCGATACCTTTGTCACCACACACAACTTTTCCCGCCCAGCCTACTGTACATATTGAGCAGATTTGTTTGGTAGCAGTTCTTCCAGTTACACTATACTGATTGTATATGATATAAACATATACATATATAGACATTTGTTAAGTATATATAATAAGTATAAGTGCACCTCTTCCTGCCCTTCTTCTGCTTCGCTTTTGATATTTGCTTTTCTTTAATGCTATTTTGACTTATATGCTCTGCAAATACCAACAAACAATCGATACATTAAATATTCAGTAAATTTTCAATCAATTCAACATCAGCTATTTACACAGGTTTCGAATACTCTTTGGTCAACAACAATACTTTCCTGGTAATGCACGAGAGAGTTTAAGCATTGCTTTCGCTCTCTAAACTCACTACCTAAACAAAAAAAAAAGTGTATTAATACGTACTTTGCATTAAATGTAATCATTCCTATATGTTGGTACTTGAGTAAAGATAAAGTAAAGAAAAATTTCTTATCATTGTGTTTTAGAAGAAAAAACCCTAATAGTGGTAATCATTACTTCGCATTAAATATACCATAATTAAAGTCTTGCAAATTAAGTAAAAATAAAGTTTCGGAGTGACTCTAATAGTTGCTTCTGTGCGGATGTTTATAAGAAAACAATAATAGCAGTTTTCATTACTTTACATTCCTAGTGTGTTGGGAATTAAAAAAATGCAAACTTTTATTTATCATTAATTTTCTCATTCTACATAAAATACTGAATTGCAATATTTACTACCAAGTCTTTAATTGCTTTGAAGCATTGTCGCCAGCCATTAATTTCTATTACATCATTTTCTAAATTTTTTTTTATTACACACTCTTATTAATCTGTTAAAAAATAATCTTCATACGGTATATCTTTGAAGAATTTCTTTAGTAATTCTTTCATTTTACGCCCTAACACCTCGTTGATAACAGGCGTTAGGTCATTGCTGAGTAAGCGCCAGTTGTCGTTCATTACTTGGAGCATACTCTCAGAGAGAGTTTTGTCGCCATTGAAGAGATTTGTCATATCGGTGTGAACACTAAAAAAGAGACAAGTGGGAAATGCGATATGAAATATTCAAAGGTAGCTAGATGCTTCATAGCTTGCTCTGGGTTAACTTTTATGTGGGTTCGGTTATCATTCTAAAAAATTGCAAAGATTTGGGGTCTAAGGAAAATATTATGTTTCTTACCTCGATATTATTGCGATAATTAGTAAAAATGATGCTTCAAAAGTTTATTTTTACTTACTTGTCCATTTGTGTTTCGACTTTGGGTGTATCCGCATTCAAAAAATGTTTGCCATCACGCTCCTCCACTTTTAGGGTGGTCGAAAAGCGGGTTTTTACATTGTCCAAGAGCATCGTGAGTTCACCCTCGCCTCTAATGGGCAATACAAGTATATTGCCATTGATTTTATATTTCGACTTGATAGTGATGCGGGGGTTAATATTTTGCGAGACGACTTTCATTGGTTTGCTGAGATCTTTGCTAAAGCCTCTGCGTAAAAAATTTAAGAAAAAAAATTATTTCGAATAATTTTAAGTTTTTCCGAAAAGTCTATAGTTATTTTCTCGCCGCTCTCTTCACTTACTTGATCGCTATAATGCGCGCCTTCGTATAATTATGTATCTCCACATCGTTCAATATCAAGTCGACTTTTAATGCACTATTTTTATCACCCAACATTTCGATTTTATCCAACTTCAGCGGTTCCAATGCTGGTATATCCTTTTCGGGTACACCCGTGGCAGCTTTTTTCATTAATTTGTGCCCCTGCTCGATCATGCATTTCTCGTCGGCAAAGTGGCATTTTGTTATGGGATCGGCTGGAAAAGGAGTTATAATAAACATAAGATACACTAATCACTTCACTAAATCACTTCAAAAAAGAGGACTGGTCACTGCATTCATTAATATTTCCGTCGTGTTAACGAATGAGCAAACATAAATAATCAGAATCTGGTTCAAATATTCAAATGATGTGAATAAATATTTGACTACGATCACATGAAGACCAATTATGATTAAGCTTTGGTCATCATGTCTTAATGATTCCTCGAAAACAACACTTTGTATGCCAGTTGCCGAATGTCGAACTTGGCGGTTCGTACAACTTTCTTTGGTCTTTTAAAGCACTGGATGATACCTCGAAAAATATCTCATGACTGGCCACTTATTAATCACTATATTGTCTAATTTTATAAGTCCACTCGTATATCTGGAGGCTTTCTGAAGTTCAGTTTTTTAGGAGAAATATTATAAATGTTGGTTTCTCAAAGTAGATCAGATTAAAGAGACTGAGTATTTGATATTGACTTTCATCGGCCTCATTTTAGCGACCATAGACATATATTGGGACAATATGGTCTACTTTGGTTCTCTGATATTACCAAAAAGGATGTAGGCCATCTAAATAGAGCTCATTCCACTCCAAACATTTCTAAATTCTATATTATCTGGACTTCGTCGAATAAAGTCCGCGAATATCAAATGTTTTGAAAAGGGTGCGATTAAGGGGATATTAAGGTCTTTGCATTGACTTTCAGCGGTATCATTTGATCGACTTTAGTCATAAACGGTGAATTGGTTGAAAAGGGAGGAATCTTATATCGATGTCCAATAAAGCCCACAAATCGCATCTATTTTAAAATTGCGAATTTTTTTTTTATTAAATTCATCTCTTCGAAAGTTGTGGAAGGTCGAGCACCATCTGCGAATAATCCTAAATTCTATATTGTCTAGAATCCGCTCAAGTATTTTTAGAATGCGAATTCTGGAAGTCAATCGATCTCTGCGAATATCGTGCGTGGTAGAATGCCGTCGAGTTCTTATTATGACCCTGGAAACCTGTCAGAGCATTTCCATTTATGTATTCACTCTCTTTGTTATTATTTCTGAGAAATTGTAGATATGATTAAACTTTATTTTCATCTCTATTTGGGGCTCCATACATTTGCACAAAATTTTCTCCACTACACAATCGTTACTTACGAAATTCGACCGCTAAAACGCACAACCGCATAGAAAGCGCCGCCACACAAGCCAATAACACCAACTTGTGGCTTGTACTGAAATTGATATTTAGACGCATTTTATACACTATTAGGTGGTATCTGGCACAAGTGCACTTAGTGCCGTTAGTTGTACACGTTTAGTCTACTCGCACACGTTACAACGGCAACTGACGGAACGATGCTTGGTGAAGCTCATTTTATAAGTCTTACAGGTGATCTTTGGGTTGTCATGAATTGTTGTACAATTAAAAAATTAAAATATTGTATACAATAAAAGCAGCAACAACTAAGAAGCGCACATAAAATGCAACTAAAATGTGCTAGTAAAAATTATGATTATTGAGTTTCGATTTTAATTACACTTAAATGATATTTCACCCGGAAGTTTAACTAGGTTTATTTTGTTTTTATTTTTTTTTAAATATTATTTTATTTATTTTGCTTAGTTTTAATGCGCGCTCATCGGGCTTACAGTTATGACTAAGTCTATAAATAAAGGTGGTCCGGTGAATTACTGTAATGCAAAGTAATTAATTACTTCATGCATATTTAAAACATAGCCTCAACTTGGTTTTGAGCAATTTTCAATTAAGTTGGGAGCTGTTTGTGAATTATTTTATGATTTTATTTAAATTTTGAGCTTGAGTCATAAGCGCAGCTGTAAAGAAAGTGTAATGCAATTAAAGCCGGTAATTGTCCAAAATTCATCTAAATAATTGTTGCTCCAAAATTATTGCTAATTTCTACTCTAAAATGATTTGCTATTAAAAATTTTTTATTACTCAAGAGCAGCTCATAAAACTGCTATGTAATCTGTTTGTAATGCATCCCTAAATCTCAATACTGTAAGCATGTAATTAAAACACGCGCTGTAATAATAAGTCTGCGACTCTGTTGGCATTTAAACTGTAACTTAAAGGCATTTAGGTGTGTTTCCTTGGGTTGGTTAGAACGAAAATAGAAAGTGTAGTAGACCGTACATAATACTTCAACTACTCTGGGTCATTTAAACCTGTTTTGCTGGACACGAAGTGTGTTAATCATTGAATGACGGTAGAGTGACTTATATTAGATAATATAAAGCTCACTCAAAGACACAGCAGCAAATTCCTGCATGTTGTTATTATCTTTTAAATTGAAGCATAGCTTAACAATAAATGCCCTTTATACGAAGGCTTTGAACTAAAGAGAACGAATGATTATGAATGAAAGTTAAGAACAGAAACATTGCCAATGAAAAGTCTAAAGCTCGAAATTGCGCATAAAAGCACAGCTTGCAAAGGTAAAGATTGAAGTAAAAAAGTTAAAAAATTAAGATAGGAGGACGAAGTATAAAACCCCGAAATTCGAGGAACAAAGATCAAAAAAGATCGAATATTAAAGAAAAAAAAGATCGATTAACAGAAATCATATACTGCAGACCAGACGATAAAAAATAGGTTACTAAAAAAATTTGATGAGCAAACCAAAAAGAGTGCACAGTTATCAGAAAGCCAAAATAAAATTTCGAAGATCAAAGTTCTTAAACTATAGGTCAAATAACAATGAAGAAGAGCTAACATCAGCAAAAATGAAGTTCAGAGCTCCTGGACTATTGTCCGAAGATAAAAGGAAGATGTTCAAAGTGTAAAAATCTAGCATGAATTTGAACTCAAAGATTATGGACCATAGGGTAAACAATATACTCATTAATAAGAGATCAAGGAATCAATAATGGAAATAATAAAAATTTCATATAAAAAATTTTTTGATTAAAATAACGTATATTAAAGAAAATAAAGCGCAGATCGAAAATCAATGTTCAAAAATGAGATTGGGAGAGAGAGATCAGTTACAAATGGAAACAGCCTAAAATCTTTTGGGTATTATCAAAGATGTGCAATAAAAAACATAAAAATTAAAGAAGAAACAACAGTAGCACAATATAAAAACGTAACATATGAGTAAATATTATATAGTAGATCAACAAATATCAGAGAACGTAGATCAATTAACAGAAAACAAAAACAGCATACAAAAGAACACAATAATAAATTTACAATCAGAGATGTGCTTACGAAAGAACCAAACTCGAATCGATCAAAGATCATATTGAATGATTGGAGCTAAAAAATGAAATATCAGAGATAAGAGATCAGAGTTGGGAGATTATACATCGATGGGAAAACAGGAAACTTCGAAATGATAAGATATGTGTAAAATGAAATCTATGAGACAGAAAGACTGCCTGCGTGACTGAAAGACTGAACAAAAAACAATTAACAAGGGCGAATGTGAATAACTAGGTAGCATACCTGAAATATTAAAGACCATATGTAAAAGAGCAGTGATCATATATGAAAGCTCGAATATTATACCATTAAATATTAGACCGAAGACATTTCAAGAAAATTTCAATAATATTCAAAAAGAAATTCAAACAATTCAAGTTCAAAAATCAAATCAAATGATTGAAGATCAGAGATCAAATAAAAATTATTGAATTTCAAAGATCAGATATCATAGATAAGAGGTCGGAATTGAAAGATTATAGACCGTTGAAGAAACTGGATCATTCGATATATAAAATTTGAAATTAAGTCTCTGAAATCTATGGGCTGAATCGCAAAAAATCAGCAACAAACATCAAATGCTAAGAAAATTACAACAGATCAGATGAAAGAGCATATGTGAAAGTCCAAATAAATAATAGATCAAATGATTTGCAAGAAATATTTGAATAATATTCAAATTAAAAGCAATGAATCTAAGACCAAAAATTAAGTCGAATGGTTAAAGATCAAAGATCAAGTAAAAATGATTGAAATTCAAAAATTGAATAACAGAGGTAAGAGATCGGAAATGAATGTTCATAGATCGTTGAGAAAACAGGCAAACTCGAAATAATATATTTAAAATTAAGTCTGTGGAATCAAAAGACTGAATAGCAAAGAATAATTAAAGCAAGTATTGACAGCAAATATGAAAGATTAGAGATTAGCGAACATACACAAAGCTCAGATATCATGCCACTATTAAAGAAATCTAAAGAAAGCTCAAAGTAATATCGAAAATCAAAATCAACGAATGCAAGATCAGAAATTAAAACGAATGATTGAAAGTCGCAAATTTGATACCAGAGATCATAATTGGATGAAAAACAGGAAAGTTCGACGATGAACAGGAAAATGATGTGTGCTTAGCAGGCTAAAATAAAAAAAATTTAATAAAAAATTAAAAAAAATTTTTAATTAATTGATTTTCCCCTTGTAGTGAAACTCATTAAACACATTCACTCGAATTTATCGCAGCGAAAGTGACAAACCGACCGACTTATGTTAATTAATATAATTATGAGAGCATAAATATTAACAAGCATACATTTGTATGTGTTAATATATATATGTGCGCAATTATATATATGCATGTATGTACGTATGTATTTCATATTCCCTTATCTAATGCATGTAAATCAGCACAACAGCTAAATAATGAATAAGCATACATGAATGTACATAATTATATAAATGTGTGTGTGTGTGCGCGCATATTAAAAAGCTGTTAGAACATATCAAATGTCATAAATCTTATTAATTATTTACGTTGCATAATTATACATAAAATTACAAAATTATAATTACCAAGAGTCTAAACGGCAGTGAATGGGTTTTATGCAAAGTAGCTTGTTAAATATACCTATATACAATATATATATGCATATTCATGATTGCATGTGTTAGTATGAGCATGAATATGTGTGTGTGTGTGCATAACTGTTCAACGTCGCAAAATTAATGATGACATACATGCGCCTGCCTTTGCGGCGGCAAATATTAACTTTTAGTACAAGTGAGTGGTACATTTCTGTGTTTTATATACACCTGAGTGTATGTGTGTGTGTGTGTGTCCTTAACTAAATACCGTCAATAATTAATATCCTTCGCGAAAGTTTTAATGAGCCGTAAACTGCTTAAATTTCAGTGTTGGCGCAGAATGCTGTGAAATTATATGTGCCTTTTGAGATGGTGCTTTCTGCTTCTTTAGTGAAACTTTAAATCTTTTTTCATTTCACATTTAATTGGACACCAATCGGAAACAAGAAGTGATGTCAAATTCTTCTTTAATGCTGAAGCTAGCTTCTCCCTGCCAGTGCCACCATTTATCTTACCGGTAATGATGAAGTTGTGATCTCCAGTTCAAGAGGCTGCTTGGTTTATCGAAGCTGGTGGCAACAGAGCCCAGAGCTCAGAAAACATAGAACAAGTAAATCCGTATATCTAGAGATATTATAGACCTCAACACACACTTATAAACCGAATAGGGATAACTCAATTCGAAGCGTCAGCATTTGAACATGAACAGCATTGGAAAACTTTAGCTGGAGTTCAAAGCCTTAACAGCGTGATTGTTTCGACTTCCTGCTACCCTGGAGTTCTCCTATGGGTAAGCAATTGTTATCACTTCTTTGATATTCTCTTGCTCTAAGTGAAAACCGACTTTTTATTTCAACTAGCCCTGAACTCCTATGTATTTTGCAAAAAACCAAAATTTGAATCGGTTCTAACTTTGTTCTACAATGTAGGTTGATATTCTTGGGACAACAGTGAAGTTCGCTCGCAGCAAGGTAAGAATGTAAGATCGCTAGAATGACTCGATCCCTCCTAGGACTACAAAGCTTGTCGCGGAGGGAAAACATTCCAACTATGGAATTAGTCTCTCATTTCATATTAACCTATATTTAAATGCCCCAACTTACGGCCTCGCATCTGAAATGTTCAGTCCCTTCAAATGATGGTAGAACTGCGGAGCTGATCTGACTGAGCCGACCTGGTGAAGTTTAATAAGCATCCCAGTCTAGGAAGGCTTTCTGGTTGTAAGGGAATGATTTCATCAGCAATAAATTCCAATATATGGATAAATTGAAACCTGCAAAAAAGAGCTGCCATCAAGGTAAGGAATATGGCCCCAAAATAGACCTACATTAGTAGGAGCATCTAACATTATAAACAGCTCTTTAGAAGGTTTGAATTTGCCGTCCAAAGTACTAGTGTGCTTAACAGAAATTTTCCATCCTTTGGAGCTTATGACAGTCGGGCTTCGAACTTGCGAATAGCCGCACATCAGTCACAGTCGTCCCCTTTCCTGCATTTTCTGTCGTTTTGCATACATTTCATTCAGCAAGATAACAAGGATATCAATGATATTAGCTTCTCGTTGAGTTGCCGGCTACTCTTCCTTCCGGTAACTACTCAACTCGCACCAGCCTACTAGGCTATGTACTACTTATACAACATACATGCTATTTACTAACTTACGGTTCATCCTAAGCAGCCCAAGCTGCTGCTGGTGGTCCTAACGCTTATTATTTATTGCCAAATATACGGACACTTATGTCCATTCAGCATGATTGGGATACAAAAGAAGTGAATAAAGCCTCCACTATTGTGGAGTACAAGTGTGCATGTGTTGGTATAACGTTAGACTCTGGGAATGCTACCTTTGCTGGGATATTGTGCGGTTGCCCTTAGTTGCGTCGCAGAATTTATTCAAATATCTTTTCGTTCTTGTTGTTTTTTGCCTTTTGGTTCGTTTTTGTTGTTTTGTTGTTTTGTTTTTGTAACTAACTGATTGTTTTGTGTATTCAGCATGAATATCAGCAGCGGATACGTCATTACTTTGTTATAACAATAGGTGGAAAAAATAACAACAAAAGAAATATTTAGAGTTAGGGTGGTAATAAAGTTAAAAAGCAAAAAAAAAAATTTATATATTTAAATTTAATATTTTAAATCGTAAATCGTCATATCGCAGTAGAAGTTATCACAATAAAATTTTGGTATTGTTTGGAGTCTTAGGATATACTGAATTTTGATCTCAGTGTCTAATTGGAACTCGTCTTGTATCGGGTGCAGAATTTATTTATGGCTATAGTAGTATGGAGGTAGGAGTTGAAGTTGACGGAAACTGATCTAATTTTTATTTTATTATACGTTTCAGTATCACCCTAATAAACTTTTATTTAAGAATATCCATATATACACACTTTTCTATGGGTTAAGGGTTAGTAAAACTACTCTAAACCTATGCCTTTTTCGCATTAGAACCCACCTAATATTAATGTGGTCTAAAAATCTTTTATTTTACTTTTGAGTATCACCCTAATGCACATATATTTTATAAAAAATCTGTGATTATATAGATATATATTCACTTTCCTGCTCTAAAAATATTCATTCCACATTTCAGCACCACCCTAATATTTATTTATACAATCACCTTTGCATGTTTGCATGTAACTGTTGTTGATTTTTTGCAAAAAATACACCAGGTTGCTTGAAAAATATTTTCTTTGATATATTCATACAGTTTTCTGTTCCCTTTTACGCTTATTCTTCTTGCCTACACACAACTTCAATTGATTTATTATGTGTATTTGTAAGTGTGTAAGTGCTTTGTTGTTATTGCTGAGTGTCCATTCATTTTGGTTTATGGAATTTTCGCAAATTCATGCAATGAAATTTCCTTAACTTCATGTAGCTCGACTGCTGAGTGCACAACAACACACACTCTACAACATATACATACATACTCCCCACACACACACACACACACACCGACCCATTGATCGCATTGAAGTGATGAAACACTTGATTTAATTTATGTGTTCTAAGCGTTGATGACATAACTTTGTTATGCTTTTTGTTGTTGCTCATATTGTTTGTTATTGTAGTTATAATTGTTGTTGTCGTCCACTTTTGTGTATTGACAAGAGATTTAACCATCGTTTATCGTATCGAAAACAGACCTATGAGTCATACTTGAGTGAGATATTTATTAGCCTTAAACTATCGAAATTACCCAGCTTTACTAATACAAACGCAGTAAGGCTGGACTATTTGACCAGAAAATAGCATTGCCCATGAGTGTTGTGTAAATAGCTTATGAAGGGCTGTCAAGTGCATATTAGTTTGTGATAGCTAAATTGAGTATGAATTATTGAAGCATTCGCAGCAAATGACAATTCATAATCAAATATTGGTCAGAGGCTTCCCGAAAGTTCGTACAAAGCTACGATAAGTTGTAAAAGCTTTGGCTCTAGAGTTAGAATATTTGCAGGTTTCATATATACCATTATATATTATACATACATACCATTTGAGAGATCTCTATATGCAGAAACTATCGTCAGTTTTACATTCTTCTGCGAAGGTTACAGCTATGTAGTCCTTTCGGTGAACAGCACTTGACCTTATGCCAAAATTAATCAATTCACTAATTAGTCACTTTCTCTCCAAGAGTTATTAATCTCTACAAATGACGCAGTTCACTATGTCTCCCTGAAAACCTTCAACCATATTTTGATACCGTTGCAACTCTACTGATGGTATGCCTATATTTTAGAGTTGCAAGAATTTAGCAATGAATGAGACTCACTTTGTCAGTGTTGACTCAAACCGATTGTGTGGCTTAAGCAACCTGGACTCACGTGATTTGGGAGTTTCCGAAAAAGGCGGACTGAGAGATAATGAGTGGATATAAAGATCTCATCTGAATAGTTTGAGATTATTTCCACCTTTAGATCGATATATTTTTTGAGAAGGGATCTTAACTCTTCAGATACAAAACTGACTTCAAAAACTCACCAACAATTACAACCAAATATTTAGCGAAGGTGCAGTACAGTAGTCAATAAGGCTTTACGGAATTTTAACTCCAGAGGAAAGGAGCCTGCTACGGTTGAGTAAAAAGTAGTTCTAAATATTCCTTGTCAGGTATAAATCTTGAGCGCACTTTGTCATTCTCCTTGTTGAAAGTTCGATTTCCTGTTGGTTGTTTCTGAGTGGAATATCCATATCAATTTGTATAACGTTTTTTTAAGTCTTCAAATAAAAAAATATTTATATTATGATTTAATTTTCCTTTTTGAGTACCGTTATACATATATATCCATGTGATCCCGAATTTCTAAAGAAATACAATAAATTGATTTGGTCTTCAAGTACACATTGCGATGGGGTCGCAATCGTCGCCACTGTGCATAATATGTCCTAACGCGGTATCCAAGAATATGCGCTTAATATATTATGTATGAGTTACACCAATTTCGTGCATATCGTTTCCATATGAGTGACATAAAAAGATGGAAATGGTTGGTTTGCCATTCATTTCGTGGCCTTTCTTCCTTTGTATTGTTATTTCTTAAGCTTTTTCTTCCCGTTAACCCATTCATTGATGAGGTAAATTGAAGGGTCGCTTATATGGTACGCGCCGTTTGAAGATTTATTCGTTCCTTTTATTGTGTGTTGTTAATTCCTTCAAGTGGAAAATGTACTCGCGTCGCTTAGGCTTGTGAAGCCAGAGAGTGAAGTAATGAGATATTTATATCCAAATATGGATGAGTGGTTTTTTGCCACGCCTGATTTATGGGTGACAAGTGCATTAGGAAAATTTATTTAATAAATTGTCTAGAATTTGTTTTTTTGCAGAGACTGCTAATAAAAATTGCTCTCTACATATTTAGAGAGAGGAGAGAGAGAATAAGACAGTTGTGTTTCTCATAACGGTTTAGTCAAAGGAACAATTCAGGGGTTTCAGTCCTTCCACAGTCTGGCTACCATTTCAAGCCATATTTTCCGAATATCTTCCCCGACTTCCATATCGAAAGCTGAATTCGGTAATAGAGTAAACGATTAGAAATGTAGTTCTTCTATAACACATTTTAAAAAAGTTCCACGGCTCTAAATTGTGCGTCGGCTGGGATCTACCGCCAGTCCGCAACCGTATATTAACCATCTATTTAGGTCATTTGGCTTATGAAGTCAAAAAATTCTTGAGTTGTTCGTTTCTTTATTTTAATTATAGTAATCCCAATGCAGCAGATCTTAGGCTAAGATCGGAGCTTCTAACTTCCATGAAAGACCTGATAATTCTAGGAACCGAGCCTGTCGTTTGTGAATTAGGCGACCGAATAATACCTTTTGGACCACTATGTGTAGATTTTCCGATCTCCAGAACTATCCGATTCCGTTACCTAGCGGAGGTCGAACGTTGTAAAACTGTTTTTTCGCCATATATACAGATTGTGCGTCGGTCGAGATATATTACGGGTCACGGCCGTGATATTCGGTTGATGAAGCCAAAATTCCTCGGATTGTCCATAACCTTATTTCGTTTAAATAAAACACGAAAGCATTTAACTTCCATCAAAGAATTGAGAACTCTTTGAGCCTACAGTCGCTTGGGGATTAGGAAACTGGCGTTCAAATATTTTTGTTAACTTGATGAAAATCAATTTTATCATCGACGAGCTTTTTTAAAAGTTGTGGAAGTTAAAACCTTAAGAAGATAGTCTTGGACTAATTCCCTCGTAAAGGAAACTAACCAAAAATGTGTCCACTGACTTAGTGCCCACAACACCAAACTGGTTTATCTAGATAATGCAATTTAGAAGTGACGACGATTATTTATGTCGAAAACCCTGTTCTCAAAACTCTAGAAAGAATTAGTAAACATTGTATTATGAAGTATTTTCAGTCAAAACTTTACATTTATTCTTCAGTTAATTTCTTCAATTGAGGTTTTTCATTGCTTGTAGAAGTTTCTTGATTTTTCGGTTTTACAGAAAAATCACTTTTATATAGTCCGCAATATCTTCAAAGCGGTTAACCTATATTATAATGTAAGCCGATTTTATTAGAAACTTTGTTTTTAAAGCATAACTAAACTACTTACATCCTGATTGCAGCCGCTCGAGCTTTCCTGAAAATTCAATGAGCTCAATTAAAGACCTCTTTCATGTCAAAATCATTACTACTCACACTGCACGTCTCACTTGAGTCATCCCTCAAGTTAAGCATATATAATTTGAACGGTAACTGATCCCTACTACGTTTGCGCTTCAACACTTCAACTAAATCATAAGCCACCACATCCGAGAAACCCACACATTGCTTCAACCTAACTTCGTTTAATCTGCTACATCTGCCCACGATGTATATTACGTCGTCGAAGCAGTAGAAAAATCTCGCCAAATACAAATACTCCAAGTTCACAAGCTGTCCAATAGTTTGAGAGAAATTCGGTGGAATGCAAAGACCATCTAGCCCAATTTTCTGCGCAATGATGCTGAGGTGCGTCAGACGTTGCAGGTGGTGCAAGTAATTGAGATTTCTACACAAAACTTCAGCTTCCAGTGTCAACTTTGTGATGGTAGTACACGCAACGAGCGTACGAAAGAAGCGTTGTGTCAAACGTGCCTGTGGTTCTTCAGCACATGCGCAGCGTTGAGGCGGAATCAATAAGTTCTGATCTTGAACTGGCAGCATTTCGTTTCGCATACAAATGGCACAAACATTTGTGTTGAAATTTCGCACTTCAATATCCTTTAATGTGTGAAGAGTTTGTAATGTCGTAATTGTATGCTCCAGCCGCCAGTCGATTTTGAGTGTAACGAGCGTTTCGGAACGCAACCACATGAGGTTAGTGAGGTGCATAGAGACGTCAGAGAACTTGCTGTGTCGTATGTCAAGCGAGTTTAGTGATAACGAGTTCAGTATGTCTGCTAAGTAGTATTGGCTTAAAATGGCGCAGCCACTTAGTTGGAGCTCCTCGACGCTGCTGAGCTCGGCGATGTGTTTGCCTAAAACAATATGGAAAAAATTAGAATCAGAAGTGAGGTTAAGGAGCCTAAAAATTTAGAAAACTTAGCTATGTTTGTAGTACAGTACCTGGCTCAAACAGTATTAAATTGGACTACATATCTTAGAAAACCAAACTCAGTTTAATAATAAAATTCAGAGCTCTAGTACGCAAAGAAGCAATATTCCGACCAAGTACTTGAAAGTATATTCGGCTACTATTAGTATCAAAAAGTTTGTGAAAAGCCTGCTTTCAAACCGCCTCTCTTTTTTCAAACCATCTTAGGTCCCTTACTGAAGAATATCCTTCAATCTACTCCTGTTAAGTTTAATTTATCAGACCTTCGGGGTTTTTGAAATTCTTAGTGGCAGGGTTGGCGTAGGTAGGGTAATAATAGTAGGTAGGTAATAACTAAAAGATCCACAATGGAATCAGCTCCGTTTTTTTTTTTTTCAGAAAACATTAGGTCTGAAAGAAAACAGGAATTTTTCTGAGGAGTCAGCTCTGATGAAACCTTTGAGAACATAATCTTAATTTTTTTTAGAGAATGTGATCTCAATTCTTTCAGATTGCTACTGAGTTAGATATGAACGTTTTAGATGTACCTTAGTAGCTACGTACCTGTAATTTTTGAGTTACTGAAAATGGAGAGACTTTTCAAATGTGTTAGGTTAGCTAAGAACCCCACGTCCTCATCGCACAAAATACTGCCAATAACAGAGAATCTTGTGATATTTAGGAAAACTGTGCTATCTTTAAAACGCATTATCCTAAGCATCTCCATGGCCAAAGGGTTCTCGAGCGAAGCATCCGTTAAATTTACCGTTCTAACATGTGGAAAAAGTACCGCCATGCTTTGCCACAGTCGAAAAGCATTCGCACCCGATACTTCCAAATCACAGATATTCTTATATTGCTTATTTCTCGGAAATTCATCTTCAGCGATAACGCAATTTAGTAATTTTAAACGCTTCAGCTTTGGAAAATCTTCAAGTATTGTATCAAAAATGACTACGCGATTACTGAGCACCATTTTGGTAGCGTTTGCACAGCAAAGATCTTTGAAAAAGTCTTTCCTTTCAGACGTAATCTCCAAATAAGCATCATAGATGTCATTGTGTACAATTTTCGCTCTGCGGCAAGCGATTATTTTTAGATGCCGCTCCTCTTCGATGGCAGCGTTTTCGAAATCTTCACAAACGGTGGCGAATCGCTGTGCAACCGGTTGGTTTATGAGCTTCTTGTAGATCTCGAAAAGTACGTAAATGCTCAGTTGTACATTTGGCGGCGGATAGGGTATGATGAGGCTGAAAGCGTAAAGAGATGGGGATTATAAAGTGATTTGAATAAAAAAGTTAAAAAGTTCTAGTTCTATAGTTAGAAGTTCAAAAATATGTGTCCAAAAAGTTGTAGGAGATTGATTTTTAGGAAATTGGAACCAATCTTAAGGACCAGTCCTCTCTACCAAAAGCTTTGTCTGAAAGTAGTTACAGAGGAAATTTTGGGAACCAGTCCAAATAGCGAAATTATATATTATTAGGATCTCACGGTTATTGTCAGCATATTTTAGGAATTCTGGTTCTTAATTTCCAAAGGTTTTGTCTAAAAAGTTAGTAGACTACTTAGTAACCGAGCCACGAGTACCATGAATTTAAGTAGAATGATGAATCGAACCGCTACGGTCTGCCAAGTATAATTCAGGACTGTATGCTCGAAGATGAAGGCTTGAAAACCTAAACATGGATTCCGAAATATTTCCATTCAAAAGAAAAAGGATCCTGCCTTTGGAACGGAATTGCAGGAATCTCAAAGTTGACTATAAAGCTTGGGATCTCAAATTTTTGGCAAGTCTCACTGCCGAATTCGCTTTTAAATTACGTTGGTCTGTAAAACTCAATTTGTGGTTTCTGAAATGTGGTTTAGTTGATCTCCAGAGCTATGAATTATAGGGATTTTTGAGTTGGAAAGAAGTCTGGCTTGTGAAGCTATGGATTTTCTCAAAGGAAGTGAATGTTTTCTAGCCTCTCCAAAATCATTTACTCACTCATTTCTGTAGCTAGACATCGGATGTTTGCACTTGAAGAATAGTATTAAGCTCAAAGCGGATTCAGCTTTCGCATATTGAGGATCCTTGGGTAGATTAGAAAATAACAAGTGCATTAAAAAGAGTAAAAATGTTTGCAGTAACTCAAGTCTTACCTCCTGTATATCTTCGGTAATGCCAACACAGCCACACATCTCTATATTGAGGCGCGCCTTCAGTGGTTCGTCTTTATCGCGTTCGCGCAAGAACCCTGCAGCGCTGAATATGAAATCCTTCGTCACGCCATCACAATAATCCAAGGTTATTTTGGACAAGTTTGCGCAGCTTTTGATCAGGTTCAGCAAATCGCCGTCTCTAACATCGTTGACATGCTCCAGATAGACTGAGTCTAAGTTTTGTAGATTATGTAATCTGGTTAAATGTTGACCGCTTTCGTGCCTAATATGAAATGACAGTTTTCTGTCAGCCAAATTGCTTAAGTGGCTTATATCATACACGCTAAGCAAGCCACCAAAAGTGACAGCTTTAATCTGTTTACAATCGGACAGTGCCAACAGTAGCGTTTCAAAGCTTTGCGGGGTTCCCTTTGCGCTGTTGACTTGTGTGTTTCGGCTGTAAACATTTTCAAGCGTTAGACTCTGCAACGCCTTCAGTTTGTTTAGCAGTTTTTGCCAATCCACTTTCGGTTGCCAGCTGAGTGTGAGACTTTCTAGCATCGGGAAGTCATAGTTCGTAAAGTGCTCTTCGTAGTCAATTGGGCAACCTGATATATCTAGTATTTTTAGCGTGCATGTTCTGAAGCTGTACTTTATTTCATGCAAGCTTGTGCAGCTCTTAAGATAAAGCGTTGTAGGAGTCAATAGGAATTTAATGGATGCTGCAATTATAGTAGAAGCGTAGTGTCAATTTTTAACACTTGCAAATTTTTTAATCTGTAACGGGGTGTTAAAGTAAGCTCGATTTAGGGTGAAATGTACAATCCAAGTTACTGTTCTCGACTTAATTTTAATTTAAAATTTAATTTAATTTGCTGTTTTATAATTTTAGAAAAATGGAAGCTTGTAAATTTATTATTAAATTTAAATTTTGTTTTATATTCTACAATATTTTCTAATAAATAAAAAAAAAATATTATTATTATATTATTATAATTAGAAATAAAAACATTTATTTTTAAAACTTTATTTAAATTAAAAAAAATTTTAATTAAAAAATTTTCTTTATAATTTTTGTTCAATTAAATTGAATTTTTTTTCTTTAAATTTTTATTTTATTAAATTTAAACTAGTTTGAATAAACTTCTTTGTTTTGATTTTATTCAATTAATTTTTTTTGTTTAAATTTTAATTCAATTGAATTTATATCAATTTTCATTAATTTTTTAAATTTTTATTCAATGAAATTTAAAATAGTTTTTCTCTTACTTTTATTCAACTGAATTTAAATTAAAATAAATTAATTCTTTAAAATATTTACTCATTTAACTTGAAAAAATTTTTTTTACGTTTTGTTAAATTAAATGCAAATACATTTTTTTTTTATTTTTACTAAATTTTATTAAAATTAATTCTCTCTTAATTTTTTTTGTAATTAAATTTATATTAATTAAGATCCATTTTTTATTTAATTTTTATTCAATTCAATTTAAATTATTATATCTTTTCATTTTTATTCAATTTGAATTTAGCATTTAAATATTGTTTTGTTATATACGCATTCTAACATATTAAAGTGATTTTTTTCAATTTTAATTTGATTAAATTTAAATGTGTTTTTTTATTTTTATTGAATTGAATTTAAATTAAGTTTAAGAAAAATTTCTCACTTAAAAACTTACTTAAATTTAAGTTACAATAGTTTTTTTAATAAGAAATATAAATAATTAAATAAAATTTTTAAATTCCTGCTCAATTAAATTGAAATTATTTTCTTTTGCGTTTTATTAAATTAAATGTGCATGTTTATTTCTAAATTTTACTAAATTTTATTTCAAATCACTTTTTTTTAATAATAACTTTTTTTCAATGTTAATTTAATTGAATTTAATTTTCAAACACAATTATATTTAATTTAAATAAATACATATAGTTAACGCTTTTTAGTGTTTGTATTGAGAAAGCAAAAAATATATTTATTTAGTTATTTTAATAAAGGTTTTAATAAAACTTAAAATATTATTACTTTTTTAATTAAAATAATTTATTTTATGCAATTTTAAGTTTTTTTTGCATATCTTCTTCAATTCATATATACTTTTTGCTTTAATACTTGTATCAAATTTTAATTTTAGGTAAATACAATTTTTACAAAATTTCGATTTAAAAAATATTTCACAGTATTAAAAATACATCACATGTATTAAAAATAACAAGAAATATCCATTCCCAAAAATTTTATGTAAATACGTGAAAGAAAAACAGCAAAAAATTATAAAAAATCAACATTTTGCACTTGCATATCTTCTCTAAACGTATTTATGCAACGTCGAATACCGGCATTTGTGCCGCCAATAACTAACTGCAAATTATTATAACAAAAATAAACAAGTATGGCAAATAAACAACAACAAAATCGATAATGAGCGCTTCACAATTATCGCAACAATAACAACAAAATCACCGCTTGCAATAAAACTGGTAAAAGCAATTGAAATAAAACCACATTGAATAAATTAAGTTTGTTGCTGTTATTGACTTTACACGCAGCACGCTCCAGCATATATATAAAAGATACCAGTTTTTATTTTTTTATTTTTGTTTTTTTGCACAACTAGCAGCTGTAACATCCCGTTAGCGTTATAAATAGTTGCTTAGACTTCGTTGCGCATTCGCACTTCATATTCATAGCAATTTCCTACCAATTTTCTCATTATACGATAAATCCAAATATGTTGCATAAGCAAAATGTGCAGTTATGTTATCAATATCACTTTGGTCCAGATCACAATTGCTTAAAATTATGGTTTCCGTCTCATCTGCTTCGCTGGTGTGCAAAGCGCTTTTCACTAGAATCGGTCTATTTTCACTTTTCCAGCGACGCTCCATATTCGTTTTGAAAAAATAATAACTGTGAATATTTAATTGAAGTTAAAAACACAAACGCGTTCGTGCATTGCAATCCGTTAAGTTCAAGAGTTGGCGACTAACAAATGAAAGGCTTTGCAATTTGAAATATTCTAAATCTCTGATTCTGGGATAGACTTTAGTGCGTCAAGAGCTTTAAGTGAGCTTAAGTGTAAGCTTAGCCAGAGTATGTAAACACAAATTGAACACTCTTTGAATGCAATTTTCTGCTTTTGTTTAACGAGTTTTTTTTGCAATCTCCTTCTCTCTCTATCCAATTGTCTCGCTCTTTTTTTTCCCTGATAGTACTTACTTGGTGAGAGCTCTCAATTGGGATGGTCAGAACTTAAACCCTACTTGGGTTATTCTTTAATTGAGTGATAGGGTTTGTAAATTGTTTAAATCTCAATGCTCAATATTCCTACATTCCACACTCTTTTTATCACTGTAGACGGGGTATTGGAACTGATTCGAAGCTATGTACTCTCTAAATTTGATCATACTTAGTTCCAAATTAAATATACCTCTGCTAACCACTCAATGAAGTGTCATCTGTCACTGATAATTCTTCTAGCGAGTTTAAGAATAATTGCCGGCAATAGCCTCCTCATTCAACGCAAATTTCTACGGGAAGAGTGACTTTTCGAGTTGAAGAACTAAAATAAGTCGCATGGGGTCTTTGTAGACTAATTTCATCATGAACGTAGCAGTGACGACGTCGGAGGTGTTGACTTTAGCATAGACCCTTCCTCTACTTTTTTCTTCCCCAAATGGGACCGTTTTTCTGCACTGATAGAATTTTAATAGTCACACGTCTTGTGAATCCCAAAGAGCAGTAACCAAAACAGTCTTCTTCGGGGCAGGTTCGATAGTGCACTGTTTCGACTGTTTCTTGGTCTCTGGAAGTACCAGCGATCCATATTTCGTCAACGGTTGCAAAACATCTTTGAAATTCCTTCGGATTGCGCTCAAACAACGTCAAGTACTGTTGTGAAGAGGTCCAACGATTGCGCTTGTTGTCCAGTATATTCCTCTTGCGATAGTGATGCCATCCGGGGGTGTTGCTAAGTACCTAGGATACACAGCTAGGACATAGGAGCTCCTTCATATGCAGTTCCAAGAATGTAGCTCCTTCAATAGGAGCATTGAATCAAAGCAAATGTAAGGTCTAAATCCTTTATCGCTCAAGAATCACTGAAAGTAGTGTTAAATTGTTTTCTAAAATCTGGCAACTTTTTAAACCATTAATGAGAGAGTAACGGAAATACTTCACGCTCTTTCCGATCAGTTGTCTCACTCTTAATTGTAATTGCCTATTTTTAAGAGCATTAATAGTTGTATGCTATTTAAAGTTAAATATTGTTCGAGGAATCTGATAAAGCATCTTTACTCATAAAAAGAGTTGCCTATAGCGCTTAAACGAAAACCAAATGTTAATTATTTTTGGGTTATAATACCCGCACATATATATTTTTCGCCGGCAACATAATTTCTAAATAAAGATTGTTAAGAAACAGAAATTGGGTTGCCATATAATATCACAAAATAGTTTTATTTTGAATCTTGGCGCTTAGTGTATTCTGAACAGAAAATTTTTTTAATTGGAAAGTGTTTGCAATAATTTCACAGAGTTGCCACATGAGTCTAAAATCAGAAAACTTCTTCCATTTGCAAAATCTTTACAAAGTGTATTTGTAATTTTCAAGCCCTCGGAGTATAATGACTAATTGTAAATACTTAACGTACGTATCGCCCAGCTTCTGGTAATATTTTCTGTTCGAGCCATTTATCATTTTCGTCATCGTAAACCTCCACAGTGTCTTTAAGTGCACCCTCACTGTAGCCACCTACCGCCCATAGCGCCTGATTCATTGACAATCCGCAAATACTACCACGTGCCAAGTTCAGGCAGCATATCTGTAGAATGGCATTATTAAATTTGAGATCCTAGTTAACTTGTACATTACGAAACTCACCGTCGTCCATTTATTAGCTGACAAACTGTAGCGCTCGACCGTCCGCAGTGCGCCGTTGAACCAGCCGCCGATCACATAAATATGCCCATTGTGTACAGCTACCTAAATATTCTTATTAGAATGTTAGACTTTTTCAACTTTTAGAACTCACTCCAGGCCAACCGCGCGCCTCATTCATTTCGGCACATTGTGTCCATATATTTTTCTTTGGATCGTAACGTTCCACTGTCCGTAAATGTGCTCTGTTAAAGCCACCAATCACATAGAGTTTGCCATCCAAAATTGCAGCACCCGTGCCGGCTCGACGTACAGACATATTAGCTATAGTCTGCCAGCATCCAGCAATTGTATCGAACCTAAAAATATGTGAGATTAGTATCACACATAAGGAACGATGGAAAGATGAAAATAGTTGAGATGGTCTAGCTTTTCACTCTTCCTACAGTCGCTTGGTCTTAGTCGTAGTTTATATAGTTTTTAAACTCGATCCCGATATACAACATAAATTCCGGATGTCCGTGTGTCCATCAGCCCGTCCGGATCTCTGTCTATCTATCAGTCTGTAGAAGCAATAACTTGAGTAATAGCTGACACATCTTGATAAAATTGGTACATTTGGTGTATTGGAACTTGTTTGAACCCTGGTATGGCGTCGCTGGAAGCCCAGCTTGACTTCTCATGACCCTTAGCTTGACCATTAATATGATATCCTTTAAGCATGTCTTCTTTTTTAGACCGAAATTTCGTTTGACCTTCCAATGAACCGTATTTTGGAAAACACTTACACTTCCACGGAGTTCAGCGCTTGGTATTTTTCATCTTGCCCTCCGAAGGCATATATTTTGCCATCCAAGAGTGCGACACTCAAGTAAACTCGACGCTGTTCCATCGATGGCATTGGTTCCCAAGTTTGTGTATTCAAATTATAGCGATTAACGTGATTACTCGGCTTGGTGTTACGACCCAAGCCACCAATACAGATAATACTATTCTCCAATTGAACTACGCCAAAGTTGCTGCGTTCCAATTTTATTTCGGTCCACTTCTGCCATTCATTAAGAGCTTTGTTGTAGCGAAGAATGCATTTGTCTGCATGCCTAAGCTATGTTGTGAAGATTTATTTTATAATTAACTCTAAACTCTTGATACATCTATGTTTACTCACATCTCCACGAGTTTGCACTACGATCCAGTAGGTTTCATCCTCGGTTTGTAGCACTTTGCGCGGTTTAGTGTAGCGCAGCGATATTGTACCACGTGCGCACGGTCGTAACAGCCATTCCACTGTCTTATTCACTAGTAGTTCACAACCAGGTAGCGTGTTAATATGCGTATACAAAAAGTCAACATCGAACTGTGTTAGACGCAAACTGGCAATCAAATCGGGTAAATAGTATCTTCGTGATTCTTCGTCATATTTATACCAACGTCGAATTGCCCAGAAGACATCCGCTTCGGAACTAACATTTAAGTCGTCATGCTCCACAATACGCTGCACGTGTTCGACGTTGAAATCCAAGAACTCTGGGCTTTTACACACCTGAAACCGTTAACGAAATGGGAGAGCGTAGAAATAATCTGCGAAATTTTATTTAATGTCTACTTACCTGCATGAAATTTCTAATTTCGTATTCGGTAATATGTCGTCGTAAATTTTTACACTGTTCCTCACTCTCCAATAGATCCGCTCTAGCCAAGCGGTAGTCTGAAGAATGTGCTGTACTAAGATTAGTTTCTTCTTCTTGTAAACTTTCTTGTCTGTATGTAGTCGGAGATGTTGTTGTTAAATCCAGCAAACTTTGAGTTACGTCGCAGTATATGCCTGATGTAGCTGAGTCCATGGAAGGGGATGGTGTAAAGTTATTTAAAGATTCTTCAGAGCATGGCACCGTTGTTGTACTCGCGGCATCCGATGAGCAGGAGTGCGTTATTATACGTGGAGACATAGTCACAGGACTGGTGCTAGAGCAATCACTGGAAGCACTACTCATAATTGTTGGCGTTGGCTGAATGTGGGCTTATAAGAATCTACCTTTTAAAGTATCCTCAAAAAAAATCTGGAAAGAGAATAGCTTGTAAAGAATTTGATATATGGGATCGATGCGAATTTAGGCTGGAAAATTCGAACCCTCAAACAGAGAAAGTTCCTCAGGTGATTTCCAACTAAAAAAATATTTCCAAAACTAAAGAACATGCTGTTCCTAAAGGCGACAGCTACTCTGGAGCTTGGAAAGAATATGTTGGAAAAGGTTGGAAAAGTTATGCTTGGAAAGTTATGCCTCGAAATACGACTTTTTCCTAAATTAAAAAAGATTAATGAAGGAACTATAAATAATATCTCGTTACTCGAATCGATAAAAACTAAATGTTGTCTCATTAAGTGGAGCAAAATATTTTCGGGAGGAATATGAACGTAGGATTTTATTACTATTTTGAGTTTTCGTGGCTTATTTACCAATATGAGCTCTCTTTCGATTCACAATTTGACTGGACTCAAGCTTTAATTGTTGCACATTACTAAGTAGGACTAAGCGGGTTTATACTATTTCCAAACATGTTTGGAACTTAAGTCCCAACGGCTCTTTAGTCAAGTCTTCAACTGAGACAAAAATATTTCTTTTAATGTCGGATCCACAAGTTTCAGTGTATTTCTGACCCAAGCAACCTCGAAACCCTTTGATAGTGGCATATATTTGCTTAATTCTAAATTTCCGGAGCAAATGGAGCAGTTCAGCAAACAAAGGTTAAGAAAACTTACTCTCTGGTTTTCATTTGAGACCCAACACTTGGAGTAGAGCACTTTTTCACTACGTTCAAAAACACTGTTTAAACATATTACAGAATATTCCTGAAATTCATGAGCTAGACTCAGGCCTTTAAGGAATCTTAACTGTCGCTATAGACCATTCCCTGAGATACATTACAAATTACATTGTTCTCTCTTCTTTGAAGTTAACACGCGTCTAAATTATTTCTTTGGAAACAAAATCTAAGTTTAGATAAGAATTCTCAAATCGTATCTGCCGTTAGGCAATCACAATGCGATCACAGTCAATAAATATCACAGCTTCTTTAACTATCTTCACAACAAAGCAGTACTCTTATAAGCGTCTAATGCAATAGGGGATTTTTTCATGACCGGTTTCGTTGTTTTTGCTATATGTGTTGTTGTTATTTAAATCACAATGCGCTTGCATTGCAGTAGCTTATTACTTATTAATTAAATCGTGATAAACTAATAGTTTCATAATCGCTTACACTTCAAAGCGCACACAACTGGACGGCTTAACATGCGAACTCCTACTGACTTATATTGTAGACACGCTCTACGCTTAACCTAAACGCTGAATTTGCGCTATTCTCGGCATTTGGTAATGAGATCTCTTTCTTGTTAAGGTATTAAAGGGTGTTTTATGCACGATTTAAATGTTTTACGTAGATTCTGTTAAGATTTACTTCGAAGTTGTTTATTTATTTTAACATTTTGGTTCAAGCTTAGTGTTCATTGTTAGTGTCCAGCAGAACTTTACTGCAGTTTCTCCCTCTATCACGATTTCTCGATCTATCTCCAGCTCTAGATATCCCTTTCTATTTCTATCTATCGGCGTATATGCCTTCCCTCTAACGCACTCTCTATGCTGTCTATACTATCACACTTTCCATCTCTCTTTTATTCTCTCTGCCCCTCTTACTCTCTCTGAATTTTTTCCTTTCTCTGTCTCGTTTGACTAATTTTCTGAGTTACACTTCGGTCGAGCAGAAGGGGAGACTAAAGTAACCAGGGGTGTTCGACTCAATCTCTGTTTGTTATTCTAAGTTTCGTTTGTCTTCATCTGATTATACGCAAAAATGTGCGTTACCTCTCCAAATGTAAACGCGAGATATATGTTTGTGACATCAAGGCAGCCTAACATCTTTGGCCGCCACTAAAAAAATAATCAAAAAGCTTGAAAGCATAATCGTGTGCTTATCCTGTGTCGGCCTCTCATTCGAGGAAGCAGTGCAAAAAATTTTAATAAAACAACAACAGCAAAATAATAACTTCCAATATATGCGCTCGCATCCACCCATTTTCTTACATACCTGTCTATAGGAGTTTACCAAGTTGCGACGGCTCATAAATAAATATTTACATTTACTTGTTAGAGCTTCGACTTTGGCGCAAATAAATGCATTTATTGTGTTTTACAAGCTCATAAAGCATTGAGCGCATTTAAGGCATTAGCGTGTGTGTAACCAGCCAGTCGAGACAGGTGAGCAGAAGGAAAGTGGTAGGAAAATGATGAAAGCTCTGTTGGAACTTGAGTGAGGTTCAACATCTACGAATATGAGCAGGAATCAGTGTAAAAGAGGGAGCAGTTCTCACAACAGCGTTCGAGTGCCATTTAACTCGATAGCCTTGTAGCTTTACAAACCCTCGGCAATGTTTCGCGAGTCATCTCGAACAATGTGCTATCTATCGGTGGTTCGATCTTTACGAAATTTCTTTTCTCTAACTGGAGTCAATTGGACTGTAGAAAACTCTGACCTCCCGTTTCCTAAGTGTTTCTCTTAGGTTAGGGTTTGTTGAAAGTACCTTTCGTGTGAAGGAAATGTAGCATTATTTAAAACTTTAAAGAACACGACTAAAATGTTAGCAAGCAACTAGCTAGAACGAGAGAACGAGAACTCGATGAGAAACCTTTCCTTGGAGTTCTGAACAGTTCAACGCCCGCTTCATTAGCCATTTTGTTATTTCATTTTCGATGATTTGATCTTCGAGTGTTTGGAATAATTTCGAAACAAATAGAGAAGATATTGGGTAAACAAGAACGCGGAAGATAATTTATTTAGCCTTGTTTGCAATGTATATCTCATTGAACGTAGTAATCTGACATGCTCTGTACTTATATACACTTTTTCTTTCGCTGTGTAAATATGTCTGCAATTCTCAACGGCCTTATGAAATATTCTTCATGTTAAATGATTTCGATTACAATCTCTCTAATGCCTTATCGAACTCATTTTATGTTTAAGGCGATTCTTAGCAAGTCAAAAAACCCTGCTTTTGGATAAAATCTTTTACGTAAGTATTTTCTGGTCTTATTCAAGTAAACCAGATTAAGCAATTTCCTACTGGCATCTTTTCCTAAGTGCTGCTACACCACCTTGCGGTTGCCACACTAGTCAAGACATTTTCAACACCAGCGAAATTTCCCTATGCCATTGCTTTCTTCGGTTTCGCGCTTTTCCATCTTGAGTACAAGTGTTTGGCTGAAGTTGGAAAGCGATTTCCTTGGTCCTTCACCACAATTGTTTTTGTTTTGACATTTTTTCTTATTTTCTTTCGCTCAGTTAGGCGGCTCGACGTTCAACGACATCACTATGGAGAAACTTTATCTTTCACCTAACGCGGTGAGTGTGAATAGGCGTCTGCTCTTTTCTCCGAATGTGTGCGCGAGTAAGCGAGTATAGTTTTCTTGCATAAATTGAATTTATGAACAATAAATTATGCTCCAACGAATGCTTTGGGCTTAAAACGAACTTTTGGCCAGGATTTTGTTGGCTTTGAAGTAGACGCCGCGCCCGGGCGAGGTACGCTAGAGTGGCGTAAGTCGAATGAGCCTCCGGCACATACTACTGGTAACTCATTCTTATGAATTTTCATTTATTTTAATACACACGTGGCATTATTATTATTACATTTATTATAAAAGTCACTCGTTGGCGGCCGGCTACATCTTCGTTCAGGGATATATATACTGAGTTACGTACATATGTACTCATATATTCATAACCTTAAATAGTTAAAATTTCAGGTAAATTTTTGATTTATTAGCAGACGCATAATTAAGATTTATTAAGGCGTCTCCTAAGAGATTAAAATAGTGACCATAATTGAAATTTCATTATATGAATTACTGGCTGACTCACGCCCACGAGCTTGAGAGATGGAATATTTATTTCAAATACAAAAAATAGAATTTCTGGTATGCTTAAAATAATTATTAGCATTATAGTTTGTAATTGGAAAAAGCCTTACGTTCACATCTTCCGACATTGATTGTTATGCTTCCTAAAATCAATAAGTTAAAAGTAACAACCGAGAACAGACAAGTACAATAGAATATAAAAGCAAATTTGTTATCATAAGTTCCATATTAAATTTCATACACGTATTTTAGATTTTAGTATGTTTGTTTCGAAAATTCCAAAACGTTCCTCTTAAATACGTTGGTGTTGTGTGTCCGAAAATTTATTTTATTTTTACTGCGTTTATTTCATGCTTCATATTCTAAATCTTAGCTATTTTTAAGTGAAAAAAAAAATTACTTTTGTATAATTTTTCAAGTGTTTTTTCTAAAAAAATTCCATAGTTATTCATTCATACACTTATGTCCTGTACGAATTTTTTTAGTGCCACATTATTTTTTATATAATATATTGTAATTAAATGTAGTCGGTTTCGAAAATTCCAAAGCGTTCCTCATGCTTAAATGACTTTTTCGTATCTGAAAGTTTATCTATAGTATCTTTGTTTTCAATTTCGTTCTTTCCTAGTCTCCACTTTCGTAGTTTAAACCAAAATTGCAACTTTCAACGGCTTCTCCTACTTAATTCCAACATTATGCAACGGGAAACAATTTAAAGGAACTAGCATAAATATAGCAGAAATGGACTTCTTTACTTACCTACATACTTTCTGGGTAAGTTTTATGCATTTTCAAGAATTTAATTATGATGATTCGAAAATTCCATGAGTTCCGCTGTATCATTTTAGTGCTAAGTCGTCTTTCTTCTGCAAACTTATTCAGATCGAAGTGGACATTTAGTACATACTTTACTTATACAAAATAAAAGTAAAGCGTTCCACAAAGTCCAGACGTTGCTTTGCATAGAAATCATATTCGGGACCGAAAGAATTGTACATAAGTTAATTTAGACTTAGTTATGTTGTTTAGAAATTTTTGAGAAACCCTCAATATCCATATTGATACATTCGAGGTAATGTGTTTCGAAAATTCCAAACGTTCCATAACAAAATGTTGTATATGGGACCGAAAAAATGATATATATAGTTAATTTCGAAGAAGTTACGATTTTCAAGAAATGTTGTACTTTTGTGAAACCCTCAATTTGCGATTATTGGCATATTCGGTAAAAAGAAATTCCTTAGCCTCCGCGTGTTTGAGCTAGCCTTTAGCTTTCTTTTAGGTTACTTTTGTCATACAAGAGATTTTTTTTCAGATCTGTCCGTTCCAACTTTGCTTACACACTTCTTTTCACTCTCTCTTTTGCGTCCCTTCTCAACCTACCAATTCGTAAGCTTACGTCCTTACTTCCATAGCAGCTCAACAATTAATCTGCTTGTTGAACACACTGATTTTCTATACAAATCCACCGATCATTAAGTAGTGTCAACACCAGCAACAATAAGCGACATAGCAGGGATTCTACTAAAGGTGTCAACAACAACATTTATATTATTAGTTGTCATTAGGTGTGGACACACCCACTTTCCACCACTTAAATGCCCAATAGAGTGTACTTTGTGCGTGGGTGTGTGTGCTCATCGCTTTGAATACCTTTTGTGTTGTTGCAATCCTTAACATTAATTTGCTTTTGTCACCTGTTGTCTACCCCGTCATTGCTCGGCTTTTACCACTTAGCCGGGGAATCTGTGCACCTGGTGCGGTTGCTTTTCAGCCGTGTTTGTCGTGAAATTAACCCAATTAAATGAAATGCAAATACGGTAGTTGCTGCAGCATGCAGACGCAGTTGCTACAGTGGGTCGTGATGGAACTAAAAATTTCCTTGGAATCTCATGCAAGCCTCTGAGCTACATAATTTGGTGAAATGTAAAAAATTTGAGGCCATACAGAAAGTAGTCTTTCACCCAGAAAAATCTCCATGCCATTTTCGGAATTGTTTAAAGGGAATCCCCGACATTGGCTCTCTTCGGTGTTACTACAGCTCTGAGAGGAGACCTCTACAAGATGTATCCTATTAAAATTATGCTAAACCTCTCAGTGTTATGTCATTTCATATAGGTACAACTCTTCAGTCTTCGTTAGAAAGTATTTACCGTCTATATTTCAGTCGTTCCCAATTCGAAATAATATTACCCTCACATAAAGCCTGAGTAGACGAAGTGAGTATGAGTATCGTAATCTCTGCTGTTGAAAGATAAAGCTCAATACCAGTCTGCAACTCGAAATAACAGTACACCAAAAGAAGCTAATATATTTATAGCAGTTCAGAATTCAAGAGCGGGTTACTAAAACTTCAGTATGTCTGTTTTACCAGGAGCGTAAAGTAAGAACTTCGGTGTGATTTTATAAATTATCATTGGCAGCTGCTGTCTTTACCCAAGTCGTTACTCAAAAGGATTAATTCCACTCAGGGTTGTGAAATCTCAGAAACACTGATCTGTTATTTTTCAAATGTTCCAAATTCGCATGGATCTGCCGACAAGCTGCATGCCTCATCTCTGAATCATTCTGGTGTGATCAGTTAGTGTATCTGTAAAAAAGGTAGTTCACTCGATAATATTGCTCGAGTCATTTAACCACCTCGTAGTTCCGTTGGTGTGCATGTTCTGAAAACCGATGCATCCAGGTATCGACCCAAAATAGATACAATTACAATTTCGGTTTTAATCAAATATAGTCAGCCTTCTTCTAAAATTACGAATGTAACCGAGAGTAGTTTTTAGCCGGCATATTCGGATCCCGTTGTCCTCGAGCTTATTTTATTGGTGGTAGAGAATATAGTCTTGAACTTAACTTAATGTTGCGGAAATCATTTCTCTTCGATCATGAACTTTCTAAAATATTTCTTAGTCCACTGAACTTATACTAACCTTCCAGAGTTCCCAGAGATCGGCACACTGTGATGTATATTCCAGACACCGCCAACCGCATTGACAAATTGCGTTTCTTTGTATGGCTGTGTATTCACATAGCAGTAAAGAAAGCCTGTGACCCTTAACAGCAGTGTAACATTACCTTATGCTTGGCTTGGCTTGTCTATTGTGTCTTGATTAATTGACTTGTCGCCGCCAGTTGGCCACGGCTTTATACTACATACATACAGACATTTATTTAAAACAGTTTTGGTTAGTGCAATGAGTTCGCATATTTGTTTCATTCACCCTCATTTCGCTACACAGCTGACCACCGACCTCAACGCCCCAACGCTACGCCGTGACGCTTGCAATTATATGCAGCCACCGGACAGAAAGCCTCATTCGAGCGCAAATGACTGCAATTTGTGTTGCTATTGTTGCGAAGCCACTGTGCGTCGTTTGCAGATGACAGGTCAGGCAGGCAACAGCTGTTGCGCGAAATGCCACGCCTCGCATCCACCCTTAGTCACCGTCGTCGGTGGCTTGGCCGCCAGCCACACTAGCCGCGTATCTCTTTCCAGCTCGTAGCTTGGCCCGTCACCGTGCCATTATTTTCATTATTGACCGCATAATTTGCATATCAAAGTCATGTTAACATAACACCTAACGCCGTTATTCCTAAGCACCTGCCGCGTTTCATCCGCTCGGCGGTCGTTTGTAGTGCTTGTGGCTTGAGAGCGTTTAATATTAGAAAATCGCTATCGATAGTGGCTTAATACACCTCACAAATGACGCTCAGTTCGGGTTTGCGGGGCGCCAGTGCGCCCTCGACTATGCGAGGTTCAATGACTAGCTGTCGGGCGGGCTGGTCAACTGACCGGCTTAACGGTGGCTGCTTCGCTGCTTTGCTTTGCCTGCTTTGTTGACCACACATTGACATTGCGCCAGCCGAGTTCAAGAGCTTACCGGTGACATTGATTGGCAGTGCAAACTAATTGGAATATCATATTATAGTAGGAGCTATTTTGGAGCAATATTATATATATATATATTTATAACTTATATTTATACATCCAATATTTTTGAATGGTGTAAGGCTAATTTCAAAAAATATTATAATTTTAAATATATCCACCACACTTAACTTAACCTAACTTAAATTTTTTTACAAATCAAAATATTGCTAAAATTTTAAAAGCTGTTTATTTAAAGAAATTTCAAAAATTTTTTACAAGTTTTATAATTTTCCCAAATAAAAAAAAACTTTTAGAATGGCTTGCTTTTAAGTTTAGCAAAATTATTTTTCTTGTTCTCAAAAAACGGTTATATTTACGAATTTTTCATTAAATTTGTTTACCAAAACTTTCTTTTTTCGTAATCTTTAAGCTTGCAAAAAATATTATTTTTCGGATCTGGAATGAAATTAATATTTTTATTATTTTTTGTGGAAATATGCGAAAGTTGTGTATTTTCAGAAATCTTGAAATTGAGAAACCAAAATATTCAACTTTTTTCTAAATAAGAAATCGTTTTTGATAAATTTTCTTTCAATTTAGCAAAATTGCTTATCCCGTTTTCCAAAATGGAATTATGCACGACATTTTCACATTTTTTTTACCAATATCACTTTTCTGTAATTTTTAAGTTTAAAAAAAAGAAGAATTTTCAAACACTAGAAGTTCTTTTTATTAGTGAAAGTAATATTTTTTTTGATATTAAAATTATTAATTATTTTTAATTTGGCAAAGATATTCACAACACATAATTGTTTCTATATTTACATATATTTTTTTCTTGTAGCAATTAATAATAGAAATTAATTTATAAATATTTTAAAGTTTATTTAAATATTTGCATTTTTTTTTTTAAGTTATGAAAAATTTTTTTAAGTTTAGTAAATTTTCTTCATCATAAGAAATTAATATAATTAAATTTTGAAAATTTTTAATAACACTTTCCTTTGAAAATTTAAAAAAATCTGATATTGATTTGTTTTCTATACATAGAAACTGAGTTGTTTTGTACTTACTAAATTCGTATGCAATTATATCTTATATAACAATGAATACATAAAAAAACTTACGAAAAGTCTAAATTTTTTCCATTTTCAAGAAGAAAATATAGTTTTTAATCTTAGAACTGTCTGCGTATTATATTCAGCTAAAACCTTTTTTATACTGAAACTTTCCAATGCAAGTTTAAAATTATATTAAAAAAGTTTGTAAATATTTGTTAACATTTTTGTTAAATGATAAAAGAGTTTCATTTCATTTTTATTTTTACAAATTTTTTTTTTTTTTGAAAATTTGCAGAAAAAAAAAATTTATTATTTTTCCACAAATTTTCTGACATGTATCGAAGGGATTGTTTTCTTCATTTGTTTAATTTCATAATAATAAGTGAAAATATATCACACTGAAAATATTAACAAAAAATTGTTCAAAAATTTTAAGCTTTCTTTTTTTGAAATGAACCAAATTATATGGTTTAATATTACAATTTTCTAATAATTTTATAGCTTTATTATATGTATACCGAGACATTTGTTTTATGCTGAACAATAAAGAATTCGTTTCCCACCTCATTTCAATGCAGACTAATCTAAATTTAGCAACCATACTATCCTTACAAAATACAAATTCCTAAATATTTTAGCATTTCACAATCATACTTTTTTATTTCACTTTATTTAATACTGAAAATGTCTACTTTTCCACTTACAGCTAAATAAAAAACAAAAAAAAATAACAAAATCATGACATCGTGGTCGTCAACTTTGCACTCCATCATTGAACACTATTGATTTCTCTGCGGACATGTCGGCAATGAATGCATAACTTAAAAGAATAAAGCTGAAAACTGCACGAAGCTGAGTGGTGCTACCAAATATCCCAAAGGGATGACATGAGTGTGTGTTAGGGAAGCAAGAGAAATTGTGTGTGAACTATATGTGTACTATATATATGGAGAGCATGCAGCAGCTGAAGTCGGTGAATCCAAAATATAAATATATGTACTTATTTGTTTAGTTTTGTATTTGTGCAATTTTTGTATTTGTCAAAAAAAAAAAAAAGAAGAAGATTCTTTTCGAAACTTTAAATTTTGAATGTATACCGATCGATTTTACGACGTCCAATAGTGTATTTGAATGCAGAAATTATTTGTTTCCACTGTCCGAAGATGCATGCCAGTCTACGAACACGAGGTTTCATTTTTGAGACAACCTACCTAACTTAGAAAGTTTACTCATTACCTCGGTGAGCCGTAATACCTAGTCCAAGCTAAGCTAGTAAGTGTATTTATTACGCCGAAGAGTTTTACGAAATTCGGCTACACGGAAACAGTCGTATGGAAAACCTAAAATTAAAAGGAACTTTTGGGGCTTCCCTCTATTTGGGAGGAGTCTTGGTACTCAGCTAGCTTATAGGTATTTAAATGGTTAAAAAAGACTTTACGAATCGAAAATCGGTATCTGATAATTTTATGAATACACCCTTTAATCTAAGCTGTACTGAAATCCCCTGATTCAGTTTTCATGGATCGTTAGTAACTGAGAACTAATTTTTCTTTACAATTTAACCAATTCACCACGGTGTGGAATTGGTAATGTGTCATTATGGTGACTTAACCTAGATTGACTTTTCTGGGAAATTACATTGGATGGTCGGAGCAGCTTCGGGAGATAGATCGGTTTCCAGTAAAACTGTCGGAGATAGTCAGATCGTTCCTTGGTTTTTATATAACTGCGATGACTTTTCTAACTACGAAATTCAGCACTTGAATATTTAGTCAAAGAGCTGACGATATGACAGAAAGTTTGTTCGACTTCTGAGTCAGACTTGTTCGGTTACATGGTAGGGAACTGGTTGCCTGGAGTAATATAGGATACTGAAACAGGAAACAGTACTTTCAGAGTCTGATTTACTGTAAAATATTTACCAATGTGGTAGATTTAGTAGAACTGAAGGTGAAACTGCACCAGTAAAATCTTTAATATATGACTCTCGGTTATTTACAACGGTACAATGTGTATGCAGCAGTATTGTGCATTATGCTCTCAAATATCCACCAGCAATTATTCTATGCCAAAGTCAACAAAAACACGATCTTTTGTGATTTCCAAAAACCTCTGTTTTTATCTTAAAGGCACCTAACCTCTCAGCTAAGCAACCCTGATTCTCATCTGCTTGGACATTAGAGACTTTAAAACCCCTACCAAAGCAACCTTGGGTGCCTTAGTAAACCTATATGCCTATAAGCCTAAGTAAGTAAATGGAAAAAAATAAAACTAAAATAAACTAAATTAGTGAATAAAGAAGAGAAGGTGAACGAAATTGAAAACGAATAATAAAGAAAAACAAGCCAGAGGAGCATCAAATGATTGATTTGCATATATTGAATATGTTCATGAAATGAAGACCATAGCTTAGTAAGAAAGAATAACATACAAACGTAGGCATGAATACCGTTATATGTGTTTAAAAAAATTTTCAATTTTTTCTCGGGCTTACTTTTCATTTCGCCTTTTGCTCATTTTGCTCATTTGCATTTTTCAATCTACGAGTCTTTAGAGAATATTATAGTGGAATGCCCACTTCATAGTTAAATAGCTGTGTGTATAAATGTGCGCGGTACTCACAAAAAAAATATGCTTTTTCAGACTAAATTTTTAAATCACGAGTGTGTATCTGTACATCTGTCTTTTTCATTGTCCAAAGGCGCTCAATAATAAAGCAAGACCCCATACCTCTATGGCGCACTATCAATTTCATATGTCCTTATTGCTTGCGGCTGATATTCCATCAGCTTATCAATAAGCTTTTGGGGACCTGCCGAACCTGCGCAGGTATTCTTTCTGCATATTTAGCATATTTACTGAATTCGTAGCAAGCATTTTATTTAAATTCTGATTAGATTCCATAATTGACTGTTGAATTATTCATACAACAAGTTGAGGAAATAAAGTTGAATTTTGGAAGAAATATTTCTGTGGGTAATAGGTGAAGGCAGCTAAATTTTCTTTTTAAATAGTTGGACGTTATTTCCAATTCCATGAAGAACTTGAAGAAGGCTTAGTAGACAATACGAAGTAGTTAAAGATATGGAGAAGACATCTTCAAGAAGTCTTAATCCAGCTACTCACTACAAAAAATCTCTTTGAAAGTGTATCGAGCCTTTGGTTAAGCTTTTACGAAAGGAAAAAGTCGTAACTCCATGTTCGTCTAAATAAATGGGATGAAAATAAATTTGTATGTTTTACACTCTAATTGTGTCGATGCGAAAAACCGGTACCGGTAAATTAATTCTAAAGCAAAGAATAGTTTCCTACACTTTACCCCACCTATAAAATCCCTCTGATCTGTTGAAGTTCTCCAACTGAATTTCTTCGAATCGCTCTGAATCAGCAACTTCTCTTGCCTTAGTGACATGTATATAGCATGGGTTCCGAACTCATTTTGCTTCTATATTCAAGTACTTTGTAATTTTCTCCAGGTTCAATTCATACGATATGAGATTAATACCAAAGAAGTTAATGATGGTTGTAATGTTGTTGTTGATGGATGGTTGATGGAAAATGAGCTGCAGAGTTAAAAGCTAAATGCCTCTGGTTACATAAATTTCATCAGATTGGTTTGTACAAACTAATAGGTCTGTATAAATCTACACCGACTTCGTTAGAACATTCTGGACAGTCTGTAACCATTACTTCCATTAACTCAATTGTACGAAACGTATGGAGTATAAACACCTCGAGATGACACCTTGAGTTCTCTATTTCTTGAAATAAAATCGCATCGACTGTTTGGAGTGTTCCAACCTGAGCTTCTACTAAAAATATCCAACATTCTGAAGTCCCTTCCCATTTCACAACATATTTCAAGTTGCTGTAACTTCTAAGGACTGTCTCCACTTTCTAATTTTCAAGTGCTGAGCTTATCTCACAACATTTTTCAACACTTAATTCGAGGCAAGCTTCCTTTCCTGAGTAAAAAAACAAAATATTTCCACTGAAACCTATGTTTCTCTATTACCTATACATACTCATACACTGTTTCTAAGAAGCTTTTATGTTCTAGTCTGTGTCTGGGCTTGGCGGATACTGTCCGTCTGAAAGCTTTGAGCTGTGTCTAACTTGGATGAGATCCACATTTGGACAAGGCTATCGGAAATCGAAGTGTCTGTTGAAAAGGAAGTATTTGTATATAACTTTCGAGTTAGAGATAGGCAAGTCGTTATCCAAAGTATATGTAGCACCCTCCTTAAATCCTGATCTTCACAAGTAAAGACTCCCGTCATCATGCCAGAGCTTTATCCTAAGAAAACTTACGTCAGTGGCAGATGTATTCTAAAAATCACTTACAGAATCAAACTGCATTTCGAACGCGCCACATATTATTGCCAGAGTAGGTCTGCTGTTTGACAGCCAACTTTCAAAGGTTTGAATTATGATATGGGGTTAGGCGGTTTTGATAATTCTAATAGTTGCTAATTGAGGAGGAGGAAGAGTGAATCCGCCGTGAAACTGTAAGCTTCAATACCCTTCTTCCTTATTATATATTTCTTCACAGTCTTATTCTTGCATTGACAAAATCCCTCCAGCTTATATTGCGTTTCTTCCTAGATTGTCTTATCCGTTCTTATTTACTTGCTTTGCAGTTTCTAAAGTTTCCCTTTAAATATTGCTCTCCCCGTTCAAAATGTGAGAAGCAGCTGCATGACCTTCAAAAAAATTTCGGGTTTCCCATATCGTTCGATCCTTGCCAAACCAACTGGCAATTTCCAATCAAAGTGCAACCGAAACTTTTCTACTGTCTTACATTGCTAACACAAAAACTTCCAAGTACAGCTAACCGCCGATCTGCCCACTATCCTACCACTTAGTAGATCCAACATCTGTCCGCCATTTTTAAACCGCAAAAACATTTGGCAGGCAAACTACGCTTTCGGTTTCGGCAAATCTTGTTAACCAGCACTTTTTGTTGCTGCATTCAGTTGCAAAGCTGCACACCGTTGTTCTACACTTCCTCGTTCGGTGCAAACTCTCACATCCTTGCTGTAACGACCCTGCCCCCACAAGCGAACTGTGTAGTAGTTGTAAAGCTAACAAGCAGCCTGCCAACTTGATAACTAGCATTCGGCATAGCACATTATTTGGAAGCGAACATGTCGGCAAGTGAGTGTGTATTGTGCTTAAGTTGCATGCGCTGTGGACTCATCTATTCCGAAAGTTGCAATACATTGCCGCACATCGTTCAAAACTCGTTGCTTGTAAAGTTTCGCCGAAAATCGTACACCGTAGACTCATTACTCACACTTGTTTGAGGCTATACTTATGCACATGTGTATTTATGATGGTGTGTTGTTGTATACTAGGTAATATGAGACAGCCACAAGTGCCAGCGAGTGATGCGTATGCGTGTGCGGAGTTGCCATATCTGTTGGAAGCAAGCTAATGTTACCTGCGACGAAAGAAAGCTAAAGAATTGAGGCTAGTCGTTCATCATTATCGACGAGGTAGACTTATCTTCTTTAGGGGTTTTCAAAAATAACATCAAGCTCTAGACTTCGAGTTTCATTTCTACAGATCTTCTTAAATTTTGTTTCAACGAGCTTATTAGACTTTTAGTAAAGTCAGACGGACGTCAAAGAATCAGTAGTACATCAACTCATCGAGAAAATGAACTCTCTCTCGGTTCCGCCTCTTTGTCAATGGACGTTGTGGTAGTTCGTTTTGAGAAACGAGTTAGCAACGACCAACTCGCTATACTCACAAACGAAATCGTCTCCTGGAGACCATCTTTCTTCAAAGCCAATTAAAATCTTTTTCGTATCGTAAATAAGAATGTCTTTGAGGAATAAGCGTCTTCCGAACTCGGTCAAGGGTTCTATAAAAATCTTGAAAATAGATGAAAGCCAATTTATTTCATATACGCTGCATAAAGTTCCTCCTCCTTTATCCTTCGGATTGTAATTTTTACAGGGCAGTTCGGATTCTTGACGACAGCAAGCTATCAATGCTTTCGCGAAAACAATTGCAATTTGCGGTTCTTAGCTTTTAGTGGACCTTCTTCTAATTCAGTGGAAGAGCTCCGGAAGTTATGAAAGTCCCCTAAATTTTCCGAAGGCACTCTGTTTAGATAATAATGTTCTGATCATTGGAGACTGCCAATATCGTGAGACCTTTAAAGAAATGTGTCTGACGTATCGACGAAGTCGTATTTGTGGGAAGATTATGATAGTAGGTAAAATTTAAACTTGAGTAGGTAACTGGAATATTGGTAGGATTATGTCTTGATGTCATCATACTGCAATTGATAGATTTCAATGTTTATAATGGGCTTTATGGGCTAAGATGGAATACCCTGAACATATTCGAAGACGGCAATAAAATTGCCAAATAGAATCGAGGTAAACAGAGATGCATAACTCATGTGTAAGGCATAGGTAAGAGTAATGGTTTAACTTTCAATTGAGGTCGTGCTTTCATTTAATTGAGTATTCCAAAGGTTAATGACTTTATTGAAAAGTCAAGTCGTCTGTTTTTTGGGGCAATAAAAGCATCACTAGCTACTCTTAGTTTGCATTGGGTTAAAGAAGAATCGTGGACTTTTTATCACTACAGTCTAAACTGGTTTGGGATATGTGTTCTGGATGGTACCAGCTCCTTAGATACTCTAATTTTTATAAGAAACCCTTTTTAATAAAAAACAAAATAACAATTAATTTAAAATAAGCCCATATTTCGGTCTGGCAATACGACACTTCTCAGCAGAATGTATTGCTCTTGCCAACTGCGTTGAAAATTCGTAAACTTAAATACACAAACGCACAATCGCTACAACAACAAAAGCTCATATTTATTATATTACAAATATGCGACCTTGCAGCCCTGAGTATATGTGTGATTGGCTGTGTTTGTGTGTGTGTGTGTTCGGTAGCAACACATTACTCATACGCCCAGCTGTATGCGAATGCGTTCGATCCGATTAAAAGTTTCTGCTGCTGGCTGCTCTAATAAACAACATGTCGCTGAAACAACAACAACTGCAACAACAGCAGGAGCTTTAAGAGCGACATCAATAAGAGCAATATTATGAAAATGAGGCCATACAAACGACGACTGCACTCGTATATGAAAAACAAGACCAGCACAGCAACGGACAACTACAGCCAAAGACGAAAAATTTTACGAAAATTTTCCAAAAAAAAAAAAAAACAACATAAAGGAAAAACGAAGTAGCAGTGCCTAAAGAAAAACGAAGATGGCAATTACAGATTAAATGGCTAAAGTTTTCTCACACAAGTCTGACGCGCTGCGGTCTGGCGTAGAGTGGATAAACGAATTTGGGTGCACTTTTTTTTTTTTGTTGACAAAATGAAATATGAATACTTGCTGCAATTGAAACCGTACTGATTTAACATTCTTCAAAGCTGTTGATTCTGCGTGGGTCAATTAGTGCTGAGCTATCACCGAAAAAGAGAAGTGGAAAGATCTGTTATATATTGAAGTATGCAGGCCTAACCCTTACTTGGTATTATAGCAGACCGTCTAGTAGTTAATTCTTAGTTCTGTAATAATTTCTCTCCCATGAGGAATCTTCAAGAATCCAACTTAAGAGTTGTACGCTCCGATATTAAGCTTACAAAATCGATAATAATAATGCTCTGCAATATTTTCACATTAAAACCTCAGTAACATCAAAAATAAAAAATATAGAAGAACCACTTTCCGGGATACTATAATATATGCAAATTAGACTATTGACGAATGAACAGAGGTCTGTATTGACTACATGTAGCTCCACCAGACTACGGGCTCCATCATTATATTCAAGATTTTCAGGATTAGTTAGCTCCTACTGGTTCTCAGAGATTGTGAAAACCAAAAGCTATACCCAGTTTAATTCTTTGAAAACGTAGCGGTTTCACTAGTAGATTATGCATACAACCAGGAGATATTCCTTTAAGGACCATTTTAACTGGAACTCTCCAGCAAATTTATCGTATTATGGATCATCGCGCGAATGAGTAGACCCAGAAGTGGTCAGCTAGGCTATCAAAATTTATAGACAACTTAAGCCTGTTCTTTGACTAAATAAGCTCAAATTCAGAACTCAAAAAGTGAGCTTCGGATAAATTTTAAACTTGGCACAAAAAGTCTTATTTAGCCGAAAAACATAATGTGTAAAAGTTGTTATGTAAATTAGCATAGAAGACTATAGAAGTCTAGCCAGAGTATCCAGTTAATACGAGCTGAGGACGTTAAACTCCAATTGTTGGGAAAGTTTTAACTTTCGCCTCTCAAAGCTACTCTGTCTTTTCGTTTGTTAAAAACTCACTATTCAGACGGAGTCAGTTAGCCCTTGGTTTCTCCAAATCTTTTCAGATTTAGACAAGATTTCAAGGACAATTACGCTTCTTTCAGAGTATTTAAAGAAATTGCTTAATCTAGACTTCAAGTCGTCCATGATTACACAGAAGTCCACCGATTACCTGTGGGCTTAATTAAGCAAATAGTACAGAGCTGAATAATACTATGGTTTGCTGGTGCTTCTCGTTTTTACATTGAGGTTGACGCTAGCAATAACAATGTTGATTAATTGATCAGAAATGGGTAGCTTCGAGGCGGTCGCTTTACATCTAATAAATTGACCAGAAGTAGCCAAACTATTAAGCAATCTCGAGTTCAAAGTTTTTCGAAGTTATATACTTCTAGTAGCTCTCAATTAAAGAGCATGTCTTGACTACGTAACATCTGATTGTTGTCTAAAGAAGCTCAAATATTGTCGAGCTTTTATCATAGATTACAGTAAATCTAGGTTCGACAAGCGCTGAATAATAAGTTATCGTACTTGGAACTATCTGAGTTCAGGTTTTTGAAATTTATTTATATCCTATCTCTCTCTCTCTCTCTCCTCCTCACTTTGATTATTTGGCAGCAATGAAATTAGCTCATTATCTCATTACGGCTCGCTCACACTGCCTACTAAAATGCCTAAACTTTATTGGACCATTTTCCTAATTTTCAGCATCATAAATTTTTTGTGCGCATTTTAATTAGGCCTTAAGAAAGTTTTTCATTCCTCTGCCGCGCTGGCGAAAAGAATTTCTTTAAGCATATTGCGTTTGAGCTTAACGCGCCCAGTACACTATTGTTTTGTACTCTATATATATGTACCCACCACACACACACACACACTCACCCAGAAGCACATAAATAATACACAACAACTGACTGGGCTTTTAATATTAAAGTCGTCAACTCACTTAAATTGTGTGTTCTTTTGTAGATTTTCGTTCGCGCCGCTTTTATGGCTTTTATTTGGTGAAATGAAAAATTTCCGAGACTTTAGTAGGCAAATAATCAAAATCACTTAATGAAATACATAAATATACAGAAGTCAACAACAAACACGCACAGTTACAAGTACAGTTATTTCTGCCGACTGGTTGAAAGGCTAAGTTTTTGCTGAAGTTTTAGGCCAAAAATGCCTGAGCACGTGCGCCTTGAGGTCTATCGTGTAATTTTGCCCATTTTAGGTGTCCAAATGAGAATCATAAAATCTAATAAGAACTATAACAATTAAATTTGCGTAATGCTTTGTGGCGCGTCTTGGGTTCTTTAATAAAACGGAAGTGAAGGAAATGGGCGGCAATTAATTCCAGTATATTTTATGCCAGTGTAGGAAATTGAATTTAATTTAAGTGAAAGCTATTTTTGACAGTTTTTCATAGTTCGAAGTAGCAGCGAAGCGAACGAAAGAAATCCGATGTTTAAAAGCTTTCAAGAAGCTTTTGTAGTATTAAGACTAACACAAATGGAATGTTAAGAGTTACATATTATAGATGTTTGTGATTGTTTAATAACCGTGTCCAGCACAAAAAGTCGAAAGGCGAAGAAATCCGAAATTGAAAAGCTTTTAAAAAGCTCTCACTTGAATGCGATGTTATGAATTATAGGTTATGCGAGAATCAATTGATCAAAAACCGTGTTCAATATCATCATTCTCCGTTGGAAAGAATTTTTAATTCTATGTAATGAGAATATACTGTGTAGAGTCTATTAGATTTAATAGTTCTGAAGGTCAAGAAAGTCATCTGTTTATAATAGATCAATTTTTAATTCAGACGAAGCAAAAGAGAGAGTGGAATTTCGAAAACTTTGAGCAAAACAAAGTTCCTAGATTAATAAAGATGGAGTACTAGGAAAAGTTATATTGAAAAGCATATGTTTATGCAGATAGATCATTATCCATAAAGCTGTAAGCTTCCAAGAACCATAGGAAAGGCGGAAGTGAAGCGGAATTGATTGAGAAGTCTATATATCTTTAAATCCTTATAATAGCTTATTGTGACAGAAAATCTGTTTCAAAACAATGAGGTAGGTTATAGGAAAGTGGAAACCTTTCAGGTAAACTTAGTACACCGTCTAGGAAATAGTAAGTGCTATGACCTGGGTTGTTCTGTAGTAGACGATAGTTCTGAAAGACATGTTTCGAATATATTACATATATGTTATTTAAGATCTTAATATATATATTTGAAGCACGACTATAGATTTTTTGCTTGTGCTTCAACTGCTTCTCCGATACGCAAATGGACCAACTAATACCTTACATACAGACTAAACGATATTACAACGAAAGTAAACTTTACATATCCAATCTGTAGATGCCAGACTCAAATCACCATGTAACCATAGAATAGGATATGGAACCATATTTTGGCACCAGGCCAGTCAATATCTATGAATAAATGACCGAATATTATCAAATAAATTCATCATTTATGATCGATCGAGATAGGACCATGTAGAACCTAGTAGAAAATGGGATTAAAAAACGAATGTGCTCTGAAAATGATGAGAGGTAGTAACTGAGGTAACAAGCTTTGATAAGAGTAAAATATAACATTCCCATCAGATGGGAATGGGCTCCTGGAGCTAAAGTTCTCCACTCGAACCACAAAAATCTCATTTCTTAAATAGCACGAAATCTCAGCAAGATTAAATACAAAAAGAAATTACGCAATCAGCAGAAATGTTACAAGTGTCTTGAACGTATGTTGCTTATAAGCTCACAAGTATGGTACTTATGTAGACATTTAAATGCATGCATACATACGTTCATAAACATTAAGCTAGGCAACAAGCCGCATACGCTTCGGTTACAATGTAACATTTTAGTCAAGTCAACAATGAAATAAGCAAAAGAAGTTTTGAACAATATTAGACAAGAATTTCAAATGGTCAAAACTCACGTACACAAGCGTTTATATGCATACTTAAGTCAAGGCTGTGTTATACAAATAGTTGTATTATGTGGAACTGCGGTTAAACCCTGTAGGAAAAACTTTCACGTATGTGCTTGAAAGACCAGAGCTCATAGAAGACTAGAACTGAAGTGGATAAGAAGAACAATCCGACCAAAATTAAAGTCAAAGATAAAGACTTTAAACTTTAGAGAACAAGAACTCGTAAGACAGAATTGCTTAGAATTAACGACTGCTGGTTATATAACATTATGAGAGGTCGAAGATAAGCAACTAAGGCAATAGAAAATTAGAAATCAACAAATTGATACAAAGACCACAGTAAGCGAGCAAACCGAAGGAATGGAAAACTTTAGTACTTAGGAACTTTAGTACTTAGTACGTAGGAACTTAACAAGCTTAGAAATTTTGAGATTTAAAGGTAACTAAGAATAAAGAGAGAAGCTAGTTGGATTCTATAGCGCATAGGATGGGACTAAGAGTTGAATGGAAACTATGGAAGTCAAAAGGCGAGATTGAAAGATCAGAGAGCTCATTTGGCGTAGTAATTTCTCAATGGATCTTCCGAGATCAGTCATTTCTTGAACATCTCTTTTGGCAAATAGATATCTCTTTCACAAAAAAACTTCTTCAGAGCAAATCTCATACAACAAGGAATGCCGATATAATTGAAGAACATTTTCTTTTGTAAAAAAAGGAGTTCAGAGAACGCCAATGATCACAGGAAATTGAAGATTATGTGGATCCAAGTCTTAACAGAGGCAGGTGGTTGGTTTTTCAGAAATCGCAGTTCATTTTATCGATATACATGGTCTAAAACAACATTGTTCTTCGAAACAGGTAAAAAATCATCCGGTAAATATCGGGATATCAGTCTAGGAAGTTTCTTTGAGCCTCCAATTCAATTCCAATGATTTCTTACTGGACAGACCCTTACAAATCCCACCATATAGACTCACGTCCTCTCCCTCAACACACATACGCATAAACAGTTACATGGCATACAATGTTGCTATTGCAAATTATCTGCAAAACACCGTACAGAATTTTGATAAGCAACTAAAGGCAACAAAATGCCAAAAAGCACAACGTGTACGGGGAGAAAGGGAATATGTTAGAGGGGATATAAAATCAGGAAAATTAAAATGGCAAAACGTTTAGTGTAGTATTTTGGCCTGTTGCTACAAGCTGCAGCATGATGTCATAGAAAGTTGGTGGATTAAGTACATAAGCGACTGGAACTTTGTAACAGATCTAGGTAATTTTCCTAAGTGGTGATCAATGTAGGAACTATGTGTGATGTGAATGCAATGGAAGATGAAGAGGAAGAAAAGTAGCTGGGATATATTTAAGGATTAAAGGTAATTGAGAACGTTCGCACTGAAAATTTAGTAAGAATATGAAAAATATTCCATAAATATGGATACGAATCGAAAGTGAATTCGAAGTGGAGTACGAATAGTTGTTCCATTATGAGTTTCGAGTTGAGAATTAGTGCCGTTACTTCAGTGAATGCAAATTTTAGTACGAATATATATTATTTTTGTACCAATACGTATGCTTTTACGAATTTAAGTACGAATATGAGCGGAAACGGGAATAGCAAGCGAATTTAAATAAGAATGTGTTTATAAATGTGAGAAGGAAGATCAAACATGATTATAACGAATATACGAACAACACGAATATAAGTACGAATACGAAACTTCATACGAAGCACTTAAAAATATAAATATTCATTTTAATGCGAATATTTGACCGAATATTAACTTAAACTCGAAAATTGAACTCCTGTTCGTAGAAATATTGATATATACGAATAAGACTATAAAGTATACGAATATTACATACGAAGCTTACTAGTGCGAATACAGAAACAAATGTGAAAACGAAGCCGAAATCAACAATAAATATCGAAATGGGACCGAATACGAATAACATACGTTTTTACTACTATTTATATTTGAATATTATTTCGAAAATGAATTTTCGTGAACTCTACCACTTAATTATAATCCATAAAGAAAATTGAATACATTCTTAGTATCCACACATTCATTCATTATTACATAATCGCACACTTGTATACATTTGTCTGTATGTATTTCAATTCACATACTCCAGCGCATATCTTTTCCGACTCGTTGCGTTAAAGTTAATATTCAATTTGTGTTAATAAATTTAGTAAGTAGTAATTGAAACTTCCGTACAAATTACACATGATGACAGTACACAATATCTACTTTATAAATTCACATCCTCTTGGTTACATAACTTTCAAAATACACCATATATGCATACATATGTGCGTGCGTTTATATAATTTAAGGTGGAAACAGCTTAAAGTGGCATTTGACATTTTACACCTACATACATCACATGCTAACATCCTTATTTGTCACTCAAAATAAATTACGTTTACAGCAAGTGTTGTGTCAAGCGTAAATTGAATGTGGTTGCTCACAATTTTCTAAAGAGGGTTGCTTTTAAAATTACCTAGAAGGTGTTGAAGGTGAAGGCAGTTGGCAAACAAGCTTGGCTTATCTATTTTTATGTTCAAATAGACTGTTTTATACAGTATATATACAATTATAAAATTTTTCGAAAACTGTTCTCAACTGCACCAAACTGTTCCCTAGTATTTGTTAATACGCTGTTTGCGAATACACTGAATTTCATTAATTACGTTTAATTTAAAGTTCAAAAGGAGACATTCTAGAAAATGTGAGATGAAACATTCAGCTTATTTAGGCAATACACATGTAAATGTACCACAAATCTTATTTTAATAACTAGAAAAGTAAGTATTAGCCAGCATATTTCAATAATGGTAAATTTAAGTACCCTTAAATCACATTTGTAGGTGACTGTTGTATACAGAAACTGTTCCCAGTGTGCATAATACTGTTCCCAGGATGTCAACTTGTTATTTTGAACCCAGTGTTGATTTCTACAGTGTTCACTGAGGAAGATTTTCAGAGATCTTACAAAATTTAATACAAAAAAACTGTTCTCACTTGAATGAAAACCTTTTGTGTGAAACAATTAACTATAATATTGTGCTTCCCGGTTTAGCTAATGCATAATAAACAAGTTTGTGTCAAAAAAAATCTGTTCCCTGTATATAAAAATCTGTTCTTAATTCTACGCAGTCAAAAATAAAAAGGCTAGGCGTAAATTAAAATATAAAACGGAAAGTTAATGACTAAGAATCGTATAAGAAACGAGTCTCAGTCATGTCTTCCTCAGTTCCCCCCCCTGTGAGCTATATATAATATTTAATATTTTCTTGCTTTTTAAGAGTATATTAGCACTAAAATTTCTTACAACCTAAATATATGCTGCCGGATGTAATTTCCCTACAATGACTCATTCATAATTGCCTTTCTCACCACAACATGACGTCCTGTGCTGCGTGCGTCGGCTACTCACATCCTCCAATCTTCAAACACACAGAATTATTAATTTTCTTGTCATCATTTTTGCTGTACACGTAATTTTGTTATTGCACTTGTTGTTGGAAAATGTTGTTCGTAGAAAGTTTTGTCATCGTGCTGTTGCCGGCTTCCGTTTCGTTGTTGTATTTATTATTAATGTAGCCACTAAAGATTGAAAACAGTTTTTATTAATATATTGTGTCTTTGGAGACAAATCAATTTTGAACATCTGCTGAGTTTGTTGTTAACGACCAGCGTGTAGTAAATTTCTTGTTGCAAATTATATAATATTTTACAAATATTCGGACATGAAATTAAATGGATTTAAATAATCGAATGTGATTTTTGAGCTAGTAAGCTTTTCAAGGAAGTTGTGAGCGGATGTGATTATGAAAATTATTAGTAAAGTAAACGAGTGGGGAAGGATTCTTTAAGTTGCACTAGTGCAGAGAATAAATGCTTAAGTGGCCAGTGAGTCTGAACGGATCCACTTTAGTTCAAAAAAAGAGCAGTCCAAATCTAATTGTCTGTTGAGCTTGAGAAGATTTTGTCTTTTAAGTAAGTAAGGAGAAGAAATGAAGTAAGATATTATTTTTGTAGTGTCTTTTGGATCGCTTCAATCAGCCTAAACCTTCATTCTTCATCGGGAAAGCTTAAAAATTAGTTTTGCTGAAGCGTATTTCGCTTCCTTATCGCCTCTAGATGTCTGAAACAGTCCTTATTTCAACCACGAAATTAACATTTTACATATACTCATTGAGCTTTATTCCATTAAGGAAGATAACATTATACAATCCCTTAAGAATGGAAGTTCACTTTGCAGAAGCCATTGACATAAGGACTCTTCCGTGCTGCGTCGAAAAAGAATGTTCCGTGACACTATGCATAATGCAAGAGCGAGTCGGTGTCAAAAAGTTCAGACTCTGCCCACGCAACGAAAGGATGGGTGCTTTCGAATCTAAAAACTAATCCGAAAAAGTTAGAGATCTGAAGTTAGCTTTGAGAATATAATGAAAGGTGGACGCTCACGATTAATAGTGGACCATAAAATTACATCAACTGAGATAATGAAGAAATAGCGCTCTGATAGCCCGCAACCGGAATCTGTATTTCCTTTCCTCAACCAGCAGAATCCCATAATTAATCCCTCAGTTGTCGTTAGTCTTTCACTTAGTTAGTACCTTAAAATTCCTACCTAGAAAATGTGATGATTTCTATACATAGGGTCTCGTGTCACCTCTCGTGTCGTATTGGCGACTGGTTTTATTCGGCTTTATTTGAATTTCGAACTGCATGCCAAACGACAGATCTTAATAAGTCGTTGCCATGAGACATCGACCCGTAGAAGAATTGACAGCATCAGTCGGGAAGTGTCGTACCAATGAAGACAACTTGCGAGCTCAAGCGAACCCGACACATATACAGAATATTCCTTAATCAGTAGAAGGCTTGAATTTCTTTAGTGTTTAGTCACGAAGGAGCAAGTAAAATGGAACAGTAAAAAACTCATAACAAACCCAATATTAACCAACAAAGATTCACTCCTAATGAGGCTGCCTAAACTGCACTTCGCACCATCACAGACACAATAACTTATCCCCTGTACTTTTATTAGCTACCTAAAGCAGTTTGGTTTGAATGACTCCGCAAACCTGCCATTGAAATATAAAACTATCGAAGAAATAAAAAATTAAATTACTCTCAACCCACATACATAACACACACAAGTGGCACTCCATATGCCCCACTGCAAGTCCGATTGACTAACTGGCTTCTTGTCGACGAAGTTTCCGACACTCATCAGCTTCGCAACAACCTGCCTGACCAACTGACACGTGACAGTGAAAGGTACACCAACATTATGTCCGTTACGTGAGCGCACGCACTCAGGGTTCAACAGAAAGTCAAAAAGGCGTCGAGACCAGAAGACAACTCAACATTACATATTCATCACGTTTCCATAGATCAAATGTAATTCAAGATTTTGCTGTGATAGAACTTATAAATTTACGCAACCTTTCTTTAGGGGGGCGTCTCTGCGTTTCGGGGAAGGGAAGAGCTTGCCTTGCGTGTTGCTAATAACAAATAAAAGACATTTTCCTTTTCTTCCGCACACACGAAAACAAAGCTAACCCACTTATTAAGGTAGATGTACTAGAGGGGTAAGCTAAGCGAACACGAATAAAAATTAAGGCAATATTTCAGTTGTGCAGCGGTTTCACAGGCTCTTAAATTAATGTTGGTAGGCAAATCAGGCACGTTTCCCATTAACTTCAGCACAATCAATGCATACGAGGCTCGAATTGGCATTACGCTCGGTAAATGTGTACGTAGTTGGAGTCTCTTTGCTGTGTGTCTTTATTTTGCTATCAACATTTATAGTTTGGGGCATCTTAAGACGCTTGAAATTGCTTGAATAAACATAATTTTAAGATTACAGTTAAGGTTGGTAAGCTCTTCTTAATTTATAGACTACAGATGTGGTCGTGCAACGACGAGCTCTAAAATAAAAAATTCGAAATAAAACAATTCAAAAAAACAAAGATCTCCCGAATATTACGTACGTCAAATACTAAAATGCAGGAAATGAACTGAATTTGGTCGGATAACCGATTTTCAAGTGGATAACCTGAGTTTGCAAAATAAGTATTTGTACCGTTATATACCGTAACCGCTATATACCGTAATATACCGTTTGACAAAATTTTAGTTTGGATAAAAGCGGATAAAAGGCAGTAAATCAGGATATCATGGAGAACAATAATTGAATTGATTAATGGTTTGTTTCTACTTGGTGAGCTTGTTCGGATAACCGCGGACAAATTTGAATATGTAAAAAAAATCACGGATGATTAGATAAAATGACGATGTGAAGTATTTTCGTTCGGAAAAACCTCGCCATGATAAAATAACACAAAGCAAAAAGATGTATTATAAAATAGTCATACCTCCTGAGATGCACCGAAGAGTAAAATATAGAAAGTACATTAAATTCCGTAAGATTTATTTTCGGATAATCTCAAGTAGCGCTTATCAAAATCGCAGTTTGGATAACACTGGATAATGCCGGATAAATCCGGATATCGTCGAGAACAATAATTGAATTGAACAATGATTTATTATGGATTAATTATGATAATGGATAAGAGCGGATAAACTTGGATACATAAAAAACTAAAAATGATTGATTCAAACGACGAACCGAGGAATTGTTGCTCGGATAAGTAAAATAAATAAATAAAATTGATTTATTGTATATAGATATACATTTATTCTAAACTATAAAATAGTCTACAAAGATGAAATGCGGAGTATGATTGGATGAAAGAGAAATTGATTTCGAACTCTCCACAAAAAAAAAGAGATATGCCGATTTCGCAAAATGTCTTAGAATCTCTACTGCATGTGGACCACTTTGCTATGAGCAACTGGAGTTGCGAGCTTCTTTACTGGAGCAGGGATATTTCTGTTCCATCCGGCTCCTCATGTCGCAGACACGAGTCACTTGTATTATATTGTTAGGTCTGTGTAGATTAAGCAGAGTCTTTACTCTCATTTGGAAACCTATATAATCAACTCAGTTTTTGTAGATCGGATGAACTTACGATTTTCTTGGGGTGAATTTGAGTAGTTCTGTCTTAAACTTCTCTGTTATAGGTAAAAACTTTTATACGTCTGTTATTTTGTTTCTTTTCTTAAGTTGTTAAGTTCTTAAGTAAGTAAGTTCACTTATCTCTTTCTCGTTCTTTGTCATACAGACGGTACCGAAAATAATCGCTATAGATTAAATAAGCTGTAGTGAAAGCCCTGCTCGGATTAAGGTTCCGCGCTGACTTCGGAGCACAATTCCGAATGCGGCGATGTTTCTAATGAAAGTGAAAACGGTTTTACGGAGATGTCAAGTATTTGTCATCGAACCTATTAGAGCTTGTAATTATTAACCTGACTTCAAATATAAATTGTTTTTATTTCAATAGAGTTTACACGAAATTTGTGTGTAAAACCAACTTCGAAGGTACACAAGCTTTTGAAGTGCCTTTGAAGACCAAAATGTCAGCTTTCTTCTAGAGATAAGCAACTCTTTGGCAAATATGGAAGACTATATTACATGCTTGTATCCATGTATATAGGTATGTATGTATGTATGTATGTACGCTTGTGTGTATGGCTATTCGTATAAATATTATTGCACTTTTCCACACATAGTGCAAATGAACCTGTTGCGAATATGTTCCTTTTTAATTTCCTCTCAATCGTTCCACATCCGTCGAGTTTATTCTAAGAGTCAAACACAAACAAACTCCTTTCAACACAATTGTCCCGCCCGCACCCATTAACCATTCCAAATGCCATTCCGAACCACTTGATTTCAATTCAATGCATTCCAATCTATACTATACATTCCATACCTCATAGCATGCCCACACACTGCTCATTGAGTCATCCATTCCCACTCGTTCATTCGTGCGCTCGCTCGCTCGTTCATTCATTCATTCTAGCATTCAACCATTGAATTGCACAACTCACTATTGAATTGTATGGATTTCCAATTGAATAAATTGAAGTACCCGTTAGAAGTAAGGGCGAGTCAAGTTATCGGAGTACGCAGGACACACACACACACCATCGAGTGTCTATTTAGTTCACCCAGCCAACTTCATTTGGTCGCCTGCAGCTGTTGCCAAGTGCGGTTGCGGCAGCTGCTGCCCACTGTTGTTGCTGTTGGCTGTCATTGTTATGTTGAATATTCAATACATTTGTTGAATTTGTAAAAAATCTTCAAAATATGTTGGCATTTTCATTCAATATGTAGAAGTTTGCCTGTTGGTTTGAGAATGCATGAAAGCTTCCTCTGAGTTTGAGCGCGGGTGTGTTTCTATTTACGCAAACAAAATGTGGTAGTTTTGTACTTGTCGTCTCTCTATGTTTATTTACTGAAGTCACCTACCTAGTGGCTTACATAATTTAGCTAATTTTACTGTGGAAACTGAGATTTCGTCTGCCGTTGGAGCCTGCGTGGCACATCAGTGTACCCAACTGGTGCTCAAAGTATTGCAGCATTTGGATGATTTACTTTGTGTAATTTGAGTAGAATGTAATTTTACATTTCCACGTTTATATTTCACGCCCTTTTTGAAAGCTCCAGTAACCCACCCGAGCTTTAGAGCTTCATATGGGTAAGTAAGAACTCATAAAGAATAATTCGTCCCACTTTGACAATTTTTATATGTATTTCTCTTACTTTTGAAATGTTATATTCAAAATCCAGTTCCATATATTCAAGTTGCTCGGTTTCCATTGCATTGTGCTCAATTTAATACTCAAACCGCGTTTTGGTCATCGCTGTGTCAACTCAAAAACTGACCAAGCTTAATTTACTAGGCAATTATATTGACTATTCCACCTACTTGGGAGAACCAAACGGGTCATTGGATCCAAAGACAACTTTTTATTTTCTTGTAACATCTTGTATAGAGTAAAATATTTTTAGCTTTAGTTAGCTTGAACACTCGAATCAAAAAGGAGCTGATTCCCCAAACCTTAGAAGTCGATCAATCCTTCGAATTTATTTCGATAAATACTCTCTGAGGGTAGATCATCTCTTTGCCGTTAACCAGTTACATAGAAATGAGAAAACATGTTCGAAGTTATAACAGCTGATCTTCATTGCTTTTTTACAGTACCTATTTGCAGGATCCCTGAGCTAGTAAAGAATGTTTGCAATAAATCTCGTCATTTACTATGTAGCTCTAGAATTCTTATCCAAAAGCTATGTTTAGCATGAATGTCTAAGATTTATTTTGAGATTTAAGTAAATGTTTAAGTAGAGAGATCAGTATTGGATTCTTAGCCATAATTTTGGTCAAACTTAGAGTGCTCTTAAAGGAAAAATTCAAGATTACTTCCTCCCAACACAAGTTGTGACAATCATTTTGAAATTTTGCTGAAAAAAGTTATATCTTTCAGCTCGGTATCCTGCTAGATGACACAAGCTCGGAAAATTTTCCTTGCCTGTTCTACTTTTTCAACCGTAACTAATTTTCACATTAAGCTAGCACTAAAAAAGGTTTCGAAGATCGCTCATTAGAGAAATATTTATGAGTAGGCGCCCAGTATCTTACTCAATTGTCGAACTAAACGCAGGTGAACTAGTCTGTTTAGATCCCATCATTCAGAAGGACGTGACCACCTTTGTAGCTACAGAACTTCTCGAGACTTTGCATTGGAATTGGCAGAGCGTATAGTAGATGATTCAGATACTGTATTCTTGATCTCTTGGCTTTATTTCACTACTCATCTTAAGAAAAACGGTAATTAATGCGATTCAATATCGTTTTGTTTTTCTTCTTCATATGAGATAAACTTTATCTCATACCTACGACTCCTACGACTCGGACCATTCAATTCACTACACAATAAGAAAAAAAACTTTTTAAAATTATAGAACTTATATTAAACACCACTTTTTTTGAACAATCACATTCACTTAAAATATAGCATTTCTTTAACAATAACACCAGCCCCGACTTTCTCTCCCTTCCCTCATATTATAACTGATTCTTTCGCTTACGTCCCGGCCGCACCGTCAACACACTATGCGGCAGCACACCGTCGATCGCCTTTCCTGCCTTACTGGCAGCCAGCAGACGCCGCTCGTGCACCTTTCGATGTTTTGTCAGGTGATCGGAGCGTGCAAAACATTTCATACAATAATTACACTTGTAGGGTTTCACACCCGAATGCGAACGCCGATGCCGCGCCAACTCATCGGAACGTGAAAACTTCCAGGTACACGTGGGCCAATCGCAGGTATAGGGCTTTTCGCCCATATGACGACGCAGATGTGCCTTAAGGTGAGCAGGTTTCGCATAAATCTTATCGCATGCGCCAAAAGTGCAAGGATAACCAGCGGCGGCGCGTTCATCTTGGCAACTGGACTCATTCGCGCGTTTTGTAGTTCTCGCTTTGCGATGCAGTTTCAGGTTTTTAGAGCTTTCGTGTAGAAAGTGGTCGCAGGTATCAGTGCAAAGTGGCGTCTTCTCGGGTAGAAAGTCGATGAGTTCGGGTATTTCGATGTAGTTATCCAAGAATTTCTCCTCCCACTCAGCCATTTCGCGTGTTATGAAGGCAGCCGTCTCGAACTCCACTACAATTGTCGAATCTATGCTACCGGGTGTACTTGGGATGTTGTATGCGTAGCTATTGTTTTGGTTTTCCGGTTCACTGCAACTCTGACTTGTCAATGTTTCGTAATTTGTCGGCTCCGTAGCTGAATCGCGCGTAGTGTCGTGTATTAAAACGTCAGGTGGTGAGCTGAGCAGTCGGTCAAGCGAAAGCTGCAACTGTTGCTCGCTGCTTACTTTGCATTCCGCATAGTCTGTGTGCAGGTATTGCTCCTCGTGTATATTGTAGGTTACTTCCGCCATGCCTTCATCCCAACCCACATGCAATTCCACTAGCGTTTTTTCACTCGGCGTTGCAGCAAGCACATAAGGATCTTCCGCGCAGGTGAGTCGCAAACTTCTGTCAATTGTTTGCTGTGCGCAGCAATTGTAGCTGTAAATCGTTGACCCACTTTCCACATCTGCGCTGATATCCGTCCAGTTTTCATGCAACTGCGTGTCATTCAAGTCGCTAAACAGTTGTTGGAAACCGCCAGCGGCAAAGAAATCCATTTTTGTCCAATAAAATTAATTTTTTTTTTTTGGTTTTTTGTTAAATCTCCGTGTTAGCACTTGTCACTCTGAGTGTTGCAATTGTAATGTCGTGATCTAGTGCTGCGTTTATTGTTTTTAAATTATGCTCTCTATCCAGTGGCGATTTAATGCTGCGCCGAGTGGCAGTTCAAAATGAAAAAACAAGATTAATTAGTTCGCGCATTTTTATCTACTCGATGGTCAATCAATATCTCCAATGGCATAAATGTAGATCGTAAGCGCAGTCGCAGTCGCAGCTGGGTACTACGATACAGCATAGTCTATGAAACAAAGTTGCCATATTTAAAAATTTCAAATATCTCTAGAAGTATTTTTATACTCTCGCAACATTTTGCAACAAAGTAAAGTTAGTTTTGTTCACCTAACGGTTGTTTGGACATGTGGAAAATGCCGCTAATCGAAAACCCACAAAGTACTATAACTAAACTCCCAAATAAGATATAAAACTGGAATTTAGTAAAGGTAATCACAGTAGGGAGGGGCATCTGTGGTTTGAAATTTTTTAGAAAGTGGGGATGGCCACTCCGTCTAAAAAGTTTAATCTACATATCTCACAAACCAATAAAGCCATATCAGCCAAGCTTGCTGAGGATAAATCCCTCCGCCACCTTCTCGAACAATGTGAAAATGGGTGAAATCCGGTATATAACCACGCCCACTCCCCATTTAACGGTTGTATTGAAAACTACTTTAACTACGGCAGAAGTATTATATTTCACACTCAAGACGGTATTTTAAGGCTTTATGGAAATCGATATAAAAATCGAATAATGGGCGTGGCACCGCCTACGTTTAGGAAAATCCTCTGTTTCAGGAACTGCTTTACCAATTTCAACCATATTTGGTGGTGTTCTATTATGTTTGTATCTTCATAATTTTTATAGTGTGAAAATGGACGAAGTCGGAGTTACAACCACGCCTATTTCCTGTATACCATAATTTTAAATTCCTTCTGATTCTTTCACTTTACACAATATAAATCAAGCACCAATGTAGATATAGGTACAAAAGTTTGCGCAAATAGTGTCTTCAAGGTATTCCGTCTCACGTCTAAAAATGGCGAAGTCGGAACATAACTTCACAACTTCCCAGATACCGAATATGTGGAGCTTAGCGTCTATGACTGACCTTTTACTAAAATATCGGTCAATCTGGGAGATTTACTATTGAAATTCAAAGAAAATGAACTCCTGAGAATATTGCGCGCTTGCTTAATATAAAGTTTTGCTAACACCTGAAAGTATTTTCCCGCTCTTGATCCTGCAAATTTGCGAGAGTTAAAATGTTCGGTTATACTCCAAATTAGCGCTTCCTTATTTGTTTTTAATTCATTTTATATTTCCTTATTACTTTTTTGTAACTTTAAAAATTGTATTGATTAATATTTTTATTTATTCCAATTTTTATTGGTTTTTTCTCACTATTTTATTTGTTTTTTTTTTTTTTGAAATATTGCATATTTTACGTGAGGACCTAGGAGGTTAATAAGAATAATTTTTCAAATTTTTTTCACATAATTTTTTTCTGCAATCTGGCAACCATTTTCTATCGTTTTCTTATCATTGTTCCACAAAATATTAATATAATTTTTCGAATTTTTATTTTCGTTCTAAATTGACCATAAAATCACACGAAAACAGCAAAACATAAGTTATACATTTTTCCAATCAATGCCAACAATATGCGCGCTTGTTTCTGTTGTCCTCAATATTGGCACTACCCGCATACACTTATATATTTGTAAGTCATTGATTTGTTTTACTCACAAGCTGTCAATTTTGACGAAACACTTCAATACAACGCATATAAACACACGACAATGCCAACACCAGCAACAACAAAACCAACAACAACAACAATCACAACAATGAACCGTACGCGGTACCGCATTGTCGCCTGCCACACTATCCTTTGGGAATAATTAACACGTTCGACTTTGGACACTATCACGCCAACACTTGCATGTGGATATGCGTTGTCACGGCTCATTAAGAACATGCTCAGCTCGGCGCGGCGCGGCATTAGCATGCTCATGCAGCCCGCGTGCCTGCAGCTGCTTGCGCTCGGCTTGAGCTGTGATGCTGCCGCGCGTCTTATCGCTGCGAGTCTGGCTTTTGGTTGGGTACCAAGCGGTGACAGGCCACCAACGTGTCAGTGGCGACATCGAGATCATCATCAGCAACAACAATAACAATACAAATATCAATCGATGCAATAAAAATATCCAAATAATAAAGCAACAATGATATTGCTTAAAAATAAAGTTTGTGTTTATGTGTGTGCATATATACATATTCCCCACTGCGTCTATCGTAATACCTGGAACCTCAAATTTTGCCAGATGCGCTTTTTGTTGGAATTATTAGACCATATGCATTGCTTATCAGCATTTTTTGGAGAGATTATTGTTGACACGTCACGTTGTTGACATATTTTTCCCATGTGCAATATTTTCGGGAATTCGTATTTTGGGGTTTTTGGCCTTTTATGCTATCGCAGCTAAGAGACAGACAGCAGACAGTTTCCCTGAACCATGTGTTTCTAAAGGGTTTCATTGACGTCGCTTCGGTATTGATGTTCAAAGTCGATCAGACTGTATATGAGGAATGTCTCTTGTATTCAACATACAGTTCATTACAGCAGAACTCCGGAAAACATGAAACAAAATTTTAACAAGTTCATACAAGATGATCTTTGGAGCGAATTCTTGTAACTTCAAATCACTTCATGAAAAATCTGTCCAGTAATAAGAACTGTCATAATCACTACAATTATTGCCCACATATTAATCAATCAATAAGAAGAGAAGAAAAAATATTTTTTCCAAGGCCCAGTTATTGAACAAATATGTTTAACTAGAGATCTAGACCTGGAGCTTCTACTTATAACTTTGTCGGTTGTATATAACATCGGTGTCTGTTAGGTCTCATATATGATGAAGCTACTTTCAGATATTGATATGAATATAGAGAACTGTCATACAATACTGGCTGAGGCAAATGGCTCCGCTAGATATAAACATTATCTCAAACTTTCAAAGCAAAAAGGTACCTCGTATTATCCGCTAACGGATACAAAATACTTGTCATACCGAAAAAGTTTTAATTTGGCGCCACACAATCTTCGGTTCTTGCCACTTTGTACCTTCTTCGAAAGCATCCTCAACCTTCGATATATTCTGCTACAAATCCTGTCGAGGAACCCCAGTTATCCTGACAACCTTAGGCCGTGAAAACAATATACTTTATGGTATATACTGGCTTTATTCAGTTATCATGTAATGCTTGACTTCTAAAGCCTCCAAAATCAAATCCTTGGAATAAGACCCAGCTAAAAAGGGCATGCCGCACAAAGCTAAATTAACGACTGGGTTCATACCCCATTTATAAAGGTACTAATCCTTTTATTTTTAATTTTCACTAGTTCAGCCAAAATAATGTTTTTTCTCATCTTAATAACAGGAACCATAATTACAGTATCATCCAACTCTTGGCTGGGCGCTTGACTAGGGTTAGAAATCAACTTGTTGTCATCTATCCTCCATTCTAAAGCCTAAAATGGCAATTGAGTCTGGAATCAAAGTTTTTTGTAGTGCTGATCCATAATAAAAATAGGAACTTTCGGCTTTGGACTTCTTCTTGTTATGGCTTCATATTACATGGCTTTCCATTCCAGTAAATAATCCGTCATCATACAGTGAGCGAGTTTATGGATTACGCCTATTTTGTAATTATTTATTAGGAAATATGTTCCACGGATCTTTGGTCATTTTTTTTTTTTGTTTGGAAAAGTCAGTTGTCAGTGTCTTTGCGAATTGTGCAATACTGAGAGATCTTTATTCCGGGGAGTACGGAATCAGAATACTAATTTTTTTCGGAATAATTCAAATTGACTTGACTCTGAACTTCTTAAAATCAGTCTTTATAGACTTGCTTGCTGTCTTGCTCAAAATAGTGTTCAGATTTATAGTCCAGAAGATATTAATATTGACTGTTGTTTTTAAAGTAAAGTTTGCTGAATGTTTATAAAAAGTTGTGTTTTTTATTGACCAAACTATCTAACTTACTATAACAATGGTACAGTGCCCGTGTGACTTATACGTCTATGTACCTTTTGGGTCTATTCCAAGCACGCTGGAGCTAACAAGAACACTGTTTAACTAGAACTTAAGACATTGGCTGGAATAGTCGAGGCAGTTTTGTATTTGGACAGCGGATTTCAGAACCTAATATCGGCCAAAGTTTTTGTTCTTTATTTTCTTTAATGAATTAAGTCCGGAAAGTACTCGATGTATACTTGACTACCAAGGCTTGCATTCTTAGCTATTATTTAAATTCGTCCTTATAGCACAATAAAATGAGTTCGAGGAACCGTTTTTCAGAACCTAAGCTTCATGAAGTCCGCACTTAAGGGCTTTAGTGCTTTTTGGGTCGGTAGACCGGTATTCAGAAAAAATTTAATTGTAAAGAATGTGTGCTTGAACAATTAGCTCTTTATTAACAGTCGTATTCAGGAAATATCGACTTCCGCTCATCCCCTTGGTCTTCGAAACTCTTTGTCAGCTTCTCTGAGCTCCTGGGTTCTCTTATTGTAGTTGACCTACTACACGTTCAACATTCTTTTGCCTTTCTTTCCTTTAAAGGCAGATATATTGTAGAAACGAAATATTTCTTAAAAAAATAATATAATTAAGCTACAACCGTATACACGGCTTACAACTCACTCAAGGGTCTCCATGCCAGCGAGCATACCATATAAATCGATGTAATTTGAACTCCATCACCCACGTAATAGCATTAACAATACTTGTCGTACTACGATAATAACCGGTATCATCGAAAGTTGTCCATTAAAAGCGTCCGCACTCGTCGCGTACTAACCAAATTATAGGCCATGGCAGAACGTAAAATTGCGAACAGCTGACGGTGGCAGAGCGCGCGACAGTGCGGCCATTCATAATGCGCCTGTGACCGAAATATTAAAAATTATTAATAAAATGATTAATGATATCACATTACTTCCATTTCATTTGCCGGCTCGTCGTTGCTTGCACGGCGTGTCCGTAGCGCAGGAAAAACGTGCTAAAAAAAAAAAAGAAATTAATTCCCCTTCAAAAAGTCATCGATATCGAGTGTAGGCTGGAAGCGCTTATCGTTTCCGGTCACATAATAACGGCCGTTGTTATAGTGCACCGATTGTATATGCTTTTAGCTGGACTTTACGCGCTGCTTCACTGAGCCGTTGTAAAGCAGCGTGACAGCAGTGGCAGTAACAGCAGGAAGGCAGCGACGTTTTGTTTCACATTTAATTTAATTTCCAGAGCGCGTTGATCTTAATTTGCCGATATTGAAAATTCGATTGAGCCAAAATCAGCGGAAGATTTTTCCAAGAAAAATGAGGAAAGCCAAAAAAAAGGACCAAAAATGTAAGCAGTGACACAGGAAAGTTGCAGTAAGTGTGGGAAGGCATTGATTGACTTCGCGGCAGTTTTAAAGAATAAGATTGAGATACACACGGAGATCCGTTATTTCGACTACGGGCTGCTTTGTGAAGTGGAAGCATAACGAAAAGAGTCTCTTTAAATATTGAAAAACTTTAAGACTTTTGAGCGGATACTGAGTACTCGTACAGTAAAATTACAGACTGAACTAATAGATCTAACTTGTCGAAGGGCGGCCACTTAGCCATAGAGAAGCGGAAAGATTTTTGTCTAGATCCGCTCACGCGTTGTCGCTCGCTTCAACTAAGTTAAATGAATTCTTGGTGATTATTTCATTTAAGGACAGCTGAAGGTTCGAAAAATCAGATTCCCTTTAGCCATTTAACTTTACGTCAACGGATTCCCTTTTTGTTTGTTGTAAGCTCGGTAGAGTTTGGGATTGCTTTCATACTTGCAGCTCAAGCTATGGATCCACAAAAAATTCGAGTCACATAAACGAAAGGAATGATATACACTCAAGAAATACATACTCGATGGATATTAATTGGAACTTTTTTGTTTTGGGGTCTGTTGGGTCTCCTTCGGCAAAATTTCGTAAAGGTGGATACATAATTGCTGGGGTCTATACAATCACAAAAATTTGTTTCTACATTCCTCCAAGCGTTGCTTTTTCAAAGACATGAAAATGATAAGCGGCGATTCGACGGATTCATGTCGATGAAAATCACTATAGTCGGATGCTTTCTTAGCCTTTCTTTAACACCCTATTTATGTTTTGTTCAAATTTGGAATCTGTGTTATCAGTGACACTTTTTGGCTCATTTTGTCCCATTGAACGAAGAAGCCGAACGAAGAAGCTGAACGAAGAAACCGAAAATTGAAGAGGTAGAATCAAACAATCGAGCAAGAAACCAACACCTTTTTATTTTAGAAAAAATCTTGTGCTTTTGAAAACTATCAGTTATGGGGAGAACAATATTAGAAGAAACTTCATCTATAAAAAAAACGGCAAATCAAGGGTTATTTTTAAGCCCAAAAAAGGAGAAACATACTCATAAATCTGCTTCTCTCCGTTTCTGCATGTTAATGAGCCTTTGGTAATTTCTCAAGTTTCTGCAACGGCCTAGTATTCGAAATGCCTTGGAAACTCTCACACCCATGGGAGGATTGTGCAACCGAATTCGAATGCTACCTTCGTGGGGAATTGATTTATTTAGAACTGAGGGGTACATTCTCTTCATCTCTCTCTTTCTACATCTCTTTTTATTGTACACAAAGTTACATATTTCAGCGATAAGATCATTACAACCTTCTCTCTGCCCCTTTCTACGAATTGTCTCCAACCACTCGTGCTTAATTCATATTTTCTTAACCATGCAACCTTTCTCTCTCTCTCTCAGTCTCACTCTAACTGAACTCTATGATATTTACAGTCATATATACTCTTCCTTCCTTCTTTTCTCTCTCTCTCTCTCCCTCTCGCATTGTTCTTACAGTTGAGCTTACCTGTAAACCTATTGAGAATTTGTGTAATTTATGCATTGAGTAAAACAATAATCTTTCGCAGCGGAAGGAAATTATTTATTACATGCCTACTTTAATGTTTACGACGCGATAAGGGATAAGCGCATGATTTAACTGTAGTTCGTTGAGGTAATTAGTGGGGAATTTATGAGCGCAGTTGGCGTCTTCGCGAAAGCGTTGTGCTTCAACTCAAGTGCAATGTAATTTCAAGTAGATGCAGGGGTATCGATACATGAAGATACATAGAAAGTATAATTGAAACAAATTATTATTCTACATTCTTATAATTTTTTCAATTTGCAAACTTTTTATTAATGAAAAAGTAAAATGAGAAAAAATCTAATTTGTGTAATCTTTATTTGAGTGAAAAATAATTTTATCATTTACTACGCACTGTTTTTCTTTGGTTGAATTTATATACATACACACATATTTATATGTAAAATGTTGCGACTTTTGTTAAGCACCGTTATGCGCCGCGCCTTTGGGGAATTAACCGCAAGCGCCATCGCCATCGCTGACGCTCCAATTTGCAGATGCCAACGTATAAATGTTACTAACATATTTACGTACATGTATATGTGCATATATGTGTGATATATAATTATGATTTGATTTAACTTACACACACACAGATGCATACAGACGCTATAATACACGCATGTGTGCGCGGGGCAGTGCCAGCAAATGATTGTCACCGTTGTTTGGCGATAAGCAGATTACCCTAGAAATCCAGCAGCAATGACAAAGCAACAACAACAACGTAAGCAATGTGACCATAATGATAAAAATAAAAAATAATTTTAATAAAATAACAGCGAGGCATTTGATGCTGCGTTGCAAGGTTGCTGAGTTGGAGAGGCAACGGAGGTTGTGAAGAGCCAATTCGAGGAGCTCGTGTGTGCTTTCGTATTTAAATTCAGCGGTTAAATGCGACCTAATTTATAAACCAATATTCGAAAAAAAAAAATTAAATTAGAAATGAGGAAAGTTCTAAACCGGGAAATTAGTTTTAATTTTCTTTGATTTCTGACTGAGTTCTACTTAGACAAGCTCGGTCCTCTATGGTCTAAGATCGATGGTCCCTTCGGGGAGTGTCACTTTTGATTCTTGCACCGGAATTCGAACTCACATCTCAGCGAAAAGTAGTCACGGGCTCAGCGAACTCTGTAGTCACCTGAACACCCATTGTCTTCAAAGCAGTTAACTCCTGGCACCCATATCGATTTCTGTATATCTCAAGGGACTGATTGAATGGAGACAAAACTTTCGGAATAACATTAGTAGCCGTATTAGTGGTTATAATCTAAACGGACTACATCCTCCCTGAATCTGTAGCTCAAAGTAGAACTCTTCGACAAGTAAACTTGTGGAAGACTTTGAAAATATGCTCTGAAGTAGGCGGACACTGCTTTCGCAGCTTTCGTTTTTATGCGGTATATGACTATCCCAACAGTTTTCAGATGCGCTAAGTACATAAAAACTGTTTCTGGAAAGCTTTTTTCTTGAATCGCGGTTTTTGCCATAGAGCTCTGATAAAAGATATTATTTCCAGATCCTGTCTTTCTTAAAACAGGAGAGTTTTTAGTAGAGCCTTCGTGTGGTCTTAAAAATCTTCTATGGAATATTTAGAATGCGTAGACATCTTCCATGTCATCCTTATCAATAATTACAGAAATAAGTATCTGCACTCTCTTAAATATATATCGTCAAATAAATTAGCGCATATGCCGCTTAATTAAATATACCAAATTAACTAAACTGCTTCAAATGCCTTGCCACCTATTTCCAACCACACACATTTCAATATTTAAGTCTTTAGGTGTGTTGGCAGCACGATGCTTCTATTATTTCTCGCACTTTCTCGCTCTCCCATTCACCCTAGCGGCCATTTCTTACGCATTTGCAACTATCCGTAGAATAAACGCTAAATTGTGCGAGACACTTCTTTTGCACTCCTTTGCAGCATCTCTCTCTTCTTCCCAGCCGCATTTCAGCGCTTTTAGCTCACCTTTGTTGCATGGCATTAATTTAATTACGAACATGTTGCACACAAAAGAAATTCGAATAAATGACAAATTGTGTTGCAAATTGGACTTTTAGAAACTTGCAGTCAATAGAAACTTGCAGTTTTCCGCAATTTCAGCAAACTTAATTGAATGTGCGAGAATTTAATTGATATTAAAATAAGTTCCTTTGAATTGCTGTGAAAGGAATTACATTGGAGTGGGAGAGTAAAGAGAACGAAATGCTGGGAATAAAGAATTTTATTTAAATTAAAAAAAAGTAAATAAATAAATTTAAGTAAATTTACTTTAAATTTCAAAAAATTAATTGAAGTTTAGAAAACCTCATTTTAAATTTACGTCAAATTAACTTAAATTTAACCATTTACTGAAATATTGTTTAAAAATTTATTTACATTTTAATAGCATAGCAAAATATTGAAGAAAAAATTTTTATATTTTTTTTTAAATTGCTTAAAATTTTTATTTTTATTTTTTATTTAATTTAACTTCTTCATAATTATTTAATTTATCTTATATATGCTAATTTCTTTTTTTGATTTCTGCTTAATATTTTAAAATAATTTAATTGTTAAATTTTTTAATTTTTAAAATTTTATTTTTTAAAAATTGAATGATATATATTAAATTTCTTATCAGTATTTGGTACCCAGCGGCGGATTACTACCGTTTTAAATAAATATTATAGTTTAAAAAATCAAGCATGTAACTAATATTAATTGGAGGGAAATTTATAGTTAATTGAGGCAATAAAATACGTTCATATATTTTTCTATATATATTTTTAAATTAATTTTCACAATTAAATAACATAAAAAAATTTTTTCATATCATTTTATTTAATATTCTCGACGAAGTACAAAAATAAAAATTTTTTTTTGTTGAAGTTTTGTTAAAGAGTTGTTAAAGTTTCCCTAAGAAATATTATTTTTTTTATTGTTTTTTCAATAATATAATTTTTTTATTGTTTTCTTCGTCTTTAAATTATTCAAAAAATTTTTGCTTAGCAAATATTTTTTTTAATTTGTTAAGAAAAAATAATAGTATCAAATCATAAAAACAGGTTTTAAATCACAAATTATTTATTAACTTAAAAAATTTAGTGTTTTCTTTAGTTTATAAATGATACTATAAACCAAATATGAAATGAACTAAATTTAACTTTTTTTTAAAATCTTTTTTCAATAATGAAGTGAGCAAAATAAATTACTGTTGCATAATTTAAAATTATTATAGTTGTTTCTTTTGTTTTTGAAAAAAAAATTAAATCAAAAAAATTTTCAATACAGTATTAAAGTGAGCATGCAATTCATTTTTCATTTTATTATTGGAAAAACATTTAAATATTTTTTTAACTTCCAGTTTATTAAATTTTTTTTTTAATTTTTAAAAATATATTTGAAGTTTAGTAAAATTTTGTTAGAGTTATTTTATATATATATTAAGTTATATACGTAAATAAGTTAACTTTGGTAGTTACAAATTCAAACTAATTTAAATTAGCTCAATAACAGAAATATTTTTGGCAAATTAAAAGATGAACTTTAAAATTTACAATTTTTTTTTTAATTTTATTTGATTATGTAGTTGTTTATGTTTTTAACTTCATTTATTTTGTCTATTTTTTTAGTATTTGGTTTCTATTAGCAGTTTTTATAAAATTGTTTCTTTTCTTAGAAAAAAAAATTTCAAATTTTTAATAGTGTTTTTTTTTTTAATAAAATTAATTATTTTTAATATAATGTATTCAATATTTTATTAAAAAATTTTGTGTTGCTTTACTGAATTTTTATTTTTTGTGAAAGAGTGTAAATTTTTATTAAATTGTATTATGTAGTTGCTTTTGTTATGAAAATTGGGCAAAAATTTTTTTTTTTTAATTTTGATTTATACCCTTTCTACAATGCTGAATTCACATATATGCTCTCATATATTCATACATATACAAATTCTTACAAAACTTCCATTAAAATTCGTTCGCTTTCGATTAAAATGATGCCGATTTATAGAGCGCTTGGCGCCGTTTGTATTTTTGTGTGTGTGTGTGTGTTTATATGGCCTAAGCTAAACTGCTAATCATTTACCATTGGTTAACACTATTCAGCAAATTAGTTGCGCCCACCGGCAATTCGGTTGGAGTGTAATTGCATTGCGGTCGGCGGTGTTGCCACAAAGAAGAGGCGTGCGGTTACATAACGGTTCCATGCGTTGTACATGACAGTTAGTACAGTTAATTGGGGGAATTTAAAGGGGAACAGGCGAAGAAAAGCAGAAGAAAGTGAGATAAATTCGAAGAATTAGACAAAATGCCTTCGAGAAATAACGGAAGTAATGAGCTTAAAAAGAAGCGGAAAAGCTGGTGGAATTAAAATAACGGTTGCTAAAAGCAGTTGAAGAGAATAAATGCATACAAACATATATAAATAATTTTGAAATTCTTAATACGCGCTTCAAAAGAAAAGCGATGCTCTTTTTAAGCTACTAATGTTTTATCTAATTGATTATAAATGTCTTATGGCAAAGTGTGGCAACCTTCTATATATCCACCAGAAATTTAATTATTTTTATTCATGATTTCATGGAACGTCAGGCATATTTTAAATAAATTTTAAATAAATTCATAGTCTCCAAAAAATTACAATTTGAATTTAAAAGGGTGGCAACTCATAAGACAGTTTTATTTTACATTGTTTCTATCTTTAATTGATTTTCGAGCTTAATTAAATAATATTAAGTAATTTAAATTCTAATAGCATAAATTTTTTTTGAAAGTTGGTAACCCTTATTGTTGAATACTATTAGAGTGTACAATAATCGAATAAATCGTAAAACGATTAATAAAAAGCAGATTGATAATACGAATATTTAAAATATATGGCATTTTTTAAATATGGATTTTAAAGCTTTGGAAAAGTAGGGTTGCCATATCAAAAATATTTTTTAAAAAATTCAAAATTTCAATAAACAACCCAACCTTAAAATATTAACTTGGATTAATTTCTAAATCCACTTCATATTTGATTTCTATGCAATTCCATGAAACTTTAATTTTCATGCTTAGACTATTCCTAAGCCACAATTTACTTACCACCACACCCACAAGCGGAGCCACAATTTCGACATGCATAAAAGAAAAATAAAAACAAATAAAAATTCCCAGAGTTAAATAGTTTTATTGTCAATTTTCAGCTATTTCCGCACTAGAACACGTACGAAATTTCATACGATAATATATTTATATGCTTCTGAAAATTGGAAACACTTATGCACTGATGCCACAACTTTTGCTCGCCGAGCATAAAATCACAAAATAATAAAATAAAAATCGAAAAAAAAAAATAAAAAAACAACTGTAAGAATACTCACTCAGGTACATTTTCTATTTCTTGTTTAGACAAAGCACCGATTTTGGCAAATACGAGTGGCAATGGTTCAATTACCGTCAGAAAATAGTCGAATAACAGGGAAAAAAGAGGAAATATACACAAAGCACTGAACAAACCCATTGCAATAAAGTGAATTGTAGAAATGGAACTCAATGCGAATGTATTGTTGGGTATGTAGTTAGGTGTGGGATTCGACTTACCTGAATGCCTATTCGATTACACGAAAGTCACGCATGGCATTGGTGAGTCAATGTGTGGTAAATTTTTAGATTCAATTCACACTGAGAAAAAAATTCATCATGTATGGTTTGAAATTACCAAACACATTAACATTTTCGAACTCATTTCTATTGCTTGAGGTACCAAGAAGTACTATAAGAAATTCCGTAAGCCCTTAAGATCAATATTATGCTTATGTTTGACGTCATTTATAATGGTGAAATGTTTGCTGAATAACGACATCATTTTTGTACTCTCTTCGAAAATTTCTTCGGTTAGGTTAGTTGTTTGTGGTACATTTGTTATCGAGAGAAGACACGCGGACAATTCCAAATCCGTGTTCTGTGATGCTAAACTAAGCATAAGTCGTAATAACCCTTATTATATCAACGAAATATTCCGAGGTCATAGCAATTCTGATAAGTGGAGTACTTTGGATACCAGTTAATGCCTCTGAATGGCTGAAGAGAAAACTAACAAGCGAGAAAGGATTGATATGACTCCGTCAAGCTATTTGTCAGACAACAGCGATAATGAACATCAATAGGCTAGTTTTGTTTTAACTTTGCAAATAAGATCTGAATAATTTCTTACGATGTACTTGTACGTTGTACTTCGTGCGACAAAGATACTCTCTCTTCTATTTGTACTATTTTTCACATATTTTAAGCCAAGTTCACAAAGCAGCTATTTCCAGTTAAAAATCAATTATAGTTCAGTTCAGTCCTCACCAAAATAGTGTACCAATGACTGATATCGTTTAGGAATTCTGCAGCAACTTGCAGAGGTTAGAAGTTCTTAGTTTTACTTCGGCAATCTAGGTATTTTACTTTTTTTTCTAAATATTTCTCGACGACCAAAATATATGGTGACGAGACTTTTGTGTAAAAACAAAACATTCGGCCATCGTAAAGTAACTAAACCATCTCAACATCGGTAGCACTTAAATTGCTTGTTTCTTTGTGGGCTCTTCTTTTGTAAGAAATGGTTAGAGGAACTTGAATCCATAGCCAAACGGCCAATCTAGGCAGACCTGTCACTGTAAATTTTTACTAAGTTTACATTTGTTTGGCAGTCATCAACCGAAGCTCAGTGTGAGATGAGATTTTATCTAGTACCTGTATCAAAAATAAATCTATAATTCCCTGGTATTTCATTAATTTTTTATAGAGTAGTTGAGTAAACGGAGACGGCTAACCGAAAAGGGGACTCAGAAGAGAGATTCTCTCTGTATTCCGTGTTCAAGTTTCTCGGATTGTATACCAGAAGGATTGCAGAAGGGTTTCACTAGGTTTAGCTCTATTTGTAATGTTTGAGAACTCGAGGACAAAACCAAAATACCCGAGTAGTATCTCCATGTTTAGAAGCTTAAGGTTAAATAAAATTTCTTAAACTAGGAACTTCTATATTCCCTAAGCCTTTAGTGTCGGATATATGTAAAATCGAAATATATGCAAAAGATATCTGTAAACTTTGCATAACGTTTGTTATTTCATGCCCCTCAAATCAAAAGGACATGAAATATTTTTTCTCTTTCTCAATCAAAGCTGTAAGTGCCGTCTAGCCTTTGTGTAATTTTTCATATGGAGTACTGGTTATCAAACATGTTCCTCGGTCCTTGTTTTCAGTGCACTTGGCTAGAGCTTGGATTAACTGACTCTGATAATAGTTTAGTTTGAATAATATTATTCAAATCGAAGGCTGAAATGTACCCTTACTTGGGCTATATGAAATGGAAATCACATCAAAAGCCTTTCCGGGATTGCCTTATTCTTCTTTCATGAAGTGAGTTGCTAATGAGTGCCGGCTGGGAGCTTTTATAATGCCAGCTAATATTTTAGAGAACATTAATCAGCGTGACAGAAACACTTTGGTCATTAAAAGAGTAGACCTTTGTCCGGTATCGAAACTCAATGGTCTTATATCAGAAGTTTTATTTTGGTGTCGAGTTACAATCCAAATTCCCTACCCGAAGCCATTCTACGAAAGGGTTTAGTTTATATAGCGATCTCATTGAGAAAGACTACCAATGTCGTCCAGAACTCTTGGTGGACAGATGCTACCAAATTCAGGCCACAGTGGACCTTGTCCCGAATGAGTGTAAATGGCTGCTTCGAAGTTCTACCTTTTCCAGTTCTTTTCATGATCTAAAACTTCATATGAGGTAGTCACGAAAACTCGCAGAAAAGTTGCATAGCTTGCAGAAGAGGGCCCAGAAGAGCCCTGGAGTCGGTAATAAGTTTAGCCTTGCAACTTTAACTAGAGATTCGCTTCTAACCTAAAATTTTTTTGAGTGCATTTATATGCAGCAGTGGCTTCCGCACGTTTCCATGACATAATAAAGGGATATGAAGAGCTACAATATTTATAAACAACGTACAACAACTCACACACACTCATAATGGAACAATGGCATAACGGTATATAAGCACGTGTGCATTTAAGCGCACCAATACTTGAAAGATTTCACATTTGAAACTTATGTCTTTCCTGTGGAACTTCCATGCGCCTGTGGTTTTTGTTGTTGCTTATTTATTTAAACGCTCAATTACTTTATTTTCCGATTTTCTTTTGTGGAGAGAGATATCTGTCGAAATTCTATAACTGCTTAAGATTTATACAATTGCTATTGTTCAACTTTGATTGCCTTGTTGCATTGTTTGCTGCAAAATTTGTATTGTTTTTAGACAATTTTCGTAATTTTTTTTTTTCATGAAAACGTTTCACACTAAATTTAACTTGATTGACTTGCTAAAGAGTTCTTTTGTTAGCTGCTTCTGCTTAAGATTTCAAAATCAAATTACGCGCTTCATTTGTTCGAATTGATATTGTGAATTGTTTGTGTCAAAGCGTGCGTAATTCAATTAGACAATGAAAAAAAAGAAGAATATTTTTCTAAGGGAAATTGACAAGTCAAATGTCTCCATTTCAATATAATACATTTTGTATTGCTACTAAAATTTTCTACGTGTCAGCTAGTAAGTTAGTAGATAAGAAACTGAAATTCTTATTAATAAAATTTAAAGAAAATTTATCAAAATTTTCAGTAAAAAAAAGCTTGCATTCATTTATTTATGGATTTAACTATTATTGGAAAAACTGATTTTTTTTTAAATACATTACAATTTGTTACGAAAAATATATTTTTTTTGCAAAAAAAATTTCTTTTACAAAACTTTCGATATTTGTTTTACAAAAATTCAGATTAAAAGCTGGGAAAGTTTTTGATATTTTTTGCACAAATTTTATCTTCTTTTTAATTTTAAGTACAAATTTTTCTTTTAGCATATGAAAATGTGAAAATTAAATGAAAATTTGTTTTGGAAAAATTAACTTTTTTTACAATTTGTGAAATTTTTGCATTAAAATAAAAATTTTTTTTTGCAAAATTTTACGTTTCTTTACTTAGTCTGTAAATTTTTTTCAGAATTTAAAAATTTTTATTTTCAAAAAAATTTCTTTATTTTTCACTAAAATGTTTATATTTCCTTGCACAAATTTTAACTCTTTTTACGAAACGGAAAACATATTTTCCAAATGTTTAAAATATATTTTGCAAGAATTTTAAACATTTTCACAAATACTTTCTGGTAAAAAGCCCTTTTGGAAAAAGATTTAGTATATTTCTCTACAATCTGTTATACCTTTTCCAAAAATTTTGTATATAATATTTTTTTTGTTGAAGTTTTGTTAGTTTTTGAGAGTTAGTAACATATTTTTATAAACAGATTAAGATATTTTCACTAAACATTTAATTAAATTTTATAAACTCTTAAATTTTTTTGGCAAAAATATTGTAGTGTTTTTCACAAATTTAAAATTTTTTCTCAAAATTTTTAATGATAAGGAAAATTTTTAATGTCTTTGTTGCAAAAATGTTTTTTCCCAAAAATTTTAAAATTTCCTTCGCATAAATTATGGCTTTGTTTTTTAAAAATTACAGTATATTTTTCCAAATAAATTTTGAAATCTTTTTACAAACATTTTGTTTTTTGGCAAAATTTTTAAAAAATTTTCGGGAGCGCAAAGATTTTTTATCTTTGATGCACTTGGCAACTCCCATGAAGCCTTTTATGATAGCCAAATTTTTACTAATTGGGTTTGGTCTAGATTCGCGGTTCCATATTAGAGTCGATTTTCCTCAATCAAATTTCTTCATCATGGCTTTCTTCATTAACTTTATATAATTTTATAACTAACTGCTAACTAACTAACTCTACCTAACTGATGGCTTCTGGTGTGATATTTGGCTCTGGCCCGATTGGATTGGATACTCGAATTCTCAAGTTCGATCATTTGTATCACTTCAAGTTCACTAGGAATTCTAAGCGCGGAGGTACTTTTGAACGGTATTTGAGGGTAAAGAAGAGACATCGAACACTTATGTCAGAAAAAATATTGAGGACGGCTTCGAAAGTCGCACATCTACACATACCTTTGGAGAGATTTACTCCGTATAGCTACTTTTGATGCCTCTTTCACATTGACGAGCTCATTTAATTGCGCCTATGTACTCTCATGTACTTATATGTATGTCTGTATACTGTTAACTGTATACTATACTTAGTCATTTGCTTTGTGTATTTTGGGTCTCATTAATCGCACGATTATGTCGGAAAAGTGCGTGCTTTCGCTACAATTCACCACCATCTCTGGCCTTTTGCCATTCTTTTCTCATTTACATTTCATTTTCATTTCCAGCCACGGCTTCCGCTTTCACATGTTCACTTTCATTTCAATTCATTTCATTTAATGTCATTTCATTTCGCTGCTTTGCACTTGAAACTCTCCGAATTTCTTCTTCTTCTTCTTTGGGGTACACGTATTAGTGTTTGGTGTGTTTGTGTCAGCTCGTGTTTAATTGTGATTTTTAACATTTTTAATGTGTCTATATAAATCAGCTGAGCCGCAGAAGGCACGCAGATACATATACCAAAACAAATAGGAATAAAAATAATCAAAAGAGCACACTAAAGAGATGCCACTTAAATTTTTTGTTGGCAACACAACAACGCCCAACTGGGAACGAAAACAAAAAGGAAAAGAAAGTCACTTAAGAAAAGGATTATGCTGTATGCAAATGGTAGAACTGGAATTGCGGCGAAAAAGTACCAAGTAAGGCAAGTGGAATGAGCTACTGAAGTCGAGCTGACGAGCTGAGTAAACGATTTATATCTTCAAGTCCAATTAAGGAAGCTCACAAATTGCATTCTTTTAAACTTTTATACGCTTCACAGAACTCTTATCGGAGCAGGTTTTATTTAGTTTTACCTCTTGTTAAGAATGAAGCTTTTGTCTACACAAACTCTGTATTGAGTGTGATCCTTCATAGTTCACACGAACGCCATGGTTTTCAGCATGCCAACTGAGCTTCAGTAATTCTACTTTGATCCTACTTGAACTCAACCTTTTAATCAGATAATAACTAATAATACCTTTTAATAAGATCACATTCCTCCAGTTAATTGCTTCTCAGTTGAACATTTAATCAAGTATTCGCACTTTTATCTGTCATACATAATTTCACAAGGCACACCTTAGTCCATGTCTTCTCAGAAACTCACTTATATCTTATACAATTTTATATCAATCCCGAAAGCTTTCGCTCTTGAAGTAACTTATCCTTTGAGTGGTCTCCAGTCTCCATTTATCAACCATTTAGCATAGCTAGCGCTCTTGCTTACCCACTTTCAATCTGGTTACCTGGATCGGCGCGATAAAGCTTTATAAAGTAAGTTAATGTGTAGTGAAAACTCCTCTTGTTAAAAAGACGGTCCGTAGATAAAAGGTCGTCTTTTTTATCCAGCACTTCAAAGGCTTCAATTTAGTACTACAGTTTCCCGAAGACCCCTCGAGCTCTGGAATTTTTTATTAGCCCGCAACTTATGCCACTAAAACTAAACACTCTTTGAGAATGCAAATGTACTAATGTCTCAGAAACGCTCTTTTATCTTTTTCTGTTTTACCAGTTTGATAGTCATTTGGTAGAGAGAAAACAGTCTGCTCACTCTTCTGCTAATGGATACGGCTCTATTTTATGACTCTCGTATCGTCGCCAGCTCTTTCTCACACTCTTTAATATACCCTTTACTTTCAAGACGCGAGTATAAGTTCGGGTGACGGCCGTAGTATAGCATTCTGGATTCAACTGGCGAAAGTTTGAGAGAAAAAATTTAGAAGTTTTCTTAAAGCATTTCCGAAGTTTTGATTTGTATCCAGCTGCATACAGGTTTTTAAACTGATTGTCTCATAACTACTTTATGGTATACTTTAGACTCATTCGAGTTACTTTCGAGCTCTCGATCAATTCTCTCTCGGTCCGTTATTCCAACTCTCTTCTTCTTCTTCTTCTCTTCGCTTCCAACGATTTTTTACCAGGGCTTCGCAAGTCTTCCATAAAGTTCTCTTTTAGTAGCATTTTGATATCCCTAAAGATCTTTTAATCAGCGTCAGTCTGTTAACTTCACAGTAAATTGCAATGAGTTAAATTGAAAGTTTCCAATTTTTAAATTCCATCAAACTGAATGAAGGAATAACAATGAAAATTTATGATCACCAAACAATTTGTGGAACCCCAGGTGGCAGAAATGCTGCGCGCGAGACCACATGCTCGCACTCTTCTTTATTGCAAATAGTTTAAACAACACCGACACATGCTGTTGCTACAATTTGTTGCACCTTTCACTTGTCACACACGCCAACACGGGTCTGTGGCAACCCTGCACTTTTCACACACATGCTCCAGCGATATTTATTGTGCCCAAGCACGAACTTTCATGCCATTCCAAGCGCATTAGTGGGCAAAAATTTAGAAAACAATAAAAATAATACCACAAACAGCAACAACAACAGCAATTTGTTTCCACAAATAAGTAGCGCATGGAGAGTAGATAAGCAGTTGCGGGTTTCTAGCGAGCGCTCCGCTGCAGATGCTGCACGCATGTGTGGCATGCGGCAAGGAATGCGAGGCGCGAAATGAGTGAGAAGCGCTACATAAAACAAAAGCCTTCGTTGGCGTGAAGTAAAGCGAAATAAAAATGCATGAGGCGCGAAAAAGTTGCGGCGCACACTTCCTTCCACAATGCTCCACAAATGCCCGTACACAATTGGCGCAACGTCAGGTGCACTTGCAGTGTTGCATTTGCATCGTCTACGGCAGTTGGGGCAGTGCAGCGCTATAAAATGTGAACGGGAAATTGCTTACTATTGTTTGGCGCAATTACTGACGCCGTGAAAGCAAGGATGTTGTCTTGCGATGAGTGCAAATAACACACACTTACGCATGCATGGATATTTATAAATAAAATAAGAAAGGGATATTCCGTTAGGATCGCGTCGTTGCTGAGTTGAGGTGAAACCGGCGTTGTATGGCGGCTCAGGAAATTCCAACTTTGAGATCGTCGTTTGCCCTTAACGGCTTACTGGCTCATACCGGCTGCTAAAGAAGACAAAATCCTATGATTTCGGAGAACAATCTTCGTTCAAAACATCTTCGTATATCTCTTATTCGAATCCATCCATAGCAATAGTCACTATTTATCTCAGTTACACTCCTCTATAGAAATCCATTAAAATCTCTAGTTTCCTTCCATTTAATCTAGAAAGTTTGTTACATTCTATGTCGCCGCGTGAGGCCCAAACTAAAACGTTCCTTATAGTATGAATTACTTTGAAGTTCCCAAGCCGACGTTCTGTCTTCTTTCGGACTGTTAGAAAACCACAAACCTTGAAAAAAACTTAAGAAATGGTCTCAATCTAAATCTACTCGCGGATTGATGGATTGAGCTCGCGAAAACTCCTGTGTACGGCTAAATCACCGCTCTGTTGTCCCCACTTAAGAACGGCTGCCCATTTTTTAGCTGTTTAGAAGACGACGGAGCCTACATATAGTCAGTTGTAACCATCCATTTGGAACGTCGTACATTTTGTGTTTCAAGCAGCTTTGTTCATTTTGCTTTAGCTCACTAAATAATAGAGTCTTAAAAGTCACATTAGGAGTGTGAGTGTATCGATCGCGGAGAGTCATTATTAATCTAACCTATCCTTGGAGTCGCTCGCCATTATTTAGCTATTATGAAGCGTCCAGAAAACTTACTTTTTAAAACTGAAACCATCAACAGCAGCACTTTATAGCGGTTGAATTGGCAACTACCGAAGCTCCTTTTACTGAAACACCACTTGAAATTATGTCAACTCTCCGAAAACTGTGCAATCCACTCAGAGACTAATTCCCCTAAATTGAGTTCTTTGCAGATCAGAATTCTATTCTCAAGCTGACTGTTGTGCCGATACATAATATGCTAAGTTGTTGTCTAAAAAAGACTGAGTTCTTAAATGTATTGTAGAGCTCCCTGTCTAGAGTTCACGTATACATTTCTTATCAAACAGCGGACGTTTTCAGTGAAGAAACAGTGAATTCGAACTTGGTCATTTAACATATGAATGTTGCTTTTCAAGACCCTCCAGTCGTCAACCAATTGAGACGCCCTTTTTGTAAAACTAAAAACTCAACTCTGTGCTTAGCAGCCGCATATAGGACTAATGTGGCTACCCCAAATTGAATGCATGCCTTTTCTGCTGTGGTAAAATCATTCTTTTATTATTCCCCAACTCTCTTCATGCCCTTTTCAACTCACTATCAATTCTTTTTCTTAAAAGCTTTCCAGACAAGGAAGCGCATTTTCGTTGCTCTTGTTTGCCGCTCAATTTTCTTCCTTTGCCACCTCCTCTCTCCACCGATTCTCAATATGCTCTTTCAGTAACTGCTACGTGTCGTTTGTGTTTAAGACAAGTATTGCAACAACAAAAATAACGGCGGCGTTGTGTAAATAAAACAATAATCGTGCATTACAACAACACGCATGGTCGCAATTCCGCTTGAGCGTTGAGATAAGCACATCGTAAGTATGCTCGCTGATTGCACGTTTCGCGGCCATAAGTGCACGACGTCGAGGGACAGCAGGAAATTTATGGCTTGATGATTATAGAAGAAACCTTGCAAAACCCCGCAGTAAAGTTAAAGCATATTATAAGTTTTTTAAGTTATCCATTTCATAAATACACACTATTGTCCAATGGTTACTAAAGTACATACTCACTCAGTTCTTTTCTTCGACTATATTTCAATTAGTTAGCTTTAACCACTCACCTTCAGTATCTGGTATAACTAGCAGAGATTCAAAAATATATAAAGAGATATATTTGTGGTTTAATAAAGTCTATCGACTGGCTCCGTCAGGTACTTCCTACTAATTTATATTCCACAACTTCCTTAGCTGCTGAAATATTTGGAGCTCAGCATTGCTGGTTCTTTTTCCTACCCATTTCATTTAAAAGTAATTTACTTCAGTTTATTGAAGATCAGTACGAGGCACAAGGCTCGAAGTCGAACGTTAATAGTGGAATCCAGATTTTAAGTCCGCAAAGTATAGTTATAACGGTAAGATAATTTTAGAAATCTGGAACCATGAAGCAATCCAAGCCATGTCGACGAATACACGTATTCTTGGAGACGTCCTGAGCCCCACTGGTTTATTGATATTGGATGAACTTACGTTTTGCTTCATGTGAGGTGCCATTGAACAGTCTGGACTTTTCGCAAATGTGTTCTACATCTAGTGGCAAGTCATTTAAAATCTATGAGAAGGGATTTACTTACAAGAGGAAAGTTCCAATGACCTTTTCTTCCCATTTTAGTGCAGCTTTTCAATCCCTAATTATCGACTACGGGCTTTGGGCTCTAAGAGAGTAAAATATACAGCCGGAATATCATTACATTCATGCTTTCGAAGCGAATACAGTATTTGAATCGAACATTTGTTCCAAAACTAAGGTCGACGACTGAAGTCGCGTATGAACCAAAGCCGCTTAGGTAGAAGTTGTGGTAACTGCTAGATTACAAATCGTGCAAATCTCAATAGAAGTCCAAGGATATAAGTGGTGCGCGTAACGGACAAGGGAGCTTCCGAGGAACGCGGTCGGCCTTTGGCTCTCCGCTCCTTTATCGTCATTTTCCATTTCCCACAAGGTCTCCCGTGTGTCATTTTATTTATTTGCTTACATTTGACACGTTGCCATTATTTGTTTGTATGTATTGCAAATGATGCGGGTAATGCGTTACGCCACTATATTGTTTTTCCTTGCAACTTCTAAACAGCCATTGTCCTTTCAATGTAGCACATTGTACTTGTATAAATAAGTTAATGTTAATTAGCCGTTAATTGGTTTCCTTCCTGTGCAGTCGAGTTCAAAATTAGTTCAAAATTAGTCGAGAGTCGTGAAATACAATACAGTTACTCGCGGTATGGATTTTGTTACGTGTTGTAGAAGGACTTACGTGTATATGAAACGAAAGTTCAGTTACTTGTCCGAGGTGCTCATGTTATTGAATCGAGCCAAAGAGACCCTGAGATGGTCTGAGATGAATCTTGTAGCTTGATCTCCGTTAGCCAGAATTAAGAATTATTAATTCAAGCCCCAGTACATTTCTTTCGAATAATAGAACTGATTGGTATGGGAGCAAGTCTTTCCCTCGAAGCACGAACACAAAGCGACCTTAATTGCTTGATTAAAGGTACCGAGTATGAATTTTCGCGTGACCGTGAAGACATAAAAATTAAGCTCCTTCTGTTTAGAATAGATAAACCATTCTAAAGGTTTGTCGAAAGTTTATTGAATTTCAAAGACCGGAATGGGCTGGAGAAGAAGTCGAGTTTTTTTATCCGTTCCGAATATATTTCATTTACAAAAGGAGACGAAATCAATGCAAACAGTTGTAAAAAACTCGAAGGAGACTTTTTCTTTCTAAGAGTTAGATATGGTATAAACTTTGTTCAACTTTGAGGTAGATGGATGCGAAACAGGCAACGGTAGGTTAGGTTATTAAACGGAATTGATATGGATATTCCTCATATATAGTATTTTGAGAATGGTTCCTGTTTAAACTAAAAACCCCAGAACATACCATTAACGACCGCAAACAAGCTGAGCGGTCTGCATCTTCGTCTTTCCGATATTACCATACGAAATCATGGTTTCCTCTGTGGAGAGTTCTATACAATAGTTCAGTTCAGCTTTGATGTTGGTACAGATACAAACAATTTAAGTTGCCTATATTTTAAGCAGATTTTTTATCTTTAAATATGAAAGCTTAATGAAGCAATTCCTTATAAAAAGATACTCTCGGGGTAAAGCAAAAAAGATATTTATGCAGTCAATTGGCTTGCATAATATTGTATGCTTATTAACGCAAAAAATTCTTTATGTAACAATAAATATTAAATTGCGCATATTTTATAAAAAGGAGAAAGAGATTAAAAACACTTCCGGCCAAAAATAATGGTACAAGAAATTTTTTTAAACTTTATTTCAAATGTTAAAAATGTTAAAAATTTGCAATTGCTGAGTGAGTAGTTGGCTTGCACCAGTATGTAAAAAAGCGCATAAAATATAAATTTTCGTGAAAAAGAATTAAATGAGAAAATTTATATAAAAATCACTCAATTTAACACTCAAAAAAGCGTAACTGTGAAAATGAATGCATAAATTGCATTTACATAACATTCCTGCATAAACTCAATTTACAAGCGCTTGTAGTTTTAATAAATTTTTTTGCGTACTCTTTTTGTTGTCATAACTGCGTGTATTTTTGCCGCATGCCACGAACTCGGCATGTTTCATTCATTGATAATTTTTTGTATTAACTATATTTATTTGTGTTGCACTTTTGTGTTTTTGTAGTTTTGCATTTATCTTGCACTTTTTCGCTAGGTACTTTTTTATACCATGTGCTTGTTGCATATTTGGTTATGGTTATTTGCAACACGCACTTAATGTGGCAACCACGTGAGTAACCGCTGGAATTTGATGTGGTTTTGATGAGTTTTTATTCTCACCTCTGCCAGGTAGAGTGGACTTGGCAAAGGCGCTAGAGGGTCACTAATTCACTTAAGTAACTGAGACGCTTCTGTATGGTTCTTCATATGCCTTGTGATAGAATATGCCGTATTGAAACCCAAACGAGACGGTTCTGACAAAGTTGGAAGAAATTGTAACATATGAGAAAAATTATTGTTGCGATTTAAGAGTACTCCATTGATCCATTCCATTGATTTGGCGAATAGCGATTCGAGCTTTTGTGATACGGTTTTCGTACAGCTCAGCCAACTAGAGACAATATTTGCAAATTTTGTAAGGCATCCAATGGTAAGCACGAGGATATATTTTATGCTGTAAAGAAAGATAAAACCATAAAGGATATTAAGGACAAGTGCCTGGCTACACATTGTGTTTCTAGTTTGGTTCAGCCTGGAAATATTGTGGTGCCAACAAAAAAGACGTTTCTATTTTGCGATCTTATCTATAAAAAAGCATATGTCTTGACTTAGAAACCTTTGACAAATACTCAGCCATCAATCCTCATTTTACTAAGACATCAAACTGTTCACTGGCTAATGTTTCGTCGTAGTAAGACTGATGAGCTTGCCGAATGGAACACACTTGAAACGAAATGCAATAGCAGAGTTAGTTAATTGTTAGAGTTAGTATACTTATTAGATGTATTTTCTTTGCTGGATGGGCGTCGAAGCAGTTCGGCAGTCACAGTCGGTAGTACTTGTATGATTGTGAAGTCTACCAAGATACGGTACAATCGACGGAGCTCACGGGAATCTCTGATATTAACTAAACTCTAGTTATCGCAACTAATCGTGGTACCTCCTTAAGAATCATACGGCATATCGTCGCCTCTTTTCTACCAGTCGTTTTGAATAAGAATACCTTGTTAGAATTCCGAATCTTTGCAAAGTTGATGTTTAAATACTTTGGGTCTTTCGATTTGAGGGATTTATCAAGTGAGAGGAGTCGCGTTGTAATTATCTGCTTTGAAGATTTCGATCAATGAACTTTCAGTGTCAGCAGTCACTTGCGAAAAAATAAATAACTCAAAAGAGTGACCTAAACTGAAATGAAACTCCGCCGATCTTTTGGCAGCATTTTCTTCAAATATCCGAAACTACGTTGAGTCAATTCTTCGTTCCAATTCACTCCAATTCATTCTTAAAGCGCACATGCCGACTTTTTGTAGAATAGCTTGGCATCCTAAAGCTATAATTATTCATTAGCTCTTTATAGAGTCATCGCTTTCTTAGTATTAGCCTTAAAAGGCTGTGGATTTAAAGCTGGATTAACAGATTCCAATCAATTCTTTGCTGCTAGATACCAAACTATATGGATTGAACCTCATTGAAGAGAAACTAAGTTCCACAGCAGATGGATCAGATTATGGAAGTGCGAATTTAACGTAACCTTTTCAAAGGCGATTATTATATTTTGGAAGTCAGGATATTTCAAAAGTTCGACTGAGAGCTCTTTTTTTACCAACGCTTGTGTTTCAGTTTCACATTTCCCATAGCCGAGGTCTGAGTCGAAGTGCACTACCGAGGTTTTTGCCTCTTCTTCTTATCTCTATTATTATTTATTTCCGAAAAGCTAGAGCTGTGTGCGTTCCGTGACTTCACTTAATGTGGATGAGACCATAGGCTCCTATGGCCGATCAGATAAACTGAGAGTAACATGATAACCTCTTTCGAGGGAACGCATAACCGGAGAACAATCTTTACTCACAACAACAACCGGATAACAAACGAGAAAATTGAGAGAGAAATTGAGAGATTGGAAAACCAGCTTTAGCTTGCGACACGCAGCATCCCATGTATTTTAAATATATTAACATATACATTTATATATATATATATCTATGTGGGTATATGATTATTTAACAAACCACTCTGCTTGTTTAGCATATGTAGCAAGCTGCTGTTCATTTGTGGTAAGTGCCTAACAAGCGCCGACAATTCGTGGGAGAAACAAAGAAAAAAGTTCCTGTGAAAAAAAAAAAGACGTCGACCTTTTATTGCCACGTGCAACATGCGTATTTTTGCACAAACATACAGCTTTATTTGCAACAAAACGAAAGCCATGTCACTCGTGCAACAAATTAATTTCGAATTTTTCCCACACGACTTTAATTTCGTTTTTCTTTTTTGCATTTGTTTTCATTTTGTCGTAATATTAATTTGTTCAACAATGCTTGCTGCAAAGCCTCACTAGTATGTGCTTGCAACATACAATATAAAATTCGTGGCATGCAATATGCGTGCATGTCAGCGCTCATTGTTCAATTAGGTATTTTCATGCCACCCCTCTGTTCCCGCTTGCGAACTGCTCTCCCGCTTTGTTGCATGCAAGTATCCATTTTTGCAACCAATGAGTGCTTACAACAAGCCGCAAGTGCCATGTCGCATGTAGCAGCGTGCCAAATATTGTAACCTTTTGCCTCACTGTGGATGTATATGTGTATTGAGTATTTTTTCCACTGCTCTTCCAATTTAAAATTTATTGTCTCCCCGTAGTTTTTTGAAGAATTGAGAAATGAAAAGTTTGTTGCACAAACTTGCTAAACATTTTAAATGCTGCAAAACACAGATTGCTGCATCAACCTTTATCGCTTTGAACTTATTAAAACTGCGAACCCTCTCTTTTTAAGTGGGACACAACTTTTCAGCTTTAATATTCAAGCAAACGACCTCCTCTTTAGAAGAATTCGTTGATATAGGTCCATACAACCTTGCAACATATTTTGCTAGATTATTTATAGGCTAGCCAAGCTCCCGATCTCTTTAGAACGAAAAGCTACTGGATGAATTCGAGACCTGAAAAGTGTAGTCCTGTGTGGCGACACACGAAGTTTAACTTTCACTGAGGCGTAGAAAGGAAAGGAACATGTCACTTCAACTAGATTCCCGAGTTACATATCTTGAGGCAAGAGACACTAATTCTATTAAATCTGTTCCTTTGAAGTTCGTTATGCTTATCTTTTGGACATAATGCTTCAGCTCTCTTCGGCTTCGAAGTCAAATATTCACAACCGAAATATAAAAAGAAGAAAAACTGTTATTTAGGAAACTATTTTAGATATCTCGCACCACGTTTGAAAGCTCCTGAGTGGCTGCACATACTCCTATCACAAAAACAGAACCCATTGAAATATTCTCAGATTCTCAATAATAAATCATTAGTTTGAGTATGTTGAGTTTTTCTCTGAGTCGAGTTCTGATGCCGGTATTTGGGTTCTCTTATTTCTGAACATCTTTTAAACAAGAGTTTAAGTTGGTTGAAACTCTACATAGTATGAAAAAAGACCTTCCTTTCCTTTCAGTTTTCGCTCCTAACTGGTCCAGGAATGTAAGGCGCGGTTAACGACTATTCTTTGATGTATTTTTCTTCTCGTAAAGGTTAGCAGGATTCGTCCTCTGTGTTAAGCTTGGTTGGATTGTAGGCACTACAGCGTAATTAAAAATTGGATAGATTAAAATGTCAGCTTAGATGTGGCATCCTTCATATTCTCTAATAACGGTATCGACAGGAAGTCGTTTAGATTCAAAACACAACTGACGAAGCAAGACTGTCTAGCTTCAGAATCTCAAAATAGAAAGCCTTCGACTTAACTGGACCACTACGTAACCAATAAGATTCATCTAGAATAGAATCTTTCCTTCGTCAAAAAGAAAGTTTTCTATAAAATAATTTTAAATATAAAATGATTTTAAGATGGCGCTTCCTAAGATGTTTTCTCTAATATAAAGTGCGATTTCGAGTATATCTCTCTAAAATTACGCGATATGTTTGGAATCCATTTGTGTAATTTAGTTGAGTAACCATGCCATTGCTTTTGCTTCTTTTACTCGGCTTATTTCAAACCCTAAGCAACGTCGTATTCTTTCATATCGTTTTCTGCTGCCAATTACAGTCTTCCCTGCTGTTTCTATATTGAATGACCGGAGTTCAGAGGCTTCCTTACTTTCTCAACGAGGGCAGAGTCATACATGCTTGACTGATGGTTTTGCTTGCCTAAGCCTCGCCCAAAAGCTTTGCAGCGAAAAGGTAAGGATTTTCGAAACAGATTATATGTATCCATAGCAAAATTTGGATGGTCTAAAACAAAGAAAGGGTATTTTCATCCAATCAATGAATCCTTGTCTTCTTCTACAACTTGGAATGTGGTTTCGGTTTTCCTTCAAATAGTTCGACTTAGATTTTGATCTCGGTATTATCTTACGACTTGGAGTGGGGCTTCAGATTTATTCTATAAATGCGTAAATTCTGAGTCTGTTTTCGGTTTTATTCTACAAATACGTGCGCAAGTTCAAAAGAGACAAATCTAACATGCTGCTGAAAGTTCCGTTAGCTCGAGACTACTATAGTGTTTGACTGATGTTTCAACTAAGTTACGTAACAGTTATCCCCGATGAATGCTAAAGCGCTTTTCTGCCATCGAGATGTTGACTGGTAAAACAGGGAAGTAAAGGTATGAAATTATATCTTTCGAAGGGCGCTGCGAAATGTCCGATTTCTATAAAGACCTCCGAGCTTGAAACTCGAGGTCTTTATTGAATTTTTGGCCAATCGCTGGCTTCTGCTGTGAACAGTCTACAGGTTTTTTGCATATATTTGAATAATATTTCCCACATTAAAATAAATTGTTAAAATGTTAAATAACTAAATATTTACTTGGTTCCATGCGCAACCCCCGAAAAGTATGCTCCACAATACTTATTTAATATTTGTTTAATATAATACATAAATGAATTACAATATTTGGAAATTTGCACATATGCAAGTTCATTTGCAAACAGAGTTGGAAATGTGCACACATTGCTGTTTACCTTGCATTATGAAATGTGGTGCAAGTGAGAAAATTGGTTAACATCGACTAACTACAACTTGGCAAATATTTGAGGTAGCGGAACACACACCGCCATTGCATTACATGCAAGTTTGCTAATTACAGTTATTGCAATATTGCCGTGGTATGTGTGTGCATATTTAACAGCCTTGAGGCGCCAAAGTTACTGGATACAACTAATAACTGGAACGTGTTAAGTAGATACCAGTAGATTGGAATATGAGGTTTTATACAAATTTCCTTAAGAGATTAGGAGGAGAGCTTCTTCTTCATTTCTAGTATCTTGCATACTTTGTGCATCGAACACAATCAAATGTTTGAGGAAATAAAGCTAAGAGCCTTTACTTTTTAACGGAATCGGGACGGTCCAAAGCGACAGAGAAAGGCAACTTCTTTTAAATGCAAAGAAGGCTTTCTTTCATTAGCTGGTTCTGCAAGCTCACTACTTCTGTAAGACCTGAATAGCAGAGACCTTGTCATTAAGAAATAAAAAGATGCTTGTCCTGAATTCGATGGTGATAATGAGCCGTCGAGTTCTACGCATTTTTAGAGTTCAGAAATTTCTGTCGGGGAATCAAAAAGATTTAGGTTAGCTTAAATCTGTGTAAGGTATTGTTCGAAGGCATTGAAAAATGTATCTTATGTTGACGATAAGAATATAATACGAGAGAGGAGCAGGTATACTAGCCGACGGCATTCGAAAACTAGGGTTCTTCATGTGACTCACGACCACGGCGCAAGCTGTTTTAGCCGGATTTGGAAAGAGTCTGGCAAAATTATTGAATAGTTGCACCAGCATGTATTCATCGCATCATTTTAGTATATTAATTAGATCAATTCTAATTCGGAGTGCCCGTTTTAACGCAAACCCGAACCTGAGACTGTATTTTCATTTAACCCTTAAGTTTATGTAGCCGCTTTTGATTCAGCTTTAGCCAAAACCTTTGAACTACCCTTCAAGATCTCGTATTACAACCCCCATAGGCAGAAAGCCCGTCCGTCTATGAGCAGACTTCAAGTAGTCAACGTAACCCTAAGTTACTTTCATGGAACTGTGTCGACAACTAAACTCCTCCTTCTATAAGTGCGGTCATTCGTAGAGCGAAGTTCTTAGTTGAAATACCCTGCAACCTGAACTTGAAACTCAAAGAGGTTCCCTCACTTCCACTAATCTAACAAATTTCCTTGGAACGTACAAAAACTTCTAAGTAGTGGACTGAGTAGAAAAATAAGAAACCCGATTGCTACTAACCGGTTTTTTATGAGGTGATTAGTAAGTTATAGCTGTGGAAGCGCTCTACTTCTATGAAATTGTAAAACCCAGAAGATAAGGAAACTTTTGAACCATTTGAAGAAGGCTTGCGGGCCTTCTCTTAGGTAATGAGTTCATTGTGTTTCATTGTTCAAATCGAACTATATGAAGTGACTGAACTGGAGGAATGGAATATCAATCAAAATACTGGAAGATGCTGTATAACATTTCTTTCGAGGTTTTGGAGCATGAAAAGATGAAATAATGTAATAATGTAATGTAGGCTTGGATATGAAAAGACCAAGAAGTGAACATATTAATTGCTTTTACTTTTGAAGCAGTTATGTCCCAAAAGCGTAGCGGACTATATAGGTGATATTCCTGAACAAGTTATAAACTCAAGCACATTCCAGCTACGTCCGCCAACTGTTGTGGTAACTGAAAAGGATTTTCTTTTTATTTTACTAAAAGGAAGCGATGAAACGTATTTTGCGACATTCTGCATAGGGGGGAACTAACCAGAGGGTACCATCATAGAGTTTTAATATTTTTCCAAGAGTTTCCTATGATCTCTTTCGCACATCGAAGACAGCGTAGTGAACTGCCAAGATTTTACCTGGATGAGGAAGAGCGATTTTTAAGAGGAAGGAAGTTTTCGTGAAAAACCAACGAGTTTCATTTGACCTTTACTAAGGCTATTGATGGGAGAGTCGCTCCACCCTACTTTCTATCTATATATATTTAAACAAAGCCACAACACATCATTTTAAATGTGTTTATATTGGCATTTCCGCTACACAAATTGAATTTCACAGTCCAATTTTCCGAATAAAATGTTTACTTCGCAATTTTTCGCACCAACAAATTAAATTAAATAAATAGCAACAGCAATAAAAAAAAAATCGGCTACGGTTTCCACATGAACTGCAACAACTAGTAATCAGCATTGTTCGTTTGCATATATTTAGGCGGTTTAGTCAACAATTTGCAGGCATTTACCGGTGTTTAGTTTAAAATTAAGCCACGACACATTAAGGCAAATCTCCTATTACCAAAGTTTTTTTTTCGGAATTTTAAATTTCATGAATATTTACACGGCTACAATAGCCTGCACTGTGCAACAACATGTCAAATAGTTCGCACTGCTTTAGGTGTTAACCTGTATTTATTTGCGCTATTTCCATTAAAATTTCCACAATACTTCCGCTCGCTAAATAATATGTAACCGATTTTGGCAAAATGTACAGTTAATTAATGTGTTGTTCGATGCTACGCAAAAAAATTCTAATTTTACACCTGCTTTATAAACGCACGCATATATCTCCCACTCTACCACCCACCTCCGAGCAAATATTACAATATAATAACTGGTCCATAATTTCACTCGCCACTATTATTCCAGGGGGATTAGCCCATTGAAATGTATTAAAATGTGAATAGTTAAATTTTAATGTAACAACAACAAATATTGTAATTTTAGACAATAGAAAATTTGTATAGCTCATTAGCGGATTAGCTATTGGCTGTTTATTTATTGAAATTTTAATGGGAAATATTTATGGCAAATTGTAGGCCAAATTTAAGGAGCGCGAAAAATATTAGCGAGAGCGGAGTGTTATTTTAAATTTTGAGTATGGGAATACTACGGACTCCAATGTGAGCTTTTTATAGTTAGACAGATTTGTTACCAGCTAGGGCTCGGTCCATTATGTTCTTGGAAACATATAGGTTAGTTTAACTATAACTCTAACTCATATGAAGTTTCGTCGGTTCAGTCGCTTCTTGAAGCATTTCAACTATTCGGGTTCTGAAGAAAATTACTCATGTCTTTTATATAAACCAATCTAATGATAGTAAAAAGCTCACTGTCTAACTGGAACTTTTCTAGAAGTTCCTTACCCGTTTCTTAATTTAGATCTATAGGCAACTCTATTTTATTGAGTACTTGTTCAAATGTCTCTCACGACACTGGCTTATGCCGAAATATTGAGATTTGCAATTCGGAATCTCTTTAATATGCGAAATATTTCAAAGAAACAATTTTTTCTGATAATAAACGGGTGAATAGCATATTATTAGTAAAAAATATTTTCTTTGTTCTGTATATAGCGGTATATTTCCAAATTTTCTATTTATTAAATAAAAATCATTTCAATTGTTCAATTGGGAATGGTAGCGCGCGTAATATATATGTTAAGCATAAATCCCGAATTTTCGGGATCCCGTTATTGCAGTCCCGAAACTAAATAAGGTGATTTTGTATGTGGCGAATGCTGTATAACATTATAAAATAAGTGTGTTAAAACTCATTTGGCTTTCTTTACTAATTCAACGCTTTTTAACAGTTTAGCCTACCTTCAGGCGTTCGGGCTCATATGCGTTTGTAGTTCGAAATACTTAAAACACAAAAAGAAAATATTATACTACATACAATGTGATATTAATGCGTAAAGCGTATAAGCGTAAATAAAATAGGAGACCCGCGCTTGGATTTGCAGTAGCTCTAAGCTCGGTATAATATCTCGAAATTCGCAATGCGAATATTTATATGTAGATGTAAGCATATATGTATAGTAGGCATGAATATCGAACTCCCGAATTTACAATTTTTTTTCCCCAACAATTTTCTGTGGGACTTTTAGTCTACGAGTTTATGGGTCAATTTTATGCAAACATATACATATTTATAGTTAGGCGAAAAATATATGCTTATACTTTTTTTTACGTATATTTTTTAAATGAATTACCAATTATGAAAATCCCGAAGTGTAGTCACATTTAAAAATCCCGAATTCGGGATCCCGATTTTTTTTTTTAATTTCTAGAAAATTTTGAAAATTTTTAAATATATAGCAACAAGTTTTCTTTTTTTGTTGCATTTTGCTATTTTAAAATTTTTAGCTTTTATATTTTTTAAACTTTCCTTTATATAATATAAAAGTTTCAATGCCCAAATACTTAATACTTATAAATGTATATAAACAAATATATGTATATGTCTTGCAAGTCACTGCGTTTATACATTTGCATCTCCATATCAACATATGGCTTCAAGCTCAAAAAAGCATCACGTATACGCCATGACATGCTGTTCTCAGCAAAAGTGTTTAAAACCCGAAAATAGTGTAAGCACAAATTTTTTTTTACATATTTTTCATTTCATAGTTATCTCCGCAAATTCAATTTTTTCTTTGCGCAACAATGATTTCCACTCTCCGAATTAATTACGAAATGCAAAATGCTGATGCAAATGAAGCAAGAGCATGTAAATTGATTGTAAAAAATTACGTCAAAGAAAAACAAAAAAAAATGTTTACAACAAAAAGCAAAAGATTGGTATGAAAAATGTGTGTGAAATGTGAAAGTCACCGAAACTTGCAAGTTTGCCATAATTTCAGTTATTAAATAAATGTACATGCTTGGGGCCTGTATTATGTATATTACAGTAACGTGTACAGTTATGCATTTATGTGTGTATATACAAATTATGCACGTGCCGTTATGCCACATTTGCGCAATCGAAGCCACCTTGTGTAGTTATAGGAGCACACCTACCTGCCTGCTTTTGAGCCGCCAGACAAATACGTTATTAATTTGCACTTGCCGCACTCATTAATGTACATGCACACAGCTAGTCGTTGTTGTCGTACTTAATATCAAGGTTGCAGCGCTGTGTATTTCTCTGCGAATGAGTAGTTGTACAGTTTTACAAGCGTTGTGCTGTTGCTTTTTCTCATTTTTTTTTTGTAATAGTGTTGTTGTTGTAGCGTTTTGTGCAACCGCAACTTATTGAACTACTACATACAAGCGCCTGTATACATATATATATATATGTATATATAAATCGCTGATTGCCATTGCTAATTTGAATCACTCACGCGTTCGTTCGTTTACAATCAGCTATAACATAGAGTAATGTTATCTATGTATGTATGCATGCATGTGTGTGTGTGTGTGTGTTTGTGATGAGAATTTAATTAAAATTGTCTACTCACGCATATAATTGTGAAATTAAGTTGCTTACGCGCAGGCATATTTGTAAATGCGCACGCATACACATCGAAGGTGAACAGCGCAGTCAACTATTATATACATACAAACACACACACAGACATGTCGTATTTACATACATAAAACATACATGCTAGTATTCATATATGTTAAATTCTTCCTATAAGGGTTATTATTTTCTGCTTCTTTTAATAATAGAATCCACATGAGTTCCACTGCTAATGATCCTTCGATTAGACTAATCCGCTAAGACAAATGAGAATGCGCGGTAGTATTTCGCTCTCAAAAAGCAAAAAAAGTCTGTTGGTTGGTTAGATATATATATATTCTATTGTGTTATTTGCTTCTCGGATCCATTTAATTAAAGCTCTCACAAGTCCCGCTGTGCAAAATTTTAAGCTACCCGTTGTTTAAATATTTATCCACCAAGCACCGTTATTTTTACTGAAATAACGAGAAAAGCCAATATTATAGGTTCCCTTAATAGTTCCAAGAAAAAAATATATAACCTGAGTATCTTTTCAGCGAAAAGATCACTCAAGCGTGACTTATTTACTAGTTTAGTAGACCTTAATTTTACTGCGGGTATTATTCAATGATCATTTTCAACTTGGACTAATTCAGGTTCAACTATAGACCAGTACTTGAAGCAGTAGACATTCTTATTTATTAAAAAGCTTGCCTCATACTGGAAATTGTCATACAGTTTTAACTAAAATGCGTATTATACACGACGTTTTGGGATATTATCCAGTGACAAGGAACTCTATTATAAATAATAAAGCAAGCTTTAGATTTTACTAAGTGCTAAAAGAACTCTTTCCAAAACAATGACTCCAGAATTAATTGTGTCTAGTTTAATTGTGGGAATTGCTATCACAGTTTTTCTCATAATAACTTGAGGAGAGTAGTCCGAAAATAACTTGAGAAGGATTCAGTTTCTCAACTAGTTTTTTAAAAGTCCAATGAAGGAGCTGTCATTTAAATATAACTAAATACTTAAAAATATATTGAGTACCTTAGTAAATGAAAGCACTAGTTAGGTCAGTAGTTCGTGAACTACTCTCAAACTAACCACTTCTCAGTTAGGATACTTTTAATCAAATAAATATTTTTTTCACTACCTGAAAATTTGCGCCGTATTATAAAATATAATAAATAGAAAATATTTTCTGGCATAGAGGCAGCAAGGAACATCTTAATGTCCTTCTACATGAGATTTCGCTGTACCCGTGGTACTTGAAAGTTTTATAATTGTAATTCAGAGTGAAAAATTGTCAACAAGTTTCCAAGAAGTTCTCGAAATTTTCCAGTATAGTTCTTTGTATAACTAGACGAAAAAGAAGGCTTTTGAGTGGTGAGACAACTATACTGGAAAATTTATTAAACTTTTTGGTAAAAAAAAATGAGTCGTAAGATCAACCGTAATAACATTTCACGTGAGACTTCGCCATAAGTGCCCTGAGAATTTAATTTTTGTAATTAAAGCACTTTTTTTGAGTCGTGAGCTTTCACTCATACCGTTATACACTTTTTTGCGCTACCCTTAGGCCTGTATGTATACCTATAATCAAGTGCATCCTCTTGCAACTTATTGTTATTGATTTCCTTTGAATTTGTTTGTTCACAAACAGCTATATAAACCGTTACTGAATACACACATATATGTATATATGTTGCATAAGTTATATAAATACAACATTATATGTACTCATTGCTTCAACTGTAATGCATAACGTATACCGAGCTTGCTTTTATTTAATTTTAAACAACTTTTCGCTGTTGTTGTTGTTGGTGCCTTGTTGCTTTCACTCCCTTGGGATTGCAAGCGTGTGTTGTCGTTTTCATTACTGACATTTATACTGATTAATATCCAGGAGATTTTTTTTTTATATTCTTTGACATAAGCTTAATGCTTGTAAGTACTACATATGAAGTTATATATAAATAAACGATTGTGAGTTGTGAGCGCAGGTTGTGCGCTTTAAAGAGTCAATAAGATAATTTGAGATTTAAAGGAACGACAAATAATTAATAGTATCTGAAAGTAAAAGCAACTTTTAATACATTTCGCGGTAATTAATGAGTTATTCAGTTGAAATTGTAAGGAAAAAGTACAATATTTTTTTCCTTTCACTTTGAGATTATGCGCTGTGTTTGTTGGATCGGTCAAGGACGCAGTTGTGCAAAATGCTTTCATTTCGCTATTGATGAAGTAAATTTTAATACTTTTCGGAATGTGCTTCGTTGGATACTCGTATTGAAAAGGCATTTAGAAAGCCTTCATAACACCGATAAATATATACATATATTCCTATAGTTCCTAGATCGAATATAGAGCCTCATGGTTCCAGTAATCAAAACGTTAAAGATGGAGCCTTCCTCGTCCGAGCCTAGTTTCGGGGCCGCCGTTATTGGCTCTAGACTGGAAGGGGCGTAGTATTTTCTTCCCCGCTGTTGATAAAGTTATATCGCCTTTACTCGGTCGACAGAGCCTTGTTTGTAAAGAACAGGGGCACAGCGTGAATGCGAGGTTGACGTTTGAGAGATATAGGCTATGTTTTTGCATCACCAACCCCATTTGCCCATTTTAGGTATTAGTAGAATGGGCCCCCCATGTAAACAATGACGTTATTTTAAGTTTGTTTGTCTAAGAGTGCTTTGGTTGGTTTTCTCCATAGCATATTCTCTGACTTCTCATTTGCTTAAGTGACTTAAAACTCTTGTTGAGGATCCTCCGTTAGATACTGGTGTTGAGAAATAATTTGGGAAGTGTCTAACTAACCAATAACCTAAAATTAACGTATATTTGTCCAGGAAGAGGACAGGTCAGATGGTGTTTCCATATGCTTTCTCCATGATTCAAAGATCCAGGGAGCTTTATAATTATAGCTAACCACGTTTACCAGGTTAATAACTTATTCAAATGAGTACTATCTCTCAAGAAACTACCGCAGATGGTGGCATACTATAAACTGAACGAGTTTAAACAACAAAGAAATAGACAAAGCTCACTGAAACATAGTGTAAGATCTCGAAAAAGTTCAGTTACTGATCTCTTCAGGTTTACAAATAAAAGTAACGTGTTCGTAATCTCTAGGTTCACGTTGCGTACTTATAGTCTCGACTAAAGAAGTACCAAAATTGAAGAGTTTCACAGCTACTCAATATTGTGCCCCCCCAACAAGTTCTTGTGTGTGTTGGGGTCGTAATATACAAACACTAGGTTACTTCAACTCTATATATCCTTTATTTTCTGTTACAAAAGATCACTTGAAAATGCATTGGCCACAGCTTCTCTATTTAGAAAATGTATTACTTGTATTAGTCTAGTCTCGAAAGACTCAACAGGAGCATATTTAAGCAGTAAGTGAACCGAGTTCAGCGATTACTGTTCGTTAATACTTGGTTCGCCTGTTAGAACTTTGAAGTTTTTTGAAGTAACAATGAACTTGGAGAGAAAAGTTTCGAACAATTGTGTATATAACTCACTAAATTTGAAGTTAAGTTGTATTTTAAATGAACATTAATTTTTATTTTAGATTTTTTAAGGTTATTTAAAGCAGCACATTTCACTAGATCCACGGGGAGGTACCGTTTTTTTGTGCCTTGAGAAATCAACACTCTAATTGGTTTTTAAGGCGCTAAGTTTGCAAAAGCTCTTTCTCCACTACTTCAACATCAGCGCCATCTATGCGCAGTTTGCATAAGTGTTTACTATTTTTATGAACTTCAGAAACACTCGTTCATTTGAAGCTTTGCTAGCCGCAATTCTCAACGCACTTATGTAATTCGTTGAAAGTGCTATTTCTATGAGAAAATGACTAAATAATAATAAATAATACACGAGGAGAGCATGAACCTGAAATGTAGATAGCTTAAGACTATGAAACAAGTGTAGTTTAGCTTAAAGTGCGCTCAGTTGAGGTTATGTTGAATTTCAACTGCACAAAACCAGTTTAATTTAGATGTGGCTACTACTTTGGGGTTATGTTGAATCTCAGCAACCAGAAACGTGTTTAGTGTGGATCTGCATACAAATTTGAGGTTATATTGAATTGTGATTTTTGAAAATAATAACTTTACGAATTAATTTTATGTTATTTAATTAATTTAATTATTTTTATTTGCCTCCATTTATTTTTATTCTTAATAATCTCATATTATTAATATTGAGTTTGTGCTGCCTCTAACCTAAAAAGATTGTTGTAAAACTCTTAATTTGTCCAAAATAAATTAATATTCAAATAAATAACATTTTGTGGTTAAATTCAATTAACAGTATTTCTGATGCAACTCAAATATTTTCAACCTTTTCAACTCTCTACTTTCACATTTTAATCAATATGCAGTTTTCGCACTCAGTTGGCAAAATTTATTTTAGTCATATTTGTGTCTAGCTGTTGCTTATATTTAACTGCTCACCATTTAACCACGATTGGTCATAAAATTGTAATTTAATAGCACAACAATTGCGGTTGTCCGAAGTTGTAGTGGAAATAAATATGCATGGCCAGTGCCTTTTTTGTGGTTTGCACTGTCAAAAATATTTTGTAAACCATTGAATTTTATATAAATAGTATTTTGCGTGCAAAAAATTAGTAAGTAAGTGTATAAATATTTACATGTGGCGAAAATAAACGAAGTACGAGCGACGCAAGTAATTTAATAGCTGCTCGGAGTGCTTTGATGGAACTTTAAAGCACGTGCTTTACAAAGCTAAACTAATAACGAACTAGCAGTGGCAAATTTCGGAAATTCGCAATTTAAGCACAAGTGATTTGATCACAAAAATTACAAAAAAAAAACCGTACAAAAATGCAATAATAAAATTTATATGCGAGCAATAATCGAATAACGGTATATTTAGAAAGATTTTTTCTGCAGAAAATCAGCCGCATGTATGAAACAACAACTCCAAACTCCAGCACTGACCACGCCGCATATTCGCAAAAATTTTCGTATGTGCTTTCATATAGATGTGTGTGTGCGTGTGTTCAGCGTGCGCATTGTGTGCGGTTCAAGTGAAAATTTCAAAACTTTCCCATACAAAATGATTGCGGCACGTTTTTATCTCTGCCACAGCAAGCACGGTGAGCATATGAAAAACTAACGGCATTTTGCAGCAACACAAACGCACAAACATACACTTGCGTAGAAAAATTTTGGGCTCACTCACACATACACACCCACACCTACACAGGCATTTAACGCAAACGCTCGGTACTGCGCATATATATGTGTGTGTGTGGGCGCGTTTGCATGTATATTTGTCTGCACTAAATAATAATGAAAAGCATTTAGTGTGATTACATGTTTAAAATAATATAAGCCACATGCTAAGCTGACCATAAAATGTGTTTGTAGTTGTAGCAAGCGAACTATGGCAGTCGAAAGCACTATAAAAAGGTTAGATAATGGGCTAGTGTGCTGATGGTGGGCACGTGGCGGTCAGAGAGGAAGAGTGAGACAGTCGAAAATTGAAAAAGATTCGCTAAAAATTTGTGGGTTCACTATAATTCGGTTATTTAAATCGTTATGGCACTGTATCAACTATACTTATTGTATTTTACTTAACAACAGGGTGACACAGATGCCAAGGTATGGATTCAGCTTTCAAATTATGCGCAGTTCAGATGAATTTTAAGAATTTGGTTTAACTTTTCGGTAAATGCTTTCATTTTACCTTCTTAGCGCTTCCAAAGAGTCTACCAAAGCACACCCAATCAATCTTCGTTTCAAAACCCAATACCGATTTGAAATATTGAGGTCAACTAGAGCCCTGCCTTCAAGGGGGTTACCTATGCACAGCAAATCTTAAGCTTCCTTTGCCATATCCTACAGCGTATTATCTCAGCGTCTTTGTAAAGCTCTTCAAAACCAGTCATCTATTTTTCGTAGTATCTGGCAAGCAAAGACGATCCAAGCTGTTATTTAGTGTGTCTCATTTTTGCACCCTGACTGTAACCAGTAAGATGCCGTAGCCCGCCAAATCTTTAGAAAAAACTTTAAGTTTCAAAATATAAATTGAGCTTTTATCAGCCTTTCCTGTTGCAGACTATACCAAAAATTGTCCTGTGAGACCACCAAAAGGTTTTATTATACGTAAAGTCGCACTGTACATGTGACCTTTAGGAACAGAGTGTTCGCTGCTAGGTCCAATCGGCTATGTCGGCAAGATTCTCAAAGCCTCAAACTATGCTTAGATCTTCAAAAATCTCCGCAAAGCACTGAGCTTGATTATTATGTTCCAATTCAAAACGAAATGAAAACGTCATGCTGTTCAAAATCAATTAGTCGCTGATACGAGGCCATTCTGCTGGGGTAACCACCATTTAGTTTTAGGCTTTTCTAAATTGTCAAGCGTGCACACGTGAATCCGCGTAGGTTAAGAAGTCTCTAACCTCAGATTTATTTATTTAGGAAGCTTTTCTTATAAATAACTATTTTTATGAACTTCTGAAGCGGCCGTTCATTTAAAGCTATTTTGTGAACTATGGGAACACTCGTTCATAAAAAAACGCACTGTCTGAAATTCTCAACGGATTTATACATATAAGTTCGGGTGATATTATTATGGAAAAATTACTAAATAAACTCGACACAATAGTCCGAACTCGCACAAAATTTCGTTACTTTAAAAGCTCAAGATGTTCTGTGATGATAAAACAAAATTGTCTCATCAAAAATTACACTTTCTCTTACCCACTAAGTTATTGGTCCATATTTTTTAAAGAATAACCTCGAAGACGTTTGGCAGAATTTTATTGCAACCAGTTTTTCTCTTAAAATAAGATTTTTGAGGACATAACAATAAAGTTTTTGTAGAACTATAGACGAAAGCTTTCCAGACTGAGGTTAGTACAGATAAAAATGTAAATTTGAGTCTAAAGTTAGAAACAAATCTAAGGATAATCATTCTAATTCTATAGAATCGCATGAACTTTCATAGTTCGAATTATTTTAGAGTAACTGGCAGCGTCAAAGATTCTACAATACTAACCCAAGTTCACCAAAATTCTTTCTATCTCTTACAGTTGTTCTCAAAAGCACTCGAGCTTTCTGGCAATGCTCTGAGAATATTTTTTACCTTTTTTTATTTCGTAATTCATAAATATGATGAAGAATGACTTAAAGCCAGAAATTAAATCCGGAACGGATTGCAATTTTTCCCGGAGCTTTTAGAAAGCTTTTATTCATTAATAAAAATTTCGTCTTCATCGTTTCTTATCAACATAAAGCAACCACTTAGTGCACAATTTTAACAATCACTGTAACATCAAGGCTACTACTAAGCCTTTTATGCTCTCTTGCACTCCCTAACGAAAGCTGCTGCAGCACGTTTCGAACAACTCATGTATTTGATTTTATTTATTACTGCATTCCCCCCTTTTTTGCGCAACACGTAATATATATTCATTTGTCTGCGCTTGACTTTTACAGTGTGTATATTTTTTTTTTATTTATATTTTTTCTAAATCACTTTTTTATTTTCCGAATAACAATTCTTGCTTCCGTTGCTTTTTGATTGGATTGCAATGCGCATTTTCAATTAAACTTTCGACTTTTGCGCCACCAATGCTGCGGCTGTGCTGCCTTTTGTTGGTTTTGTTGTGGTTGTTGCTGCAAAAGTAGCAAGAATAGATTTTATTTACTTTTGCTCTCATCCTTTTAAGTTTATTTTTTGAATATTCGTTGTTGCCCTGCTCCCCAAAAGCTTTGTAGTGTACAATTATCTATTTCTCGAGAAAAGAAAAAAAATCACACTCAATGATTTTACGGTTAGCTAACGTGCTTGTAACTGTTATCGACTATTTTAAAATAATATTAAATTAAATTTCGGTACACCGAAAAGCTTTTAAGCGCAGATATTGCTGGAGTTGTTACGAAAAATTTCAAATAGAGTGCTTCATCGAAATGAGGTAAATAGACGTCGCAGTTTATTTTCACCTATAAATACTAATGACTTAATTTAATAGCTTAAGTATTTTAAAAAATTCTATATATATTATAAATTCTACGTAGTAGATCTTAAAAGCTTTTATACGTACAAATAAATATCTAGATTTGCACTTTGAGTAATAGAGTTAAGCGGATAGTTCTAATAAACTTCGCTCAAGAGTTTATTTTATTGCCTATTGCTTTTTTGAGCTTCATTGAGCTTTGGTGAAAGCTTCGTCTAAGCTTTAGGGTTTATAGCTTTTAGTATTTTATTTTTTTATTATTAATTAAATAATTGTTATTGAAAAACGAAATAAATAAAATGAAAATATTCTATTGTAGAAAGCTTTGAAATATGAAGCATTACCTTTGTTGTGGGTGGTCCTTTTCCTGTACTTTCGCGAAATAATTAAATTCGTTTCTTATAAAAACAGTAAGATGAGCGGCTTTCTGTTAAAGCTACACAAAATGACTTTCAATTAAAGCATTTTGGCGTCTATAGGACACGCAATTTAATAATTACTTATTGAAATATTGGTTGAGAAGCAGATAAGCTTTCACTTTCATTTTTGGTCAAAGCCAGGTGCAGCCAGCTTTCTTTCTATTATAAGCCGATATCATATGGAAAGTTTTTAGAACAGCTTTTGTCGTGGTTTTATGCCTTTTATTTCATTATTTTTCATTGGAATTACAAAAGACGACTAACAATTGACTGTACTTATTTTAGAACACTAGCCGATCATACGATTTTATGCCCTCTATTCACTCCAGATCGTCCAAGAGTAATTGTTGATACGCAGCAGTACTCCTCTGAGGTGTTTATATAATAGCTCTACTACAACAAAAACTGGGTGTATTTGTTAGTTCTAGACCAGGAAGGAAATGTGAATTTGTTCCTATTTCCTGAAGAGGTAGTTTAGTAGCTCCCAAGGAGCTTACCAATACAGCATTAGACTGCATATATCTTCACAGACAAGTCTACAGTTTCGACTCAAATTCTAAGACGCTAGTTGGTATCTTGCCTTAAGAAATCCTTGTCAAATGTCTAACTAACAATAAGTGGCTTAAAATCACCCCATTAGGTCACAATCAGCACACTATTGAAGCTAAAAAACATAATTAAAGTCATAGTTAATCTTGATTTGTGCCTTGCTACCAACGGCACGACGACAACGTGCCATATTCCAACACTGCACAGCTCAAATATGTAATCATACTAAACTGGAATTGTATTTTCAATATTTATGCATTCACATTTCATATCTGCTGCGGTGAAGCTAGGTTCTGTAGTTGCTATATGTATGTATATATATGTATATATGTACGGGAAGAAGGCCAGTTGTGGCTGAAGCCTTTGCATTGGCACAGACGGTTATAGGGACACTTGAGCTTACAACTGTATGCTAAAACATACAGAGATAAGGATAACGAGGTTAAGCTGACAGGTTCAAGTTGACGTAGCGCTGGTCGGGGTATTGTTACCGTTATGTGTCAGCCTGTGTGGTTGGTAGCGACGTAAGCAAATGCTCTTACGAGATTCTTGTACGAATCCACAAATTTTAATACACCTGTTAGCCCAGAAATGACTGGCAACTACGGAACTAAAAGGATGTTGCGCTGATTCTGTGAGTTCTACATAGTATTCACTGGTGTTCGGTGGCATGTGCGTGTGTGGCATAGCGGGTAGGCAACCTTCAAATGCTTCCTTAAGCTTCTGCTACCATTAAAGCATGTCATATATGCGGCCTTTCCCATACACACAGATTTTTCTGTCTACACGCTATCTCCATATTATATATGCAGCTTGTAATTTTGATGTGGCAACATGTCATTTACTGCAAACCAACTTCAAAACAGCCAACACTTGAGTGATAAGCAAATACTTGGGCAAACAAACGAATCAACACATGTGCAGATGGGCAGAGCAGCCGGCGAAAATACATAAATCTATAAGTTCTCGTGCGAGAAGGCAATGCATATGGATGTTCTTAGTGGGGTACAATCGTTTTGAAGGGTACTACACATAAATTTTCAAACATGCATTGAGTTGTACTCGACTTCTACTGAGGCAAATAAGTGAGCAGGATTCAGGAGCTGGAAACTGGAGGGTTAGGGTTAAGTTCACGCCGCAAAGAGAGAGAGAGAGAGAGAGAGAGAGAGAGACAAGATTAGTCCAACTGACATATAAGTACTTGACATTGAGGTTAGAAAGCACATAACAACATTCTTCAGTTGGGTAGAACTCGAAAGCTGAGATCAATAAGAACCTTGTCAATGCATAGAGAGAGAGATCTACATTAATCTGGAGCTTTTCTATGCTTCTTTGCTACCCCAGACTATGTTAAATGATTTTAGAGTATACTTTATACTCAAGGAAGGAACTACATATTTATTGTGATACATAACTTTTGCTTTGAGAATACTTTCGACAACCAAAAAGAAAGCTACTTAATCTTTCGAAAGCAAAAATTATTGATCTCCTGGGTGATATACAGATCTTCGCTCAAGAATCACTTTGAAACAGCTTTCACCAAGATGATCACCCAAAAACCAAAAAGGTGGATACAATACTAGATCCAATTGTTGTTACTCATTAGTATATTTGGCACTCTTTTCGAAAAATGGCCAACCAAATTCCAGAATGTGTCGGCCCTACTAAATCCAAGAGTCGGTGAAAGTTGTGCGGTTACATACCGGTTTGATTAAGCACTCAGAGAGTTTTTAAAAGATCAGACATATTGAAAATCGTCACCGAGAATTGAGATCTTTCTTGCATGCTAAACAGGTAAAATTAGTGACCACTCCGCTTCTGTCTATCCCCCATGCATGCCACTTAAAAGAAATGCTACCAAATCTACCAAAATGTTAGCATAAGACTTGAAGAACAATTCCTAACGCTTTTCTCCTTTGAAAGCCCACTTCGAAAGTTAGTTAACAATAACCAGAAGGTGTCTGGTTCACTAGGTCCACCTGTCCGCAAAAGTTGTGCAATCAAATAGGAATTTTTGAAATATCTTAAAGTTCTCTTACGAGACCAATCAAGTTCAAAATGGTAATCTAGGTTTGAGAACACTTTACATTTCGAAGCGACGTAAAATTACTGGAAACTCCATCTTTCACTACCCAAGATATCTATATAAGTTATGCTTTTGGATACAAGCTCCTAGTTTAATTTTTAATATACAATAAAACCTGTTTAGGCTAAGCTCAAGTTATAAGCTTTAGGCTCAACTTCTCACTATGAAGGAGTGAAGTGGTCAGCTTAATTTCTCCATTACCTTGCATATATATGTTCCACTAGGAGGATTATTACTTCCGTCGAAAATTTTGTGGGGTTTGAAAAAAGGACCAAAGCTTGCTTAAGCTTTCAAGACTGACTGAGTTGCATTTTTTCCGACTGTAGCGGTACAGATGAAGGCTTGAAAATGTCGTTTCTTGAAGCTCGGGGAGAGTTTTTTTTTCCATCTTGGGTGAACATACTTCTGGGTTTAATCTACATTTTCAGCTACATGGCGCAGCGGAGTGCGCAAGTAAATTTTTCCCCAACAGCTTTCACAGTCCACTATACCCGTGCATATGTAGGTGTTTGCGTTTGCTCTTATTTACTCCGTATGGTATTTGTTTATGTAGATTACTGCAGGTCTCCAACTGTCACATGAACAAGAATAACAACAACAACGAGAGGAAAAATAACTACAGCAACAACTGTAACAAGCACAGTCTGGCTGTTCCTACTACTCATGCATATTTGCGCACAAATATGTGTACATTTCAATTGTAAATCACCATGAAGTGTTGCATACTCAAAGGCGCAAACAACGCGTCAACTCACTACCAGCGTAGCGTTGAAAATACAGTTCACTACTTCGGCAGGCGTCAACCGAATGAGTGAATACACATCTGAGTTTGCATAACAACACATGCATATGCATTTGTTTATGTATGTATGTGTGTATGTGAGTGTGTGTGTGTAGGTGTCATGGTTATTGATTGTTGGCAGCTGACAGCTGCTGGCCTGTTGCACATTTCACGATATGTTGGCTCATTGAAATTGAATTCAGTTTTTATATTTGTTGTCAATCTATGTGATGTGTTAGTAAATTTACTTATTTTAACCTTTTTGATAATGAAAATATAGAAAAAGTATTGCTTGGCAACTACTGGTAAACACTGCTTGCAAGAGTTTAGATAAATATATATTGCACAATATAAGTATATATTTACTTGTACTTATACAATTTTATATGAAACTTAAATTATTTTCTGCTTGAATTTTTTAAATTCTCATTAATTTTTTTAATTTTAACAACTCAAATTATATGACAAATAACTGACATTCAATTATTGTGCGGTGTACTCATCTTTTACAAATTACATCATTAAAAAAATGTAGGGTATGTCTGAGTTTCTTAATTTTTTTTATCAAATTCCAAAATTTTCTAAAAGTCTCCAAAGTCTCCACTTGCTTATTTGGCATAAATTTGCATAATACTGAATTAAGATTCAAACTTTGTGTTAAAATATCTTAGTTGGGGCTAACGAACAAGAAGTCTCCAAACTCTCTACTTTAGTGTTTTTGGAAAAATTGTCAACTGCTTCATTTAGAAAATTACAATGTATTTAAATATGCTTATTTTGTTAGCAAAATACAAACTCTTCAAAACCTTTTTGTATATTTTGCCGTTAATTTAGTTATAAAGTCTAAAGTGAAGGCCTAAATTTCCTATTAATTTAAACTTGCGCACAGTAGAGGTGTCTTAATGACCTTGGAAGTAATAAAGAATGCACATTTCTTCTTGAAACTCAAATATGCTTTGAAATATTTTCATAAATTCGATACTAAATTTAAGAATAAGTTGTTCTTGAGTAAGAACAAGTGAATATATGTATCTGAGAGACACACTTTTAAATTTTATAGATGAAAATATAAATGGGGAAATCATGTACTCGGTTAATAGGAAATCAATTACCTTTTCATAATAATTGAAATTTATTTAACAAATATTCATTCCAAATTTTTTATTAATATAAAATTTTATGCTTATCTCATAATTTAGTAATTTTCATAATCTTCATCGAACCTCAAAAACTTCAATGTCTTATCATATATTTCACTTCTGCTATTTATTTTAAGTTTTAGATGACTTATAATGGTGTTTAATATTTATTTTATTTAATATTGAAAATATTTAATATTCGAAAACCTGTTTTATGAAATGTCTCCAAACTCTCCACTCAGGAATTTTGTGGTAAAAACATGCTCCGCATACTCTAAATAGGTACATATGTTATCTGAGTCATATATTTTCCAACTCTGCAAAGTCTCCAATAATTTTTTTTTTAACAAATTTTTTCATTATATAAATATTTACTACTATGTAACAATACAACATATCGAACAAACGAAAATTCATGAAATATTAAAATAAAATACTCAACTCTGGCCGTCAAAATCGCTAGTTCACAACAACTAAAACTGTACATATCTACACAATTACAAAACTGCTGAGGCGAGATTTTGAATATATTTGTTATGTAATGCACAAATGTTTGTGTCATATACCTACATATGTTTGAATAGAGATTGAAATATGTCCCTTACCAAAGACCGAACATACACACATACAATATTTATAATCACTCCGTAGTGCCTGTGGCTCCACACTTTTACCACTTGCAATGATATGCCGCAGTTGTAATGCAATGCATTTTCCACAAACTCATTTCTCTATGTGGTCAATAAATATTTATGCATGTAAAAATATTCAAACCATACAAGGGAAAATGAAAATCCTAAAATAAAATGAAAATCACCAGTCACCAATATATTGTCAATACAATTTATTCATTTTCATTTTTTTTTGTTACCTACTTTTGCTGTTGCTGCCTTTAATTTTTGCCACCTGCTGACAATTTTACTATCAGTCGAAATATGCGCAGTTGGAATTCCATTGATTTACTAGGCTTAATGTAGGTTGATTTAGGTGGATAGGTGAATGCTTTGCGTGCTCAGTGAGACCTTCAGGTGGGTTTAATATTATTCGGGAAGTATTGAAATCAACTGCGACATGGGTAGTGAATATAATAAAATGTGATATATGGCAACATATGACACTTACAGGGTGCTACGAACAAATGCAACAATGTGGCGTCAAAGAAAATAAAATTTGCCCAAAATTGCAGACGCATGAGGTTGTTCCACTTCAAATTGAACGGTAGGTAGTATTAGGTGACCATTCTTTGAAGTGAAGGCCATTAAAATGACCTCAAGTGATCACAGATGAAGCCCTTCGATATTTAATCATAATAGAAAACGAAGGTCGATTAGTTGAATTCTATAGTCCTCTGTGACGAAATCGGAAACTCGCAGAGCTCGAGTGTTACAATGCTCAAAAATATTTCGGCAATAAAGAACGAGGGAAGAACTTTGTGCTTATGTTGAACACAGTAGCTCCGAACGGATGTGATTATTCCATCGGAAAGCCGGTCGAAAATCCATCGAAAATCCATTTTGGTATCGATAAAAATAATAAAGTTCGAGCAATTATCCAAATAGAGATGCTCCATGTTCCACCTAGGAACTATGGGAAAATATATAAGTAATCATCCAAGTAGAAGTTTATTAAATCCTACCCTAGTAATTCTAAACTTAATACTGGAGAGGTGCACCCAACTTGGACAGTATTGAAGTTAGGACTGATGAAACTATGTATATCTGTTTACTTGCTCCAACTTTTAAAGCTTAAGCTCTATATGCCTGGCTAGATTTCTATAGGATTCAGCTGATACATCGCGATTTAGTCGTGAAGTAGCTGATGGACTCGATTAAACAGTGAGAGAGAGGATAGAACGGTAACATATTTTTCTATAAATTCTCCCATTGAAGGTTGGAAAATGTTTCGACATAACTTCCGTCAAATGAGCCCTCTGGTACCCAATAAGGTTAACCCAAAAAGCTTCCAAGCTTTGATTTTTGACTAAAAGTCTAAAAACTACCATGTTTTCGCATAGTCTGTACAGAAATTTCAGAAAGACAAATTTAAGATTTGCGTTAAGCTAAGATACTAGGTGGATCAAACAAATTTTCCAGATTTAATCTAGATCTAAACTATTGAAATGTCTTTCAAACAAAGAGAAAAATGCGAATACGAAACATTCAAAAAGTTGGTAAAGGAGGTTTACAAATAGAATTAAGGAACCCCCGAAGTCGATATGTGTACGACTATTCTTTACCATCTGCAGGAATACCTTGTATAAATTTTTGCGAAAGTTCTGCCGAGAAATGTATGCTTAAAAGTCACGATTATGCTTGTATTCAGTCTACTTAATTAGTTCAAACTCTTAACCGGTTAGAAAGCACCCCAGATCTCATATTTTCGGTACCAATTTCCCAGACGGTAAACGCTGGTCATTCCTATTAAGAAAAATATACTAAGCTCGGTGTTAGCTTAGTTATGTTGTGAGATCTAAGATACCCATTGGTCAATCATCATCCATTGGTCAATCATATCAAGTCCTTTGGCTGCAGAAAGAGAGCAAGTGCCAAAACTAGAAAACTGCCTGATTGAGTTGTTCTTTTTTGCAGATTAAATCAGCTTTGAATTTAATATTTTTATAAGTTTTGATCGAGATTGGAGGCTTTATGTGGACTGTCTCCTGGCTTGCCACGAGGAGCTCTGAATTTCGATTTTTGGCATGGAAATCATAATGTTTGGGAGCTCGATATATAAAATGGCACTTTAGTCGCAAGGTTTAGAAACCTAGTGAATTTGGCTTTGGAACCGAAATGGAACTAGCTTTTCTAAGAGTAATCACCATCTGGGTTTTCTTTTGCGGATTGCGGATTGCGGCACTTCTCAGTACATTTTTTGAAGAGTCTCAACTCGTTACCTGTAAATGCTTAGAAAATTGTCTATGCACAGTTTCTAGTTTAAGCTGCTTTGATTTACCGGACAGTATATCTTGCAACAACCATTGCTGAGTGACGACCATGCCCACTTCGCATATAACGGTTTCTAAAAATAGGAATACTTGCTATGAAAATTGCATTTCCCAGGATAAATTGTTTACCAGTTTTCGACTATGCCATAGCCTTGAATCCCTGCGCCATCTCACTGTCTGCATAAGTAAAGAACCCTGGTATGTAAATTTCGGCTTTCAATTTGCATACATTGTCGCATTATTTCATGTTTTGGTTGGAACTTTCCCCGCTCACATTTGAGTTTTTGTTGTGTTGAGCTGCATTTGTTTTTGTTGTTGGTAGTTTTTTTCGTATGAGTGTTGTTTTTTAGCGCTCCGCCAAATGCCAACACAGTTAAGCAAATGCTTTTGCGGCGTGTGCGCTTCGCTTTTTCCATGCAACTCGGCAGCCACAAGCGCATTGTCGGCAGCGTTTTTGGTTACATTAGTCATGCATTTGCTTTAACAGTGCATGTGTGTGTGTTGGTTTGAGGTTTAATAGTATTCTTGCATAGCCACTGCTGGTAAAGCACAAAAACAACAACAACAACAGCAAATCGCACGCAAATTCGCTTGTCTAATCACAGCTGAGCACTGTGTGTCGTCCGGCATGCCAGTGGCTTTGCGTTTGTTGTAGTATTTTTTGTTGTCACTGCATTGTTTTTACTCCACACACACACACCCACTTATTCAATAAGGTACTCACGTATACACATGCATGTATGCACTAATTTGAATGAATGCGCTTGCCAGCGCCGCGCTAGTTGCCACCAGCATTGACCTCTCACTTGTTTACTTTCTATCGCCATTTTTTCGAAATGTTTTGAGAATTTTTTTCTGAAAGTTTTCTGTTTTTTTTTTGTTTTTGCTTTGTGGTTTCAATTTTCACTTTCGCTTCGCCACTTTTTCGCTATTTGTCGCGTACTTGGCATTTCTGCACTTCCGTTACGCGACAGTTGTTGCGGTACCTCCTTTGCAATGCAATATTAGCGAGTTGTAGTTGTTGTTGTTTTTACCGATTCGAGTTTTTAAATTTACTGCGCTGGAATGCTGTTAGATTTATTGCAAGCGAATGTCGCTCGCGCATTTTCTATTGCTGTGCGCATTCCAAACCCATTCATTAACCGGCGTTGAAGCTCTGAAAAGCTTTCGTACTCTTTTGAAAGTTTAATATATTAGTCAGAGTTTTCAAGCTTTAGATCTTTGTCGAAGCTTCTTTGATTTGTGTCAGAGGAGCTTACGTCGGTTTGCCTTAGAACCCTGAGTTTTCCACTTAAAGCTCATGAAAGCTCGACCGAAAGTTCGCATTACTGTCAGATCATTACAACCCTTTATTTATAGGCGTAGACGTTCCTTGGCTGACTTAACGATTTCTACGATTAACGGTTTCTGAACAATTTTTTTACAAACAAAATTTTAAGTTCTTGTGGTTTTGTTGATTTGAGGCGACATTTTCCTGCTTTTAGTCACATTCTTATTATAAAAAAGGATAGATTTTATAAATCCAGTTTCGAGATCCACATATTTCTCTGGCTTCTTCAGCTTGGTCCCATTTTTTCTGGGACTTGTTCAGCCGAATCGATATCATTTCGTCTTTCCGTCGACTTACATACTCATAAGGTCTAAAGCTTAGTGAATAAGGAAAAATCCACTAGCTCTTGTTTAAAATCCTTGATCTTGTAGCAAGAAGTTAAGAAAATTATTATATATTAATGAGAGGTCTGAAAATGGCAACAAGCAAAGATCTGACCAGATATTGTAATAGACGAAAGATACTAGAATACCTCCAGTTTCCAATAAATATTTTAAAGTGCCTGTCAAAAAGTGTTCGAGTATGATATTTTGAACTAGAAGTGGTTTTCAGGTGGACAAAAGTATACCGCTCTGCATTGAGCTTTAAAAGTCCAAACCACTACTATACAAAAGCCCTTTAAACGTTGTGGAACGTTGAAATATTTCGAGAGCGGTTCCTAGTAAGTACGAAGTTTAAATTGGTCTGAAACGGTATTGGGAAAAACGAAAGCTTTAGACTGTACAAATTGCAAGCATTTGTAAACTGAGAAAGGTCTGAAAATCCAGAAATGGAAATCCGCCAAGCTATTCAAATGCGGGAATGATGTCCCAAACCTATCGATAGTCTTTAGATAAAACTCGGTGTGATTGATGTTTCTTATTCAATCTAATGCTTTAAGAAACTGTTCAGACCGCACTTCCAGTACCTGTAATGTGTTATCAAAAAAAATAAAAAATTGGAAGACTTTCATTTAAGGTAGCTCATTAGACATACTCCAGCCTACCAGGAGTTGTTCAGGTGTTAGGAGGAGTTCCAAGTAATCCTCATGGTCCGAAAGTAAAAATGATGTCTCTGTCGAGACTTAGAAGAAAGTGTAATGAAATCGGTGGCGATTGAATGACCGCCTGAATGAGAGGTATCGTAATGGGTTTAAGAGAGCCGATTGTAAAAGAAACTAGGAAACAATGCATTGAAGCTTAAAAGAGTCGAACTCATAGCTGGCTGAATTCCAAATACTTAACGCATTTTAGGGCTAGAAAATTTGTTTTGAATATATGGCAAGAGTTCTTAGGTATTAACCCGACACCATACCTCACCTAATTGATTGGAAGACAATAAGCCAGTTCTAAGAAATTAATTAAGAAACGTCTATTAAAGAAGGTACATAAAATTAACTTTGGACTGAATAAGCCACAAGGGTCCGAACCTCGGTATTTTTTTTTTTTTACCTTTTCAGAGCAATAACAACAAGGACCTTAGGGAATTTTTTATTATTATTTTTACTTAATAAGCAAATCAACCTCAACCTCAGTTGCGCTCTATGTTAAATTTTATGAAACTAATTACTACTATAAAGGCCAACAACAAGCACGCGGTGGCAACACAAATTTAATTGCTCACCGCTTCGCTCACGCCCTAAATTGTTGAAAGGCAAATCTCTAAATTATTTCATTATGTATCGCAGTCAAATGGCAAGCGACGCGGGTTTAGTGGTGTTGAATGCGTGATTGAGCGCCCAAAAATATGCAAGGCTACGCAGAGGAATTGCTTTGGTTACGTGTGTGTGTGTGTGTGCGTGTGTGTGTATTGCTGCGTTGATTACAAATAGAATTAGTTGCACGCTATAGTTGCACCACAAATGGCTGCATACATATATATATATATATGTTATAACATGTATAACAACGGCCTGCTTGTTTATTATTTATGCAACATGCACACACACACACACACAAGTATATGCATATACAAGGTTGCAATCACAATGATCGGCGTTTATTGGCAATGCACGAGTTTTGCTCAACTGCTGCATGTAACACACACACACATATATATACATAATACATACATTTGACCGCTTGGGATTGTTGCAGCTGCTCAATCAACACGATTCCGTCTATTTTCGTTGCATATTTTAATGCGCACTCTTGTTTCGGTTGCCCAATATTCAATGCTCAGTGCATGCAATCGACACTAATTGACGATTTTGGTTTTATTTCGTTGGTGGTTGCTATTGTTGTTCTTGTTCATGTGGTGGTTGTCGTTAGTTGCAGTGTAGTATAAACGCACATATACACATACATTTAGTTTTTATTCAATTAATTGCATTTCGGTTGAAATATGGCTTTAGTTACATTTTGAATGACATGCATGATCGATTGTTGCAATAAGCGTTACTGGATGCAAAGGGTAGGTAGCATAGCTGTGTAGTAAATACAATTTACTTTGTATAGTTGATATTTATTTTTGTAATTTACAATCAGGCATAAAAATCTTTGCTCCTCAATGTATGTATTACATTTTTCAAGTGTTTATAGAAAGTCTCCGAACTCTCCAAAAATTAGAAACAACAAAACCAATTAAGGTAGACATAAACATAAATATCAGGTATTTTTAAACATATTTCGGAGCATTTTTGAAAAGTCTCCAAACTCTACAGTACAAAAGGAGGTATGATTCGGTTATAGAAAAATAGAGTTCTCAAATTATATGTAAGAAAGTCTTTTTGAACTTGATTTCTACCAAGTTATGGGTTGCTCTTCAAACCCTGAATTGTTTGATAGAACCTAAATTGGCTAGATGGCTATAGAAAGCCACCGAACACATTTCTTATTCATATATTCACATAATATCCTTGAAGTTAAGTTGGAGGCTTCTGCATTTTTATTTGAATTCTACTCAAATATTGTTTTTAAGTACATATACTTAATACTTACTTAATAATAATTAATACTGTACTTAATATAACTCTAGTCTGTAATTATTGAAAATTTTTTATCAATTGGACTAATCTCAACCTATATTTTGTCTACGATCTGGCGTAAATTCATTGGGACAATTTCTGCGAATAACATAGATATACTTTCAAACTCTTACCACGTTTACTTCATAGTGTAGAGACTTGGAGAGAAAAACGTGTTACTATTGCCACATAAAAAAATGCGAAAATTATAATTTTTTTTAGCATTTTGTTAGGAAACGTTTCTGAGGCATAAAATGGAGCGATATACGTATTGGTTTCCGAATCTTGGTATTTTTCGATATTTTTCATATTTAAATGCAGCACTTAAGTGTCCTGTGTTACCATTAACACATTTAGGGCTCGTATTTGAAAAGTCTCCAAAGTCTCCAATTTGTGAAAAATATGCCAAAATGGTAATATGTTTCTATAGACTCAATATGGTATCCAAATATCACCTTAAGCGATATTGATATTATAGCTTGATTTCAATCTGAAGTCTTCAAAGTCTCCAATGTATCCAAAGTTATCAATTAATAAAACCAATTAGAAACTGGTTACTTGTGCAGACATCCAATAGAAAAAATATTGCACTCCGTTAACCCACGCAACTTTTTCCCTTTATCTTTATGGAAATTATGAATTTTTCTACTCTCCCAGTAGTGACTCATAAAATTTTGAAATTTATTATTCATAAAATCGCATAAAAACACATGCATGAACACTTGCGCATTGAAAGTACTAACTACCACTTTGCAAATAACTGAATGTACTCTCCAGCGCCGTGCTCCCTCCGTTTTTGTTTTTTTTTTATCGCTTTCTATTTTGAAATGACGTTATTTCCACTACATTGCTGATATACAACAATCACCAACATTTATCAATGCGACCGCAGGTGAGGGGAGCCATTGCACAAGGGACTATGACAACAACAGTTGACCCAGTAAGCGCCACTCACCGGACAGCCATCAATATTTTACCGAGAACCCCAAAAAATGGAACCCCACCATACAGACCCAGCAGCTAGTCAAAGCAACTGACCTGGACTAGTGCAACCGCAGCACATTGCGATAACGCAGCGGAGGGAAAGCGACAAGTGGCAAGCGGTAATATTGTACAACAATTACAACAAATTTTTTCGCTCAGCTGTCCGCAGGAAAATTGCATTTACTTGAACTTTTCAAGCGTTTGATTGGCACCAAAGCCATGGTTGGATAAATGGTTGAATGGTTGCATAGATAGATGAATCCGATGGCTGGCTCGATCGATGGATGGATGTGTGGAAGAATAAGTGAGTGTATGTGTAACGGGATGAGTGAGTGAGTGAGTGACAGATAAAATGAACTTATGCGGGAATAACGATAGATGGATGCATATGTGAATAGCGATAAAGCGTATCAATCTACATAAGGGATGAGCAGCTGCACTCTGACACACACACACACGCATATGCACACACACACACACACACTGACACACACCCACACATGGCACTTGGAAATTAATCAAATATAGAGCAATTGCTCAAGCAGTTGTTTGTTATTGTTGTTTTAGCTGTTGCAGAAAGTGTGAACAATGCTGGTCAAGACGTGACCATGCAATTTAGTTGCACACAACAACAATAAAAACGTTGAGCAGCGAGCGTGAAAAAGCATGTTTGCCCAGCTTGCCAAAAGTTCAACACCAAAAGACGGTGTTAACAATGGAGCGAGTGAAGACAGGAAATTTGCCCTGGTCTTGCACCTCAAAGAGGAAATAAATAAAATTGTCGGAAGATATGGAGCGCAAAACCATCACATGATCAAGACAATGGCGAAATTATTAAGTGTCAAGCACATTTTTAACAATCTTGAGAGCGAGAGAGAGAGAAAGGAAGCCGAAGACAAACAAGAATACCATAATAACTGTAATCGGTAAAGTGAACACCGGATATCAATCATGGAAGTCTTGCTTCCACACCCTAGTAACAGAAACTAAAGATCTCGACACCAAAAATCAACTGAAGCAGAAGTTAAGAAACCAGAGAACAGTGACGCGTATTCCGATTCAACATGTCTGTAGATCCAATAGCAGAAGTTTGGAAGAATTTGATACCTTACGCAATAGAATTACTGATTATTAGGATTTGATGTAGGACCGACAATGTGAGATTAACAGTCATATACCAAAGCCGAAAAAAATTTACCTATCATCTGGTACTTCAGTCGGGGATTTGATATAACAACATATCACCATAATCAGACTATACAGAGCCCAGGAGAAGCAACCAGAAAGAGCTGATATCACATACGAGATAATTACTGATGATATCAAGATTTCGCAGGAGCACCTGTATTCAAAAATCTCATATAATAATGATGACAACGTGGCGATCACAGATTCAGAAGGATCTAATAGTGCTGATGTTTAAGGCGTGATATGAGACCGACTATGCAAGATTAACTGCCAACTGCCAATCGAAAATATAAACCCAAATTAGATGCGTAAATTGAGTATATGGATTCGAGAATTTCTTAGAATGATCAGACAACAAATGGATAGGATAAAGGAGAAATAGTAAACAGAAAGTCTTGAGATCTTGAAAGTGGAGCCTGGAAGACCTAGAAGGTGAGTCCGCGGACTTGGGATACTATTCCATAAAATTCGTGAACTGTAGAGTATATTTCACGGATAAGTTCCCTTCAAAACCCATTCTATGTAATACTGAGTGCTTCGGTGAATATTTGCATTTATTGAAAGGTGGAGTTTTTGGAAAATTGTTTACAAGTAATGCGTTCTTCTCTGGAATCCGAAAAACGATGGTTCTCACAGGAAGGATTTTCATAAAAATAATTACTATTACGACTATGGACCTCGATTTGAAGTAAAACTTAGAATTATAAACTTTTCGGAAGACAGAAGAGGCTGCAAATGTAGGATAGGAGTTACACCTCTTATAAGATCGAACGACTAAAGTTCCCACTTAATACGTTTATTATGGTAGCCTCATTTCCTACTGGGAATAATGCTCCTTCAAAACAAAAGCCAATTCCCAAAAACTTACAATTGTTGCACAGACAATTTATTATGCAATGTCATGTAGTGGAAACCGTTGTTGTTATATTGGTTACTGTCGGTTTGATGGTATAACGGTTATCGAGCATACGTTTGCCATTGGCGAAAATTTTAAATATCAACTGAACTGTAACGGGCAATAAATGCTTTCCAGAATGCATTTAAGGTTAGTCAGTGCATGAAGTGTGCAATTGGGAGAGGGTTCTGGTTGTTTGTAACTGATGGTAAGAAGAGCGAAACGTTCCTCAGAACATTGCGCTGCGGAGAATGAGAGACGAACTAATCGCGGAATAATAAACTGACGAAAAGAAGACTTTTCCATTTATTATTTGCAAAACATTCGAAGTTTCTCGAGCTTTGAACTGATCTTGGAAACCCGAAAAATTGCTTAATCTTTAGTAACATTTTTGATGTATAGGACATAACTACTTCCAAAGATTTTTCCGGTCTTAATTACGAAGAGTTCATAAATTTTCAAATGAGGAGGTCGTTAGTTGAGTTCATTCCCCACTGGGTCTTATGATCTACGTATATCAATGGCTTTGATTTAAATAAGTACGGAATTTTTTAATTTACTAGTTAGGAAGTTTATCTTGATACGCAGCTAGTTTAGACTTAGACACACCAACAAACGTTGGAGTTTTATGCGAACTTCTTCAAAAAACCGAAATGAAGTACTTGGTAGGCTTCGGTTCAACCCAAAGCAATGAAGAGTGTTTACAGGGCAGATTGAATAAAATTCGGAATATACAAGGAGCCACTGGCTTTATAGAACTCAAACTTTACCGAACTTTATCGACGAATCGACTAAGTGGAGGTTGTTCAGTTATACAGTTCAGTTAAAAGGATGTCAACTACAACTTAAAAAGTTTAGATAATGAAAGGGTGCATAGTTTCGTCCCAAAAAGATTCCATTGACTACTAGTGTCTATGGAGCATTTAAGTGAGTACTAAGTATCAAAAATTTGTTGAACCTCGAGTTGTATAACGCTTTGGACTCAACTCTGCTACCTACCCTACTATCAAAGGTGAGACTTAATGGGGATCCTGCAGTCGCAGCACCTTTGTTGTACACAATTGATAGTCGAAAGCAAAAAAAAAAACGCGTTTCGTGAATAAATTCAAATTAACCGGAGCACTCAAGCAAAAATAACATGCCAACCGTCGCATAAAAATAACAAAAACAAAAACAATTGGCGAAGGACGATTTGGCGGGACGACAACAAAATACCAGCACAGCGTGAGGTCCAAAACAATGTTTTGCTATATTGTTGACAGACCACGTAACGTTGTCATTAATTTCCGCTGCGTACTGTGAAAACAACAACAAATGCACTAATACAAAACCAAAAGCAAAAAGGAACTAAATGTGCAACTATCGAAGCAGCTGGCGCTGAAGCACAGCAAATGCAACAAATGCACTTGTGATGCTCAAGAGAAGTTGTTGTTCTTTGTTGTTATTATTATTATTATTATTATTGTTGTTGTTGTTGCTGATGCTGCTATGCAAATAGTATTAAAGAGCACAACTGTAAGTTGCTGTTGAACGCAGTTAACTGCAAATTTCTCCAACCACTCGCTCTACTGCTCTCCCTCCCCATCCCGCTCATTCACTTCTGCTGTCTGTCTCCCATTCTCTGGCCGTCAAATGCAAATTCACTTCAATGACGAGCACAAATAGTCGCGCTAATGTTCGGTCCGACCAAATCACTGTGAATGCAATGGGCGCTTGTTGAGTGGACTCATGCAGCATTCATGCTCGAAATGCAATTTCTGAAATTAGATGCAACCGTAAGCAACAAAAACAAGGACAATAACAATAGCAGCAGCAAGAGCATTGGTGGCGTGTAGTAAGCGTGTAACAACTTGGGTGGTGCTAATGCTAAAAACTAACGGTCTATTTAGATAGCACTCGCTATCAGGAAATTTCATTTACAGTCTTGTTGTTGTTGTTGTTGTTGTTATCGCTATTTTTGTTGTTGCAGTTACTAGCCATTTTCACTTTTATTTCAATGGCTCGCTGCTGGCAAGCTATCCCGGCGCTGTTATGCAATATGTGCGCCATGCTCGACCACATATTCGCGAAATACCTGCCTTAGGTAACTGTATGTACGTATTTTGGTGCTGCCACACTGGATGTCTACTGAAAATTTTAATGGTTCATTTAAACAAATTGCGCGTTAAAGAAAAAGCTGTGTGGAAAAATTAATTTGGAGAAATTTTGATGTTAGTTTGTTTCCAAGAGAGGAAAGTTGAGCCAAAGAGATCATTTTAAAGCATTCTGCATTTTTAAATGAGCCGCATGGTTTCCTAAAGACGTATGTATATTACTGAAAACAAGTGCATTTTATTTTCGGCAAAATACCAGCGCCACATTCTCTGAACCTGCAGTATTACTCGAAACCTGGTATCATATCATTATCATTAAAGTATCATTGAAATGAAAGGGTATCATTAAAGTTCGAAAAATTTCAGACTGTTCAGTCTTAAATAGAATTTGGATGGCGTACTCACTGTTGAGAATGCCCTTATAATATCCCAATTCTTCTGAACACCTCTCCAAAGAGAAGGCCTTGACTGAAGTCGGCTCCTTAATGCAAACTCGATTTCGAAGCAATATCTTTGAAATTTGTGTATACTCTACCGGTCTATCGACCCGGCTTAATATATGAGTTCACACCAAAAACTTCCAATTCGCATTTTCGTCAGAACAGAACCTCGCTATGTAAGTCAAACGCACAGTCTTTGGGATTTCAAATTTAAATTGACCAAAAAAATGCTACCAGACCAAAATCTCACTAGCACAACGGGAGTGGTTACGTTGATGAGTGGCTCGCTATATAAATACGGTTTGAAATAGGCTTGGTAGCTCAAAGTTGGACACCCAACATGGTACACTTAGTAAACAGATCATACTTTCGGTTTTATGATCTGTATGGGTATGGTATGATACAGCTTTCGGCATAGTAAACAGATCGTACCACCGAAGGAATTCGAAAGATGCTGGGCGAGACATTAATTCCTTCAAATTGCTCCAAATTTTTCATTACTTCTGAATGCTTAAATAGAAGATAAGAAAATGGACTTGAAACATGTGAGTGTTAAAAGGCTCAGCTCTGAATTATATTGAATATCCATTTCTCACTATCAAGGGCTTTCAATGTAAGGTATACCTTGGCGGCTAAACAATCTTCAAATGCAGAGGGCGCTTACGTAATAAAGAGTGCTTTTTTGGAGTTATGAGGTGGTTTTCAGCTGCTAATGTGTACTTGATCATTTAGTAATGTAGTAACTCAAGTAATGTTTTGAATTCCCTGAATAAATAAATAATGAATAATTTTGAAATAAATCGAATTATTTTAACTTAAAACTGCGCTTACCCTAAATTCCCTCATTGTCACATTACTCTTTTGGTCGCTTCCGAAACATTATAACCTCAAAATGCATTCCCAATCATGCTTTTCAAATGGCAAATCGAAGTATCAAATTACGGCGCTTGTATAACCTCTGCAGTCGCGCGGATTTAATTGAATTCTCTGCACTCAAGCATACAATTGGGGTTACGGCTGTCAAAATTTCTATTTTCCGCTTTACGAACGCAATGAACCGCAAACGTAAGCTCGGTTTTAGTGTGGGTGAACATGAATGCATATAGAATACAATCAAAGGGATTTATATATATATATAGATTCATATATGAAGATGGAGGAAGGTGCAGTACTGGAATTCTGTGTAGTGGTGTGTTATAAGTACTTATATATTTGTTTGTATATCTCACGGCAGCCATTCTACTCGCCACAATTTGATATACTCCCTTTATATATATGTATATATATATATATATATACATTTATATCCTCGAGTTATCCTTTTGCTAGCTTCGCTTAAATTCATATCTCACAAAGCTGCCATATTCTCCATAATTTATGTGACAGCAGTATGTGAGAGTGCTCATATTTAGGATTTTAATGACTTATCCTGTGCAACTTGTTGACTTCCCTTAGCCATATGGTCGTATATATATATTTGCGGAAAGTATATCCGCAAAGATATCCCTTTATCCATTCTTTTTTTTTTGTTTTTGCATTTCGCTCAGCAAATGCCGTTATACGCAAATACTTTAAGGTTTGTTATATGCGTGAAAATGATGCATTGACCTCACACATAATGGCCCTTAAGCGTTCGGGCATATGAAATATTTATTCAAAATCACAACGCTTGAGATGAGCGGAAATTGAAAGATAAACTCGTTTGTTTGCCAACATAATTGAGTTTGCGCGCATGTGTGTACTTTGTTATTTGTGTAGGTGTTTGCGTTTGTGTTTTCCAAAGGTCAACGATGCATGTGGGTGTAATAGATGTGCCCCTCTTGTAACATGCTAAAAATATATTGCATTTGCTTGGGATTACGAGGGATTCCACAAATGAAATCGACTTTAAGCGGTGAGAAGTTCAATGACCCAAACGGTTCCGTTATGATGTTGCTTATTACGTTGCAAGTTGTTTAATTTACAAAAGTCCGGAAAAAGACTCAAATTTCAAAGAAAAGATTGTCCGTTCTAGTTCTATTAATTCCCTCACGCGCTCTCTCTGTGACGCTCTGAGCCTTTTTGAACGAATAACTTTGGTACGGACTCTATTAACGGTGTTTCATAGGCAGTTCTAAACAAGTTCTAAAAAGGACATTTTTGTCATTATAGCAACAACTCTTAAGTCAACCCTTGTGGAACCATGATGCCTTAAAAATGTATAGGTTTTATATGGTTTCTGATTCGAGACGCATCAGCCTAGTTTTCAGTTATGGAATACACACTCTACTCTCTAGTCGAATTCCGATATGTAGAATGCTGACCGATGTTCACAACTAGCCAACCGAAGAGCTCTGTAGTTTCTGCTAATTTCTGTAGAGGATTTGAGCTCGATACTTTCGATTTAGAAGCTATTGCCCCTGGACTTCATTCCCATTTCGGTATGTGCTGACAGCAGGCAGTTCAGTGATCAAACTAACAATTGTCTGAGGTGGGTCCAAAGACACTCTGCTTTCCCTGCAGTTTTATAGTCATACTGTCCGAACCGTAAGGTTGTTTTAAAAATAAAGGAGAAAATAGTCGGATTGGGTCCATGAGCCTTACTGAAAACAGTTGATCCGGTTAAGTTTATCACCAATTCTTATAAATTTTCGGTATATAGTGCTGAGTCTAGGCTCTTTGGAAGTTCTTTTCCATATTCTTGTATACCGATCCCATTTAAAACCACTATTTGCAAACAATACCGACTAGATACTTTGAGCCGATTTGTACAATCCTTTACATATCAGTAATAAAAGGCTTTAGTTCTCTTAAATTCTTTTGAAAATCTAATGTTTTCAGACGGTATCATGCGTTGCGGTGTTATTTTCCGATATATTGTGTATAGACTTGCTACTTATTTCAGATATTCTAAGAGTTTTCTATTGAGTATGCATAGTTCCCGTGGTTATTTGGGTTTGTTTTTTATTAGATCCTAATATTTTGAATTCGAACTCTCCTTTTTTTCCGTTCCGTTCTCGATGTTTCTGATATTATCTGGTCTTGTTCTTATCAGATCATGACTTCTCGAGTTCGAATGTTTCTATTTTGATAATATTTTTTTTAATCTTATGGCCGTTCTCGATGATCCCCGTGGTTATTTGATTTTTGGTCTTATGAGATACTGGTGTTTCGAGTTGAGATCACACTTTTTTCGACCCATTTTCGAATGTTTTATGCATAGAGTTGCCACTTGATTAAGATATTCCACAAGTTGTATCGTTCTAGTTGTTAGTTGATTTAGGATTCTTCCAAAACTTTGCGAGTTCAGGTTTCACGATTACTTAAGTTCTTGAATATTCGTCCAAAATCTGTGCTACAGGTCTAGAACGGTAAAGTGATCCTCAATTAAACGTTTGGTATCCAATAGGGTAGTAGCCCCTAATGAAGCAGCAGCGGAACGGAGACGTTCCACAAGTTCTCACTTCGAATCAATCGGCTACTCAGAGGGCTATTCCTATAAAAGTTTAAATATGGCAAATATTCCTTCATATTCCTCGGTCTTTACTTCTATAGTTTCCTGATCTACTGAAGTACTAATGCTTCATACACTGAATTCATTGATTAGGGTACCTAACTAACTCCTGTATCAGCAAAGCAGCTAGATAAGCACCTCAAGTTTTATACGAATTCCACTGAAATTTAATTAAATTTTCGCAAATGGGACACTGATTGATACAGAGGGGTAAATTTGTATATGCGTAACCGTTAAATTCCTTGAAAATAACGAAACGGAAAGCGGCGAAGCAAAGCAAATACCAATGCTGAATATAAAAGCGCAGATGATATCGATGAGGTCACTCATACGCAGTGGTGCGCAGCCAGGAATGAAATTAAATATGCTTATATATATGGGAAAAGCTGCTTACTTCAATTTATATGTAAATATATTTCACATATTCAAAAGGAAGTTTAAGATTAACAGAAAAAACCAATTTGAGAAAAATTTGAGCGCAAGCATTAATTGTTTGGAAATGATTTCGGATGGAAGTTAAAATATTTGGCATAAAAATAAATCCGCTTAACGCGATTGCGCGTTTCATTACGCAAAGAAAAAAATATATGTACATATATATATATATTCACTAAATCAGCTTTTCATTTAACATCACGAAAATATAAAAGTCCGAACGTTATCACAATTAAATTCTATGCCACCACATTTACCACTTTCCCACACTATTAACCATTTTCCAACGCATACCAGCAAAATAATTGAGAAATTAAATTTAATGAAGCGCGCATGTGTGCGTCTATAATACCATGTGACATGGTTATGTAGAAATTACGCAGACAGTGAGTGGAAAAAGTGGCGCTTATTTAAAGACCCAATGAGAATTTTTTGCAAAGAAATCCAAAAATAAGTCTACAACAAGTTTATAAAGTTCCAGTGGTAAAAGTAGTGTACTCTTGCATTAAAAAAAGCTTAAGTCGAGTTACTAGCTTTTCATGGAGCTTATCTATAAGCTTATCTTGTATCCAAAGCCACTAAATGCTTCTAATATTAACCATTATATTCATAACCTCTACAAATAATATAAAAGTGTGCCGTTATCTTTCAATATCTTTGATCTCTTTCTAATTCTCTTCCACTGATTGTTCTACAAATTTCTTCTAAGCTTGAAGAAGGCTCAAGAGTTTAAAAATTCATTAAAAAAAAGACGTTGCTAGCATGCACAATATAGACTAGATCAATTCTAGGGTATATAGATTCATTATAAATGGGTGCTAAGGCCTGGTTCTAGTGGTCACTTAGTCTGATGTAATATAAAATAAAACAAGTAAGGAAGGTGCAACTTCGGGCGTAACCGAACATTTTATACTCTCGCAATGTGCAGGGATCGAAGGAGGAATATAATCCCGATCTTATAAATCTTTGCACCGGCGTACATTATTACCAGGAAAAGGCGTTATCTGAATTTTATTAAGATATCTCCTAGATTGACTAAAATATACAGTACAAAGTCAAGCGGAAGTCCGAAAGTTTTTTTTTTAGATATATGGAAGCTAAGGCAAGTATTGAGCCGATTTTACCCATTTTCGACACAAGGGACATTATTATGAATTTCACTAATATATCTAATAGAGAAAACCAATATTTTCGGTAAAAAGTCAGCCATAGGCATCGAGGTCTACATATTCAGTATATGGCGGTTGAAAAGACAATATTGTACTGCAAAACTGAAAGACACTGAAAGAATAATATTTCCATTTTCGAACACATCTTTCTTTATCTTTAGCGAGATCAAGAACCTACGTTTATCTTTTTTTTTATGTGTTTGTTTACATTTAGTCAGGTTCTCCACCATTACCGAGGTCAACCTTTTTGTTTACCTTTAGCAAGATCCACAAACTTTAACGAGATCAATAACCATGCACAATTTTGAGAAAGCTGCCAAAGATGCTTTTTTCGAGACAAAGTTATGAATATAAAGCAATAAACCAAATAAATAACTTATCGAGAATCAAAAATACTGGCCTTTTTTTATACACAGTTTCTATTAATGAAATTATATTGATGTTTCTGCATTTGTCCTCACTTTATCGCGACTTTTCGCAGCAAAATTTTTCACTGTTTCTTAGCTGAGGATTCTCTATGACGTATTGTTGCAACTAATTTCTTTGATTTCGGGTAAGCTTTCAATTTAGTTTTCTACGTATCAATATAAAATGTGTTTATACTTCCTTTCAATTTATTTAAACATTTTCATCCGGAGTATGCTTCACTTAACTGATACTCATCGATACTTCCAACTTTTCAAATCTAACTTCATTGTAGATCTACTTTGGTGTAAGACCACTGTAGCTTTCCCAAAGCTCTAATGTGTAAATTAGTTGGATATTGCTGTTTTGTTATAGGGCTCTGGTTGTAACTGAAGTGAACCAAACTCCCTTAGAAACTCTGCTAGAAATTTATGCACCTCTGAATACATTCCTCTAAGACTTATTTTCACTCTTATTTTCACTGAACACATTCCCACGGAGGAGATTTACCATTGCTGAGTAGTGATATGGATTAATCTAACCACATGAGGTCTGGGTTAGTACAAGATGTTTCAAGAGACTTATCACGGTAGAAAGAAGTCAATTAGTGGAATTTGCCCAGCTGTTTCCCTTAAACTACTGAATGGATCAGGGCAAAGAGGTATGTAAAACTCCAAAAAAGATAGGGATTTTTTCTAAAATGATTTGACACTCAGCGATGTCTAGCCGCCTACTCTATCTCCGATTTCCAAAGTTCGGGAATGGCATACATTTTTTGGAATCTTCCATATTTTTGAAAAGAAGATAAAAAGTTATAAGAGTCGGAAATCATATCGATCCACTGCAACATCCAAGCGCCTTCTTAACTTCGGTTTCCATTTTACTGGCTTTACTACCGTTCTAGGACATAAGCTTATTCTCCGTCTGATTTTCGCATTATCCGTTTGAAAACTTACATTTCCTATGCTCGTTCTATCACTTATTTCTACAGCGTCCTCTGGTTTATTTCGTTCAGGTTATATAGCTAGTGCAATTATCATATGGTCTTCTTAATCTAGATCCGGATTTCAAAGTATATATCCTTATTCATTTCCAAAATTTAGGTCTTTACCTCTCCACATTCTTACAGGGACCTCTTCAACTACGAAATAGGTAAGCCTCTTTAAATTTACCACATCATCTGCTTCACTTCTCACGCCTGCCATATCTTGTGTATTTAACTTGACACTCTTTCTATATTCCCTCCCTCATTATACCTTCCCCCTCTACCTTCCCTATATTCCTTCCCTCATTTCTGAATGCATTAGTACTCATCATACATTCTCGCTCGCGCCCGCAGACCACATAAAGCGGTAGCTGTAATTTTGCAGATTTGTAATTTAATGAATGGAGTTCACCGTGGCTTCCGGTGCATTGCTGGCTTGCGACTCGTTGCATCAAGCAGCGCTTGTTAGCTACATACTTAGATGTTGCTCCGATTATGGGCGTGTTCCAATCTACACTTCACTAGTTCGAAGGTCGTCAAATGTTGCACACTATTGTGCGCGATTACAGAGCGCCGAGTATTTAGCTTGAAGCTTTGGCCTGAAGTGTGCCTCGTAGCTTGTGATTGCCTGTAATGCGCAACGCCTCCATCTCCGCCGCTGACACTACCGCACACTGCACGCATTGCATTAATTGCAATTATTTCTAATGACTGCCAACTGAGCTCTAAAATTGAAAGATGAACTTTTCTGCATTGGTTTTATGGGCGCGCTTTAAAGTTAATTGCTCACCGTTTGCTATTGGAATACAATGGCTGCGGTTAAGTGGAAGCGGTTATGGTGGAACTAAAAGCTCTAAAGTGAAAATGCATATGCATTACAGTCACTATTGCCATTTCTACTGTCGACTCCTTTGCATTAAAATAACTTTTAATATGGTGACGCTTAAGTGCACCGATTGTGGAATGCATTAGTCGAGTGATTGAAAACCGTGTGGAGTTGTGGAAGATCAATAATTGAAGATATGCTGAAGGAAATAGGTCAAAGCTGAAGCACTTAGGGGAGAATAAATTTAAGCAAAACAGTAAGAAAATTTTAAGCGGGACTGTAGCTTTAAGAAGCTACGCTAAGCTCAATTCAAGCCTGCGAAGAGTAGAAACAAAGCAATGTTTGGAGTTAAGACATTTGGATCTCAGTGAACCGTAGAAATCATCCTTCCGGCTGTGGGAAGCCCAATAATGAATTCAAAGTACTTTAGATACATAATACTAAGTATTCTAAGGAGACTGTAGGATCCTTGATCCATTTTCTAGTCCTTAAAAGCAGCTTAGCTCTCTTCCCTGTTTTCATATTTTCCAACTTTGACTTTGTATCTTCCAATTGCATTGCTAGAACTTATTGACTTTTGTCTTATCCAGCATCAGCTTTGCCTTAGTTCTGAAAATCGGTAAAATCAAAACGCAGTCGATAAATTAAAAGCAACGCCACGCATATCTTTCTAAAAAGTTTGTGTGAGCCTTGACTCGGCTACAGCCTTTTCCAAAGTTCTAGATCCTGCCTGTTTTTACTGAGCGAAATTAGTCAGTGGACACCGAGGAATAACAAGACCTTCCTTAAGTCAAAGAGTTACTCCTTCTCTGAAGTCCTTCGGTCTGTCAACATATAATCTAAGGTTATGAAGTCTAGAGGATCCACAGGGATGCATTGGAGATCACAAAGGGTCTTCCTGCAGCATCAGAAGCTAAATATACTGCTTAAAAGGGGAATAGATGTACATTTTATGTCCGAAAAGTTTTTGGAGACTAAATTCGGAAACCGGAGCTTTGATCCTCTTTGATTCTCTCTACTTTTACAATTACAGTTCTTAAGTATGAACTGAGCAATTTACATCTTCTTTTATCACAAACTTTCTCTATATACGTAATATAAATATATAAATTTTGAGTAAATATATAAATTTATAACCAAATAGTGTATTATTTTTTTGTTTAGTAAAACGTTTTGGTTATGCCTCAGCAAGATTCCTGTTATTTTGGAGCATAATGTATTTTAATTTATATTGTGAAAGGTGTTCTCCGAGCTCTGGTTTCCTCTTGCGCTAATCCCGGTGGATTTTCTGTAGTACTTCTGACCTCATTTTATTATTCTTTCGATAATTTCATAGCAAGAACTTTCGAATTAGACCCTAATAGTTGGTTACGACATTCCTTCCGCTCCAGGTATGTAGATTTAAGTCATTTAACTCGTGATTGTTAAATATATTATATAAATGTGCATAGGGAATGTATTTGAGGTTGGACTTTACTATATTAAGTAGGTGCCTTAGATAAACTGTGGGCGCATAAAAGTATGTAACATTTTCCTAGCAAAATAATTTTTATATATTCCACTACTCTGCAAATGCTATATAGAAGAAACTCAATATATTTATTACCATTGAAGTGATTTTCGTATTTTGCGTAAACCCAAATGTGCAATTATCCACTTGCAGTAGCATATCTCTAGGCGCACGCCAGACGTCAATATACCTCAATGAGAAGTAATGAATATCCATTAAAATTTTTTGTGGTCTCAATACATGTGTTTTAGTTTATTGCGCACAAAACCAGAAAATAAATGAATAATAAATTAAATGGCATGCAGAAATTAAATGAAAAAAGCAACACACACATGCAGCAAGCAGTAAATAAAATCCATTACTGAAAAGTGCACGTGAGTGACCGCAGTCGTGCGTGTCACACGTGGTTACATGATCGACCAGTGTGCATATATATATATATACAAATATTCTTTTATATTGTGTTCTTATATACGTCAATTTATAAATAAATATTTATGAATGAGCTTGGAACTAGGAGAGAAGCAGTTGTTATTGCAATATGAATTGCTCAGTTACTTATTATGAGATTAATTTGGGCAGCAAATGAGATAAATTAGAGACAATGATCGACAAAATGTGTTGGTGTTAGTGAAAGTGGAGTTTATGGAATAAAGGAATAAAGGAATAAAGAGGCATAATTATATTATTAATAATTAATTATTATAATTAATAATTAATATATTAATTATTTTGTATTTGTACAAGTTCATGACAAGAAATACTTACATACTGCCGTGAGAATAAGGATATTATATAAGATTAATAATAATTACATACCTCTATCGTCAAATATCGATATTAAACACCCAAAGATATGCTAAAAAATTTAGCCTCCAGGAGATGGTTAGCACTGACATGAAACCGAGGTATTTTTGCAATATGAGAGAAATGGTAGTTTTCGAAACGCTTTTTCCAGCTAATTTTCACACAGCTGGCGCCTAAAGGCATGCTAATATTTTTTCTAAAGCTAAGTGTACTGGCGAAACTATCAAGTCCCTTTCCCTTTAGTCTTCTGTGCATTCTTTTTCAAGTAAAATGTTGAGGTTGAGCTTTAGAAAACGATTTCACACATAAATTTTATTTAGCCACATCTAAAAAGTATGCTCAATCATTGAACGTTCGTGCTTGCGCTTGAAATAGTAGTCATTAAGTAACACCCAATGAGAATTTGATTGGCTTTCTTCGATTAATAAATATTACTAATAAGATATTATAGTGTACCCAAATTCCAATAAGCCTACACCTAAAAGTATGCTATACAAATATTTAGATCGTCTATATATGTATATTTTTTCTTCTATGCTAAGCAATATTTGATATCAGATCGAACTTTTAAAATGCCTTTTGTGAAATTCATAACAAGTGGGAGCTAGAATGTACGGCTTATGGTAGAAGTTTTCTCTTGCGGTATTTGACTTCTAGCCTTTTAGCTCTTCCTCCTGGGTTTTAAATGATTTAATGAACGATTATGAATTTTTGTGCGGTTTTTTTTTCTTCCATGTAAATGTATGCCATTCAGATCAAAATTTTTAGCCTTCTTACTTTGGGATATGACTTACGAGATAAGTGTCTGATATTTATTTTCTTGGTCTCGTATTAAACAAATACCTCGAAAAATTTTGTGTATAAATTAGTTTCGCTTAAGATAAATCTTAACTATATGCCAAACAAAGCGAAGGCTTCAATAAAGCCTAAATATATGCAAATAATATAAAAATTTTAATAATTTTCACTCAGGCCAATTTTCTCAGAGTTCCTGATATTATTTCCCACCCAACAAAACTAAAGATTTTGTTCTTGATGATCTTCCGTAAATATACTATAATTATAAAGAAATAGTCTACGGGCGGTACCAATACTTCGTCACCAACTCAAAAACTGTGCCTTAAAATTTCTTTTTTATTTTACTTTATTTCAGTAACCCTTTGAATTTGTAAATATAATATTATGAAAACTTTAATACCTTTCTCTCCATTTTTTATTAAAATTTATATTACATTTTCATCTAACACCTAAATGTATGCCTTATCTGGCACTTACATACATTTCGGCGCACATAACTAACCGCCACTTAAATTTATTTGCTTCATTTCCAGTCACTTTTGAATTCACAGGCCAAAACTTAATTTCACTCAAGGGTGAAAATTGATTTAAATGCCTGTATTTATTTCGGCAAACAAAGTTATGCTTACATACGCCGCAACACTAAGTCCTACGCAGGTTTAGAGATGAATTCATCTGCGCTTCGAAATTAAACTTTTCGAATTTTCCTTCCACCGACGAGCGAGGCGTTGAAGAAAAAGTGAAAGATTTCGGTCGAATGTGCGTTGATGCATTGAATTTTAAAATGAATGCTTTTGCTATCTACGCAAACATACGCACAAATCAAACACAGGGCAAGCGTACACATGAACGCCTGCATGTATGCTACAGAAAAATATTTTTGTTATTACGAAGTTCACTTGTGTGGCGTTGCGTTGAATATGGCAAAAGCATTGGCCCATTGAAATGTGGCTGGGATTTGTGTGTTAGTTTTGCCAAACAGTTTAGTTTGTTTTGGTGAATGCGGTGTCAGCTTTGTGTGCCACGCTGAGCTGCTTGCCGCTTTATCGACACTCCACTTATGTCCGTGAGCAGCTGATTTGAATGCGTAATTTTCTGCTGGCTGCGGGAGAAATGATGAGCTGCTGCCACTTCATATCTCTCGAGCGCATCTCGCAAACGTATGTGTGACGCTGTCACCCCCTGCCCCACTCGCTCGGCTTTAAACTACAATATTTTATGGCTCAGTTGTGTCGAAATTCGAAAGTTCGGAGCATTCAAGTATGAAAAGGGATGCCAAAACGGCGTGCAAAGGCGTGACATAGCCGCCACTGGTGCTGGCGTTGCCTAACTCCTTCGCTCTTTCACACGAACAGTCCTTTACCCCGCTCTCTGCAACTCAGCTCCCGCATTAAGTGTGTATGCGGCACGTGCCAACACTTTCATTTTGATTTTTCTGACAGTTCCCCACTAAATTTCTACGATCTTTTACGGTAATCCCTTTCACAAATTTTTCTTTGTGAAATTTCAGAATTCTCTCACAAACAAAAATTGCTTGCACGCCGTCCCTTATTCGCACCTTCATTGTGTCTGCGTATGCGTTACGTGCTTGCAAAAGGGTTAAACGTGCTTGGGTCATTCGTGACACATACTCAAGCGTTCCTACACATACCAGCACAACTAAGCCATACTCCGCCTGATTTAAAGTGTAGATTAAATAACCAAGTGTTTGGAATTTATTTGTGCCTTTACAACAAAATCGGCTTGTTAACTGTATCAAACATACCACAATGGTCGCTATTAACACACGCAATGTGCGTTTCATATGAACTGTTCTGAATAGTTTAGAAATTTAGTTAAAAGTGTGTGTGTGCCTAAAAGTAGGCAATAAAATTAAAAACCACGACGTATGGCATTTACGCAATGAGCGCGTATGTCAAAATTAGTTTGATGGGTGAGAGGTGTTAAATTGCTGGGATTTTAGTTTGTGTTTCAGCACAAACGCCTTTAAGTATGCAACCAGAACTGATGTAGCAAATTTTTATAAATCATTGGAGATAGTAGTATAGTCACTTTTAGCATTTGGAATATGACTTTATACAAACTAAAAACAGTTTTCTGTAAACCGCCTAAAAGTATACTGTGAAAATCGCCGAATATACAGTTCATGTACTTTTGAAATTGAAATAGTCTAGAATAATTACAATTACGACTTATTTTACATATTAGATAAGTAAAAACTATTAGCGTTGCAAGCAAAAGTATGCCACCGGTCTCATTTCTCATTTCTCACTCTCATTTATCTTAATCATCCATTATTCTATAGAGGCAACCACAATATTTTTGTCTCTTTCCTACAAAATAAAAATTATTTAAAAAATTTTTTAATTTTTTTACTGTGTAATTTACTAAACAAGTAACTAAGTTTCATAAGTTTGCGATACTTACGGAACGGAAAATACTCGAAAAATCTTATAACCCCCAAAAGTATGCCTTGGAAAATATAAAAATTGGAATTTTGTAATTGAAAAGCTACTACAAAGTAGTAGTAGTAGTTTATATAACTACTCGCAACATTAAAGTAGTGCCTAATTTGTGCTAATACCAATTGTACACAAGTTCCTAAAAGTATGTTAGCAAATGTTCAATATAGACTTTTATACGATTCAGATATTGGTATCAAGTTTGTTTAGCGAAATTTTCGAAACTTCAGCGCTTTATGTATTGAACTTTTAACAATAATAACAAATTTTTAATAAACGCACGGAAAAATAAGCAAACTTTTTTTTTGCTATTTATTTTTTTCGGTGGCTTATGGCAGCTCAAATATTACAATTGTGATTGCTACGACCATCATAATTGCAGCGCATACAAATTTATATATTTATACATTTTTGCAACATTTAAGAGTTGGTAATTTCGTATTTCTGCATAAATATTGCCAGAAATTTGGTCACTAAAATTTTAATTTTCAGAAACTTTAGAGTTTTTCGCTGCAAAATTTCAATATCAACTAATATTAAACAGCGCAAAAACAAACCTAGAGGAATGCTTTCTTCGAAAGTTCTATTTCACCTAAAAGTATGCTATCAAACCAAAATTATTACTAACTTTTTTGCATGTACAGAACTTTTGACATTCCCCTCAATATTATTATGTGCACTTTCCTTCTTCCATAATTTTCTATGCACTCACTGAAAATGCGCCTAGAGCTGTGCTACGCATTTGCAGAAATCTATATAATTTAATGACAAACAACATTGCTTTGCCCTTAATCAAATACTCCTAGCATAACCGCTGCCTTTTCCGCCTTGAAGCTTGTCAGAAAGCAAAATTGTTTTAAAAGTAGAAAAAATCGGTTGCACGCACATTTTCGAACAACATACTTTTAGGCGTACCAGCAGTTTCACACAATAGCTCGCCACAGCAGGCATAACACTTCGTGTTTTTCGTCAAAAACTTATTAAATTTCATATTGGTGGCAGTAGTTTTGCACTTGCCAGTCGCACGGCCAGCCATTTTCAGAGTGCCCCCCTACCCTTCCTCCGCCCACCTTTGAACTGAAAATCTCTTGGCTGGCATGTCATTTGCCGCATTTTTATTTGTGATGCTACAAATTGAATGACTGTCCAGTTGATTAGGTTTTGGCGTTGTGCACCAGCTGTGTGTGTGGCATACTTTCGGGCGTATTCCATTGAAATGCCCATTGAGCAGTGAATGAGAGCAAGCAAATCAGATACAAAATGCTTGTCAACAATTTGTAGGCGAACAATTGAAAGTGATGTTGTTAAAGAAAATTTGATTACTTGAACTTGGACAAATGGAAGTTATTGTTGGCTTGTTGTTGTTATCATTATTATTATTATTTTTTTTTTTTTTTGTACAATATTTAAAAGGAAAAGTTCGGTAAGAGCACTTGGCATTGAAAAAGTGTCGCAGTATATTTGAGATTTGTGCCGTTAAAGAATGGGAGCAGACAATTTTAGTAAATTGCTGCGAAATAAATAACGGAAAGTTTGGCATCTGGAGTTATTTAAAGCATAAAGCGAGAATGGCGCAAACATTCTCAGCATTCAGTAATTTAATATTTAAGGAAAATATTTTTCGGAGCAACACTTTCATGCATTACAAACACTATTCCTGTATTCAGAAATTGTTAACTGGAATCAAAGAGAAGTCGTCAGATCCCAGACGATATTCCTACAAACCGGAGCTGAGAATATATTTATATTTGTCGCTAACTTGGTAGATCCTATCTATTTAATTCTCTTCACTCTAGTTCACTGAAACTTTTTGTGAAGAGGAGTACTGATTCTACACCAGGTCCATAGATACGAGTATAAATTATAATTTCATTCTTCGAAAACTCTTTTTTTTTTGTAAATCCGGTTTCAGTAAACTGAAGCTAACAGTATGTAGGTCTATCCGGGAAATGAAAACACAATATATACCGTGGGGAGTTTTTTATCTTAACCGAAACTCAGACATTGTGCACCCTGTTGCCCTCTCAGCTCTTGCTCCATATCCTACCTCTATCGCAAAATCAAACGTAATACTTTTTCCAAATTTGCCTTAAGAGCATTTTTTTAAAAATAGTGGAATCAGAAATGTTTCAACTCATAAATTCAAAATTAATAGATTCCAGTCGAAATTTCAGATTCGGGTCTATTTTTTATCTCTATATAAAAAGACTAAAGATTACTTGTTCCAATAACTGTCTCAAGATCTTTTCTGTTAAAGCAAAAATATTTCTGTAAAAAATTAGTCAATCCGAATACAACTTTATCATTGGCTTAATGTCCCGTGATGTCCAAATTAACTCAAAAAATATTTGGTATTATGTAAACTCGGTCGCAAATAGCAATGGCCGAAAGATGTCGCTGTGTGCATCAGAAACTCAATAGGTTTATATGAAGCTGCATATTAAAATTTAAGTAAATCATATACTCCTCTTCATTCATTACTTGTTTTAAAAATGTGTCGCCGAGATATCTGGAAAAAGTAGTTTTCTTATTGGATAATGGAAATTGTTTCGCTGGGAGTCTCTATCTTTTCTTTCTTAACCGTGAGTTTGAATTGAGCTATACTGATAAATTTTCGTGTTCCAATTTGTATTTATTTTGTATCGATATCCCGCCTGGACCTTGAACGGTTTTCTTTACCTCCTTTAAGTGACATATTCTTATAGACGCCGTAATTCCTCTATTAAGGATTTATACAAGAGAAAGGTATTTGAATATGAGCTTCCCTTATAGACTATTCTCTGTTGTATATCTATTGAAATCGGCGGTATCAATCTTTTATGTACTCTTTTATAAACAGTGCTTGTTAGATTTAGTGATCATCTCTCCTTTAATTGGGAGGGGGTCTTTTAATTGTGACTGATTCCAGGGAGGGATCCATTAAGCTCAAAAGCTTCAATCAAAGTGACTCTCTGTACTTCCTTCGAGACTTTGAAAATTCACGTATTGTGATCTGGTCGCATTTGCTATTACCTACAGTATTTCTTAGATTGATTGAACCCCAGCTATTGATGTTTCATCGTTTTTCTGAAACTCAAAAATTTTCTCAAATCATCTATGTATTGGTTCGTCAAAAATTGACAACACAACATATTCCGGCATTGGTTTTAATTCTAAGATAAAAAGTTTCGATTGAGGTTCGCATACAGATTCATACAGATTCATACAGATTCATTCATTCTAATAGACAGAAGTTCATCTTTCCCGGGGCACCTGTTTTCTGAACCTCAAACTGAATAAAACCGATTTATGGTCGGTTCAGCATTTAAGTGGATATCAACGGCAGCGTGGAATTGGTTAAAAGAGCAGCTCGAGATGCAGCGAGGAATATGCTGCGATCTCTTTCTGACATATTTACTATAAAATAAGAAGCAAAGCATACCGTTATATACTATCAACTAATACCGATATACGTAAATATACCCTGTAGGGTTGCCATGTGGCTTCAATTTGATGGCACTTTCCAAACAACTGCCTTAACAAAATTTTTGGAAGCATTTTTTTTTATACAAACTACTTTCCGCACATGCAACACATACACACGGTCGCCTAACCACCACCAGACGAGTAGCAGCACATATGTTGCAAGCTATTGTTGCAAGCTATTGCTTCGCCCTTAACGCTCTCACAACAACAATTACAGTCGAAAAAACTAAACAATTTCGAAAGTGGTAAAACTTTTATGCTTACACTACTTTACACCAGTTTTTCCATTATTTATTTGTCAGTTTTATCGTATTTCGTTTCGTTTTGTGCATTTTCGCTTTCGCTTCGTCATCTCTTTGCCACTTTCTATATTGTTTGTACACTTTCTAAGCCGAAAATCCAGAAAAATTGCATTACCTAAGTCTGTAAATACAAATTTTTTTTTTGAAAGGAAGACAGCTACTTACACAAAAATAAGTACACATGTTGGTATTTGTACAGTTGCATATTTTGGGGTGTGTATGTGTGTGAGTAGAACAACGAAAAGTTGCATTATTTGCAGTACTTAAGCCGGTCCGCTGCTACTTTAAGTTTTAAATAAGCAATGAACGTGGCTAAGATACGGCCAGCATACTATATATAGTAGCACAATATACTTGAAAGGCTGAAGCAGAAATGAAAGAAGAAAGGCAGAATATGGTGACAATCCACGAAGCACTTACAAAATGCCACATTTAATGCTGCAGTTGTCGGCTTTTGTGGCTTCGGAAAAATTGATGTGCATTAGTGCCGTTTGCACATAATGGAAACTCAATAATAGCGGACCTGTAGGAAATTTTTACGAATTTTCAAATAATTGTCAATGCTTGAAGGTAAATATTTTAATCTACTTTCTGAAATTGACTAATAAAATGTATGCTACAACATAAAAATAGCAGTTGTGTTCGAAAACATGCAAAATCCAGAATGCTTGAACATGCTTGAAGCTCATTTGGTTGTATGAAACCAACTTAAACCACTGAGATATTTTGAACATGGTCCTGAAATTAAATCAAGTACTAAAATTTTATGGAAATTAAAATGCTTGATATGTATTTGGGATGCTTGAACACTTTAAACTTGCAATGTTTACAACTATGCAATGCAATACGTAGTAACTTTGTAAATATATTCGAATTTTAATGAAATTACTTGTATGCTTGACACATAGATACGTATGTATTATGCTTAAATTTGTAAAATTAAATCAGAAAGTATGAATATATCTGTATAATAGCATATGTTGCTTAAACACTGTTTAAGGGTAATTTTAGTAAATTTTAACACCCTCTCCTATAACTCTTATATAATACATAGCAGTTTTCCTCGAACATTATTGTAAATAAGTGGAATTGGGTATGCTTGAAGCGTTCTTATATTGTTTGAATATTTGTAAAATTTAATAAATACAAAGTTTTTTCCACACAAAACTTACCATTTTGCAATATATTTATTGTAATTTAAACACCGCACAAATATATACTCAGCAATGCTTGACGAATATTTACGTTGCTTGAATGCTATTAAAATAAGTTCTTTATTAATAATAACACAATAAAACTCCTTGTATTTACTCTGTCTTTAAAATTCATTAAATTGCTAAAAACTTTGCAATGATTGATGTATTTTTGTACTGCTTGAATGACATATGAATACTTTCTAATAAAGTGCTTCAACTTACTGCGAACACTCTACTTTTAGTACACTTCAGTACACATAGTACACTTCAGAGATTTATGAATCTTTGGGAAGCTTGAACACACTTTTTATTTGAATATGTGGTCAAGCGCAGATGTTTTTCATATTACATATTTCTTAAGTATTCTTGGAACTAATTTAGGCCGTAATTATAAGCGAAATCTTACTTGTTGCACACGCCAGATTATGATTGAAGGCTTTTAAAATATGAATTTCTTGAAATATTCAACGTAAATTATAATAAAATGCTAATATGACTATGCTTGATGATGACTTTATATAAATTCAAGCACAGATAATTGCGCCGCTTCGCCTTCATACACCTATACGAATGATTGAAGTCGATACTATCACTTTAACTTATGAAAATGTGACTTAAATTTCGTACAAGCATGCTTCCTTTGTCCAAATAATAATAAATATGTAAGTAAACAACCATTTTTATATGGAATTAACCACAATTTCGCTTATACTCCATTTCGCTAGAATTTCTGTTATATTTTCCTTGCTCCTTTTTTGCTGGTTGCAACCACCACTAAAACTGTCTAGCAATTATTTCCTTTGCCACTGGCATCCGTATGTGGTGAGGCGAGTTTTATTTTTAATTTACACACGCTTTGATATTTTTTCGATTTTACCTTCTTTCGCTGGGTTTTTTTGCTTGGCTTAGCGGTGATTTCGCGAGCTGGCATTAGCCATGGTCACATAAGTTTTTGCTGCTCTTTTAGGTACACAGTTCAATATGAGAAAAATAATTATGTAATTGTGTGTCAAGAACTTGCTAGGGACCAAGAGATAGTGTCTACTGTTTCCGAAATTCCCTCCATTCGATTACATCCTTGGCTTACGCTATTAGTTGCGCTTCATAATATCAGCTTATTTATACTTATTCTTCTTGCTCAGTTTCAGCGCTGTTGTTGTAAAATGGCTTTTAAGTTATGTTAAACACAGTTGGAAGCCATTAAGCAGGAATCTTTTAATCTGGCAAATTTTTATGCTAACCATTCTGTAATTCGACGCAGCTTAACTGAACTCATTAAAACTGTCATCAGCTTTAATGCTGCAGTAACGAGTGTGTACAACATTCTTTTATTGTTGTAATGTTTAAAACAACAACATATTAAATGTAACGCTTGGAGAGAAGTGAGTGTTCAGAAAGATGAACGTAAATAAGTGCAAGTACACTACAAACAAGTACAGTGCAAATAAACGAAGCCTTGTCTAAATGACGAAAAATAAATTTGAAGTATAAAAAGCTAAATCTAATTTAAAATCGCATAAAATTATTTTGAGTTAAAATAATTTCTGACCACTCAAATATATATTCACTACTCCCGTTTATCTTAACGCTATTTTTTTCTTATTTTCTTAAGAATTTTTTTCCAAATAAACTTTCAAAATAAAATTTTATGTATGAAACTTTTTGAACTATTTTAACAAAAGACAGCATATATAATTCTTTTAAATTAATAAAAAATTTTAACACTTTGCTTAAATTTTGTATTAAAAAACATTATCAAAATTTTCAGAAAAAATTTTAAAATTTCTTTTCTTGACATGATAATATATCGCTCCAAGAAGTATTTTAAAATTTTTAAAACTGCTGAAATTTGTTTTAAATAAAAAAAATTTAATTTTTTACTATTTATAAAACAAATTTTTTTTAAATAGTGGGTTATTTCAATGTTTAATGTCATAATTTTGTTTCTGTCATATTTCTTGAGCCCAGTTCTTTTTTTTAATTAGAAATATTTTATTAATGCTTTATTACGTTAATATATTAAATTATTAATACGTTTTGAAGAAAATCTTGATTTACAATTTTTTTTTAATTACCTATTTTTTTAGAAAATCTATTTCCTTATTTTTTTAAATTTTTTTTTCCATTTCAGCTTTTTTCCAAAATTTTAAAAATTTTTTGATCAAAAATTAGCTCTTTCCGTATTTTTTGCTGAATAATTTTTTTTATAACTTAATTTTTGTGACAAATTTTTTCAACTCATTTTCTTACTTTCAATTTGGACAGCTGATTAAAATCGGTTATTAAAAAATATTTTGTGTGAAAAATGTTTTAATATTTTTAGGCAATTTTCTTCATGTTTTGAATTGATTCAAGGTTTAAATTTTTTCATAAATACTGTTTATTTTTTTTGTATTGTATAATCAATTTTCTAATTTTTTTTAAATATTTCGTAAAAAAAAACATATATAATAATTTGTTTTTTTTTTGTTACATTTTTTAATTTTATTTTATTTTTTAATATTTAATAATTTTTATAAATTGTCTTTCTGTCATATTTTTTTTTTAACTGCTTGACTGAAATCGTGACATTACATTGTAATGACCGACAATATTTTTAATAACAGTATATACATAAGTGTTGCGACACAAAAAAACCCAGCAAATATTATTTACATAAGTCGCGTAATGCGCATAATTCATATAAAACGACTGGCCGCAGCCGGCGGTCCATACACTCAGCAGTTAAGCTGAGCAAACATGAGTTACAGAGATACAAAACGCTGTCAACTGCACGCATACAAACACACACACACATTGAATAACATAGTTATTTGTCATAAAAATGCAAAACATAATTTGTATCGAGGCGAGTGGCAGCGGGAAAATATATACGAAAAAAAGTGCAAGAAAAATGAAAAACTGAAAATGAGGAGGAGTTAAATAGCATACAAAGAGCAAACGAAGAGCAAGAAGAGTTAATAAAAAAAATTTTTGCAAGAGAAATGCGCGAAAATATTTGTACAGAAGCAGCGGAATTGCCGCAAACCATTAAAATTATCCAGCTAGCAGCGAGAAAAAATGCAAAAAAAAATTAATTACGCTTATTTGAATAAAAATAAGTAGCGATGTAAGAAGAAGGAAAAGAAAAAAAGTTTCTTTTTTTAATTTTAAAATATGAAATGTAAACAAAAATTTCGCTTCTCCATTCACACTTACTCGCGCTCGCTGCTAACTATCTGCATTAAATATGAATTTTATGCAAATTCACCGCTTGAAATATGAACAATTAGGTGGCAACGCAATGCAAATCCAAAGAAAAAACGAATAACACAAGAAAATAAGTGGCTAAAATAAATGTTTAACTTATATAAGCAAGCGGATTAAGTAATTTCATTTCACTTCAAGTATATATTTCGATTCAAAATATGTTTCCTTTGTTTTAATTTTCAGTTCTGCATTTGCATAGTAATTTATGCGACTACGTTAACGGCCCACAACCAGCTGTTGTAGCGAGAAAAGCAAGAAAAACTACCAAACAATATTAGGAGATAATTAGAAAATAAAATAAAGCTGTTAATGGCATGGGTGACGTAAGCGGAAATTTGTAGCAATTTTTTGTGTAACAAATTTTTTTTCACCATTTAATATGAAATGAGTTATGCACACTATTAAAGTTGGTGGTGCCTGGCGTATGAGTAATATTTTTTTTCATATGAATTAGAAGAGATCACCTTTAATAAATTAATTTTTTTAATGCACATTTACCTACGTGAGTGTAATATATATTTTTAGTCTCAGCCTTGGGTATATACTATAAATTTGGTCCATTCTGAGTACTCGCACCCTTTTTTCTACGAACGGACGTGCCGGAGCAGCGAAGCTCTCAACTAGGTAAGCGTGAACATGTTTAAACATGCTTGACTATGCTTGAATATTCTTGAGCTTGCTTGAACCTGCTTGAATATGTTTGAACATGCTGGACAGGCTTGAACACGCTTGAACATGCTTGAACATGCTTGAATATGCTTGAATACGCTTGAACATGCTTGACTATGCTTGAATATTATTGAGCTTGTTTGAACTTGCTATATGTTTGAACATGCTTGAATATGTTTGAATATGCTTGAATATGCTTGAACATGTTTGAATATGCTTGCGTTTGCTTGAACATGCTTGACTATGCTTAAACATGCTTGAATATGCTTGAATATGCTTAAACACGCTTGAGCTTGTTTGAACATGCTTGAATATGCTTGAACATGCTTGAATGTGTTTGAGCTTGCTTGAGCTTGCTTGTAATACAACATCACCTTATTTCAAAAAACCAATTGAGTCCATATATAATTTGAGAAATTGAGTCATAATACAAATATCATTCGAATGAAGCTTATAATAGTAATAATAATAATGATCATCTATTTATCTTTAAATTCAACTTTAAACAATATTCACATAGACAAATAAAATGAAGCAAACGCCAGCAAAAGCAAAAGCAAATGCAAATGTTAATGTTGTCACTGACTTTGTGCATACTTTGCAACAGCTTTTGCGGCTTCAACACTTCCTATACAATTGTATGCTTTGCAAGCCGGAGAAAATATTTGCCAAATACAAACACACACACACACACTCACACACGTATAATGATACACTTGCGCAATCTGCAACTAAACTTTAGCGCATAAATACTTACTTGTAAGCGTATAAATCTTCGAAATGTGTGCGGTTTCATTCTCTTTTATATATTTACTATTTTTTTGCATTTGTTGCCACAAAATTTTGCGATATTTCAATATCAACACTGAACTTCCTGTCAATATTTTATCGCATGTTTGTATGTAAATTCATGTATGCCTGTTTGTTGTTTTTGTTTATATTCACGCCACAAAGTATGCGCTTTTGCCAATGCATTTGTAGCATTTGAATAGCACTTATTTGAAGGACGCCTTTTTCACACACACTAACACACACAAACTCACATATATTCATACGAATTTCCATAAAGCCGGTGTTGCTTGGGAGCAAGATTGAAAGGCTCTGCGCACTATTTGCTTTTCACTTAGCCGTTTTATTGTTGTTGTTGTTGTTGTTGTTTTGCAATTTCAGCTTCCCCTTTGCTGTTTGCTTTATGCCTTGCCATTTTTGCCGCCATGAGTTTGAAATTTTACAACCGAAAATTATAAAGCACCCAGAGAAATTGTAAAAACATCTCACCATATACTACTATTACTAATATATATCTGTATATAGTTGCAATCAGTATATGCGTTGTGGGAGTTTGAGAGAAAGTGCATAATAAAGAAGAATTGTATTGAAGCTCTGAGGCCACTGGAAATGGATTTGCGGATTTTTGGAAATTTTTTTGATCGATAACCTCAACCAACTGTTGTTGGACCGGGCGTTTTCAAACACTCTAGTTGGAGAAAGAGACGTAAAAATCTTTTGATGGGTTTCGGTATTTGCGAACTGCATTTCGGTACGCCTGGTACTTTATTACTTAGGTTGTACTCTGAAGATATTTGATTTAATTACTATATAATTGGGTTTGAAGTTAAGTTTCAACCTTCACAAGCTCCGCTGTATCTTTTAGGGTTCATTTAGTTCACAAAAGTACGTTCCTCATAATACTCAGTTCCGAATAATTCATAAAAATATTCCCTCTAAAATTCTGCGATTTCCTATCGCTCCTTTTGGCCAGCCATCACACACCCTCCGCCTCTATTACCCTCACCCCTTGTCTCTCCAAGTTTTTATCTATTTTTGTTATGCTTTATTTTAGTTACTTTGTTGCCCGCAACGCCTCTGTGGTATGGTATTTTCTATTTATCTGCTCTTGCTATAAAATCTCGCACTCCGCAGCGCGACTCGAGGCACTCCTGCTTCCTCTAAACCGCGCGATATTTGTTTGCATTGCCATTGTATTTTGTTAGCTTCGTTAGTTTGAGTTAGTTCTGTATTTGACTAGACTCTCTTCACCGCGCCCACACCGCCGGGGTTGCACAGTCACACAACTTCTCATATTTTCATTTCGTTCTGCTTGCTGCACTTGCAATCCGTGTGCGTATTTTTTATTTGTACATTTGCATTTTTCACCATTTCCATTTTCATTGCATAAATAAATGCAGGAAAAGAATAACCGTGCGCCAGATTTTTTTTATTCCACTCAATAACTGCGTTGCGTTCGGCGTGTTATGTGGTCTAGGCGCTGCCATTACCTTGTCTCGCATTCAAAGCCAATCTATTCATATTCAAAATGGCGCAGTCGAAAACGTTGAGCTTTGCCTAATAAGGAATAACGAAAATATTGACGCTTCGGGGAATTTATGCATTGTTCATGAGCGCAAAAAAGCACGAAATGACACACTGCTTTTGCAAAAAATTGATTTTTTTTGTTCCAAGGTGAAAATTCAATACACTAAATTTTAGCTTCCAGGTTGAGGTAATTCGCTAAGCACAGCTGAAAATTTTCGCTGAAAATAAATTACATGTCATGCAGATTTTTGTGGTAACAAATTTGTTGTAATATTCAAATTGTTTTGTTTTTTTTTGATAAAAAATTGTATTTATATGACTCAAAAACGGTAAGTTGTATGGAAGTTACCTATGTTATTCCCATGATGTTTCAGTATCCTTTTAAAGGTACTAAGTGTAATTCCCTTAAAACCTTAGCCCAAATATTAGTATCTGAACGGCTAATGAATTTCAGTATCTTCATTTCTTAAAACAATGCTTGTATGGGGTTCTTTCTTGCAAGCTGGACCTGTCTGCAATTTACTATGTTGTCTCAGGACCCTTTTGCATAGAAAGCGATCGAAGCGGATATCAAGCAGTCACCGTCTGGTATAGAACTAACTTTTATCTGACTTTAATCTTTAGTAGGCACTAGATTATTAGGAAAGGTGCTTATCTTTCAGTAATATCGTCTATGAGAGTAGTCTTGATCCAACGCCACACCTTTAGCAGCTTTCTTCGACTGAAAAGTAATCTTCAACATTGTTTTGTTTTCCGATTTCCATCAACGAGAAATTAGGCACGTGAGCCCTCATTCCCAAATTATGGTTTTCGGTGTTAACTTTTTATCCGGTAACTTTCTACTAATTGCAAAACTCCAAAAAGATTGGTGAATATTTTGCAGTTGTCGCTTTCACACAAAATTAGGTTTAGTAGAGAGTTATTACATGAGATCTTATGGATGAGTCCTTTATATTGATACTTTAGATTTTACTTGGGTAACACTATATACCACGGAATTCATTTAAACTGCTTAGGAATTATATCTAGGTGCTTCTTTTTAGTTCTTCCAGTTTTGGTTTCAGAAAAAATTCCGTTATTCGTCAAGCAGATAATAAATTATTGTCGCAGTATTTCAAGTGGAAACAACTGGAGGGGAGTGCTGAAACTTAGACTAAGACTATCTGCAACGATAAATGCCACTGCCGAAGACCAAGACGATGACGACAACGACTCTGTTAATACCTCCTCCTCATCTGTCTAAGTTAATGAAAGTTTTATATTTTGTCTGTAATCATTCCTCTTGATAATGATTAAAATCGTATTTCAAGCCGACTAAACAATTACTTTTGAAGCCGTTAACTTATCCATTTTATACAAAAGATTCCCGTAATTGGTAGCTCACGTTTCCCAAAGCACTTAAAGCGCTCCTGCACGCACATCTGTATGTATGTATGTAGGTATGCGCTCAACTGACTAGGCCACATATATTTCGTCGTTACCACAGTTTCAATTATAATTACAGTGCAGAAGCTCTATGCGTTCACAATTCAAATTTTTATGAATTTTCTACGCCAAGCAGCTGGTGACGCAACGCGGCGATGTACTGTGGGTCATATTTGAAGGTTTCTTTGGAGAATTTCAGAGTGAAGACTTATTTCGAATTTCACATTACTCATTCAAAAGTAATTTAAGAAATCAAAAATACAAATAATTAATATTTTTTGTATATAGAGTTGCCAGGTGTTAAAATTACTTTGAACTTATGCTTATACTTAAGAATATAAGCAAAAAAAATTGTTGTTCGGTAAGGTAAAAAATTATATCTTTATTCATCAAGTGTGGCCAGGTGTATAAAATGCATTTGTTACTATGCAGAAATTTACTAATACGAAATTCGTGATAAATTTGGTATAAAATATTACTCTTTTGCATAAAAATTATTAGGTAAAATTAAAGAATGCCGCTAGTTAGGAAAAAAGTATTTTATTAATAGATTAAATCAAAAATTAATGTGCTTCATAGTTTATTCCTTTCCCATTATTTTTTTTTAATTTTTGATAACTGTCTCAGCGTTTGCAACTGAGTTAGACTACCAGAAAATTAAATTAAATTTACAAAAAAAAACAAATGTAGCCACTTAAGTGCAAATTAGTTTATTCAAATTCAAACTGATATTTATTTTTTGGGTTTTCTTTTGTTTTTAAAAAAAAGATTTTTTTATTTAATTATATATAACATCAAATTGAAAAAAGTTTTTTAAGAAAAATAATTTGAAAGAAAATAATGAAAATTTTAACTACCACAAATTAAAAAAAAAAATTTTTTTTTTCGCTTCAAATTTTTTTTTACATTTTTCACTTATTCAAACCCACTGTGCTTGTGCTATTGCTCGTTGCGCTACTAAAAATTACTGCTTCGGCAATGCTTGACATTCCGCATTCATGTCGTTAACACGCTATCATATTATGCATGCACACACACAAACATGCACTTCTCCATACATATGCACGCATACTAATGCATAAGCAATGGTATAACAATATAAGTAATTGCAGCGAGCTATATATATATATATATATATATATATAAATATATAAATATCTACATACTATATATATATATACTGAGAATATACGCTCACGTCAGCGCCTTCATACGCTGCGAGTTGCGTGCTGCCGATAAGCTTTTATGCTTAGCTTTTGCCAACCCCCCTCCCCACTTCGTCCGCCTGCGACAGCAGTTGACTAAATCGGCTACTTGCTCAGTTGGTTGCTTGTGGTTAGAAACTTTGCATTGTTATTGTCATTTTTGAATTTCCCGTTGCTGTTGTTGTTGTTGTTGTTGTTGCTATTCAATCGTTGTTTTTGTTGTTGTTTGTCATGTATAATAGCTGTTAGTGCTGTTGGTATTACATTGTTGGTAATCGCTGTGCCAAACGCGAAAGATCGCCACCACCACCATTTATACCACAATCGGTGGGTATTACGTTGTCGACCCTAAGTATTAAATTGTGAATTGTGGGTGGCCTGAAATGAGAAGTTGATATGCAGTCTGTCGAGAAGTAGTTGGCACGTAATTTCACTGAAAATTTATCTTATTCAACTAAATATATATTTCTGGCATACGTATGTGTGTATGTGTGTATGTGTGTGTGTGTGTAGCAAGCATCCAGCTATCTATGACTAGATATTAGTGCAGTGTTAAAAGTATGAAAGCCAGCTGAGGCACAAAATCCACGCACGAGTGCGTCGCACAGTCAACACGGACACGCACACACATATATATATACTCAAATATACACACGCACATACTTCCACTTAGGCACTGCTAGCATAGAATCCAGCCACAACCAGCTAAGCTCACTTTCTCATACATGAAACTGCATCGTTCGAAGCTACACACATACGTATGCATGTATATGTATGTGCATGCCTTAAGCCTGTGTGTGTTTGAATGAACAACAGTTGATAAAATTCTAATGACTTCAATGACTGCAAAATGTTTTAATACTAACCGGTTTTTCACACAAGTTTGTCACTCACAAAAAAATGTCTATTTCTACACCGCTACTTTGTAGAACTCGAATGAACGTGGGTTATACAGTGGTGGGCATTAAAATCGGGAGACTCATCAAATTTTGAAGTGTTTTAATATTTTTGAAAGAAAATGCTATTGGTGAATAATCAGGCTATACTTGTGTACTAAGGATTTCTGGTTACCAAATATAGGTTCAAGACTGACGTTAGAATACCTTCAGCAACCTAACGAATCTCAGTTCGGCAGTGCAACAAAAAAATAAACAAAGTAAGATAAGAAAAGAATTACTCTTCGTAATTATAACTCTTTTAGGATTGTAAGTAGTTCACAGGTATTTTCATCCCAGACCGCTTTCTTCGAAATTTATTATATAATATGTTGCAGACCTTAACTATGGATATCTTCGAAAACTTCAAGCAGCTCTTTTTTCTTCTCGAGGCTTCAAATAGTTTTATTTCTCTTGGTTGATAACTTCGTGCGTGGAATTCGTTCAAAGAGAGATCCATTCTTGTGAGATCTGTTCGACGGACTTCCAAAAGATGTAATCCACGCAGTTTTTTTTCCATTTTTGAAGACTTCGAAGAATTGCTACTGAATGGTACTTTCCATACATAGGTTTAGGAGCCTTTTTTTTTTAAATCTAAGTTCCACTTTAATGTCCTTAACTGTGTCTATGAATAGACATAGTTACAAGCACCATCTAAGCATATTAATAGAGTTGTGCGTCAAGTCGGATTACAAAGGCAGTTAAGTTGAGTTTAGCAGTAAGACAAAGTGCTGAATTAATATGCGCTTGAGTTGAGCTTAGATAGTGTGGCTCATTGCTTTTTTCAATTTAAAACCTTAATAGAAATATATGCGAACTGTTATTAGAAGCTTCTCCTTAAGCATTCACAATGTGGCCAATAAGTTAATACAAAAATATATTATTTAGTCTCGGCATGCATTTTGCAATCCAAATCCTATATTGTCTTTAAACCTATTACTTTCATATGGGTTTTAAATTTCCGTTATGGAATTTCTTTAGATAAAATGAAGTGGTCTCAAATTATTGTGTCACATTTAACTGCGCTTTTTGGAATATTGAATTTCGAGACCTCTTTACCGGTAATTTCGAAGTGGAAGACCGGTGCATATCCACCCGACTAATCTCTCACGGTTCTAAGTGCCTATGAACTCACAAAAGTCAACCCACTAATTACAACCCGAGGTCTCACAGAATTTAGTGTTCGCCTGTTTCTAAGCGAGAATTTCTTAAATGAGTCTTCACCATTTTTCTACTATTGCTGGACACTTCGGTAAAGAATTCAGAAATACTGGTTTTTCCTTCCTGCCTAGCGAGTTCTAAGTCCAAACTTTATCACATGTAATATAATATCATTTGTAATATGCTTCTACTGAAGGGAAGTTAGTCACAAAACGCTGTAGAGCTATATGAGATTTCAGACATAAGCTTTCTAACTATTTCAGGCTTTTACAATTTCTTAAAACATTTTTGACTTTAACTAACTAAAAGTATATATATATTTCTTTTTCTTCATTTTAGCTTTTCGAACTCCACAGAACTTCACGATACATGCTTCACAAAACCTCTACAGCTGTTGCACCTACGCGATAACTCCCGTCCTACTCGAGCCATAAATACACACATTTGTTTGAGCTTATGTAATTCGACTAAAAGCCCTCGCCTCCCCGCTTCTCCACCACGTTGTTTATAGAAACAGCTGACGACTCTCAGCAAACAACAATGCATCAAACGAACTCCAAATAAATATGAAGCGGAAATATTTATTATTACACACAATTACAGCCGCAGTAGTGGATAAATACTGGCTCCAGCTTATAGTTATACGTAAGTAAATATTTAATACCTACATACATGCGAGTACAGAAATATGTTGATAAAAGTTAAGCGAAGTGTATTTACCATTTGCACTTGGTAAATAAAGTTGAAAGTTGTTTACCGCTCAGTTTTGAAGATGGGTAAATAAGAAATAAACAAAAATAAATGTGTGAAGGAGGTGGAGCGATTAAAAATTACCGAAAAAAGAAACAGGTGACCCACCAAAAGATTGTTATAATTTCAAAATGTAGTATACTGGAGAACTCTAATTTATGTCGGGTTAGAGGGGTGTGGTTTAAGTAGCAACGGCTTACTCTTTTTCGTGTTTCATACTAATTTTTCAGTCAATTGGTAAGGCCAATTGAAGGCCAAACAAAACTCTTCGCTCTTGATATGTATTTAAGCGAGTTCCTCTTCCCATTGAGGGTGTACTTTGCGATGCATTTTAAAATTGAAGTCTCTGAAATGTTTCACTAAGCAGATATCTTATTTTGAGAAACTTTATCATGTCAAAAATATATTCTTTGCTACTTCGCTATGGGCGACCGCCTATACCGAGTTCGGTCTAAGGCCAACCTGACGGATTTTTACTATTGTGTTTCCATTTTCTAAAATTTTTAACCAACTTTGAGTCGTAAATAATACTTATCGGATTTTTTATCTAAGAAAATGGAGCAAAAATAATTTCACCGGATTATCAAACCTTTAGATTAAATATAGTTCAGATCTTAGTCAAATGAGCCACGGTCTCGTAACTTTGTTCCAATAGATTGTACCAGAAAAGAACCTGAGTCGGATCGAATCAGTTCATTTCTTGAAAGAAGTTCCCATGAATAGCTGTAACTGTATAAGCTCCTTCAGGTGCAATTACCTCAATTTAATCCACCCTCGAGCTACGAGAACTCAAAGAAAAGTTTCGATGCCAACGTTCTTAGTTAGGCAGATGATCCAACAACTTTTATATAAACTGGTATACAAGGATGTAAGGAAGACTGGACGGCGGAAATTAAATAAACTCTTCCTTATCCTGTAGTATCTCCATCAATATATTTAGAGTAGAGGTGAAAAAATAAATCCTGATCAGGAATTTCAACATACTTCTTAATACAGAATCCTAATGAAGAGATTAAAAGAGACCGGAAATTAAATGAAAAATGAAAACCAGCTGATAAATAAACGAAAAGTCTCTCTCGACTTAAACAGTATTGGCAAAGGTCGCTGGGTTAGTAAACGAATATTCAAAATCCTCTTCCAAATAGAGCATGTTTGATTGCTATTTTAATAATAAAGGTCAGTGTTGAATTTAGGCATGAACGTACTCTATTCCCGACAACGCCGAAAATTGAAATCGGTAGAGGATTATATTTTGTTAAACATTTTCATATATGTTCTCTTGAGAGACCAATTTTGGTGAAATCTGCATTGCATTTAAGTTTGGTCCATTGCGTTGCTTTTGGAGGCTCAGTCGGAAGATATATTTTCTGAGTATCGTAAACTTTTGTTTCTGTGTTCTTTGTTCTGATCATGGTAATCCTATTTTCAGCACCTGAAATAGTTGAGGACTTTCACCCTTCGTTTTGCGGTTTTCATTTTTCATGTGCAGCTAAATTTGGGAAAATCTACAATCTCTCCTAGAAATTAGTGCTCATTTCTGCTCCTCTTAACTTCTCTACTATCCACATGATAATCTTCTTCTTCCTTCACTTTTTTATCAATTTTCTGCAAATCCCAACTTACTTAAAAGCATTTCCATTCAAATATATTTAACCATTTATCGCATTCAATTGATTTATTGATCTACCATTTTGAATGCTACAAAAGTTGAAATAACTTTCCCTTATCAACTGCCATAAATTCAATTGATTTTTATATGTCACGTAAAGCAAGTGCATTACCAAGTGCAGATTTTCGCCTCGGGGCACCCACACTGCAACCGCTACTCACTTCATACCCGCTCAGCTCCCAGACGCACTAAACTCATTGCTGGTCCTTCTCTGCTGCCTGCTTTATTGCTTCATACCATTTAAACTGTCAGCTCAACATCGACTTATTGTTGTTGTTTCTCGCGCTCATAACTTAAGCATAGCTGAGCAGAAATGCATCAGAAATTCCATTTTACTAATACCGTTCACTTTGGTCCCTTCGGTTTTGCTCGAACTACTGTTACTTGTGCTGCTATTTAGTCGTCTGTCTTAGTGGCGCTACTAGCTGGTAGTTTTCGTTGTTGTAAACTTACATAAGTTCAATATTGTGTGCGTGCCGGTATAGCGTTTTCGATACGGCTGTCAAGTTGGGGTCTTAGCAACTATGTGCGTTGCAACTGGCTGCTGCAACGGGGGATTTATTCATGTCAGCGACTCCCGATGTCAGTTGCATGCCGTTCGAACATTGCTTGCATATTTTGTTAGTGGCAATGTTAGCGATTGACCTTATACGAAATAGTTTAGTTAAATGATGAGGAATCAAAGCACGGATCAGGGTTTTACTAGTCATATTAAAAATTGTCTCAGGGGTTCAGAAAATACTTTACGAAAGTCCATGCTATTAATGCGCTTAGGTTCATATCATCAAGCACGCGAAGCACCTCCTCTTCTGTAAGATTAAATATATCTTTCTTTCGAGCTCAGTATTTTTGTTCTAGGTCCTGCTTATAACTAGCAACCGCTCCGAATTGGAAAAATGAATATTTTCCAATTACCTAATAATATACGCTAGCTTCGAAGTACAACTCATTAGTAATCGATATCTCGACAAGGGTTCCGAAAGAAGAAGGAAACGTTCAGTCGTACGTATGAAGTTGAAATTTCCTTCGGCATATGTTTAGAACCTCCAAAATTTATGAAATTTATCTTAAAGGATAAGAACTTTAGAGATTTTTATACAGAGACTCCTAATCGAGCTCTGGACTATATATCAAATATTGATAGCTTCAGCCTGACAAATTTTCGTATTTATTGGTCAAACCATATCTGATGGTCTTAAATAATTCAAATTCTTTGCATTTTAATTGATATTTTGTTAGTCTCAGAGTGAACTTCAGAGAATGTTTGAAAACAACAAAGTCACAAACCAACTCTGCTTAACCTCATATGTTTTTATTTAGTAATGACCAAGTCTCACACCTAATCTTGGATCGACTCTAGATTCCCTACTAGTTCAAATATATCTTACTAGCTTTGGAATGAACAAGCAGTGTAATTAATCACGTTAAAGCGTATATGAATGCATCGATGTCGCAACCCATGCCACCCAAATTTTTGTGCGGAATATAGTTAAGTTCCAAGCCAATTAAATTTAATCTAACTTGTAATGATAACTTATTTTCACACAAGAGTAAGCTAAACAGTTGGTATTTCGTACTATCAAATTTTCATGTATTTCAAAGTAAAATAAAGCTTTCACAAAAAAAAAAAACTGTTGTGTGGGAAATTATAAATTTCCAACATGGGTGCGCTCACTAGTAGTAATGCATTTGACAACTACATATGTATCTTCGTGTCATTTTCTATACCGGTTTTCAGTTTTTAATTTTTTTTATTGTTTTTTTTTTTGTTTGCTTTTTTCGTTTTATTTTTATTTTTTATTTGTTTTTTTCAGCCAAAACTTCGACTGCAACCCTGACTATTGTTACGGGTATTTGCAGTTTGCAATTGTCATTCCAGTTTCAATTTCAGTTCAACTTCAGTGGCAAGTATTTATTGTAGATTTGTATGCGTACACATACTTATGCATGTGTTTGTGTATGTGTGTGCGTTGTTTATTTAGTGGTATCAAGTTGAGCGAGTTGAACGTAGAAAAATGTCCAACTACTTTAGTCCGCATTTAACTCGAAGTGAGCTTATTGTCTCAACGCCCGAGGCCAGCGTCATGCCAACAGAGAAGCAATGTAGGGGAAATATTTCGGAGAACTACTGAAAACTACAATATGGGCGCTCGTAGCACACATAGTATGCGAGTCGTAGACACAAAGAAAACAACAAAAAATTAAAAAAAAAAAGGAATCGAAATACAAAAGTTTTTAAAAATAAGAATGCTGCCTTTCTAAATAAATTGAGATGTATGCCCGAGTGCTGCAAGGACTCGCTGTGTATTATGTATGAAGTATGGTGTGTGGCTGTCATATGCCGCTTTGTGTGCAGTCTCTGTTTAGCTACGAAGCATATATATATATTTAACTGGAGATCGGCCAGTTTACTTGCGGCATTCCTGCTTTTGAACGCAGCAATTACATAACGGACGCTCTGCTCTCATTTTACATGTGCGCTAACACTCGCTGAAAGACTTTGTGGAGTCTGCTTTCCGAGTTATACTTATGCTACAAGCATTTTCACTGAAACCAATATATATGTATGTAGTTGTCAGTGGTGGCACTCTCGACAGCATGTTGTGGCGCTTTGTTGATTTGGTGATATTAATATTCAATTTTCCATTGTTGGCAGTGATGTCAGCATAAATGTTGAGGCAATGGAGCTGGACGTCGAAAATAGAGCTTTCTAAAATATATTATAGATTCTTTAACCGCCAGAGGCTGATTAGTTAGCAGAAAAAAATCGATAAATATAGTCTCCAATCACGCACAGTACTTCCCAAGCCGAAACGATTTCAGTGCCTTTGTAATTTAAATCTTCGAAACCCAGGATGATACTAATACCACAATCGATCTTCTGCGCTCACAGTACGGTACTTGTGTTTAGATCCGTTTGGCTGACCAGCTTCGATTTAACCCTAGTAGTTTTTCTTATGTGGGGTGAACTGAATTTTTTCTGAGCAATCCGTCAACGATTTATTCCCTTCAGTATAATGTCAAGGAAGTTATTTAGTTTCGACGAAGCCTTCAAGAACTGGTTTAATAACTGGAGCCCCCAAAGGAAGTCATCAGTATTAAATCTAAAACCTATTATTACAATCTGAATGTGAATGTACAGTCTATGCCTATGAACAGAATGATAAAGTATCCAATTAGCTAGATGGATTGGAGTTAGGTAATTAAGGGTCAGGTCAAATGTAGGTCAAGTTCTATATGAAGAATAAAAGGCTTAGCTTGGAACACACTCATTTAATGAGAGCTGTTACCGACTTTTAAAGACAGAGCTCGAGGTGAAGAACGCCAAATATTTTACCCTAGTATTCCTAATAAGTTAATCCGGTTTCTTTGTGTAATATAAATCCGTATCGTTCCGATTACAACCATAAGACATTTGCTAAATCCGGCCGTGGTCATTATATCACTGAATTTGTTCCAGTTTGATACTATCGGACATCAAAGAATAGTTCATATTGTTAGGGTATAAGAGAGATGAAGAAGCCCGACTCTCAAGTGCGATGGAACAAAGCTTACAACTCTTTCTAACTAAGGACTTATCGTAAAAGCCAGAAAAACTTACGACGTATGTCGATTTATAAAAAATTTTGTGTTATCAAATAAAGAGACTTTTTCTCATAAACGTATATGTCTTAAGAATAATACTTGGTGGAGCAAAGTCAATAAAATGGCTGAGGTATTTCGGTTTGAACAAAAAGTGCAGCATTTTCAGGAATAAAAATTTTTCTAGAACGGTTGAGTTCGAAGTAATCGATGGGTTGGGATTCCTGATATGGAAGTATCGAAGTCCTTTCATTTGTGTTCCTAAAGACTCACGAAGCAATGCCAATGTTAAGTCCAACGTAGTCCCGCTCTTTTCCATAAGGTTTTCTGGGAATCGGTGAGCAATTCAGCAGTCAATTCGGGTGGAGTACTGTAGACAAACAGGAATAAGGCGGTCGAGACTTTCATATATCAAGCTATCATATCCGTCCTGCTATCTTACTTAGAAGTTTGAACAAAGATGGTGGATAAGCGGAGGAAATAAAGGAGGAAGAAATCTCCAAAAAATACGTTTACTTTATGGGTTGGGTATGAAAAGTCTCAACTAAATTTGGGAAGAATATATTTCTTATAGCCATTAGGTAAAAAAATTTGGTAACTGATTATAGTTCCAATCGAGAAGAAAAATTTTGGAAAAAGGAACTAAAAAAGCGACGCGAATATCATATTTTTTTGAGATCTCTATGATGAAGAACATTTTACAGTTCCAAATAGGCCCAGCCGTAGAGATTTTGACGTATTTTCACATCAAGTAGCTGGCAGCAGTAACAGCGGCTCGATGATCGTCGTTTTAATTCAGACTTCATTTCAGTATTATATTATCTCGGTATTTAATATTCAAAATAAATGCATTTTATTTTGACAAATTTTCGCCTTAATCCATAAAAACATGAACTCGCTCTTGTCGGAATGTATTAATCTACTTATTCACATCATAAACAGCCTACTCGCATGCCAGACACGTTTCGATATCGACAAAAACAAGCACATACATACACAGATACTTATGGGATATTTGATCTGAATCTATTTGAGTGTCGGTTAATAGGCACCAATTTGCTTGAGCTTATAAACAGAAGTAGATATAGGAGTCTGTATGTAAATGCGTATATGAGTACTTGAGGCAATAACATGGCATATTAGAATATTTTCTACTTTGATTGCAAATGAAACTTTGAAAAGGCCTTTTAATGAAATCTCGTCTAGACAAATGCGACAAAAGCTCTGAGTATGGCACATGAAAATATTCAATATATATACATTTATGTACTTATATTTATGTCTAAGGAAATATTTTTTTACACGTGTGGATGAAAACATGTGCGTATGTGAGAATCATTATCAAGGCCAAACAAATAAGCCGGCATTTAATCGCTCAATGCTTAATGACGCATCAGTGTCAGCAGACGAGCCGATGCTGATGAAAGATAATCGCTTACCGTGCGTAAGTCCAACACGTGAAGGGTGTTTTAAAATTTGGGTTATCATGTTATGCTGTATACAGGGTGTTGGAATTGAGCTGTCTCTGCGTTGATTACGAAAGACTGTGCAGACATCAAAGATCCAAGCTTCTCCCCTGCAATACCGTCGTTGTAAAATTAAAATCAGCTTAGATATTGCGTGGATCCATAAATTCATTTCCTATTAGCTAAAAAATCTGCGGAGTCTCCAGCACTATCCCAGAAGGCGTTCTTGTCTTGGAAGAAGTCCGGAAGCTGGACTGTGTAAATCTTGATGAGCTTCGTTGTAGATTTCATAATTAAGATTATTTAATTTCATTGCTAAGTAGCCCTAGGTGGCCTCGCTACAACTTTGCCAGTTCGTCAGTGTGAGCTTCAAAGTCTAAACCGCCCTATTTATGAAGAATAGTTTAAGACATCCAGTGTTCGGTAGAATCGATGTTACTTTCCGAAGATTTTAATCTCTGAAGTAGTGTTTTATATACGCCTATGCATGTAGATTTATCCCGATGGTAAGACAACGTTAGTCCTGACACCTGCGTTACAGCTTTGCGAGAAAATTTATTCTATGATGTATAAATCAAAGATCCATTTGCCAATATTGGACTTAGGTTTAAAGTATCTTAGCTTAATACTCTCCCAATATCCTTAAAAAAACTCCATATCCTCTTGCAAACTCGCCGCGTTTCCTTTCATTTTCATATTATACACCAAAGGCTGGAAGCTTCAGGAAAATCGACTTTAGTAGATCCGGAACGGAATCAGTTAGCTGATACGTGCTTAAAAGCGCACTCAGCCTTCTTAGGTTTTATCTTCCTCACATCTGAACACCCCTTCTTTGAGCGAAGCAGCTAGAGAGATAACTTCATCCAGTTGTTGCCAGTACTAAATCAGCTTAGTTTGTCTGCCTTCATTTCGCAAAACTGGGCGTCCGTTCTATATGGGAGCTCCATAGCCCGCGAGGCTTAAAGTCTGTTCTCCTTCAAAGACGAACTTCATCACATGTTTAAAGCTACAACTAACTTTTAGATGGCCTCCCAAAAGTTCGTTGCTGTATGCACAGTTAAGAATTCAGGACGCCAAGTCGATGTGGACTGCCAGTATTTTATCGGCCTTTACGGCAACTTCGAGCTCTTACACTTAAACCAGTTACTGTTTAAATTAGCGACCACTCTTAGTAGTGTAAACACTGGTCAAGATTGGAATATTTCGTCTAAAATCGTATTGCACAATTATAAATTGACCAACCAGTGGCGCTCAGAAGTCCACTAATACCTACGAACTCAACATAAATTTACTTTTCATCGTTAATATACACCAATTAAAAAGAAATTGCGAAATTGTGAGTTGGACTGTGCTCTTCATTTACTGTTGAGGAAATGAATTCTGCAAACACTGTTAATTATAACAAAGTCATTATTATTTTCTGAATTGGATACCGTTCTGCTTAATCGTTAATTATATCGCTGTTGAGCTCATTTCAGGAATTGAGTCGAATAAAAAGTGTATTGATTTGCTCCAATAAATTTATAATTGAGGAGATTTCCCAAAAGACATTAGAGACAGTTAGAGAAAATAATTGGAAAGAACTCTGAACTGTAAATGAAATGCAGCAATAAGCATTAGCTCGAAGGGCGAAGCTCATTGTGGTCTTTTTCAGCGCTTCTTTGTTTTATAAGTAGTTCGGGTAGTACATGGTAGCTCCATAGTTTCGTGTACTAAATTTTTACGGATTCTGTTGTCTTTTCTTGAGCTCACATTTTCCATATTATTAGACTGAGATGGTCGCCGAAGTTTCTTGTTTTGAAAGTTGTTAGCTCAGCTAAGTTTTGTTATTATGTCACTCCTCGCAATTTCTGTTCAATTATTTTGACTTTCTTTTTAGTAAATGGAACCAAACCTTTGCCACGGAATTACGAATTGTCCATTCTTTGGATCTGTATCCACCAAAGTCAAATATAGTTTCAGAAATGTATTTTTAAGAAGTTAGATTTCTTATTATCTCAAGTTTTTTCTAAAATCTTCTACTTTACATCCACGTTGATCTCCGTGTTTTTAAAACAACTTTGAAAGGAACAAGCTGTACGAATTACAGAAGAGAAAATTCCAAGTTAAGATCATCTTGTAAGAGAATGTCATAGACTTAAATGATTCCTTCGTATATTCTGTATTGACCGATTTGGTACTTGCTGATCCCTTCTGTCCACCCATGGTGCTTTTTCAAATCGAAATGGTTCCGGTACTTTCATTTCATAGTGCTCTCTCTGAAAGGCGATTACCGAGGTTCTTTCATATCCATCCACAGTTTTTGAAAGGTTCCGGAACTTTTAATTTATAGCAACCGGACAATAACTTTTTTATAAGTTCCGGTTTATGGATTTCTGAAATTTTTCGTATGATTCATAAGCTTGATGCGCTCTAGTTAAATTTATAATCCATGAGTTCTTTCGTGATCAATTTCAAGTTCCGTTCTTTGTCCATTTAATGTGTAGGCTTGGAGTACCGAACTAGGGATCTTAATGAATTGGGATTCAGTCTTGTTCTTATTAAAAAGGCGCTGCGGAGAGACGACGAAACTGAAGGGCGAAGTTGCAAGCTTCAACTTAACTAAAGCTTAAAAAATGTTTGCTGGGAAAACCACAAAAGCGGGCAGAAACTTGCAGTAGCACCATCACCATGCAGTATAGCAAAATATAGGAAAAAAGCAATGCGATAGATAGCGCAATAAATAGCAACACAAAATATAAGAAGGGAATAAAAAGAAGGAAAGACAATGCAACAGCTATAAATTGCGCGACCCGGCGGCCTCTGTCGACAAATACATGTGCCGGTGCAGCTGTTTGTTTGTTATTTGTTGTTATTTCTTTCCAACTGCTTCTTATGCTTCTCCCCGCTTCACGTTGCTGCACGCTGTTTACAAAACACTTTCGAATTGAAGGATTAAACAAGCTTTGCTTTCTTGCTGCCTGCCTGCCTGCCTGCCAGCTCGAGTGCGCTTGATATGCAGATGCTTTGGGTGAAAAGGTGGCGTAGTGGCACACTTGTTATTGCTGTTGTTGTTGTATACATGAATAACAAATGTGCAAATAAAGTGCGATAATTTGTGAAACTTTTCTTCCCGTAGTTAAGCAAATTTACAACAATGTTGCTAAATGAAAGTGGAAAATAAATGCAAAACTAGTTTAGAAGTCGGCATTAAATGGAGAGATTCGCTTTGTTTTCCTCGCCGACGTGAAATGTTAAGCACTTTGACGTATTTAATTTTGAAATAAGTTCCATTTATATGCGCTAAAAACTAGACAAGTAATGAATCCGAAAGAGACTTCTTCTGCAAGTTCTTCGGTCTTCGACTTAAACGTTTTCTTGGAACATTTTTTAGGCTCGGTCCATATCGACTATGGTTGCAGTATCTACAAAAAGGGAAGGAAGCGAATTCAAATTTTGACAAGGGGAGACTTTTTCCTGGTGGAGTCCCAAGCCCTTCCACGCTCTCACCATTATGAAACAAGTTAAACAGCAAACCTTACTCCTTAAATCGATGAAATCACAGTAGTTTTCTTGCTCCAGTGTTTTTTTGGAAATCCAGGCCCACAAACCTTCAAAGTTAGGATAAGCTGTCACGAAAAATAGGACTCTTGAGCCAGTGTTATCTGTTACTGAGTGCAGATCAAAGTCATCAAGTCTTTAGAGTTCTGCCAAACTTTCTTGCGAAATTAAACTCTTGAGAGTGACGAGCTGACTAGCTTCTAAGCTAGTAAGGTTTAAAATTATCGATTTAAATGTATCCGAGCCTAATGCTTCATAAAATCGTATAAGCTAGGCAGAACATATTAAAAGGTAGGGAATAATGAACTTGGCTTTTCGTTTCCTCGACTTCAGCAAAAATTCCACATCACCATCGACTACCGATTTTCAATATCTAAGGTTGAGGTTCATTCGAATATTGCTGGTGAAATAAGTGACATGGAACCCCCATGCGTTATTAAATACAACCTATTGGCTGGTGTTAGAAACCAAAAAGAAATCCAATCTAGAGGAATGAATCGGTAAGGCTCCAAATGCATGTGTTCAGTAATCAGTAGGTTTTACTCTCTGAACTTCAATGCTACTTCTAGAGGAATCATCACTAGACTTTGATATATAAATTTATATACCTTCTTTTGGTATTATAATCTCCCTTTCCAATTTGAACGAGCTTTCCATGGGATATGCTTTTCACAAGATTCTGAATAGAAATTGCTTCATTCGGTAAGATATTTGTGAAGACAGTGGGCTATAATTTTTACAAGGTATGCGCGATGGAACCGTACCGAGATGCGGTAAAAGAAAAACCGGAAGGCCAGAATTTGAAGGTTTATTGGTCATAAGCCACACTTTTGTTATTCAAATGTCCTCAAATTTGAGAAATCTACTCAATTTCAGTTATTCTTCATTAGATGTTGTGGATGAAGGACTTTCCTAGAAACCAAAATACTCCCTCCAGTAAATAAATTCGCACATCGTTGGCGCCCCATTCGAGTGGTCCGTAGAAATCAGAGGTCCTAAGCGGCGCTGCTGCTCTTGAAAGTCCTCAAACTTGAATTAACGCATAAAAATCGGTTGAGCTCGATTATACCTTATAGATTAAGGCTTTTTTCGGGAGCTCTCCGGCAAATAAGTACCCTCTTAGAGTCCTAACCATGCCTTTTTCTCATCTTTACCTCAGTTAGCAATCTGCTATATGCACAAGAAGTTTCTTTGTAATACTTTAAACGAAAGAGGAAACTTTAAAATAGAGTTTTCACTTCCAAATCCCATCCACTCGTCACATATATCCACGGCGATACTCATAAATGCGATTGACTTTGTGCGTCAATTACCTTTTCAATAATTAAAAACCCATTCAGGGTATTCAAAGTTAATGGACACACAAAAGAATTTGTCTGAAAATAAAAAGGGAAACTCCTCTTAACAAGCTCTTCTCAGTTCTTCTACTTCTTCAATTATGCAGAATAAAAACTACGTCAAAACGTGGAAAAGATTGCACAAAGTCTTGCTTGAAGCCTGTAATACAAGACATATATGTGTGGATATGTGCACAAACACTGGAGAAATTCAAATGAAATTGTCTGACTAAGAGCGTAGCAATTGCTTCCCGCCAATAAACGAGTAGGGTTAACACATGGAACAAGCAAACAAGTACCAATAGAACGAAGCACCAAAGTACATAAAAAACAACGTTGAAAAACCAGAAAAAGATGTCACAGAACAGAAGCTAGCTTTTATAAAAACGAAACGAGAGAGCGAGAAGAAAGGTGGCCGCAGCAAAGAGCGGCGAAAGAGGAAGAATATTTGAAGGGAAAAAAATTAAAAGTGGTTAACGGTAAAGAGGCTGGGGTAACGCGAAAGAAAATCGCACATTAAGCAACAATGCAAATAGCTAGTGGGTCAAACCAGCTACAGAGAAGGTTTGTTATATATGAGAGCTACAGTAGAAGTTGCTTGCTAACCTCAAAAGGGCAAAAATGTAAACAAGTTGGTAGATAAGAAATCTCAGGATAACTGGGACCCGCAAAGGAAATGTGTGGTTAATAATGAAGCATGGAGGAATCAAAGGGACGAAATGAAAAAATTGCATTTGCGCTGTACTGCAGACTCTTTGCTTTACTTCGTAATATCTTTAAGGTACATTTTTTTCTGTATACTAGTATCACAAAAACTGAAATGAAACCAGTTGATAGGGTTCTCGATTACAATTGCATATACAATGGGATTTCGATTTCTATTAAAACACTCAGACAAGTCGAAGTCCAAAGTTTGCCAAATTTTTGGTGCCAATTCACTAAAAATCTAGCGGAATCAAAAACCCACCCACAGGTGGGATAACAGGTAACTTAACAGATACCTCAATTCTGAAGAGAAGGACGATATCTACATACAATGAAAGTATCAAAAACTATCTAGAATCCCAGGCCCAGTATCGCTATAAAACATACCTAAGGATCCTATCAAGATATTCAGTCCAAAAGAGACTTTCAATTTAGTTGAAAGCGTTTCGGTACACAATAAATTAACTTGAAAGAAATTTGTTGCTTTTGAATTACTTTGCAAAAGTCTGCCTTAGGAAGGAAGCTAGTGTTGTTTAAAGCCGTTAAGTTTCCAAGTCTTTCAATGAAATCCTGTTTACGCCAACCTTAGTGATATCATTAAATTTAGACTTCTTGCTTGACTGATATCCGAAAGAAGTAAGCAGCTCTCTGCGATTGAAAAACCTGCCGCCTTCGGCCATCCGTCATAGTTATTAGGAGGAATTTCACTTGTTTATATAATCTTTTTGAATACCTCCGAGGGTTCATTCAAATATCAGTACTTATTTGACTGCCTAGCAAACCGGACTTTGCTATTCTCTTCGTTATTACTTTCCCCCGGCTCCATTAGCCTTCTGATAAGCTTTTATCCATCCTCTTTTTTTAGAGATTTCCCTTCGAATTCATTGGAACAGCCTTTCAGTAAAACGAAAGGATTAGTGAAATCAAAGCCCACCTAAAATTCAGTTAGAAGTTGGGATCTTGAGAGTACAACGTATGGATTCAGCTTAAAATACTTTAATTGTCCACTTACTTTCTAGAGAATACTTCTTTTGTTACCTTAAGACTAAAGTTAATCCCAGCTTAACCATGCTGCAGAACTGTTTTATTATGTCCTTGGCAATATACCGAACCGGGGTGATCTGACCTACTAGTTTTTATACAATCCTATCAAAAACCTAGGGTCAAAAGCTATCAAAAAAATTTTTTTGTCCGAAGTAGTCTGGAATATATTTTATACTAGTTCAGTAGTGGCAAAATTTGAAATGAGGGATCTCTCATGCTCTCAGACAGATGATGATCATGTGTCTCTTGGCTTGTTATTGAAGAGCGCTGCGAGCACTTGAGTTGCGAAGCTTTTCGCGATAGTCAATTCTTCAATTTTTGAACTGAGGAATCTTACAAGTAATATTCCCATGCATTCCGAACAATTGCAGGAGCGGACATCTAGCGGGTTGGGTCGCCATTTCAAAACACCACGGGAATGAAATTTGAAACAGTGGAATTTGGTTCTTCTAAGAATGGTCGTCCCCGGTTACTCTCGTAGAGAGTATAGCCCACAACTTAACTCAAATAACATCACACCACAGTGCAATTTTTCCAAACATTTTCCATTCCTTTGCACTCCTTAAGATACCTCTCACTCTCTCTTCATATCTCTCCTGCCTCTGTGATAAACTGATTAAAAGCCACCAGGTCAATTGTCTAGTTGGTCGCCCAAAAGAAAACCGCATAGTGTGTGTGCATTCAACTCGGCGGAGGTCAGTCAGCCAGTTGCTCAGTTAGTCAATGGTGTATCTATTTAGCTTCAAAGAAGACGGGGAGTGTGTAGGTGAGGCAGTGTGCAAGTGAGTCGATGTATAAACAAGTGAGCAAGTTCATTCTTGGCTTGTAACACACTTTGTCGCCTATGGTGATGTTCTTGTATTTTTGTTGTTATTCTTGTTGATATTTGTTGTTGGGTTTGTATTTCTCTGGTTGTGGGGTTTTTAAAGTTGTTGTTGTTGGTCATTCTGTTGTTGTGCTTTATTTGTTCTTGTATTTTATATTGTTGTTGTATTTTTATTGTTTTCATTTTGATTGCTTTTTTCGGTTTGTTGTTGTTGTTTTTATATTTCGTGCTTTTTGTTGTGTTTTACTATCATTTCCTCCCGCTTGTTGTTGTCGTTGTTGTTATGAATCTTTTACGTGCACTTGTCCAGTCAACCTCAGCCAATTCACTTGGGTCGCTAACAACTAGGTCCATGCAATCAACAGCCTAAAAGCCACCAGACCCCACCGCCACCACCCATCAAGCATCCTTCATCCATTTGATCACTTGTTTGCGTATGCAACATGCATACGTGCAAGGTAAGCAAAAGCGTACACACTTAAATGCATTTGTATATGTATGTGAGAGTATGTGCGTGTGCGTGTGTGTGTGTGTAGACACTTGGGCCGTTCATTTTAAGTTAGCGCATTGTAAACTTGAATCTTTATGGTCTTCTGCCTTGGACTTCTGAACGCAAAGCTGCCTAACGGTATGTTCAACTGTATATGTATGCATGTATGTGCACTCATTCTGGTATATATTTGCATTTTTGTTTGCACAAAATCTTACGCATACATGCAAACTTACCGCTTCAAAGTTCTTTCACTTTCTCTTCCATCTAAAGCGTAGCGTTTTGTTGTTTTTGCCATTCATTTACCAAATCCTGCTTCACCTTTGTGCATTCTCTTCCCCTACCAAACTCCCTTTCACTCACTCTCTCTCTCCCTCGCTCTCGCTCTCTCTCGCTCTGTTGGTTAGAAAATTGTGTAGGCTGACTTTAATGGCCTTACAATTTTTCTTCAATGCATTTTTGTTGTAGTTTTTGCTTGTGTTACTGCTACCAACTAAGTGGTCAACTGGTCAACTGGCTAACTGTTCAAGTGTGCTGACTCGGCAAACTGCCTGCTGCGGCTACTCAATTCATTTCAGCGCGCACGTATCACTTGTCCAATCCTTGGGCATGGATTCCCTTCCCTCTCCTCTTCTTCAGCTCTTTCTCTCGCCCTCTCTCTAGAAGCGTTTGCTGCTAGGATTCGTGCGCCCTTCACTTGTTCAATCTTCTATATTAGTTTGTGTGCGGTATCGAAAAAAAGGATTTTATGTCACTTTAGGGAATTAGATTTCACAATCTTCCTTTTCAGCTCATGTTCTTTCGCTCTCTCGTTCTCTCCTACCAATGCTGCCTCAGATTTTGTTTGTCAATTCGATTTTGATTTTTGTATGCCGACAAGCAATGACAGCTAAGCAGCCGTTGGCGTTGAGGCGACGAAGCAATCAAATGTGTAATTTTTTTGGCCTCTCTTTGTCCTATATTGTTGCACTAAGTGTGTCTGATTTGTATGGGAAATTCTATCTCGTATCAAATTATTTAAACTTTTTCTCACTTTTCAGTTAAATTCGTTTTTAAATACCCGTTTTTTAGATGATTTCTCACACGTTTCGCTTTTTCTGATTCTTGACAAATTCTCTCTCTTGTTTTCTTTCTCTTGTCCTCAATTACTCTTTTTCTCTTCATTCAACAATTTTCTTTCTTGTTTTTTTTTTTAAACTAATTTTATGAAAATTAAAAGTGAAAATTCTGCCGTGTCCATGTCAGTTTCCTCCCATTTTCTGTGCAATTCTCTCTTAATTCGTTTTCAACTATTTTCTTTCACTCTTCGTATACCTCTCTTATTAAAACTATTTAAAAAAAAAAAAGTTTTTTCAGAAAGACGTCACTTTATTTTCGGCCTATAAGCTTGTCCTCTCAATTCCTCACTCTTTTAGTCTGTATTCTTTCAATATTTATACCTGCATTTAACAAAGCAAATGTTTCTTTGGCTAAGATCTTTTTCTTTTCTCGCTCTTTGCTTTAATCTATTTAATGCTCCGTTTTAGCTAAACCTAAGGCTTAGGAAAGGTAAACCTTCACAGAAAACCTGTCAAATTGCATTATTCATCTCTTCAAAATCTTTTGCCCGATATTTCTCAACTTTTCTGAATTTCTCATTTTCTCCATTTTTTGTCTCTTGAAATTGCTGCTTATTCTTCCAAACAAATCTTATCGATCTTCACTTTTCTCGTTTCCATTTTATCCTTCTCCAATCGGTTTAGTTCTAATCATTAATCTCTCTCTCTCTCCCCCTCTCTCTCTTCCTTTTCTCTCTCTATCTCTCGCTCGCCCTGTTTTGAGATAACTTTCTTAATTTTTCCTTACAAATTTGTCTCAAGCCACTTTGTGCGCTCTCTCCCAATCAAATATTATATCCTGTACAATAGTCCTGAAGCCGCTTTCTGCATCCTCAAAGTGACAACACTGTTTTTCGCTGCAGCTACTCCCACTTCCTCTTTTACAAATGGCTTGGGCGTATGTTTCACGTAATCTCTTTACTACGATTTCATTTGATTTTATATCTATAAGTACTCTCATATTAATAAACTCCTCAAAGTGCTTTCCTTTAGTAAATTTAATAGATTGGGTGGAGTCGATTTTGATAAATGTGATAAATAACAATGGAACTGTACATGAGAAAAGAAAAACTTAAGACGGCCCGGATTTTAATTCGCAGGACACATTAGATCCCTAAAGGGATGCTCAAAATGTATTGGGTTGTTCGGAAAGTCATTTCGTTTTTTTTGGGGAACATGAAAGAGTTTTCGTATAATGAATAAATATTTTATTAAATTATATATTGGCCATTCTGGTCCAACACCTTTTGCCATCTTTCTGGCAGTAACATAATTCCCCTCTCATAAAAGTTTTGGTCCTTGCTGGCAAAAAACTCGTCCAGGTGGTTTTTGACATCTTCATTTGAGGTAAAGGTTTTGCCATCCAAAAAATTTTGCAGGGACCGGAACAAATAGTAGTCGGAAGGCGCCAGATCTGTTTTTGGTGAGTGACCAAACTTGTGTGAGGTCTCGCATTATCCTGGTGGAACACTACACCCTTCCTGTTGATTAATTCGGGCCTCTTCTCTTTAAGTGAATCATTCAATTTGTCCAGCTGATGACAATAGACTTCTGAATTAATCGTTGTATTGTCCGGCAAAAGCTCAAAAAAAACGATTCCTTTGACATCCCACCAAACGGAGAGCATCACCTTTTTTTGGTGAATGTTGGCTTTTGACACGCTTTGAGCCGGTTCATCTTTTCTGCTCCATGACCTCTTGCGTTTAACATTGTTGTATACAACCCATTTTTCGTCCCCAGTAATAATCCGCTTCAAAAATGGATCATTTTCTAGACGTTTGAGGAGCGAATCACACGCGTCAACACGACGACACAAATTTCGCTCGGTAAGGACATGGGGCACCCACACATCGAGCTTCGAGGTTAAGTCCATGCCTTTCAAATGGCCATAAACAGTTGAATTCGACAAATTTAACCTCTCACCGATCTCTCGTGTGGTGATTCGCCGATTTGCATCAACTAATGCCTTTATCGCATCTTTGTCAGCTTCGACCGGCCTTCCAGACCGTGGTGCATCTTCGACATCAAAATTGCAGGATCGAAATTTTGCAAACCAGTTCTGGCACTGGCGTACTGTTAACACGCCTTCTCCATACACATCCGTCAATTTTTTTCTCGCTTGGACAGCATTTTTACCTTTTCTGAAGTTAAAAAGTAAAATATGACGAAAATGCTGCTTATTGCTCTCCATATTTAAAAAGGCACCAACCAAAAACTACTGGGTAGAATTAATAGAACTTTTTCACACACAAGCCTTGCAATATCAGCTCTCATGACATATAATGGTTATTGGGCTTAAGTGTGAAGTTAGTTTCGAAAAAACGTAATTAAGTCCTCTGGCGGGAAAAAACGAAATGACTTTCCGAACAACCCAATACTTCCATACACATCCATGCGCTCCTCAGTGCTCACATGGCATAGTCTATTTGTAGGTGTGATGAACCAGTGCAAGTGGAAGTCCCTGGTTAGGATACAAAAACTCCCAACACCAATTGGTTGGGTTTTTGCCCATATTCTTCGTAATGCTAGGGCTGGTGCTTTAGGAGAGCTTTTGGTGACGAAGAATGCAGCCGAGTGTCTAGAAATTGTGCTTAGAATTTCAGATGACAGATTTGAGACTCGGCTAAGAAAACGTATAATGTAATAAAAAATGTAGTAAAAGCTCTTTAGCAGAGTTTTGCACCTCATTCGGCCATATGAAGATTGGAAGCAGACCTCATTAAAGTATAATACTGGCTAGGTTACAAAATTCCTAGAGGACACTAATCCCAGAGGCTCCTAGCTTATTAAGCTTGTTAAAGAAATATCCACTTAACCCTTTTTTTCACTCAAGTGTCGGTTTCTAACGGTCAAGTTGTGCCCAAACGCCTACGCAATGACTGCGCACCACATTACTGTAAGCTTCAATGGAGCGCGGCCACAGCTGTGCCTCTTTCTCACACCATTTTAGTGGGGGCACATATTTTACACCGATATTTACAGCCTTTTTATGTATGAAAGAGAGCAAGAGAAAAAGGTTCAATGCTAATATTATGTAAAAATATGTGTGAGATTACGCTTTAAGTGTCTTAGCTGCTGTCAACTGAAGCTTCTATGTTCAAACAACAAAAAATCTTAGGCCGTCATCTGTGTCGGATAACATATTTTGGTTAATATATGCCAAAAGCAATTCAAGCTTCACCAAAGGTGATTAAATTAAATTACTAACTAAGTAAGTAGCTATTTCCTTGGTGTCCAACACATGAATTATTCAGTAGCGCGGCTTGATATATTCACTTTTGACGGCAGAAAATTGCCCACTTAGAGAAATCAAAGTATTTGGCATGCCAAATATTACTTGCAAAATTTCAGGAAAGCTGCTAAACATATATGCGCCGAAAAGTATAATACATGCACATATTTATTCGCCACTATTTAAGCAGCTTATCAATAATAACTTAATATTACATAGGCACCAGTAACAACTAATGAATGAATTGCAAACTACAATAGATTATAAAACCATGAAGCTAAGCCACTTTAGTGCCATAATATAGCATACTTTTAGGCGTTTCGAGCTAAAAGCACACAACATCACACATACATGCATAAAGGCAGTCATATGTGTCTGTATATGTGTTTGTATATGTGTGCACTTTTATAACTTCCACACACACACACACACAAATGACCATTATACACGCTCTGTCCAGCAACCAGGCAGCTGTATCCATCAGCAACCTACGAATTCTCAATTTATGCGTCTCCAGTGAAAGTGAAAATAAAATTTACGACTCAAATCATATGAAATGTGCTAAGTAGATAGCCGCTTAAGCGACGGCTTGCCTGAAAGACTAGCACATTTATTATGACTCACACATATGTGGATTTGTATGGCTGCATAGTTTTTATTATTATTGTTGTTTTTGTTTAGCTAAATGCGTAAATGATGAAAGTTTTCACATTTACCAATACTTTTGTGGCTCGTTAAGTGTCATTGGCTACATACACATAAGCTGGAATTATTGTGAGCACTTATAGTGCTGTTGCGCCTATATATATGCTTCCATATAGTTCAGCTAAAGAAAAACGCTCTTCATGCAGCGTTTCAGTGTTGTTTTATACAAAGTAACAGCAAATTAACTTTCTTCGTTGATTTATTAGCACATTTCCTGCACTCCCTGCACTCTTCGCTGACTGGCGCCCGAAAGCATGCTTTGTTTATAGCCGCCACTGTGTGTATTGGCTTCTGCTTTTCATGGCGTATTTGTTTAATTATGTGTAAAGTATTGAAGACGTAAATCAATAACAATTTTATGCTCATATAAACATGCCGAAAGGGGCGCTGAAATATATATATATATATATATATATATATACACCAAACTTTACTGTTGCCTACTTTTAGCCTTAGCACCGTCTTCACTTTATTCCTGCTGATTGCCTGCAAGTGATATTTATGTAGTTTTCTCCCTTAATATATTATTATTGTTGTTGTCCTTTTGATATTTCCCTATTTGCAGCGCGTTTCTTTGTACAATTTTTGTCGCTTACTCTGCCACCACTGCTCACTCTCGTACCTGGCAGACCAGAAATATATGCTTCAATGAGCCTTAACCATTTGCGAAATAATTTCAAATTAACTGGCAACGCAAATTATTTGTAGTTAGCTTGCACAAAGTCGACTCGGTTCAATGACTCGGCTTGTAGTGCCGTTATGTGCTGATATTTCCGAAGAAGATGGCTTTATATTGATTTCAATTTAATACTAATCATTTGAGTGCAGAATTACTTAAAGTAAACGTATTAATTTGAACTTAGATTTTGCAAATTTGAACTAAGGTTAAGCAGGTAGTGAATCAAAGCGCAAAATACTAAGTTCAAAGCAAAAAAACGTAATGTAATAGAATCAGTGTTTAGTTCCTATTGCCATCTTCGGTTCTTGTTTTAGTCTACTACACTTTTACTTTCAACACCACTCTGCTTCTTATCCCTCTATGTCCTCAACTTTAGACTGGGATTAATTCCTTACACCAGCATTACAGAAATTCAGACTATCGCTTATAGCGCTTAAAGTGCTTTTAGTCAAATAGAGTCTAAACAAATCGATAGATCCCGACCTATAAGAAAATGCTGCTCTTCATAAAACGACATAAAGCTTTCCCCTCATATTGGAAAACTCTGGTTTGCTAAGAGTGCCTGTCTATATGGACTTTCCACTCAGGTCCATTCTTATAGCGTAGACCTAATTGACTTCGAAACGAACCCCAGTTACTGAAAAACGACATTTTCTGGATCAGCATCAGTTCGGTAATTGTAGTTTTTTGAGATGGAAGAGATGTCTCAAGAAACATATTACATCTCTCCATACTTGGACTTTAAACCCTTGTTAGTATGCTGAAGTTTCCATATTTGAATATAGGAATGGCATTATAGTCTTGTTACCATACTTATACCTATTTATAGGTATAGGATCAGAAAAATGTCAGTTTTATTATATAGAGACACTTTTGACGGGCTTTGTTTGCACGATGCAAATAATTTGGTATGCATACAAAAATAAGTGGTTACCAAAAGCGATTGAGGCAGATCAGTTAGTCGCAAAAGCTAGTAATTTCTTCATCGAACTAATTCGAATTCTGGTTTAGAGCGCCCCCCTCTCATGTCTTATATTTTCACTTTCTTGTATGTTGTATCTTTATCGTTAATATCACTTGGGATCCAAGGGCCCAATGTTCCATCTAGGGCTTCTTTATGAATGGAAGGCCTGCCTTTGAGATCATAGTGCTCTGGAAGGCAGTATGACATTAACTTTCGAGGCATTTGAGGCTTTCGTAAAATATCACAGCCTAACTGAACCAGGATATCTACCTATGATATCTCTCCACTACTTGCTTTGTTATTAGGGGTTTCTCACCGATATCTGCTAACATTTGGCATAGGTTCCATGCTTGATTTTTGAGTCCATAGAACCATTAATTAAAAATTTGTCAGGAACCAAAGCGACTGATCATGCTCGTTAACTTTCACCACTTCCCAGAGTAAGAGTCACTCACGTAATATCAAACCAACCGAATTTCTGCTTCTAACCAGCAGAACATTTTCTCCACACTCAAACTGCTCAAATTTTATCTAACTTTTTCTTTTTGCCCCAATTTTCACGTGCTTTTTAGGTATTTATGTCGTTTTTATTTGCAAACTTCTGCCATCCAAACTGTCAATGTATGAATAAAAAGTAATAAAAATTAAGAAGCCATAAAATGAAGAAACGAACACTGTATATAGTCCGAAGCTGCAGGTGAGACGAGCAGACATTGTTTTGCTTTTCTTATTACATTAGCTGTTAAAAATGTTTCCAGCTCATTTTCAACGCAATTCACATTTTTTATGTGAGGTTTTTTTTATTGTTGTGGTGCTTGCATTTTGCCGAGATACTGCACTTTAATCTGACACGTGCTTAATATTTAATTACGCACTTTGGGCGAACGCTGCTCATTCCATGCCATGCTGTTGTTGCCGTCTGCTAGGTGCGCCACCATTTGCTCCTGGCCCTGCCTAACCCATTTCAACGTCTAATAAGGCTTGAAGCGGGGAGGTAAACTTCATGGGTAGAAAGTTGCATGACTTGAGGCTAAATGAGCAAAGAAAACAAAGCAGACGGAGAAAGAAAGCAGAAACAACAGAAATTCCTTTTGAAAAGTATTCGTAAAGGAGGAGAAAATTAAAAAAGAGAACGCACAGTTGAACTTAGTTATACCGTTAGATGAAAATTAGCTACATTGTAAACAAATGGTAAATGTAAATTGTCTTGTTTGCTTGGTAAAATGTCAAATTATCGACGACGCCAGCCGATAAGTGGAACTAGAAGCAGAATCGAAAAGAAAGTAAAAAGCTGGAAGTGAAAGGCACAGAGTTGAAAAGGGTTGACGAGCAAAAAACTATAGCGTTGAAAACCCAAAGGCATTAACATTGGAGCGGATATGTAGGATAACAGCTCAGGGCTAATTACTCTCAATTAAAATATTAATTTCACCTCTAGGTCGTTATCATCTAATTAAGAAGAAGCAGCTTGCTTTTAGCTTCCACAACAGAAGATGACACCCAAAAACAATAATATTAAGTGCATTCTTCTGTTTCTGAACGGAATAAGAGTGGAGTAGACGTTCCATTGACCACCAGTATTCCCACTGTGAAGAGTTCAATTAGATCCTACTTCGATAAGGCTTTTACCTCAACAATAACAATTCCATTTTATCGTAGACTACAAAGCAATCATCCGAAATACCTTTGCAGATCTTAAATATCTGGTCGGGTATAGCATCTTTCATGTTAATTGAGTCTCAAACCTAACGTTTCGAGTCAATTTCAAGCAATGCCAGGAGCAATTTAAGAACTCATGCCGACAGCACAAGTGGACTCTATGTGGTCAACATCTCTCTTTCCACACGTGCTTCTGAACGCAGGTTGCTTACTACAACTTTTTTTGCATTTTCGTCCGACAAAATTTCAAAAGCAAGCCATTTAATGCCCCAGTAATGACCAGAAGCGTAAATGCAAGCCTGCTAATTGGGTTGTGCAAGTCGGTTAACCGTTTTTTATACACCGCCAAAAAGCTTGCAGTGCAGTTTTGAAAAAAAACAAACGCGTCAGTCTGAACACACACGTGCTCCGCTGCATTTATATAAACGCATATGCGCCACAAAGTATGCCAAGTTTATCGCAATGCTTGATTATACAACTTTACGTATGCAAATTGTTTTAACTAGGCACGAGTTGACCTCGACGCTGGAAGATTATTAATATTTCTTGCACTGCCAGACGTACTTGTTAATAAATTATAACTAGTACTAATACAAGACCTTCTGGTGAGTTCATATTATTGTTTTAATGCAGTAGCTCCTACATGTATGCTTGGTACGTTGGATTTATGTTCACGAATTGTTGGTTCGCTAGAAATTTGGCCTATCCGGCGGTTAAGCGCATGAAATAAGGTTTTCGAGTCGGTCTTTTCGCTTCCGGCAAGCTCTAAGCTTTTTATGCTCTTTTGTTTCTTTTTAGGCCAAAAAAGTTTGTGAAAAGCTTTGACTCACCAGCTAGACCTTGGTAATGCAATCAACTAAGTTTTCCGCCCAACTCTTGCATAAAATTACACCTGCAGACATGCATATTCATGCAATTGTGCCTCAGTCAGCTTAAGCTGACCACATCAGACTCTCATGCATTGCATTTAGCACTAATTCTTTATTGCTTTCAACTTAACGCTGTACTGCATTGCTGACGCTGCCCCTCCAATGCTCTCTGGTTGCAGCTCATTACATCTTTCTGCTCAGCTAAACTTCACATTTAATGTGCAGCAATTGCCCTTATCACCTTTTCTGCCCCTTTTGTCCTCTCCTCTCCTGCTCTCTCTCTTTGTCTTGTGCGACTGCTCACTGCATGAAGTACAAACCCTCTTTGCCGCCTGTTAGCTAAATTGAAATTTATAAATATGTGCATTTATGCATCCATATTCAGTAACTCTAATAAGCTCTTTCGATGTGTGGAGGGAGGTTTTAAACGAATTTTTATTGTTCACGACTGCTGAGGTCCGCCATATGGGTTCGTACGTTGGCTCAAACAGCAGTAGGTTCGTTTTCAAAAAACCTTGTTGCCTAGCTATGCATGAGGCATTCCCTTCCACTGTGCCGACTTTAAGGAGGAACGGGGGTTATGGAGGGTTATGGCTTATTTACAGCGACTTCATAAAACTCAAGAATTTCGTTGACACGGTCGAAAACTCTCTGTGATAGATACCTAATTATAACACTAAACTATCCACATAGTTCATGGGTCAATTACGATGCTTACTGTGATCCAAGAACCTGAAAATCTGAGCATCTGATCAGCAGCTTAAGGTTTGGGTCTCCTTCTCAAGTCGTTAAGATCCATGCGGCATGAAAACATCTTGATAGATATCGATAGCTCGAAAACCCCACTTTCGTTGGTTCTTCCAAGGCTATAAGATGCAAGCCCCAGCTAGTCATAGACAGATTTACTCTTTGTGATTGAATGTCCATTGTTTTTCTGTATATTTTGCCTGAACTTTGTGATATTTTCATTAAAGTTCTTACCATGCAGCGATTTACCGGTTCTTTACAGAGCTTGAGGTCTCTTATTTTGGCGTCCAAACAGTGAAAGCCGATCTTGGGAGAGCGCAGGTTGCAATTTTTATATTTCGACGCCATGTGGATCCAAATAAATCTGTTCCGGAATTATGAAATCTGGCTTCAAAAGTGTAATATCCATATCCACCAGACTACTACTATTCACTATAAAGCTCCAGCAATGAGGAGTACCTTCCGGAGTGCTCATTTCTCTTGGAATTGAAAGTAGAAAAAGAACCACCGGTAATTTGATTTTCGAAGGACCTGTGATCTGTTCTAATATACACACAGATTACAGGCGGTAGCATCCATTGATAGAGACTGCAGGAAAATGGGTCGTATCTGTGTTGGAAGAAATGGCAAGTATTATATTATATTTGCGACTCATCCCCATTTTAGTTTTATAACAACTTTTTTTCATCTTAATTCTTAAGCCACACTCTTCCAACAAAATTGCACCAACAATTAACACATTTTTAAAATCTCTCTCCCCCCTCTTACGTTGGTATAAATTTATTAAAATGTAAAATACGCACGCTCCATACTCTTTGCATATGCTTATCTCCCACCCCACCAAGTTTTTCATTACCAAGTCCCTACTTAATTGCCATTTTATTTCGTGCATTTCGTGTCCTTCAAGCACTTTGCACTATATACTTGCAATTTGCCATTGTCTACGCAAATATGCATGTGTATATATATGTGTTAGTAATGAGCACATAACACTCAGAATTCCTCTATACGTAACTATAGCATGCCGCTCCCAGTAACCACTCATCCCTCCCCGCTACAGGGGCGTTAATGTGCAACAATTTTTTAATGGCTTTAATGCATTTTTAATGAATTTTTTTCACATACATCTATCGCTCGGCCGACATCTTCGTGCTACTGTTACAGAAGTTTTCGTTGTTGTTATTTTTTGCTGTTGTTGTCCATGCACAGTCATTGCATTTTCGTTTTCATTGCCTCTTAGCGCAGCGACTTGAAGGACGCGCGCACTTAACACGCTTTTTGTATCAACTGCCCGGCGCTACAACGCGAACATCATCAGCCATTCTCACAATTTCATTTATTTTTCATTTTTTATTTTTTAATATTTTATTTCATTCTCGTTCTCCTACATTTTTAATGTCTTTTATTTCTTTCGCTTATCGCTTTTCCACCGACTTTTGTGTTGCAAATGCCACGCATTCTTAGCTTTACTTCTAACTTTGTTTTGATATTTGAAACCGTTTGCGAAGGCTCAGAAAATTGAGGTTAATATTCCAGTGTGAATAATCGATACATTTATCAAAACTCTAAAAAAATTTTCCTTGCCGAATTCTGCTTTTTTGTGAACAAAAATTTACTAAACTCCGCAAATATTAATATTTTTGGATATATATATATACATATTTGGATATAAACCGATTATTTACCGAAGTCGTTCTAGAAAAGACGCTCGGACTTACGGAGTAACATGATTTCCACTATTTAACACCCTCCTGGACTTCCCGTGAATACCTTTAAAAGAACTATGAATAATCCTCGAAAATTTTGTCGAAACCCTTATGAAGGTTGGCTTAGCTGAGCGCTGAACTCATTTCACTTAAACGTTGAGTGACTGGTTTCGATTATACTAAAAGCTATACTTTTTTGGAGAAAAAATCTCTACGCAAGTATTACTTGGTCAGCTAAACGAATAATGAAGGTGAAAAGATCAGGTTTTTATTAGTGCAGTTGCAAACTTAGCATCTAGCTGAATTTCACACAATGCATTCTAGGTAGTAATACTTAGAGACCCAGAGCTACGGTTGTGGGCGGCCTAAAATATGCCAGGGTAATATGAAGACAAATTCTGTGTTTAAAATTTTCAGTCAAGGAAATCGTTGAGAGGTAAAGTTTTCTCTCAATTTCTTGTGAGTGCTTTGAAATTAGAAATGAGCTAGCTTATTGAGTGCGCCTAACTCTGTCCTAAAACTGGAAATCTATGAGTTGCTCTACCACTTCTTAAATAGTTGAACGCTCCTTTCGGTTTAACAAATAAAACTCAGCTTGAAGAAATTGCAAAAAATATATTTTTCCGAGACTTGTCTTTATTGACTTCAGTTGACCTTATTCATTACCATTATCTATTTCCGATAAGAGTGAAGGAAATTTCTTGGTTTTTATTGAAATAAACTAATTAAAAGAGAACCGTATCGCAGACTAACTAATCAAGTAATATGATAACTATAGCCGAAAGGCCTGGTAATCTTTTAGTCTAGGCAAAGGAATAATGCTTTCCTGTTGATATACCTTGTGGTTTCATAGATCAATTTCCTACTCCAACTGCCGTAAGCAGCTGGGATCGCATCTTATTGGGCCTTCACAGTACTTCTAAATCGAAAGTAAAGTCCATACCTCACATCCGTCCTTTTCGTCTCTTATTAGACTTTGTGTCAAAGTACATATCTCATTAAATTTGAATTTCTATATTCAGCTACATTTTCTTCCATAAAAGGTTTAAACTCCTCTGTGAACTTGTGAGTCGCCCAATCACAATCGTTCTTTTTTGCTTTTCTTATTTCAGCAATTCTTTCTTTCAATTTCATGTCGCAAATTCAGGCCTTTTCTTTATATTTTCGCTCAGTTGCTATTTAAAGTTTAATCCTTTTAAGTGTTTTTTTTTAGCCATTTTTATTGGCTCTTCAGTCTTCTCTGTTACGGTTGTTCAAGCAGCTTGCTGCTCGCAGTTGAGTTCTTCGCCTGCTTGGTCAGCTCAATTTTCCATTCATTGTCGTGTTTGCATTGAAGCTTATTTTTTTCGTTGGCCCACTAATTGGCCGCGAAAGTATTCGAAAGAATTTTTTAATAATGAATGCAGTCGAGTGAAGTTAGTTAAATTAGAAGCTGTTGGCATTGTGGAGTGTATCTTCTGAAAACTTTTGCAGAAGATTTGAGGAGTTTAAGCATTCTCAGCTGCACGCTTCAAAGAGGGTGGATGGACAGTTAAGAGAAGTCATAGTAGCTTGAGATTTGCTAACTACAAATCTCACCGAAATATAAAGGAATTAACTTGTAATCTTTATCAGTAAACGGTAAGAGAATGGATAGAGTTTAAGCTTTCGATGGATGTCTCCTTTTGGTGCTCTCTCAAATAATCAACGACTGCGGTAGGAAGCAGTAGCTGGTGTTCTTAAATCAACCGAGTCTATGTAATCTCTATGAAATAAAATTAAATAAGTGATCTTAGGGGTTTTGCCCAACAACGCCACTGGTCTTGAGAGAACTCAGTGAGAACCGAACCAATTTCGCAGGTCTGCTTTGCCTTTATTTCACACTTTACCCACTTCTCCTCAGACGGGTTTGAGCAGGTTTCTCTAGAGAGCTTTCTCTAAGGAAGTTTTCAGCTTTGTACTGTCATCGATGGCTTTCAATGGTAGCTCCTGGAAAGCAGATGACTCGATAGTGTTGGTCCGTAAGGAAGGAGCATTGAACATATTTCTTTGAAGGTAATTAAAATATGTGGTTTTTGTCTTTATTTTATATAAATAAAAACTTTAGATTCCTCGCGATAAGTATAGTTTATGCTAAAATCTTGGCTCTCGATAATTTGTATCATGTATCAGCTTATAAGAACCCATGAGAGATCAATGTCAGAGTATTGTAAGAAGCGGTCTTAAGGTTCCCAGACGATTGTCCTGTTATTAGCTCGAATCTTCAAGAGTGATTTTAGGTAAGACAGCCGATAGCAAGCAACCATTTTTACGTGCGCGGAGCTCAGGAATCCTCATGAGGCGTAATGTGATTGTGGGTTCTGCTGATTCTGGCAGATAATAAATTTTTCTGACGTATACAGTTAATTCCGCTAAGCTTTTATCTGCTTAGAGCTCCAAATAAGTCTTTCTGTATTAAAAGTCTTGTAAGGATGTTCTGAATAAGAAGTGATTCTTCGAGGGCGAGAAGCTTCACAAGGTCCATTTTGTAACGGAGTTCGCAGGAAGCAAAACCAGCTCTTCAAGAAGCGCAAACGTGAATCGATGTCTATGTGAACAATCCTCCATACTAATGTTCAATTAAACTAGTCCACAGAAGCTTCAGTAGATATCATTATGCATAGGTCTTCACTCAGGTTATCAGCGACATTGCCGAGGCTTCCATAATCATGAAAGTCATTTACTTTCAACGAGTATTTGAATTATTTATTATGGGTATGAACAAAAATCAGGTCTCTCCGTCGCTTTTTTCTTTTGCGCACACTCAATGCCTTCATCAGAGCCTTGCTCAAATATGGTTAATTCCAGGTAGCATATTCTTTAAAGAAACAATCACCAGATAAATATTTCGAAGTGCAGACGTCAAGGACTGGTTCCGAAAGCGATTAATGCCTAGGAGTAAGAACCCAATTAAAATAAAATCCTCCAAAAATGTCCAATTTTTCTTTCGAAATATTTTTACTTCTATAGTTTAAAGAGTATTCAGAAAAAAACCATTCGAATTCGATTACGTGGCATTTATTTTTTACCACTTAAAGCGACAGCAGCTGGCGCAGGGCTGCAGACACCATGGTCGCTAAGTGCTTGGGTGAGTGGCAAAGAGTATGCGCGCTACTGGCAAATGCGCAGAGTACCACACAGAGCTGCATGTTCATATGTCTCGTATTTTATGCATGGGTTTGTGCACATTTCTGATTTTTTTATTTTTTTTGAATTTTTTGAAGCATACTTCAGTTGAATGCATATGCAAATATTTACGCTAACAAGTGCGAGTAAACATTTTGCACTGTCCAGAAGGTTAAAGTGTTAAAGGGTACAAATGTCGGGCAATGAAGTTCTGTAGTGGCATATGTGAAATGAACAGCAAGCATTGAACTGTAGGAGCTGTAGAAACTGTAGGAGGAACAGCGCTGAATGCCGACTTGCAACCCCATTTCAGGTGATCCTATGAGTTTCCCACCAAAAGTTGCTCTTCACTGACTATTACTAACTACACTTGTCTCTTGCGAAACATCAGCCATCCAACTGGTCTTTCCTCCTCAGCTGCTCATCTCTTGCTTGGCCTTGAGATACTACAATACTCAGAGGTACGTACGAACTCGTGCTTACATACTCTCACTACCTGTTTTCCCCTACCTATTTTGCATGCATTCAAATGCTCATGTCTTCTTTATTTAATATGAAAATAAGAATTTTTATTCGTCGCATTGCGCATTTTTCTCGTTTTCTCGTAATTCAAGCAAACAAATGCACGCACCTTTGAGCACTAGGGCCGGTAAAGGTATGCATGGCACATCGACATGTGAGCAGTTTCGCAGGTATGCAGACAGTTATGCAAGCGAACAGCAGTATGAATAAGAAAGCTAAGACTAACCGCATCAATCCAACAAAACATACAAAATTAAAGGAAACCGTCTGCATATGTCTCTTCTTAGGTTTCCTAAACGCCTTATGGATGGAAGGGTCAACTTGCAACTCTATTTAGAGAAAGGAAACCCACTATTTTAGTTTGAAGGTAAGTGAGTGTTCTTCATGGAAGATCTGTACTCCTTTCAGATGCCACTAAAGGTAAAGTGAAACCAGAAGAGAGAAATAATGAAGACAATTGCGTTCCCAAAGGGTTGAAAGGATCCGAGACTACACGAAAGCGTCATCCAAGAACTGTTTAGCTCAATTCCTAAGGCATCCTCTTAATTTCGTGAGTTTAAGCCCTAGAAAATTAAGCAGAAAGAGAAAGCCCAGAGCCATTGTTCAGCTGAGAGCCAATTCGCTCATGAACTATCGACTAATATCTCATAGCATTATTATGGGTCCGTTATGACTAATAAGGTTCAATAACCTTGATATTGGAAACCTCTAATTACTTAACTAGTTTCAGCTGAGATCTTGAAAGCCAGGCTCAGCTCAACTTACTTCGTTACGAGGTGTCTGAGACCAAAAATTTCTATTGTATTTTTTTTTTTGTGAAGGGAGCTCATCTTAAATGAAGCATGCGCAGAGGAGGTCTAGGTTTGTGTAGTAGTAGTGTGTTAAAAATACATTTTTGTTTCAAACAAGCCGAATATTTGGCAGAGTCTCTCCGGATCCACGTTTTTGTTTGTACTGAAATATAAATGAGCTCCTTCTTCAGTCAATATTCATGAAATTATCTGTATAAATCTAACAAAACCTAGTCAACAATGAGTGAATCATATACAGTTCTTTGACTCTTTCTCTTTATAAGATAATGATTAAAATGTCACATTCATTTCCACAATCAAATCAATGCAAACATTGCGCCGAACAACATGGTATAGCAAAGCTCTAGTGAGAGCTTTCGTTTCCTTTGTGAGTGAAATCTAACAGGGAATTCTATAAACAACCACAAAACAGTGTTAAGAAGGTTTTCGCATCACATGCTTTACTCATTTGTCAGCTGTTATGTATTTTTTGAAGCATATTAATTCGGTTCAATAACTGTCATTTGTCACTTGTCAGCAGTCATGCTTTTATTAGACCAATATATTTTTTTATCAATATGGAATAAGTATGGATAAATTTATTATATGTAGGTGTAGTAGTCAATATATGTCAATATGACTTAAATATCACATACCAGCTGTCATACGTCAACTGTCATTAGTCATATTTTTATTAAATAATACAATTTGTCTCTTTTCTTGCAACAAAATGCTTATATTTTTATACTAATATCAATATGGGTCAATACTGGGCTGTCAGCTGTAATTTTTCATAGCTGTCAAAGAATGTTCTTGTATGATGAAATGTTTCTAAATAAAAAATACTACACTGTACTACCAAGGTCATTTACTAGCTGTCTTTTGTCACTATTTACTTATAATTAGAGAGCAGTGACAACATAATTTGTGCCAACAGTCGACAGACAAGTATTTTTATCTTCAGTAAGCTATGATTTGTCATTTGTCAGACATCATGATTGAATTCGCAGCCTCTTTTCTTGCGTATTAATTTGTTACACTATTTATTGACAATTTGCTATTGAATATGAATTTATTTTGCGTTCAAAAATGTTACTTTTCGGTAAAAATTAAATATTACCAGATCTGTCAGCTGTCATTTGTCTTGCTAAATCTTTAGAAACTCTCTCTTCAATCTATTGGAGGTTTCCTGTCTTGAATTACCACATTATTTACTTACTAAATTGTCAGCCAAGTAAACGAAATGATTGTCACTGCACTTTCCAACCCAAATAATTTAAGAACATAGTGTATGAGGATAATGATCAGAACTTTACATTTATTTTCTCTCTTTTAATTTCATTGCTTTTAATTAAAGTGTGGTTCCGAAATGAGTGCTAAAAGGGTATTAGGCATGCTTTTTCTTACGACTAATGTCAAAATCATTGTTTTTATTTGTTGGTTGTGCAAGCCTGTGTCCTTGATAGCACGTATGTCAACCTTCTAACAGCCTCAACCACTTGCCGCATCGCCAAACGCCTTAACGCTCCACATTTGCCATATGCCTATGCCTTTAACACTTTTTCTAAACCACACTTTACGCATTAATGTTCGCTTTTATTATCCTTTGTCATTATCCTTGCGCATTCAGCTTGTCATGTGCAATGCTTCTTCCGCCGCTGCTTCGTCCTCGCCATTTTCTGCTTTTTGTGTGTCTTCGGTTTTGCCATTTGTTTCGCTTTAAATACGTTATCTTGTTTGTTGTTTTTTTTTCTGCGCAACCACAACGTTGCATGAATGCGCCTTAAAGGCGGCAACACGTCTTTGACATTTAACAATTGAACACACTCACACTCACACAGGCGCACATCCGTTTACACTATAACTCTTGCTGTTGCCTTGCCTTTGCCCATACCTTTGACATGTTTATTCGCGCGAATTTTCCCAATGCCTTTGCTCATTTATTCGTTTATTTCACCACACTCACACATGCGCGCCACACACACAACCCATCGCTGGCATGGTTTATCGCGCACACATCGACTTAATCTGCTTCTCTTGCAGCAGGCCTGCGGCTTTGATTCTTATTCTTCGCTGCCTCACTTTGTTTTTGTGATTTGTGGTTGGCGTTTTTTTTAATTATGGATTTCAGTGGTTTCACTATTTTCCTGTGCGATTTTCCTTTTCCATGGCTATAATGAACATATGTTTTTTTCGCATACAACTTGGGGGCCTTGAATGTCTTTAATTCTAGTGGTTCAATGGAAATGATTTAAATAAACTAAATTTTAAATAAGAGTGTCGATAAATGTGACAATCTTTGTGTGGTTTTCGGTATGCTTTTGATATTTAAGGCATAACTAGTAAGCTGTAAATCAGTGGAGCTTTATAAGATTCCAAGACATTACATATCTAGCCAAATCATATACAAGGCCCAATCCCCATTCATCCGCATTTTACCAAAATTTCGCATAACTTCAAATATCCTATCTCTCCTGTTATGCACATAGCATCAACTTGCTGGAAACACCTCTCGTTTTACATCTATATCCTATCCTATACTATCCTATCCTATCTATATACTTCAATTAAGTCTGAAGACATTCATAATCATAACTCTGATGCCTTTACCCACATCTTCTTCGGAAAATTATGTTCTAAGGAGACCGACGGTCTGTAAGCTTTTCAAGCTTGAACTAGCGGGTAATGAGAAAGCCATATTGCCATATGATGTCTACCACACATTGGATCTTATATGGGTTAATATTGCATCCGATGTGTGATAGATATTTGGCACTCGAATACCACACACCTAGTATCCAAAAGACGTCCGTTATCATTGCTCTTCAACAAACTCTATGAGAGGAGATGGCATCACTTGCAGAAGCTCGGTTTTCAAATGGAGTCAGTTTCGATAGCAAAAACTTATTGAATCGCGTAAGGGTTGCACAATATGTTCTGTCATAAATTAAGCCAATGAAGGCAATGTGAACTCCAATTCGATCAACTAACACATTGCAACAAATTTGTGGCCCGGTACTGGAGAAACTTTCGAAGCAATATGAAAGAAAGTTGTCCTTTCTGTCGACTTATTAACGAGATTAAGTTCGAGCTAATGGTTATTGGAATCTACGGGTGCTAAGAACCAACTTTTGAAATTCTTCAACTTGAAGGTCATCCCAACAATTTACACACAACGATAAGTCTCACCGTTAGTTATTGTGTCGTTTTAGGGGCCAGAAGAAGTTTCGCTCCGTTTCTAAAAAAATATTTTTTTAATGGTTATGCAAATTTACGAAAAATTGTTGTCCATAACAAACGATTTGCTAACGACTTCAATTTAGACTCCATTAAAACTTGAAGTTTAGGGAGTTTCTGGCAAGTCTCATCAAATTTGTGTATGACGAAACCCAGATCTCCACGGAAGACAGAGAATCTAATGTATTAAGAGGTCACTTGGAAGATGAAAGAATAGCTTTGGTGTAGGGATCAATTATATTAAGTGATACAATTCGCAGGCAGGAACTAACAAAGCTCAGTCGTTCTCATTCAAAAATGTGGCCGATTAGGGAAGAGAGAATAAAAACTTGTCTTTTATTCGAAAAAATACTAAATGTTTGCAGTTTAAAGCAATTTATGAAAGAATGCATTACTTATGCATACAATTTACAGAGCCTGTTACATATGACTTTTTAACAGCGACAGAACTCTCTTTGGTAAGGTAATATTTTAAGAGATCAGAGAAATTTACAAGTGAGAAAAGAATGATTTCGAGGTGAATAATTTGTAACAATAACTAAATTGTATCATATGAAAGTTTCCAGTTTTCTTTGGTACTTCTCAAGGTCGGGAGGATACTATGCTACAACTATCTTCCATGGAATCCCTAAATTAAACCATTACGAGTGTTCTTTTCATTTCACCATTCCGGATTTTCCTAAAGAACTTTCTTTAAGACATTAGGGAATGTGCTTACTAAATGATTGTCTGAAGAACAATTGACAGTACTCACTGATACCTAAGTAAGAAGAACAGTAGCAGCAGTAGTTCCCTATTCCTTTCTAAATAAAGTAAGGAATCTTTTGGTATTAAAATTATGTTTTGAAACTGTGGTAGCTTTTTTGCCGAGCTTCATATTGTACTGGCCTTACAAATTAAATCAGACGGAGAGTACTACAGGAGTCTAAGCCTCCAATGAGCTGATATATATTTTCGAGAAATTTCTACGCAATTAGGTTATGGTAGAGACGTTCGCCGACTGATCGATTGAGCTCTATAGTACCTACATTATTCAAGATAGATTTATGAATTGTGTCTTCCCAAAAATATTAATATCGGTACGTATGTTCAAAATTTGTTTAGCACTCACATTAAGATAATATTAATTAATATTATGGAACCTACCTCAACACAGCTGTCGACTGAAAGACTGTTACAAGTGCAAAAATAAGATTTTTACCATGAAAGGGCAAAAATACATTGCCAACATTTACTCGGTGGGTTCATTCAACGTGAAAGGGGAAACTGAAAATGGTGAACTCTCCTTGATATCGCAAGAATCTTATCGCATGTAAATTTCACCATAAATGTTTCTCCTAGCTGAAAAGACTTATCTAACATTTCACCATACAGTGCTGAAGTATTTTAATGCGTTTTCTTTCGAATGGTGTGTTCTCCATAATGTTAATTACTACTTCCTCATAAACTGCAACAGCTCTCAAAGTAAGGTGAATTTTTTTCATTCTGTCAAGTATTTCAACACAGTTTTGCAGAAAATGCGTTGCATCGCTCACACTTCTCTTTTCTGACATGTTTGCAACAACTCACCGCAAACGGAAGTACATTGCGACCCGGCAAGCGCAAATTTCGCCACTGAGCACACAACTTCGTTCACAAGGTCAGTTCCATGCTCTCTAACTCACCACGCGTTCATTTAGCCTTGCAATGTGTGTGCACTCTCAAAGAGCTACAAAGAGCGCAATGAGCGCATGAGTGCGTTTTTCACCAAACTAACGGTTAACATACAAGCACACAAACACACACAGACACACCTGCAATTGGTTTTGGGGTTGCGCGGCCGCCTGCCAAGCGGAGCCGACGAGCGTGTTAGTCGTGCGATGAGCGTCAGTGACGGTTCACTTGCGGGCGGTGCAAATTTGACGTTGACGGGCGAATATATCAGCACAATAAGCGCGCGTGTATTGACACATATAACAGATTTTTTTCTTTTTCGTTTGTTTGCCAAACGAATTTTTGTTTTGCTCACCTGCGGCCAGACAGAGGGTGCAGCATTGTAAGCGAAACAAGTTTATTTGTGAATTTTAAATGCAATAAATGCAATGCATACAATTTTATCTGCAAGGAGTGACGAGAAAGCTCAAAAAACTAGTGCTGAGCTTGACTTAATGTTGCAAGAGTTGCAAAATATCGATAAATCCGGCGGCGAAATCACAAAATGGCGTGAGTGTGTGGCGTAGGGTGTGTGTAAACAGTGAGAAGTTGTGAAAAGAAGTGAAGAGAAGTGAAATTTAAGCAAATGAAAATATGGACTACAATTTAAACTAGTGCGAAAGCTACGACTTTCTACAACAAAGCAGTGCAATAAAAATATAAATTGCTATATAGCAACAAGGAAGAAAGAGATAAGAAGGCAAGGAGCGCCAGATTTGAAAATGGGTTAGTTCTTTGGTTAAAAATATATGAGTTTTTAATAAAAAAATTACAAATGTTTCATTTTATTTTTTTTTCAATACGTATATAAATTTTATAAAAGATAAAAATATTAAATTTACATAAGAAATGTCTTCTTAAAAATATGAAATATTATATATACATTGTATATACCAATCGAAAATTAAACCAAATTCATTGATTTAAGAGGGAGATAGAACGAACTTTAATGGTATATATATATATATATATATATTGGTATATATTGGTCCAGTAAAATATTTATTTATCTATTGAAGTGTTTGTAGTACACCTAGTTTTCAATTATTTAAATGGGCGAAAAAAAAGAAAAAAGAATTCCAAGCACAATGAAACAGTAAAGACAATACCTCTATGAAAATAAAAAAAATTTTTTTTTGCACTAAAAATAGTTTTTAAAAATTTCATTGATAAAAACCTTTTTATATATATTATGTTTATGATACACTTGAATACAGTATGAGTTTAAAAAAGGCAAATAATTTTTATAAAAAATTGTTAGCACTAAAATCCAAACACTCTCCTTTAAAATATTGTACTATTTTAAATAGATGAACAAGTTTGTGGTATCAGATAGAGAAGTAAAGCATTTTTTTTTATTTTATGTGTTAAAAATATATCTTCATAATTTAACATTAAATTATCTCTGGAAATTTTTAAATTTTATATTACCTTAATTAATTTAAATTTTCTCATTATTTAATTAAAATAAATTTTATACTAAATAAAATTATTGCGTAAATTAAATTTCAAATTTCCTCAGTTTAGAAATTATAGATTAACTTAATTAATCCATTGAACTTAAAAAATTTAATACACAAAATGCTATGTATTAAATGTGTGCACATTGAAAAAACAGGTTAACAAATTTTCAAAATCTCGAGCTTAAAATATTTTACATACATTTATTATATTACTTTTTATTTAAAGTTTCATTAAACCATTCATCTAATTTTGAATTTTAAATTCTAAAAAATTTAGTGGAAAAATTAAAAAGGGAAATAGAATTTGTTATATTTTTATTTATTTATTTTATTATTATTATTATTTATATATATTTTATTATTTATTTTATTTATTTCAGATATTTATATTATTTATTATAATACGTCTATTAATAAAAGTTTGTTAACATAAAAGAATTAAAAAAAAACAAATATTAATTTCTTTAATTTTTCTTTCCATTTAAAGATTAATTTTTTTAATTTCTTTAAACGAAGAAGTGCTAAATATTTCTAAAGGAAATGTAGTTCAAAATTTTGCCTTCATATGCACGTATGCATGTTGAAAATTTTATTAAAATTTTGTAGTAACTCTTTTGTGTGTAAAAAAATTTTTTTTTTTTAATTATAATAATTAAAATTTAAATTGAAGGAAAGAAACTATACAAATTTTTTTATATATTAATACTTTCTTAATGTTATGTTATAATTATAAAAAAATTAAAACACAAAATTTAATTTAAATCAATTTCAATAGTTTAAAACATAATAATTACCTTTTTTTTACCAAAAAGCGCCAAAAACGAAGAAAAAAATGATTTCAAAAAATACTGCGAAACATTTTTTCTCTTTATAATCGACACTTCTTTAACATTTTTATTGCAATTTTTTTTTTGGAAATATTAAAAAAAATTCTTCATTCATTCTGAACTAAAAATTAATTTGCAAAAAAAATTTCATCCCGATTTTCATTTTTCATTTTCTGAAGTTGGGAAATTTTGACTACAGAAAATAATATTTCAGACAAATATTAAGCAACAGATGAAAATAAACTAAAACATTTTTTACACTGAAATATAATTTGCTTTCAAAAATTTTCAATTGCCAAGATAAACGAAAACTATTTAAAAAACTTGTGGTAGTATTATGTTTCAATATTTTATGAAAAAAAAAATTTTAACTCACAAATTTAATTTGTCAAAAGAAAGAAAAAATGTCCGTGTGTGTTTTCTAGTAAACCAAAAAAAACGAACTGAAATTAAATTAAAGTCTTCATAATTAGTTTGTCTGTTAAAATTAGGCGCATTAATCTCTACAATGCCAACGAAAAGCTAGCGTTTCAGTCTCACGTACACATCTACCACTAACTCACGCACATACACACACCCATACATACATACCTTCCTTGGCAAATATTCCAGCTTTGTGGCCACAAATGTTCGAACAACAAAGCAAATTAATAACAAACACTGTGACATGGAGTATTTTGCTTACACGACAACAACCAAAACAATAAAAATCAAACAATAGCAAACACGCTCTAAAAACAACAAAAACAAGAGCAGCAGGAATTGTAGTAGAAACCCGAACAAATAATTAATCAGTCAATGTAACGGCAAGAAAATAGGAAAACGTGCTTAAAATAACAATTGGCTAGGAAGTGGAGTGAGAGAGTGTAAGAGAATAAAGTGCTTATACAAATTGGATATATCCATGTGAAGTAATCGGTAGGGGAGAAAGAAGTTTTTCAAGCAGTGAATGTAACGAAAGTTTTACAAAATGCAAATATACTATGAAAGTATTGTATATAGGCAATATTAAAATAAGAATATTGAAAATATAAAAACCTTTGAAAAATAAAAATTTTTTAATTAAAAAATATATAAAAAAAATTTTTTAATAAAAATTGGAAATTTTCAAAATTTTAAAATTAAAAAAACTTAAAACACCACTTACCTACTATATAAGAATAGTAACTTAAACTAAATGAAATTAAAAATTACGAAATTTTCTTTTAATTAAATAGGTCTTGAAAAACTAAAAATTTCCTCTCTTTCTTTTAATTAATTGCTATAATTTATATTGTAATTATAATTATATAATAATTAGTTAATTAATTTATGACTTTTTATTGATAACCAAAAATTATTATTAAAAGTATTTCAAGAAAAAAATTAATAATGCTGTTTTTAAACCAATTTTGGTAATAATTAATTTTTAATTTATTACTTTTAAAAAATATATAAAGAAAAAAGGTTTTTTTTTAATTTCTAAATTCGAAGGCATAAAAAGAATTTTTTTTCTAATATTAAAAATCTTCTCCTTACCCCAAAAAGGTAAATTATTTGCCAATAAAAGGAACAACCATATTTGAAGTGAAAGCTCATAATATCATTACCATTACACTGCGCTAAATAAATAATGCGACCTTTACCATTTCACAGTTCAACTCACTTTCTTATTATCCTCTAAAAGGTGCATTCACTCAAAAGTAAACGGTAATTTATTTCCGGAAGTCACATGCCCGCTAGAGGCTCTACAAAGCGCTATTCACCTTTGAAATTTTCACTTCAAAGGGAGCTTCAGTGAGGAAAAGCTTAGCAGAAATTAATTAAAAACTTAAAAATACATTTTTTTTAGATTTAGGGTATGGTAAAATATTTCATTGTTAATAAATAAATTCGGGTACGTGCAGTAACATTGTATTCGAGTTTTCATTATTTAACAGCTACTCGGTAGAAAGCTTTTGATCACTTGTTACTCTTTTTTCAGCAAATTTGATTGAATTTTCAATTTCTTGGCAGTTTTCTCTAATGACAGACTCCGAATATATTTGCACCAAAAAAACTGCTTATAAAATCCTCCACAGTGTGGGAAATGACTACTGGCTTAGCTCGAACCCTGCATATGTAAATTTTCCTGAGTTTTCTAGTCCAAAATAAATATTAAAAAATTTTCTAGATTTTAAAAAAGTAACCGATTACAGTAACTAATTAACTTTGGGACCAACTTTCTCTCGGCTGATGTTCAGTATCATCAGCTTTGTCAGAAATCATAGCGATGGGCTGCTATCCTAACAGCGTAAATATCTCTTCTGAAATTTTTTCCGTAAGTATGCTGTCAGAACCATGAAACAATAAGGTTTTACAGCCGAATACTTCTTCTTCAAAATGTCCTTACGTTTTTTGGAGACAATCTGCAATTATCGAATGATGAGCTTTAGTGACCTGTAGAGCTTTCTATATTTCCTTAGATCGACGTTGCTTTTCTACTTCTTCGAAAATGATGTAAAAGGTCCAAAGTTTAGATATTAGACCTTTCGTGGTTTCTTAAAACTGAAATATATCGGAGCAAGTCCAATACCGTCTATAGGAGGTCCAACACCAATAAGACACCATATTTTAGAACACAATACAAACAGTGGTAGTCATTCACGAAGCAGAACAGTGATGTAAAAAGGTCTGAAATACTTTGTCCTTCGAAGGATTTAGCTTTGGCCAAAACATCCAAGGATATATATAGATAGTACATCTGGGGAAAAGAGTAAAAGAAGTTTCTAATATCCTCAGCAGAGGTACCATTCTGTACTCCATCAGAGACTGAGTTGCTTGCGGAAACTACCGATATCATCGATGGATCAAATTCGATATTTCCGATAAATGAGGTGGAATAGTAGGGCAGACCTATAAAATTTCGTAAAATTTCCGGTCTTTCAAATCCTTCAGTTAAGAAGCAGGTTTTCGAAAAGATTTTCGCATTTGAACGCACGTTATATATAATTACAATTAAATTATTTAAAGGCAATCTGTAATTCTCATCCGGTTTATGAAATACGTGAATGAGTTGGTATGAGCTAGGGAAGCTATAAGAGCGCGACATATGCGCGATATTTTCTAAGACAGATAAAGATGCAGGGAAGACATATTACATAAAGTCGAAATATGTTCAAGTGTTTTTGACATGCCGGAGAGAGCTGTGATGAATTTTTTCGAAGAATTTAGATCGGAAGAAGTTAGTTCAGTGGAAGCCCCTCAAGTTGTTCAATTTTTCGTTCATAATACTTTTAGCTATGGAACTTTTCAAGTACTGTTACATTATTCACTTGCTGCTTTGTAGCTTTCATTGGCTTAATTATACTTTACAATTCTCAACTGATTAATGAAATAATTTTTAGGTATTTTTTTGGTATTAATAGCTCTTACAAGTGCAGTGGAGGTTTCTCTGTCTGCTAATGAATTTAGTTATATTAAATGGTTAGTCCCCGAGTTTATTTAACTGAAATATAGCTTTACTTAACGTTATTGGACGCCGTTAAATTCGGTATATGTTAACTGTTCTTCCTCTTCAGGTCATAATGAAATGCCGAAATTTGATTGAATTGTCTTTTATTGTTACAAAAATTACAATGCTATTTTTATTTTTGCTTTTTTCTACATTGACGTTAAAGATTTGGTTATTGCCAAGCAACTTTAAAGTAGAAATTAGCTAAAAAAAAATATTTTATAGCTTACGTTGATCTGGCAACTCTTTTAACTAAAAATATAGAAGATAGCGTTTATTTTTACGCATTACTTTCATTAAAACTATAAAATAATAATTACTTTATTGTATATAATCATGTTCTCACAAAAACACACACACATTCAAAACTAAACACCTAACCTTTGACCCTCTTTCATATGTTTACAGTTCCACAAATGCTTAAGACTCTCTGCGGCGGCTAGTTAAATATGGCAAATCAAATAAACAACCAAGAAAAACAAAATTAAAACGCTTATCAAAATATCAGTGCACAAAAAGTGAGGTTAAGGCCATAACGGCAATTTACGAACAGCTGTGCGCCTTAAATGAAGTTGACAAAGTTGTTATTTGCCGAAGCGCACACACACACCGACCACTGTTTGCATGACTAAATGACATCAAAGCAGCCGTAACCCAAATATAAATAAAACACAGATTTCGGATAAAAAAAAAATTTTTAAATAAATATCTTTGAGTGGGATACGTGGGGTGTACGCTCATCATGTGGAAAATTTCTAGTGCAAAGAAAAACACAACAAATTGTTATATTCCACGAAAAGAAAAAGAAAAGTTTGACTGACCTTTTTTTCTACCCACCAGACCCTTACCCAGTGGCTTGGCGACACCCTCGAAGTATTAAATCTACTCTAACGGTAACTATAAATATGTATATACGCGACAATAACAACAAAGCCTAAAAAAAAAGTAATGACAAAGTGCGTGGCGAAGAAGTGGAAAAAATTTGAAAAAAAGTTGGAAAAAGAAAAATTCCTCAAAAAAAACTTGGCGGCCGTTGAGAAAAGTGAAGAAAATACCGACGAAAGTGCAAAAGGAAGCGGATGACAGCAATTGCGATAAAGTGACAATGAAAATTTTTTTCTTGTGGTAATGGCTATAAAAGCACAAAAATTCACATTACAACAACAATAACAAAAACCAGTACAACAATATAGACCTAACAGGCAGACAGTTCGTGCACGCCTCGCTTGCTCCCGTGCGTCGCTGTCTAAAATGGATGATTTATAAGGTACATTAACTTGCATATTTTTAGGCGTTAAGGCAAAAGTCACAAACTGACATGGCAACAGCTATGACCATTACCGTTATGTCCGAAATGACCACGTATACGCGCCGTAGGCGTTCATGTTGCGCACAGAACTTACTTTGCTCACGCTAGCATACATACATACACATTAAAGTGAACTAAAATCCGCCCTACGCATAGCCCTGTGTCGAAATTCATTTGGTTCACTTGCCTTGTCTGCTTGCCAATGACAGCGAGCGACGTTACAACGCATAAACACCAAGGTCACGCACATCTTTTAGCCTTTAATGTTTTGCATTATTTACAAATGACGGCATGACATGACAGCTGACAGGTCATGCATTGGCTGTGGCATGTGGCAAACGTGAATGGCGTACAAGTTTACAAAAAAAACCCAGAGACAGTAACGCAACTACTTAACGCCTATACACCAGCAGCTCAGTCAAAGCTTACGACTTAACTAGTTTGTGGTAGGCTTAATGGTTGGCTGGAAGTCTCCTTTTGGTGTAAGAGAAATGAAAATTAGCGGTATGATATAGCTCTGTCGTCCTAAAAGTAGTATGAAGGATCCGTGAAAGGGTTCTTGTGAGCATCTATAGTTGGTAATCCCAAATTGGGTTTGAAATTTCGAATAACTGATTATCTCGAACAGGAAATCCGCAGTAAGAAGTTCTAGCTCCAAGTCTAACTAATATGAGAACCTTCCCTTTGATGTATAGCAATAAAACGTACAAAAAATATTTTTCCATAGGTTTAACTTGAGACTCTAAAGGGTAATTGGATTCTTTTCTTCTTCCCTTTTCATTTTGATAATCTGCTCTCTTTGTTCAAAAAGTTTTCAACAATTTCGAAGGAAGTCTCTTCTAAAAGATTTAAAATCAAGGTGTCTTCCTTATATATGTATCTTGCTACTACTACTGAGTGGCATGAGGGGTTCTTAACCGACACTCTTGCTTGTCATCGATCAACGATTGATTGCAAAAGATTATGAGATCTTGTGATTAATCCTGTTTACTTTAATGGTTTTCGTATGTTTCTTAACGAGAAAAAAAAATTTCTAATACCTGGCGCAATCCAACTGACCCACAACCTTATAATTTGGCCAGCCCTATGAAACATCTATAAAATCACCTTTAACTAAGTAAAACCTTCATGCCTTAGCATCCCATTAACCCAAAAGTTTGTCAAGAATCCGACTTGTTGTTATCGCTTTCCTCACAGCGACTACTGATTCACACAAATACTACAAAAATTCTGTCGGTTGTGTGACTTGCCTTTCGGGTCCATATTTCTTCCTTAGACCACGCAAAACTTGAAGAAGCTGCGACTACCATTTTCATAAGGCTTTGAAAAAGAGAGCGTTGATGCAATGATTGTGCTTATAACAGTAGTTTCGAGCTCCGAGTAGAAGGTCGTGGTTTAGTAAGCCTTTCCAGATTCAATCACTTTAAAATATTGCTCATTGACTAATGCTGCAGTTCCGAGATGGGAAAAATAACTGAGTTTCTTCCAGTTTATGAAAAATAAATTTAAAATTTTGAATCTGTAAGACCTTTTTTCAGATGTATCACAAGACACCCATCGGATACACCCATTTTTTTGCTAAAGAATTGGTCGAATATCTTTTCCTATTTTGGTTTGCGTCTTAGTGTTATCCATCGTACGGTGCTCCTAAATATCTTAAATCATCTCGGAGTGGTAATATTTTTCTAAATGCTTTTTCATAACAGAAATGCACTAATAGTTTGCCAAAAGCTGGAGGCCTGTTGATTATCTTTTTCCATTAATCTTCTCATTTTATATTTAACAATTTTTAAACTCTGTTTAACTATGCAATACGTTTTACGACATATCTTCATTATTTTTTACAGCTTTCCAGGTTATGGCAACTAAATTTTGTGCTGCTTGCTTTTTTCATTCACTCCTTTTTTATGCATCCGTACTTCTCACCCAGCTTATAATATTTGGGTAAAGTAAATGCAATGGATTTGGTGTGACCTTCCACGAAATATTTTGGTAAACCCCAAATTAAAAGTGATTCTAAGAAGCCTAGCAAATAATACCAAATATAATATCCTGGAATATATGTACTATATAAATATGTAGTAGGGTTAAACGCATAAATAAATGCTAAAAATCTAGTTTGCCATAAAAACCGGCCAAAATCCTCCCCAAAAATACAGCTCCCCTCTATTTAACCTTCTAGAGCTTTAAAAAAGTATTACTAAGAAATGAATAGCATTTAAATCTGAAGCAAGTAGTGCATATTTCATTTTTCGCACACATTTACGCAGACAAATAGTCGCGCATGAAAATGTGGGTTTGTGAATTTTTTTGAATTAATGTGTGGAAATTACTAGGGCGTACACAAAAACAAGCCGAGAAATGGTGCTGGCATAAATATTTATGTAGAGAGAAAAAAAGCGGGTGAAAGAAGGAGCGTGAGTATGTTTGTTTGGAGGATAACTACATGCTTTTTATGGGCTCTGCTGTGTATAATAACATGTATAACGGTAAAGGATAATAGCGTATAGAAATGCTTATGTGTATGCTTATATAAATTTTAATCTCGTTCAAAATTAATTTTATTGTATTTGATTCGCGAAAATATATGGCATAAAAATGCGATGGCAACCCTATTTAGAACAAAATTTTGTAAGCAATGTTTCAAAACTTATATATGTTTTTTGGCATTCCTCTTCAGATATTTAGATAATATTTACCACACACTTGAATTAACAATTGCATTGAGTTCTGAAAATTTTGCTGCTGAAATTTTTGGAAATGGCAAACATATTTAAATGAGGAAAGCACAGTCCTCTAATGAAGATTTTTAAATATTCTGCATTGCATATTATCTAAGAGAGCATTATGTTCCTGTACATACTTTTTAAATGGTAATAATATATTGAGAAAGTGCCAACCTTAAAAAAAATGTAAGAATTTTCAAACAGCCTTTAATTTTCCATAAAATTTCTTGACATAATTTTTTATCTTATAAAATCTTCAGTTTATAAATAGCGCTATTAGTTATATGTGAGAGTTCTTAAAAATATATATATCTCCCATATATTAATGATATTTGGCAACATTGAGCGATAAAATAAATTGTACATAAAATAAATATAAATTTTTAATGAAACAAAAAATTTCGAAATCATGACCACTGCATATCTCATCCAGTTAATATAAGTGAAAGAAAAAAATAATACTCTTTGATTTATTTAGAAAGGTGGCAACTTCTTTTGAATACTCTTTTCAATATTTATTTATTATTGCTTTTTAAGCGGTTGATATATTTGTTTTATTACTTTCATTTTCTTGATTAGTTAGGCTGAGTAAGTTTTCCAATTGCGTGGCAACCCTTTTTCTTAAAAATTTTTAATGCGCAGTATTGCAAAATAGTTTATGCATGGTACAACGCATCGGTCGCTTTTAGTTAGGTGATAGATATTTCTTTTTTTTTTTGTGAAAGATGGCAACTCCGATTTCGTAGCAATTGTCCAAGCTAAATTATTTTGTGTATTTCAAATGCTAAAACGATCGAGGTTTAAATTTTTTACAATGTCTAAATATCCATACTGTTTGGTTTTTCGAAATAGGTGACAGTCCTTTCGGATTTATTTTTCGCATTTTTCTGAAAGATAAACACAGTTAAAATTAATCTCAAATTTTTTATAATATTATTATTTTTGATTAGGAAATGGGTGGCAACTCTTTTCATCTTTTTATGTGTTTTTCTTGTAATACGGCATAGTCAAGCTGCTCATTTGTGGTGGTTTTATGCGTTATCACTTAATCTTTGTAAAAACTATCTATTTTTCCGTTATGTGGCAAAACGTTTTTAATGTTATGCCGCTGTAAAGTATTCTCTTTACAATTTTTTATTTTTTTTAATTTATCAACGGAATGTGCTTCAACTCAGCGTCCTCTCAACACTTTGCTCAACTTTACTCCTGCGCTTTTCACTTTCATTTTGTTGCCATTTTCATTTTGACGCGAAAATTGTAATTTCACTTTAAACCTTAGAAATGGTAAGCACACGCATACATACATACATACATATTTTAAATGAATGTGGTCTGCTTACATATGTGTTACGTCATCAACGTGAAATAAGTGATATAAACCCGCCTCGCAAGCGCTCAACCGAAAAAAGTTTTATCCCTACGCTTATCCTTTAATGCATAATAAAGTATACGTGCACCGCAGCAGCGGCAGCGGCAGCGACAGCGGGAAGAAGTTGTAAGCTGTAAAACAGTTTATTTTACTTAAGTTTATTTCTTGTTTTAAAAATCGATGTGAATGTAAAAGCCTACTCACTTACATGCTTTAGTATATGTGTGTGTTTCTTTATGTGTATGCATGTGTGTGTGTGTGTGAGGTTAGCAGTTACACGCATACAAATATATAAATGCGTTGTGGTATGTGTAACACCGATTTTTGTTGATTTATGTGTTGCTCTCACTTGTCTACATGACAGTATGTGAAGCTCAAACGCCTCTTACACTCCCGCATACACACACCACTACATGCACACATGCATACAATTGCATATTACTTACCTAACTAACCTACAAAGCTTTGCTTGCATGCCAAGTACTGAAAACTGCTCAATGCCCAAATCACACGCACACACATACACATGCACATGCTCTTTATTTAAGCCTTCCTCCCTCCATCTCTCTCCGCCTGCTCTTCACACTCTCACCTCACTGCTCCTTCAACTGCTTACTGCTGCCGCATCTCCATGTAGATTCTTGACTTGTTCGTAAATAAAATTTGAATTTACGAGCCCCACTTGTCCGCTTGATGGAATTTTGAATGTCTGCAATCAACGCAGAGTTGCATGTGGAGTTCGAAGGTCGAGCCAGCAGCGCTTGCGAAGAAATAGTAAAGCAAACAGTTTACAATGTATAATACTGCTACCGCTTACGGTAAATATCAAAATGTGCTGCAAATGTAAATCTCTATATATATGTATGCGTGTATAAGTGTGTAACGGAAATTAAAATCGGATTTATGCCTGAGCATCATTTTATGGAACTTTGGAGCTTTGAAAATATTATATAAGAGGGCATTTATATATATATATATATATATTTATATAAAGTTATATAAGTACATATCTGCTCATATATATCTAACTCAAATACTCTCTTGACCTGTTTGCCAGTCAACTGAATATACAGATATACCCATAATTCTTTATCGCGTTCAAGTTGTAATGCAGGAACTAAGTAAAAAAGCCATAAGCAGCTTGTAGCTTGCAACTAAATAAATATATGCCGGCTGATAGGTGCAACTCTGCGCATTTTAGCTTGATATTTCAAGTTATACATTTATATATTCTTTGATATGATTTTCAGCGTATTTGTTAGTTTTTGAATGGAAGAAATAAAGTATCAAGTGTCAGTTATGAAAAACAAAATTTACTGTTTTATATTCAAAGCTTTGGACAGTTCACTAAAAGCTCACATCAGAGCTTGCACTTTCCTCAAAATAATGTTAAAATTTTCAAAATACAAATAAAGCCTTTATACACTGGTCTTCTCATATCTTCAAATGACTTTAAATTTTTATTTCGTTCAATTTCAAAAGTCATCTTAAATTCTCAATAGGTTTATGATAAAAATTATATTACATACTAGAACTTTTAGAGCGCCAAAAGTTATCTCGAAAATTTTCTACTTTTAAATAATTTCGTTCAATTAGCTAAAGCATCTTAAGTTCTCAATAGACTTATAATAAAAATTATATTACATCTTAGAGCTTTTAGAGTGTGAGAAGTTGTTCCTAAAATTAACTATATTTACCACACTTCTGCACTGATGAAGCTTTCTTCCACATCGCTTTATTTATACTTACCTCGATTTCCAGTTGGTCGCTAGGTGGAAAGAAAACTTGTACCTAAAGACCTTCTACAACACCTAGTAATTTAAAATATTTTTTCCGCCGTCAGGCATTTCAAAAGCTGTAGATCTCTGGTAGGTTTCTGTTCCTTTATGATGCCGACTATACCGAAAGCTATTTTACACATAAATGGTGTGTTCTATGGTTATAGATAAATTTAACTATACTACATATCATCAGTAAGCTCAAAACCGCAATAAAGCTAGCAATAAGTCATATGAAATCTCATTTAGTTTGTTTCTGGGTTAGGCTAACTCGATTGAACAAAGCATAAGTGGTTTCTACCGTTCCAATGTATGTTTGGAATACTTGGTAGAACCTCTTAAATGTAGTTTCGGGATCCCAATCCCTAGTGTTTAAGCAAACCCAGCTATGTCTTAAAAATCGTTATGTTCTTAGGCTTAATATCTTCAACTTGGTTCGAAATAGTTGACTCACTTTTTGTGAACTTCATACAGAATATTTTCGGTAGTCAGAAAAGAGATTTCCAATAAACCGATTTTGGATTTATTATATTTATTTTAGAAAAATATGTGTCGAAGTGATAGAAGGGCATACAAATTAATTGGTAAATTTTCTTTTCGGACCCCGATATTCATCTCTTCCTGCTTCGAGAAGTACTGGACTTTGAATAGAGATATAAAATAGTTATAGTACGAACTTAAATGTTAACAACTTGCTTTCTTCTTGAGACCTTCAAAAATCAACATAATGTATGTCAAACATTATGCATTGTATCGATTTCCGTAGCAAGGGTCCATTAATATTTGTTTTCGTATTACATCTCACACTCGAAACCATATTAGATCATTCGGACTCTGGCAGCGCATAAGCTTTAAAAAATAGCTGGAACTATGCTGAAGCTCATTGATTGAACTCCGGTTCCATCAGTGACTGCGAGTTCTTTTCTGTACATCCTGTACTTATAGTCTCCATCAAAATAGAAGACCCACTAGTCTACCGAAATTATTTCAGGTTGTAGTTCATAGCATTTTCCGTATCTCCTCTAGTTCTATTATTAGATGCTACGAATATTTCGACCAGTTTAGTCACCGCTAGAACTCGTTGTTGGGGCTCCGATCGGTGTACAATGCTAGAGCTGCGCTCAATGGTGTTGTCCACTGCGACTATCGGTTCAAATCATCATTCAGTTCGCCATTATTATATTAGGACCATCAGCTCGTCCTCAAACCAAAGCCAGCTCTTACTAAAATTTCGATTAGTTTTATCTCCAGAAGAGCTCGTTGTTGCTACCACGTCCACTTATTTAGCGAACAAGTTTTCTTTGCAGTTCCACCTCGGCTCTCTGTTCATACACGCATACCCTGGAAAGGAAGAGCTGATACTGTCTGAAACTTTCTAGGAAAGAAAGTGGTATCTATTTTTTGAGGATCTTGTTTAATTTAAAGGTATGTATTTGAATTGGCATTATGAGTCATATATTTCATACGTACTCAACAAAGGCGTGTTTCCCTTCCAGACAGCATTTTACTCAACCTCTTCGGTCTCCCCTTTCTGCTGCTCTCAACTCTTCAGTAGTCATTATCTCATTAATTCCTTTTACGCATGCTAAATTATGTGCGAAGACACTTAACAATATTTAAATTGCTCCGAAACTTTTCGGAATGAGAGTATTTATAAGTGACAAGTAAGGCAATATTACCGCCAGTAATACAGCAGCACTGCCTACGCACTACCACTTATAGCTTCTGGCCTACATCAGCTGCGAAAGCTTTTAAAATTTATGAACTCTTAAGCTGCTTGAAAATTTATGTGATCGCTAACAGATAAGATGCGCGTGTGCGCTAAGAAAGGAAGCGTTTGAAATGAAGAAGCAAGCAGAAGCAGACTTCAAAGACAAAGCGACCAAATGGGGGTTGAAAACACCTTGGCATAGAAAGTGGTGTGACATAAGCGTGCAAAATCTTTGAGTGTCGGACGATAAATATGCATGAGAGCGCGCTTGAAGCACACACACATAGATACCAATTTCATAAATCTAAGCTGCGCTGCAGTGTCATAAAAAAAATGAAGCCTACTTGCAGGCATTGTGAATGAAAAGTCAAAACTTTGCATTGACATCAAGCAGCCGCTCACTCACCTAGACACCTGTCATGAGACCCGCCACATTTAGATGCTTTCCTTCCGCATAATAGAATAGAATAGCTCGGCAACAACTACATACAACACATACCAAAATGACGACAACACTGGCGGTTTGTGCAACAAGCAGCCGCTGAGTGACAGCGATATGTTGAATACGTATTTTCCTTTTTGCTTTCTGCATTTGTTTTACACTTCCTCTTGCCGGTAACATATCGCTTTGTTCGCCCATCAGTTAACCGTAACTTTAGTGAGAGCGCTCACTTCTTATTCACATGTGGCTCGTGTAGAACTCATTCTATAAAGAGATATATTTGTTTGAAATTACTAGAACTGTAATAAAGAAGACGCATGCCTCTAGCTTTGGCCTGTTGGAAATCAAGAGTTTCTGAAGATCGGTCGTATATATTTCCGCTTCATCCTAAATGATACTTCTTCTTTCTTTCTTCTTTTCGAACTCATAAAATATGCCTTGCTTCAATCGCGTGAGTGGACTGTCTTATTGCTTCCAAAATGCTGATGTTGTTTAATGAAAAAATTTGGATTAGATTGTTTTGGAGTTTGAATGGTTCTTCAAGAAACTAAATGCCGAGGAGCTCGACCACCCGGATGTCCCAGTTGTTGCGCAGAGGTCGTTGCGGAAACCCTCTAATCTTTTGACCATATACTATTTTAGGGTGGCGCCAAAAGTTGGGAAAGCATTATATTGAAGTTGTGTTTCAGCCAGCCATTACAAGCCATCTGATATTTTCACAAACTTAGTGAGCGCAGGACGAAAGCTAGAGAACTCGCTGTCAAAATGTAATCAATAGTCTGGGCATAAGACATACGACGTATACGACAGTTGATGAAATTAGGAAGCTCCATATGCTCAGCTACAATAGTGGGTCCATTTGTAAAAACTTTTCTACCGCTCAGGAAGGTCCTCTCTTCCGAATTCTCACAAGTTAAATTAATTGCTTACGGAACTCCAAACCTGGAAAGCTTTCGTCAGCATCACTTGCCACAACTATGGTCTTTTATGAAATGCTAGAGTTCATTTTCAATGGAACTAGCAGACTTCGCGGCAACCCACAAGATAATCATTCAGAAAGGCTATGTGGATCTTTAAACTATATTAAGTCCAAAGCGTACAAAATCTCCTTAACCATACATATGAAATTGGTATAAAGTACAAAACCTTTCAAAGCGGTATAATTCTAAGATATTGTATGGAAGAGAGTGGAAACTCTCACCATAAACACTTTTTATTAATGAGGTTAATAAGAATTTGTAAATTCATAGGACCATGTAACTAAATTTCTTCGTTAAGTGCAAACTTCTCATTCCTACTGGGTATTCCTATGGATATTTTAAAGTGCTTCGGCTTGCTTTTGATCCTAGCAACCTATGAGGTATGTACTTGTACCCAAGAGTCAGCCACTCGACATTACCTGAACGTGGATTGAGCTCACATGGCAATCATACACACTTATCTAAACATGCTTGCACATTCATATTCACATCAGGCGCGGCACATCAATCAGCGCACGCTTCGTTGACTGGCTTAAGAAGCAACCAAAGTGGTTGCCGTTACAAAGCCTTAGAATTGAAAACGGAAAGAAATGAAAAGAAAAGTGAAAACTTTATAAAAGTGAAAGAATATGAACCCACTTGTGCAGCTAAGTGTTTGAGGAAGCGCGACAGTGTGAGGGTAGTAAAAAAATAAGGATTTGTAGAAGAAAGAAAAATCGGCACCGCACGTGTTTTGAGGGCCGGCTCACTCAACTGTTTAATGTAAGCGCGCTCTAAATCAGTAGGTAGCAGCAGATCAGCACAGCTTGCCTTTATATTTGCTTTGTTCAGCTTGTGGCAAATCTTTGCATTAACGTGTTAAATTGTGTCATTAATTTACTTGTGCATATTTTTAGGCGCATGAAACATTTACCTTATTGCTTAAAGGGTGAATGCTGCGTATGAGGCGTCACGCTGAAAGTGGGGAAAGCAAGCCACGCAGTGTAGCATTAATTGCTTGCAGGCAGCAGAAGCGATAAAAGGACTTAGATGGAAAGAGAGAAGGAGAGAATACGATAGCGGAAGACACGGACAGTTCAAAAAGCTTGTAAAGAATTAGCAAGAATAAATAAAGAATAAACGCTTTGTTAGAAATCATAAAAATAATAATTGTAGAGATATCCCACGCCATTGGCATGTATAGTTTTAGGCGCATAGCGGCATGTGCCCTCTGCCATTAATTTTTTATAACCTCATTTTAATCGTTTACTCTCTCCGCATAAATGCACGCATAATTACTTTAATGTCGTTAAATACTTTTAGGCGGACTTAATAATGTCAACGCCGTTGAAATATTTTTGCCTTCTGGCGTTTGTAACAAAAGAGATGCGTCGAAATAAATCTCTTTTTATCACCTACTAATTGTCTAATGATGCTGCACTGATTTATTGCCTAATTTTAGGAGACATCACCTAATCTGAATTGATGGGGTATATTATGATGGCTGATATAATGATATATAAGTTAACAATTTATCATAATTTTAGGTCGGATTTGTCTAAAAGAAGTTACAATATATAATCTTCTGAATTAAAGCACGTGCTAACTTTTTATTAAATTTCTTTGATCGTAGAACATTTAATATTTTAAATCCTTTATATAATAAATTCTTTAAATTTTAGTAGGAATTAGAGGCGAGTCCATATTCGCTTGAAAAAATATTGATGAATACAAATTGCATGCAATCTGTAGCTTCATATGACCTTCATATGATATTGCTTGAGGCCGCTTATTTATTGGAAATATAAGTTACACAATCTTCTCTGAGGTATCGTTTTATTATTTGATCATCTCGCATTTATCCATCCCAGCACTGTCTTATCTTCCTTTATTTTCTTTTCCCTTCCTTTCTTTTTCTTTCCTTTCCTTTCCTTTCCTTTCTTTTCCTCTCCTTTCCTGTCTTTTCCCTTCCTTTCTTTTAACTTCCTTTCCTTTCCTTTCCTTTCCTTTCTTTTCATTTACTTTCCTCCCTTTTCCCTTCCTTTCTTTTTATTTCCTTTCCCTTCTTTCCCTTTCATTTCCTTTCCTTTTCTTTCCCTTCCTTTCTTTCCCCTTCCTTTCCTTCCCTTTCCTTTCTTTTACCTCACATATTATCCGCCAAATCCCAAATGAGAGAGGAGAATAAAATTTCATGTGTATCTGAGGAACTATTAAGAAACTCAGTTTCTTTCCTTTTGATCTCATTATCAAGAAACTCGCTCCTTTTCGTCTAACCACCAAGGAACTAAATTTCTTTTCTTATTTATCTAACCACGAGTCCTATTTTATTTCTCTACCAAATACTCAGTTCCCTTAGTATTATCCAAATGTTCTTCTTATCCTCAGTCTTATTAGATTTGCAATCCATTTATAAAATCTAGTGGTCTCTCTTAATTAGACAGTTTTTGGTAGCAAGCTCAAAAAACTTACGAGATCGGTGTACCGAGTTTGAGTAAGGAACTCGCGCTTAATTTATAAAGCAAAACTCCGCATTTGGAATTATATCAAGAGAAACTCCATTCTACTTTCAGAACTTGTACTATTTTGTGGATTCCATGTATGCGGAGTTTTCAATATTAGAGGGTTAAGTTTTCGACAGAATCTTAGGATAGCTCCGCTACGTCTAATAGTTTCAACTTAATTTAACCTATTAAGAAAAAATCTGAACCGCTTCCTCAAAAATTTATTGAGGTACCGAATAGGTTGACTACTACTAACAGATTAGTTAAAAGCAGTTGTGGAATGCATGTTCTATGGACTCATTTTCGTCGTGAATATAGGTTCCACAATGAACGATAAAGTAGTCACAATGCTCAAAACATATTTCTGCAAATATTTAGCAACGGGAACGCATTCATTCAAACATTTATAATAAATTTTAAAGTACGTACTTGATTTCTGGTACATTGCGTGTATTGCCTGTTTATACATTTACACACCCAAGTATTGGGTTGTTCGGAAAGTCATTTCGTTTTTTTTGGGGAACATGAAAGACAGTTTTCGTATAATGCCTTTCAAATGGCCATAAACAGTTGAATTCGACAAATTTAACCTCTCACCGATCTCTCGTGTGGTGATTCGCCGATTTGCATCAACTAATGCCTTTATCGCATCGACCGGCCTTCCAGACCGTGGTGCATCTTCGACATCAAAATTGCCGGATCGAAATTTTGCAAACCAGTTCTGGCACTGGCGTACTGTTAACACGCCTTCTCCATACACATCCGTCAATTTTTTTCTCGCTTGGACAGCATTTTTACCTTTTCTGAAGTTAAAAAGTAAAATATGACGAAAATGCTGCTTATTGCTCTCCATATTTAAAAAGGCACCAACCAAAAACTACTGGGTAGAATTAATAGAACTTTTTCACACACAAGCCTTGCAATATCAGCTCTCATGACATATAATGGTTATGGGGCTTAAGTGTGAAGTTAGTTTCGAAAAAACGTAATTAAGTCCTCTGGCGGGAAAAAACGAAATGACTTTCCGAACAACCCAATATATACATATTTTCTTATTTCCTTTCAATTTATTTTTATTTCCTTTCTATTCATTACACTTTAGCGCTTTCAAAGATTCATCTGGTTCGACAAAGATTTACCGTTTTAGTTTTCTTCATGCTTTGTTCTACTTTGCTCACTTCTAATAGTTTTATGCAACAAATCTGTCTTATCTTTATGTCATCATTTTATCCTTTTATTTACTTTAAATGCTAAAGGCATGCATTCAACGTCGAAATAAATTATACAAAATATCAATTCGGCTTTATTTTGTTATTGCAATTTATTCACAATACCATCCACTGACGAAAAGCTTCAGAGCTTACTGTTGCAGCACATGGATATACTCTTCTTTCTTTTTCGAGAAATTCATTTCAATTATGTTAGCAAATAATTTATCGCAAGCAATTTCACTATTTACTGCTAACCCATTGTGTGTAAAGATGAGATTGTAATGGTAGTAGGAAAACAAAAGTGAAATGAAATTATATATTCAAGCTTTTAATATGACCGAGGTAGTTTAAATTAAGCAAATATCTTTCTTTCTTTATTTTGTTTTCGTAAATGTGTCGCTTCCCTTTTTGTAGAAAAGTTAGCTAATATACAACTTTTTGTTAGACTTATGTACTCTGGATTGAAGAAACCATTTCGAAAATAGCCGAAGCCGATTTTTTGACATTCGGCTGTACAGCGCCACCTATATGGTAACTTTGTAACAAGAGAGTAGCTTTCAAGTAGCTTACATATTTAATAAATTCGAAATATTAAACAGTTTTGGAAATTTTGGAAACAATTCCGAAAAAGAGCCTTCTCTTCAGAGATTTGCCCCTCAATATATTTCTCTTCTATTAAACTCACGTAATAGGATTTCAAATCGTATACATTTCTTTTGTAAGAGCTCTTTCTTACGCCATCACTGGCAGAATTTTTAAAAAAAATTTTTTAATTAACTCACATTTCTTCCAAATATGGACCAAGGAATAAAATTTATATCAGAATATTATTATTTGTATATTTTGTCACATCTTTAGCTACCAAACTTTTCTTTTATATGTTTTTTTTTTAATTATCAATATCTTTATCTATTTTTTTCTCAAATTCCTGAACCAGAGTTGCCACTTTCAAATTCCCAAAATTAAAATAATTGCCTGTCTTTGCCTCATTTGTTTGTCTGTACTTATATACTGATATAAAATCTTTATATATCCCCACAATAAATATACCACAAAAATATTTACAAGGGTTACCACCAATTTTTTATTTATAAGTTTTAAGCAGCAGGTATTCGGCAGCTTAACTGAAACAGTATACCGTTATGAAATGCACCAGGTATTCACCCTATATTTAGGAAGTAAAAAAAAAATTCTAAGAAGAGTTGCCATATTACTTTCTTAAATACAAATAATACGGGATTTCTTTAAAAACTATGAAATGTTAAATGAGAAGGAGATTAAATGAGTCAAGAGAATTGTAATTATTTTTTTTTAAATTTGTTCAACCAGTATATATTAAATAATTTTTAGCTATTTTAAAAATAAATATTTTGAAGAGCAGGGTCAGTTTAGTAAAGGAAAAATTAGTTAAATTGCTTAAAGCAGAAAAGTTTCTTAACAAAATTCATAGAACATAAAATTTATAAAAACATGTTCCTAAATAGAGAAATGTATTATAATATTGTTGCCACATGTAAAATTGAAAACAGGCAATCTAATTAAAATATATATATATCGTTTTAAAAAGTTTACCTAAAATAAATTTAGAATGTGACACTTCCTCTGTATTTTACTTAATTTTGAAAAATCAAATTTTGTCTGCAAACTTTCTGCTCAAAACGGAGTTGCCATAGAATTATTTTTTGTAAATATTTGTATTACATACATATGCTATATATGTTTTTTATATATACATATATATAATATGTATATCTGTAAGTTTGAAAAATATTGTTTTCCACGTAGGGTTGCCCATAGTTACCTAAATTATTATTTCGTTTACAATATTTATAATTTTTTGAATTTTTCTAATTTTTTTGTGCATATGTAAAAAAATGTAATTTAAAAGAGCTGCCAATTTTTCTTTTTTTTCTTAACACAAAAAAATATAGGTTGTATAGGTTAAATACAGGTTGCCATATAATTTTATATACAAATATTTTTTTATATACGCTTAAGTCAGAGAAATTTATTTTTTTGGAAAATTGCTAAGAAATTATGCAACCCAGTCCACTCAGCTTGCTTTCACCTGCGTCTGACCGATTCAGTGCTGTCAGACCACATTTTCTTTGCCTCCCACGGAGAATGTTTTAATATGAGGAGCAAAAATGAAAATGAAAACCACGCTTTCGCATAATTTTGCCAGCTCACCGCATACGCGTGGTATACTCCGCTTGACTTTCTCGAGCAATTTTTTAATACAATTCAAGAGATATGCGCTTATTGAACTGATGTCGCTTTAATTTTGCATACACATCAAATGCAAGCAAATGTATTACACAGGTATGGAATGTGCGGATAAATGTGCCACTGACATGCACGTACAATCTGCTAGCTGTGCAACAAGAGCAAGCGAAATGCAAAAGGACGAAAATATACAAAATAAAGCAGGACAGCACTTCCGTTTCCGTTGTTGCTTCCTGCCTGTTGTTGTTGCGCCATTGTTGTGTTCAACTTAGTAATCGTGACTTTTGCTTAAGATACTACCGCTGTCATTTCAGTGGCGTGTAGCTTTGTATGTGTGTGTGTGTGGGGGTGTGTGTGTGCGGTGAAGGCGGTTGCGTCGATGGCACGTCTCAATTTTTCCACGGCATTATCGCCATATTTTTTGCATATTTATTAAAATATTTCAACATATATATTTATGCAGTGAAGCGTAACATATGTCACCGTTACATGGCAACGACGTGAAATGTTTACTTCATGCACCCTAAAGGTATGCTAACCAAATTGAAATATGTCGCAAAATCTCACACATAACTATTCATCGCTTCTATGTGTGGGTATATGCGTGTTATTGTATGAATTATATTATTTTCTTTAATTAATTCACCTGTATGTCAGCTTATTTTCATGTATTGCAGGTGTCACGAAAAGTATGCTATGAATAATTGACGATAGACGTGCCTTTTGCTGTCTACTTTTAGAACTTCTTTTTGTCGATTTCACTAACAGTCTAGCTAATTATATCATATTACCTTTAGATACTCCATATGACCCGTAGAAAAGCATATTTCTTTGTGATTCTCTAGTATACATTATAGTTCGCTGCATACTTTTAGGTGTATTATCATTTTAATATATCTTAAAACCTCGTCATATAAGCACTGCTCACTCAATCTCTCCTTCAAAACTTTTTATAATATCCATAATTTCACTAATGTGAATTGAAATACAGCTGTCGGCATTATTTTTTTTCGGATCCCAAAAAAATTAGGCAACCACCAAAAATTGCTGTATTTAAGACCAGTTCATAAACAGTGCTCCCAAAAGGGTTATTGTTAAACGTATTTCTCTCGAGGATCTTGGTGTCATCAAGCAATACTTCAGTCTTAGCTAACTATTTCATAAGCAATGGCCTTGGATAAGTACTCAAATTCTTCACCTTTGGTAAATTCATTTCTTCCTGAAACTTTATTTCTGGTGATCATATTTGTGTCCGATGCAGCCGTAAGCATCTTCATTTCAAGCGAGGCCGTTTTTTTTGGAGCTTGCGATTATTTCTATTTTAAATCAAAACCACCTCCATGGCTATAATAAAGACTTTTTAGTTTTCCAAAAGCTCAATGTCAAGAAAAAAGTATAGGAGGACTGCTAGGGTTGAACAGATTCGGCTGAACTTCTTTGATTGAGTCGTCTCACCTTTTGTCTCAGCACCGAGCTGATATCCCAAAACGCATCTTCCAAAGCTAATCCTATGCCTTATTTCAAACCAAAGAAGAATTCAGAAATCCATTTCAATATGCAGAGGAGAGAGAGATATTACTTTGATGCTGTGATCCGCGGTAATTGTATTTATACATCCGATGTCCTAGATTACTTCTAGAATCTATTCACTCACATCTTTCTACTACACACTTACCCCATCTCCGAGACGGATCCCTCCTTCAGAAGGTTCAACATTTTCCTCCTCTAGCCCGCTGTTCGTAGTAGTCGTTAGTTCGAGATATCTTATATACTGGTCTTCAAAGCTTTGGAATGATCCATAATTTCAGGAACAGTTTTACCATAAAACCAGCTTGCTGTCAGAAACCAATCCAGATCTTTGATTCGACCTCATCATCTCATACTCACAAAATCCTACCACAAATGGCCTTATCAGCGATTGTCTACAGTCGACTGCACACCAATTACCCAGTCGGTATAAAGCAATCACCACTCGCACACGGATTATGATTTACTTTACCATTTGTCTTTAATTAAATTGTCATAAAATCTCAATTTCAATTTGCCATAAAAAATTTAACGAGCATTGAAGTACATTGGCAATATATATACGTACATACATATTTTCATATGCGAAGCAATTGAGTTGTGCGACGGTTACTTTGCTCAATTTGCTCGGCCAACTGCATGCATTAGTCGCCACGGTCGCTATTAGCCAGCTACTGCCAGCTCGACTCGGGGAAGCATCTAGAGAATATTTAGGTCATTGCGAAAGCGAATGCGAAGGATGTATGTGCGGGTGGAGAATTCGTTTAACTTTACTAGTGAAGTAGTTGCATATATATAAAGGGTGCAAAATGTGACTGAGATGAGGGATCCCTGAATATACATTAAAATAACTATCGGTCACAGTAAAACCTATGAAAACTGATTCAACCAAAGTTGGCATATAAGAGCATACGACTTCAAGCGACCTCAGCTTCGACTTCAAGCAAACTTTCAACTGTCCTAGAATCCTGGAGATCAAATCAAGCAAAGACGACCATAAATTCAAAATGTTTTTCTGGAAATCTGCAACAATATCTAGTTACCATATAAAACATTGTCGTCCGCCTACCTATAAGTTCATTGACCCGACCCTCCGTTCATCCATTCAACTGTTCCCTATCCTTACCAGTACTCGTTCCGGTCTTTTATTTGATCTTCTATTCAACGTCGGGCATGGGTCACGCATCGCGCAAACCTTTCGTTAATTTATCTTTCCGATTAGAGTCATTGCCTTTCTTAATGATCTAGAGAACTAACAAGCTCGACGATTAATCATAAATCATACAATCTCGCTGGACAGTCTATTCAAGGACATCTGTCTTATCAAATCATGAGTCGGTCCATACAGTTTGTTTTGTGCCAAAAAAGTCCGCTATAGACATTCTGCGACTCGCACTACAACCAGGACCTACGGACCTTCAGTACCTCTTACGGGGACGATCTTTTTGGCTAATGATATTATGCTCCTGGAGTACTTCAAACTTTTTATAAATTGTGCATAAATTTTCCCTGGTCAGAAATTTAGCGCTGGAATATTAAGAGCTCTTTAGTTCCATCATTTATTACATTAAAATAGGGAATCTGGTCTCTTCGCATCTTTGTATCATCAGGCTCGCGATTTACTGCTAAATTTTAGAGAGGTTAATAGTACTCCGAAATCTGCAGTCTCATTTGGTATGAAACATACACTTTTCGGAGGGAAACGATGCTTTCGGCAGACGAAACTTTCTTCTTCACATCGGTCATTGAGTAAAAAGTGGAATTGGGATAAACTCAGGGATGCCAGCCTCGTCTGATTCCAAAAGCAACACCCTGTGTACCATAATACACTCTTCCGTATATATTTATACAGCGACCACTTTCACTACCAGCGGCGACCGCATTCCCTCACTCTCTCATTTCTCCCCGTCTGAGTTGATACTTACTGGCTTCGACTTACTAACGGTATTGTTGTTGCTTGCTAGCTGCTGATGACCACCGCAAGCATCAGTTACACAGCTGCAATGCTGATCCAATTATTATGTAAAATTATCGACAGCTATGATGGTAGCAGTTAAAGCCAAGCCATTGCATGCGAACTACTCTAGCATTTCATCGCAGTTCGTGGACTCATACATATAAATTCATACAAACATGCATACGTTTGTTATATGTCCATGTGTGCGAGTTTTTATTGCATTTCACCGCTAATGCTTGTTTTGTCGGTTAACTACTGGTCGCCAGTGGGCCATCATATTGCCTGCTCGGCCGGTTTACTGGCTGGTTGGCGTGTTGGCGGTTTGCTTGATGGCGGCTCCGTCGAATGACTGGCTTTAGCGACGCGGTAATTTGTGCAGAAATTACTGCGGTTGATGTTTACCCACAAGCCGCATTCACAGTGCTGGCTGACTGCAAATATGCTAGTTGTTAGTGTTGTTGAACTCGAGCTGCGGCACAATAACTGCGACCGGCTTGGCTGCTTGTTAACAACCTTGTAAAACGTTAACGTTAACTACCGTACGCAATGAGCGCAAGCAATGATGTTAAAGACTGCCCACATCTACTTCTAGCCGTCCACCGCAAATTGTGTCTCCTTCGTCTCATGTGCTCTCGGTTTTCCTGTGTCTGCTCTCATGGATATTGCGTTGCCTTAACTGCATTTTAGTTGTATATGCTGGTTGCATTACAAAATGCTGGCTATAAATTACACTAGAACGCGATAAGATTGCTGCGCCACCATAGCGGTCGTTTAATGTTTTATAGCGTTTGCTGATATGATTATCGAGCGTTTAGCATGCTTGAGCAGTAAGCAAATTGCTGGGTGAACACGAATGCTGTAATGAAGACCAGTTATGATTATGACAGGAGTCAGCAGTATATTTGAGTTAGTATGTATCTAGCAGGCTCTGAAATCCGCTTCAGACCATGAGTCATTGCCGGCTGTTTAAATATCATAGAGATTCATGGGCTTGGTCTGACGCGAGCTCTGTACCTCTGCGGAATTATTTAGCGTTCCATTTACTCATCAAATTGCCTACATCCATCAATCCATTAGTTTTTCATTCGATGATCCTTCCTTCCATCCGACAATCTATCAAGTCATCCCGACACCAGTGATTTCAATAGACCTTTCCCTAGTCCTTTTAACTGGTCTGTTCAAGCATTAATTCGTATAACCTTTCGGTCTACCATCTGTTTGATCATGTTCCCCAACTGCTTCAGTCCATTCATCCTCCACCGTAGGTAAGTTCGCTCGTCCAACTTTCTTATATGCATCCAATTATTCGCTCATCCGACAATTTATCTAGTCATCCAACCACCGGCGGCTGACCGACTTTCCGTTCATCCATCCAATTGTCCAATCTTATAGCTATCCGTTCATTCATGGAACTTTTGGATGCACCGTCTCTTCGTTTATCTGCCGAACTGCGTATACATTGGATCGTCCAAGAGTGTTTTCATTCATCCAATGATAATAAAATATGCATTGTTACATTGAATCTCTAGTACCAAACATGACTCTACGGTCAACCACACATTTTCTTGACAGGCTTCAACAGAGGCTTCAAGCTTTGTTAACCTGATAAACTAAATTCAACTAAAATACCATATGTGTCAGCTGGTACTAAAAGATTTTGGGTATGGTGATCTCCGAATCTACAGATCTCTTTTTGTATGCGCTATACATCTTTGTTACATAGTCTTACATATTAATTTTCATATTATTGCGTTGCACATTCATGCGACGCAATGCTATTGTCAGTACCACGCACCATTGCCACACCATATGAATCGCATGCAACATTATTTTAAATGATACTCGCAACAGTTGAGTTATATTTGTGGTGGGAATGTCAGTGTTATCTTCGCAGTACATTTCCCTAAGGGTTTTATTCTACATTTAACGATCTAGTAATAAAAGTAAAACAAAGGTGGTTATTGCACAAAATCTGCACAAAATCTTTTCAGCAACTTGCGTTCCACATCATTAATTTGGTTACGTTTTACCGTGATATTATTTGTAACGACTAAATTAATACAAAGCATATGTAAAATAAAAATTCCCCTGGGTCCCACATACGGTCCACACTGTTTTATAAAAAATAATTACTTATTTATGAAAACCGTTACAATTGTTTTCAAGTCTCACTAAATAATATTTATAAGTTCACGTTCCATATATGATCCACATACATTCCACAAGCATAGCTTACAGACTTAAACACGCTACTTAAACCTTTTACAGACTCATCTGCTCGCAAACAACAAAATTTACAGTTAACATTTACATTTTGTGAATGTTTGTGTTTTATGAGGATTTATTTTGTTTTAGTTTGCGTAACATCTTAACGAATTCTTATAATTAAATTCTTAAAACCGGTGTTGAAATTTATGCTTTTTATGCGCATTATTCGCATCTTGAATGTACATATATGGACGTATGTTTGCACGTGTTTTGCCGCATTGCGTAATTTACTCATTTTTCACTTCATTTTTTATGACACCTCGTTTTCGAAAACTTTTAAGAAATCTAATTACAGCACTTACACCTTCAAAGTTTAATATGTTCACGTATCTACTGCTGCGTTGACAACAAACGCCTGCCCATAAAGTGCAACTATGTACATGTATATGAATATAGCTATTTACAAGCATGTAACATTACAAGCAGAAACTCACCTTGACTCCCAACACATACTAAACTACTTTAAAAGCAGTTATTTCCGTTAACACGTCCAATTTTGTTAAACATGATGCACACATATACCCGCACGCATACATACGCAAACGATTATAAGCTGTTAAGAAGCTGAAGTTAAGTGAAGTGTTTGTTCGCTTTCCTTCGCATTCTCTTTATAGACATAAATTCCTGACTTTTAGTGCACACCGTGCAGCAGCAAGTCATCGCCCAATTCGAGGGGTAATCTCATCAATTTCACTAACATTAGAGCACGTTTGCTTTATTTGTTTTCATCCGTTGCGTGCATGTGCAAAATCTATGGCGTGTATGTATGTATGTGTGTTTGTGTTTTTTATATGTTTTCTTTGCTGTGAAAATTCTGTTGATTGCCATGACAACTGCAGTGAAATTTCACAAACTCTTAGTACATTTTTGAGCAAAGAAAGCAAATTGTTTGCCAGTTTGCAGCTTGACAACTGCTGTGAATTTTAGTTTTCATCTGTATTGTGCTTGTTGAAGTGGCGAAGGCAAGGGGGTATATGGACCATAAGCCATTCGAACCCACGCTTTAATTATCAAACAAGTTTTCTCTGAGGCTGAGTGCGAGTGTTGTTTGACTTTACTAATGGAAGTTAGTTATGTGTTTTTACTCATTTGCTTGTAAATTCAATTAAAATGAATTAAAAGAAATTGCTTTGACTAGACAAATGCAACTTCAAGCGTGAACTGTGTGAATGAACTCTAGAAAAGCCATGTTAAATGTACTAGAGCGCAAATACATTTGATTGCTGTACATTCCACATATATTTCATATGATATCCACACCTAAATTACGTATAAAATGCACCAATGGGATACACATTAAGTTCATGGCAAGAAACAAATATATTTCGTGATAAAATTTAAGTTCCACAAATTAATTCTTATAAATTCGAACTATTACAAAGATAAACAAGTAGCAACAATGATTATACTCAAAATGATGCAAAATGTCCAGGTTTTAATTACGTTCCACATAAGTTCCACATCGATAAACAATACAATTGTAGTTATAATTAATAATTATGGACGCTGAAGATTTTTGTAGCAATTACTTGAAGTCACTCTGAAGTCCGTACTTGGTAGATTTACTAACATTTAAAATAAAATCAACCGCACTCACCTTCAATTTCAGTATTGAACTCAAATCACATACCCTCCATATTTTCGGCATTCTACTTTGGAAAATTGGTAACTGCTTACACCCTCAGCCAATTTCTTGATTCCAACTTTCTGTTTTTAATGACCTGTTTAACAGTACCGGTGTGTGTAAAACATTCAACTTATATAAGCAAGCATTGCTCTAATTTCGTTTGTTACTTACTGTGCCAATAACTACATTGTGTAACTCCAACGCTCACTCAGCGTATTAGCACATTGCCACCATATCCCACTGCTGTTTCGGCACACACGAATACATTGTGCCAGTATTTCGACACCTGTCGTTACTTTGCTACACTCACTTGCATACATTTGTACTTGCCACTACATATTTGAGACCTTTCACCTTCGCTTTCGAACTTTCGAATTTTTTATTACATACGCATTCTCTCCGCCTTTCATTGGTGCGATTCGAGCAATTTGCCACACACTCTGTCCCCTGCGGACACAAAGTAAACTTTAGCTCTTGAAATTTTCGATTTCAGTTTCTTTTGGTGAATTTCGCCCCAACTTTATTGTTGCGTTTGCCCATGAATTGTGACTCGTTTGCTCATATGTTTGAGAAACTTTCTATAACTGTGTGTCTGAATCACATCCATTTGCGGCCATATGTATGTAGATATATGCTATTGCTACGTTTGCATTGTTGCACGTTCGTTTTTAACATTTGGCACAATTGAAATTCAGTGTTGATTGGCATAAGGCATAGAGGGAAGTAAATACAAACTTTTCTTGACATAAGAAATGCCTACAAGCCTCATTAGACATTTCGGAAAACATGTCAATTAGCGTCAAAATGCTACACATACGCAATGTCCCCCTGCCTTTGTGTTGACTTGTTCAAAATAAGCATAAGCAGTGTACAACTACTGTTGGCTTGAACTATCTGCGCCTGAAAGAGAGTTGAAGTGTTTTGGCTGGACATATATAGCTTATTTTTGGAGCTGCTAACATGAAAAGTTTTATTTAAATGCATGCCTTGAACATAAAAAATGAAAATTTATTTACTATGAAAAAAGTTACTCATACGCAATGCACCACAATGTGAAAAAAAATTAATGAGAAAGGTATTTTATAACAGATATTCTGAATGTTTGGTTACTAATAAGATATCGATGTGCTCAGATCTGTACTTCATCCTGGATTTGGACTTGGTCTTATTCATTCGTTCATTCATTAAACTAAAACAAATGAAGACTCTTTTAACTAGACGAATGCAGCTTCAAGCGTGAACTATGTGAATTCAAGAAAAGTTGTGTTACTTATATTATAGCACAAATATGCTCGTACTTTTTAGTGTACGTTCTACACATGTTCCACATACATTCCACATATGTTCCACAACCAAATTCAGTGTGTAATGTAACAGTGGCTTCGCACTGACTCAGTCTTGGACTTAGGCGTAGATTTGGACCTGGACTTAGAATTGGACCACGTAGAAAGTCATATCATTTGTTTCGCAGCTACATGTAAAACCACTGAACTCAAAAATCTTTACGCTTTGCTAAGTACAAAAGATAGTTTATTTTTGCCAGTCAAACTTCTGTTGAAATTCTCTACACACCATGGAAATTTCAGAACGTTTGACCGTACATGCAGCTATTTTTGCACACTTAGTATGTAAATATGCGTATGTGTATGTATTTTCTAACATAATCATGTGTTAGTTAGCAAAAGCCGCCATAGGCTGCGGTCTTTTTCAGCTCTAGTAATAAATTAAGCTGGATTCGTTGGTGATTTAAGTAACAGCTAAATATCATTGACTACATGCTTTATACGGCGGCTTCTGTCCAAATGAAAGTTGGATTCTTTTCGACTTGTTGTTGTAACTTCCACATGTTTTTTGCGACCCTCATTGTGCGACATGGCATATACATGACACCCTACATATTACATGAAAACAATTATATCTGTATATGTGCGTGTGTGATATTTCTTTCTTGCTTAATTCACATATGTAGTGGTGTCGTTTTGGCGTTTTCAAACTGCCAAATGTTTTTTGTGCGCTCTTTTCGCCGGCGCAGTGGAATTAATACTGGAATGCGGGATTACTACCGTACAGCAATGACATGCCGCTGTCACGCGTGACTTATTTTACTGTTACATTAGAGAGTATAGTACGTTTGTTGTTTTTTGTCTTTCGCTGAATTCCTTTTAGTCTCTTATACGCATAACGCACATTACTATAAGACAATGAAATAAAAATGAAGTGTTTAACTGAAGTTGAGGCGGCGCTACATCAGCGCGTACGCCATTAAGCCGCTTCATGACTCATGATGATGAAATGTATGGCGAAGTGGACATATAATAATGCTCGTAACAGTAGTTTATTTGCACTTCTATGTGTAAGTGTTGTGCATATGTATGTATTTTATGGATGTCAGCCAAGTACAACAGTCCTCCCTTTTACTGCGTTACTCCCTCTTACCAACAACATGAGTACTTTGGCGCTTATGACTTCGTATTTTAGTCTTATTTCGTTGTTGTTGTTGTTTTGTTTCTCATTATTATTATTAGTACAAGCGCGTAAAGCTTATGATTGATTTGTATTTAATTTTATGAGACCTCATATAATAAGTGTGATTAAAGCGCTAGCAAGAAGTGTTGGTCACCCTGCTATAAAAACATGTTGTATTTTTATAGCTTGGCTTTATGGCGATGTAATGTCATTATAGCAGTGTTAGCGATTTAAGCATAACTTTTACACATACATTTGCATTTTAATGATAAACATATATAGCACTGCATTATAAATATATTAATATCAATATATATATTAATATATATATATATATGTGGACTGAAGCAGATTTTGCTACCTTTACTTTCGGTTTACAAAGAAAGCTCAGGGCGCTCTCGGTTACATACAAACCGCTTGGTTTTTTCACAATACTACCAAAAGGACTGGCCTCAAGCGCCAACTGCGGTACAAATACCTTGGGTTCAGCACACACGGGTTCCCACTAAACTTCAAATGCTTGGAACCAAAAACTCTGGCACCATTCCTAAGACTGTAGTGTCCACATAACTGGTACGAATCCCTATTTATATTTACCCATATTTGGTATTAGCTCAAGGTTAATCCTTAAAAATTTTGGTACACTTCGTATGATATTAAAGCAATATGAATTATGCCAAGAAATTTCAAGAAAGAGTGTCCGGTTCGCAGGACAATGATGTCTCATAGATCTTACTAAATCCATCGCACTTTTGGAGGCGTCTACTTTATCTGAGTCTCCACAACAAACATTTATAGAAACCTACTAGGAGTCCTTAACTACTCAAGTGTATATTCATACCTGAGTTGATCGGCTCGAAAGCAGATCGGCCTAGATTTATCTTAATTGGCATTAGCGCGGAGCTCGGACTTATCCTCACCATGCACAAAGCTAGCAATCCTATATCAACGGCAAGTTTTCTCAAGATCGCACCATGAGAGCTCTCGGTACTTAGCTTCTTCAACAATATTTGCTTCCAACAAAACACTCCTGAGATTTGTAAACTTTACTTAAACCCTACAATAATTAGAGGTAGTGCTTCTCCAGAATATTTACCATCGATAAAGATTTAATTGAAGGGCTCATAAGGTCATATTTTCTACATGCAAAGAACGGCGTGATTTAGACAACCAACCCCAGATTAAATGGGGTATAGTTTCTGGGAATCTATTTGAGATTCCATGTCCAGATTCCCGTCCATCTCTTACGACAGCATCTTATATTTGTTTATATTGAGCAAGGCAACTTATGTTGCCTTGGACACAGATCGCAATTACGCAGAGCTTGAGTTGAAATATTCCGACTCTTGTCTTCCGACTACAGTTTTACAAATCCTAGACTATAGTAGACAAGCTTTATATTACCTCATTTGGAGCAAGGCTTTATAAAATTTGAGTACAAGGCCTTGGGCGGTAGACAGAAGACAGTATATTATGGTAGGGCGTAAGAAAGTGGCCTCCTTTTGTTAGGGAGATGAAATGAAAAACAACTCGGTTCAACTTCAAATTACGGAGCCAATTTGGATGTAAAAGAAATGTCTGACCCGCTGCTATGAGTGCTGCAAGCCAGCAAACGAACCATTGACGTTTATTGTCTAAGCTTCACATCCGCCTAAGTTACACTTTCAAATTTTTTACTTCTTTCGGAAATGTTTTCTCTTTTCACTTAACATCAAAGCAAAATATTTGCTAAACTTATTGATTTCAAATAAAATAAAAACACACTTCCTCATCAACCTACTTTCACAACATTCCATTTGCGCGGAAGCCTATAAAACCCTTGTACTTTTGTACTTTAAAACTTTCTCTCGCCACAAGCGAAAGTTTGCCAGCGCTCGTCTCGGCCCACTGGCTATTCCAACAAATAACTTTTCTCTCTTGCTTTCAACAAAGTAGCGCGAAACGTGTTTGCAAAGTCGGCGAGTATTTATAAAGGAAAATAGTTACACTTGCTGCCAGACTTTATTGCCCGTGGCGTACACTATTTAATGTACGAAAAGCTCCGCAATCGCGCACTCAATACACCAATGCACTGGCAGACAGTCAGCGCAGGGCGCTCGTAAAGCTAGTCATACATATGGGTATGTTTGAAAAACAACAACAAAAGAACGTGAAAAATAAAAGCAAAAGTAAAATCAAATAAATACAGAACGCTTGAGCACCAAAGGCTAACAAGGTGAGCTGGCGAGGCGCGTCAGCTGTTGTGAGTGAAAAGCTCGACGGCGTGTTGAGTTTCGAACGCGGCGCTGATTGAATGGTTGTATTTATGTATGTGTATGCGTGTAAGCAGCGTATTTTCTTATTTGTTTTTTTTGTTTTATTATTGTTTTTGTTGTGTTTGTTGTGTTTGTAAGCATGCTTTCATTGAAATTGTAGACAAAGCGCCGCAGGAATTGCTACGAAATGTAGCAAATCAAGATAAATGATGTAAAAGGAAGTGTGCAATTTTGTTCAACTGACACTACACCTTACCGACAGCACATTCCCCGTTCCACGTATACCTGAAAATGCCCAAAAAAAAGTTGCATTTTTTACCAATTTTTTACGCAACTCAACTTTTGCCACAACCTTGACCAGCACGCTTCGACGTGAAGCTGTCACAGAAACGTTAGAAATGTAGGTAACACATACACCGACACACATCCACCTACAAGCATAACCGCTGTCCACTCACTTTCAGCGTCCATTTTATTTCAGCTTCTCTTTTTATTGCATTCATTTCGGCATTATTTGCCAACTTCCTTCTGCAATTTATTGTGCGGAAATTGGTGGCTGCGCTGTCAGGTGAAGTCTCGCCGGTTTACTTTACGTTGGTAAATAATAGAATAATGAACCTTTTAAATTTTGTGCAAACAAAGAAATAGTTTGAGTTGCAGGCATTGTGCGAGTTTTTAAATTGAAGTGAAAAAGCCGCCTTAAAGCTTCAAGGAAAGTCTGAAGCTCACGTATCCTTGTACACTAAATTCATCCCAAGACTTTAGTTTTTCAATTTTGCTGAACTAACTGTCGGATTTAGTCGCACCAGAAGTGAAGTAGTAATAAATTCTAGCTTATTATTGGAACTTGCTGGGGTCAGCCAATATTTAATACTGAGAGCTGAAAACCCTGCTTGAAAGTTCAAACCTTAACAAGTATCCTCATCATATTCCCCTAAGCTATACCCAAGGTCTCCTGTCGATTAAGGTGACGGCGACACGCTATGGGAAGTCGTTAATCTGCGAAAAATTCAGTTCTTCATCTCTTCTGGGGCTTTCAATTTATTCCAGGAAAACTTATTTTACTGGCAACTACACATTAGGTGTCTAACAGTTCGAGGTTAGGAACTCCACTGTTTAAAATAACTTCACAGATTCCTTAGTTTTATTGCTTCTGAGTAGGAAAGAAGACTCCAATTTAAATTATACCAAAAGGTTTCGAAATAAATGCTGTGTAGAACTAGAAATATTTCGAAAAGCCCTGAATCATATTTGTTCGACGCTATCTGTTACTATAGCTCTCTTTTTATATCGCTCATACTCCCTCTCTTTTCTCTCCATCCAACATCATCTCATTTGCAATATTATTGTGAAAGTCGCATATCGAGAAAAAAAATTTTTTCTCCCTCTCTCTCTCTCTTCCAATCCAATCTCTTTTTATCTCCCTCACACTCTTTGTCTCTCTTTCTTTCTATTCTTGATATTCGATCTCTTTTCATCTCCTTCACATTTTCAGTCTCTTTTACTCTCTCTTTTTGACATTCGCTCTATTTATATTCATTCCTTTCAATGACTATTGTCGAAGTTGAAAATCTAACGGAAGAGCAAAGAAATTATAGATAAAAGCAATTTTCCCAGATCACTTAATACAGATATATATACATAATATGCCTAACTTAAGTTTCAGAAGTTAAATTAAAAATCAACCAGTATCTCTTTCAATTGAGTTTCCAAGTCAGTAGAACTTATAAGATAAGGCCCTTTTGGAAACAGTTTCTAACCACAAAAAATATTTACGATTACCAGAGATAATTCACATATTGGCAGGATCAAAGAGCCTTCGAAGGAATATGATGCGCCATTGGCTCTTTACTAATTAGGCGGATGGTGGGTTGCTTTGAAAAGTAGACGATAACAACTTCCTTCGGGTCCCGGAACGTAGCGGTAACCGGTAATCGGCAGTAGCCGGTGTAGTAGTACCAAGTGTTTCTTGTTTGCTCAGTTAATTAAGCTGCCGCTAGAAAACGATTAGATAAGAGTTTCCTCTTTTAGAGGTCTAGAGGACTCAGTGATTGATAGATTATGAGGGACTTATTCTATAAATGTTCGGTATAGTAGACACTGATTAGCTGTGCCAAGAGATCTTCTAAAGCTAACGCGACTTTCCAGCAGCTTTGGAGTCTTCAACCTCGCCGTACCTTCGCTTGCTAACAGTGGATGGAGAGAAATGAGGCTTTAAAAGAACTTGTTAATTATTCGCTAAAGTCTCTAAGAGACTTTGTACCAAGAAATTTCATGAAGTACTAGCCCTTACTGAATTGAGTTATTAGTAAAGGAAGTATTTGCTACACTTTGATATAGCTTCAGAAATGGTCGCTAAGTGTAAGCAGATACCATCTTATTAGGTGAAAGTCAACACTACTTAATTTTATGAAAATTGAAAATTTTTATGAATATTTCATGCTTCGCTTATGCATTCACTTGTAGCGTTTTGAGTTTCCATATCTTAATTTGGATATGTTTTATGCATGAAAGGTATCAGTTTACTTCCGCAAAGTACAAAAGCGATTGTAAAAAATTTTGTTTAGCATACCTTAGGGCGTTAAGTCACTCGCACTCCTCCTATGTATTGCACAGTTTTTCACTTACATAATACTGTCCGTTTTTTTTTTGCTTTGTTCCTACAAAGTACTACTGCTAATTGCAAAATTAGATTCAAATTTTTTAATGTGCTAAACAACAACTGCTGCGCACGTAGGCGAGCGCAGAGAGTGGGAGTGAGATTTCGAAACTTTTTAACACGAGCTTACATAGTGCTCTAATGCGCCTAAGTATTCATTTCCATTACGCATTTTACAGCCAATTTCGAATTCCTAACATTGCGCGCCTTGACACAACAACAGGCAAAAGCACAAAGTAAACAACACAATGCAAGTAATAGAGAAACGAGCACCAAAAATTCAGCAGAGCGCGTAAAACATTAAAAGTCAGTCCAAATAAATTTTTTCCCATTTCACTTTCATGACAATAAAACAAAGACAAAGCAAACAAAGCGCGCAAATATCGGTGGAATAAACAACAAGCTGCAACAACAAACACAACGCAACAAATACGCGTATAATGTGTCTAATAAATAATGGGCAACCATAATGACAGAAAATTGTGCCCGTTCGCCACTCTCCAGCGCCTGTGTGTGCATAGCATAGCGTACGCATTAGTTAGCATAATTTTAGGCGCCAAGCGGCGTTATCAGTAATACAGTAATTGCTTAAAGCACCGCATAAAATAGCAACGGCATAATCAGCATTATAATGCGCAGCGGAGTGGATTAGTATGGCACAAATTTTAGGCTTATAATTTTTGTTTTGGATTTTTCTCTATTTTTTCCGCTTTTTTTTGCTTAGTGATGTATTTCTATGAATGGAAAGGGAAAACAACGAAACAACTGCCTATACGACTTTGTCACGAAGTCCTTCAGGGAGCCAAAAAAAAAAAACAAAACAGTTTAAAATTTGCAAATGATTTTTGTAACCCTGCGGCACTGTCTCTGAAGACTACAAAGTCACCATTTGGAAGAAAATTCTGCGCTGTTTTCCAACTCAAATGGGAAATGCTTTTGATTCATCGCAAATGAATTATGACAAAAATCCGTTTATTATAAAAAAAATATAAGGACGAAGCATGCCTCCGCTTTTTCACGACCTCACCCCACTACCCTCATGCAACAACACGATTAATCATACAACACTTTTGTGAGAAAAATTTTCATTTTTTTATTGTTTTATTTATTTATTCTTTCATTTTTTTTATTATGTATTTTTTTTATATTTTTTTAATATTTGTTGCAAAAGTAATTATTCTTATAATATTACTCTTAAAATATTTTTCCATTTTTATATTCTTTCAAATTTGCAAATTTATTTATAAAATATAGGTTATATTTTGAATTATGACTAAATTGAAAATATCTTATAAACTACATTTTATAAAAAAGTTTTATCTTTCTTTAAGTTCCTTTAAGGAGTGCGGAATTATATACGATTTTATTAATTTTTTAAACAATTTTTTTTTGTTTAATTTTATTTTGTTAAAAAAATATAATTTTTAAAAACTTTTTAGAAATTTTTCTATTTCATTTTATTTTAATTTTTACCACTTTATTTAGAAAATAATTATCATGATATATTTTATTAGCAGTTAAATTAATTTCATTTTCTATTTTCTAAATTTGTTTTTATTTTTTTTTTTTATTTATTTTATATTATTTTTTGTGTTTCGTTTTGTTGAAAAAATATTATTCTTACATATTTTTTCTAGAACTCTTTTTGCTTCATTTTATTCTTAATTTTTCTATTTCATTTAAGAAATAAACATCACGTAAAATATTTGGCGGAGAAAACCAAATTTTCTTAAATTTTTAAATATATTTTATTTTTTTTGTTTTATTAAAATTTCTAATACTTATTGGCTTTTTCAAACAACTTTTATTTAACTTATGAAATAACAACAATTTTCTGAAAATTTTGGAAGAAAAATTTTATTTAACGTTTTGTAATTTATTGAAAGAATGTAGTAATAACAGTAGTAATATTTCCTCTTCGAAAATTTGTGTTCCATTTTATTTTTATTTATTTATTTTTCTTATGTTAATCTAATTTAATTTAATTTATTTTTATTTTAGTTATGTTTATTCTATTTTATTGCATTTAATTTTATTTGAATTTCTTTGATTTAATATAATTTCAGTTTACATATTCTTTGTTATTCTATCATCATTTATATTTTATTTCCTGCAATAAATGTTTTACTTTAATAATTTTTTAAAATTAATTTTTACGTTTATATTGTAATTTAAAAAAATATTTCAACAAGCATAAATGTAATTAAAAAAAAGTATGTCGCAATTTTCTGAGACTCCGAACCACTGTGCCTTAAGTCAGAACATAACAAACTCACTATGAAGATATTTTCTAAACCGAAGAATTATCACGCTCATATTTTATCCATAACGCAGTCAATTCCCTACAAATGCATATCTAACACATTCGCTGGCGTACGCTTGCACAGCGCTGCAAGTGACATAACCTCGTTCGCTAACAAATTCACCTACACACACACACACACACAATCGGCCACACGCTTGCCGACCCAACAACTCCCGCTTGATAAACAATCGCGCCGCTGACTGGTCTAGCGAAACCACTTCATTGACTCCGCGTGTAGTAACACCTTTGTTGTTGTTGTTGTTGTTTACTACACTTTTGTTGTTGTTATTCCCCTTTTTGTGCTCACTATTTTCGCATAAATTTGCATAAAATTGTTATCATTTCAGCGCGATTTCATTCGACTTGTTGTTGGCAGCATTGCTGTTGTTGTTTTCAAATGTAACGGTATTTTGTTGTGCTGCTTGGCGTTGCTGCTTATATTTCCTGCTTCCCTTTACGCATCCGGGTCAGCGCTACATATTCGCGAGTTGCTTTCAAGAGGATGGAGTGGGGTGGGCGTTGTTGAATTGAGTATACGCTTCAGTTTTGCGCTACTACTCTCTTTTACTGTTATATATTTGTAGTCGTAATTTTATTTACTGCCACCGACTGGCACTGACTACTTTGCTTTTATTACGAATATGATTTATAATTGATTTATGGTCGCACTAGCAAGAAGCAGGTATTTTCTTATATATTTTTTAATTTGATTTAAAGATATTTGAAAAAGCCAATTCCGAAAGAGAACGAGAGAAACAGAAAGAGAAACCCCACTTATGCATGTAATCTGCCGACGTTCCTCATTTCTGCCGCAGTAAGATCTTTTCGATAAGTTCAGCGAGATCTGAAAAAAGTGATGTTATTGTAACCAATCTTAAAATTCATTATGGCGAAATAAGTTGCGGTGAAATAATCAACCTCCTGATACTCACTTTTTATTGGCCAAAGAGTTTGTCAATTAAACTTAGGTTTCTTTACTCACAACAGACTTCTGAATTTTCTTAACCTAGCTAAGAGTTATGTGATTAAGTAATATTACTGGAGAACACTGAGAGGACATTTCAGAGGTGTATTATTGATCAAAAGTGAAACTCAAGTAGTTAATCTCTTTCTTATGTAGTTTTCATATGCTCGGCAAGCTTAGAACTGTTTTTAGACCGGCTCGAAGTAAATTCTTCTTTTGGCTATTTACGGCTCTCTCTCCTAACTCGTAAACTCCATCGTCATAGCCATGCGGCAAGCTGTGGAGCCAGTGTATATTAAGCAACATAAGGGTTGAGATATAAAGAAGATAAGATAAGTAAGATAAGATAGTAATTACTTTATCCAGTCATCTGCCTTTGAGTTAAGCGATTTCATATGGTTCCTTAAATCACAAGCGAACTTATGTATGTCATTATAAATTCGAAAACCGTAAAAGTTAAAACCGAAAGGTAGCCCACTACCATAAACTTGTCTTAGTTAGGGTCACTACAAACTACTTACCGATAAAAGCTCTTGCGGCACTGCTTCGTATTATTTGAAGCCCACACAGCCTGTAAAAGAGCTTGTTGATCTCATTATAATAGCTTACGAGTGTGAAAGTACACATTTTTTCTTATGTACCGTATGCTCGTTAATACCCTAAAAGTATGTGACAATATAAGCATAAAACTACCGTTAACACCTTTACGATTTTGCCGCTCAGTAAGAAACACTCCCATGTTTATAGGTGTGAAATTCTTAAAAATATATATTATATATAAAATTAAATAATACATACAACGGCTTCCAGGTTAGTGACGTCAACAAAAAAAAATTTTTTTTTTCTAAAATTTGTTACTTCGACTCCACTCAAGCCGCAATATGAAAGTGGCCAACAAGCCATGTGAAGTTTTTTGCGACCAACACTTAACCCACACGCATTGTGTAAGCAGGAAAAAGTGTTCGCAAAGTGAAAGAAAAATCACCGCTTAAGCAGCGGAGTGGCGCAAATACTCGTACCGCTTTTGTCGGCAAAAGTAGTAAACCGGTGTTGTAGTTGTTGCTGCAGGCAGCAGAAAGGAAGTTGTTGACATTTTTCGGAAACTTGTTCACTTTTTCTCCTAGCTGCTCTTTTTTTTTTTTATTCGTAATGCACGTATCGTTAAAAGTAATGTTACACTGCTTGTACATGTGCGCTTTTCGACGCTTTTGTTGTTGTCGTCGGCTTCTTTTTTTGTTTTTGTTTTGATTTCGGCGCATTTCTGCAGGCGTCGGCGACATTGAGTGCCACCAGCAACGGAAATTGGGTTAGACATAGGAAGTTTTTGTGTTGGCGGGCCTGAAATTGCAAGTGCTAGAAACTGCTAGAAAGCGCCGGGAAAAACGTGTGAAAACCCGGTAAAAAGAGGGACTAAAAAAATGCTATAAGCGAATTTCGTTGTCTGCAAATGAAAAATCTGAATTTTATAGCGAAGTTCCTTAAGCCGCTTCTACTTTAATCGACGATTTTTCACTTAACAATTTTTAGTCGACAAAATTCCTTGCAGTAGTTAAGTTGTAGCGCAGAACCTTTGTCGATACCTGTTCTGAACTAACATCCAAAAATATGAATATGCTTTGGAATAGTTCACGGTCATCGACAGGCAATGCCAAGTCTGCGAATGTAATCCAGCCCGAAAAAGCTTTTCTTGAAATCTATTACCAATTCGGAGCAAATGGAAGAAAAAATGCTTTAAACTCTTTAAAACTTTAAAACTTTAAATGGCTCCCGAAAAAAACTCGAAACGAGACTCTCGAAAAAGAATAAAAGCGCGTTTAAACAAATTTTCTTCCAATTCATTCCAACCTCCTTTCTTCAGCACATTATCTTCGCTGAACAACCCATTTATGCAACACATACAAGGTTTAATAGTTTACAGCAGACTTCTTCCCTTAAAAAAATCATAAAATTCGTCTTCGTGTAGAATTTTCTGGCATTCATGCCGTCTCTACGCATCCCTAGAACTTCATGCAGGTTCATCGAAATGACTCTCTTCCTTTCTTTGAATTTTTGTGCAATAATACAAACTTTCTCCCTTAGACAGAACTCATTGGGAGCAATCAATCTAGACTTCTCGGGGGGGGGATTTCATTGTGGAGACTCCATTCTGCCACTTTTGGGAAACATTTCTTCGCCGAGCCTCCTGTTATCGAAATCGTTCAGGATCGCTGGCATTTTTTCGAGAATTTTTAGCAGACGATCTTTCGTCGATGTCGAAACGTCGAAAAGAGAAAGGTTGCATTCATAGACTAAAACTAGCTGATTCTGAAGCATGTATCGAAACTAAGTATAGTCTGGCAACTTTAACTGTTGTTTAACTGGAAATTTAAATGTTATACTTTGACTTCACTTTAATACTTGAATATTTTACTTGAAAATTAATATAACTGGACATTACAGAACTAAAAATTCAACTTGCTTCCTAATAATAATATTAGTTTTACCCAAGTTTGATTCATTCTACTAAACTCTTTTTCTTCTCTATTTTCAGGTAAGCATTTTCTCATTAAATATATTAAAGCTTATTTGAAAGTAAGTCTAAACTTTTTATGGTTAAGTTCTTAATAATGGCGTCATAGCCTGAGATATTATTTTAAAAGCTTAAAAAAAATTTTTTTGGTTAACTATTCCTATTCCTATTCCTTAACTTATTCCATTTATTTTATTTTATTTTGTTTTATTTTATTTTAAATAAATCAAATTAAATTTATTTCATTTTCTATTTCTTTAATTTTTTGCATTTCATTTAATTACAATTTATTTTCTTTTATCTACTTTTATTTAATTTTATTTAATTTTATTTTGCATTAAAAAATATTCATTTTCATTTACATTCATTCGTTTTTATTTAAATTTTTTATGTTATTTTATTCTACGTTAAAAACTAACTTACTAACGTTAATAATTAATTAGCTCTTAAAAATGAATAAATAAATAATTGTTTATTTTTTATTGGTACATTAAAAAATAATTTAAAATAATAATAAAATTATATTATTATTAAAAATTATTAAAAAAATATTAATTTATATTAAATATTTATATATTTATGTATTCTATATTCATATATTATATTTATAATTTATAAATAAATTATTTTTTAATTTTAAGTTATTCATTTTGTTTTATTTTATTTTACCTAATTTAATTTGACTGCCTTAATTTTTTTTTATTTTATTTTATTTTTGTTTGTCTTAAAAACTAATTAAATTTTTTTTCTTTTTTTTCATTTCGTTCAATATTAATAAAAATTTTTTATGTATGTTTTTTTTTACGTCATGTTATTCTTCACATTTTAATGAGAAAGAGGATAACAAAACATACTCCACCGAATTTTTTATTCTTTAATTTATCAAGTCATCCTCTCAACTATTTTCCTCCGTATCACCTCCAAGTCTAAAAACTACTTCCTCGCTCATATTTGAATTAAGCTATATATAATTAAAACTTTAAGCAACCCATCAAGAATTAAATTACCAAAATGAGGTTTTCAAGAAACTTAAATTATCCACCACTGAAAGCACACAAAATCTCTGCGTATATCATTGTACGACACATGCATGCACATACTTCGGGTTTACAGTTATTTACATTATGGGGAACTCGTATGCAAAGACTTCTATGAAACTTAGCAGCAACGGCGATGTAATTTCGTGTCGCTAACTTTTTAATTAGCTACACAAACAATAACTAGCGCGTGGAAAATGTGAAAGTAACACACACACACACCCACGCGGGAGCAGGTACAATTTTACATAATACAAAAATAAATTGTGCAAATTGTAGTAAATACATACAAATAGGCAGTATATGCGTGCAAGGGAGTAAATGTGCTTAATTTAATTAAGACATGTGGTAAACAGGCGAGCAAGTAGAAAAAAGCTCTGTAGGAAAAATTTGGGTATCGGACTAAAAAAATTTTTAATATAAGTTCTTAGTTTAACTAAGAAAGAATAACTATAGTTTAACTTATAAGTTCTTAGTACCTGTAGAATTTTTATTTTTTTTTTTACTCCGTATATCCGCTAATCATTGCCAAAGTCACCTTTTTTAACGACCGCCTAAATAAAGGCAACACCAGGATTGTTAGCAAAAGTAAAATGTAAGTAAATCGTAGCCTACATTTAAGCAAACTGTAAAATCAATAGCACTTACTTTATCTAAGACATACACCTACTGGGTCAAAGACTTAAAATTTTAATGCAAAGTTTTCAAATAAAAAAAAATAAAAAAATCAAGGATTCATTTTTCTTTTATTCTTAAAGACAATTGATGCTAAAAAATTCTTTTATATCTGCTTTAAAATTTGTAATTAAAAATAGATTTTATAATAATAATTACCATTCCTTCTTAACATTGATGGAATTTCACAATTTTATATTGAAGGAGTTAATGGTTCTAAAACAAAAATTTTTTTCTTTTTTTGAAGTATAAAAAAATCGTATATAGTCTGATAGTAAAATATTACTGCAAATATATTTCAAATATTTTAATCATTCTCAATTTTTAGAAGAAGTCAAGAAAACATTTAACACAAAACTTTCTTTTTAATTTGGAAAATTTTAATGCAAACGTCAACAAGTATAGAAATTATTCAGTGAAAAAACAAATAAAAGAAATTCTACAAAATGCGATACAAATTATTTTTAATTTAAAAAAGCTTTGCTGAGAATGCCGGCTAAAGTTGAAAATATTTCAGATTTATTATTTTTTATAAAAAATATATGAAATATATAAAAAATATATTTTGTAATTACATAGGATAAATAAAAAAAATTTTTTTTTATATATTTAGTAGAGTAATGTAAATCAAATATGTAAAGTTTTTAAATATAACCAAAAAAATTCAAAAAATTACTATCAAAATGGAAAAGGGCGGAATTTTAATTTTAGGTTTTACATTTTGTTATTTTTCTATTTTTAGAAAAATTGTAAATTTTTTAAAATTTGATTAGATTGTTAAGAATTTTTTAAATTTAATTAAATACCAAAAATTAAGCAGTAATGCAGTAATTCTAAATTATTTTCAATTCTTGTCTCATAGTCTATATATAACGGTCTAAATATAACGGTTCGTCTCAGAATTTCCACACATTATTTTCCTACGGGGCACACAAGGCCAGTCGTTGCAAGCCCAAAAGCACAGTCTTAGAACAGTAAAATTTCACCAGTGCAACAACAACAACAAGAAAATCAACAAAAAATTACCCGGAAGGCAAGCACTAAGTAGCGAAGAGCGGAGAAAACTTTTAATGCCACACGTAAATCTCTTTTCAGTTTGGTTACGAAAATAATTTTTTTTGTTTTTTGCGGTAAAGCAAACTGTTTGGCAGTGCCATATATTATTATTGTTGTTGCTATTGCCCACGTGTTATTTAAGCCGTTGGCATACAAAGTTTTTGCGCACAGCGAATCACCGACAATTACAACAACAACTACAATAAATATTTTAATTAAATTCGCTTTAGTGTAAGCACAGGGTGTGTACGCAAAGAAATCAGAGTGGAGTGAAGGAAAAGCAAAATATCCAAAAGGAAGTCAATAAAGTTTGAGTCTAGAGATTGAAAATAATTGAAAATTGCCAAAAAAAATTTCTTTCCAACAAAAAATTTACAATCGAAAGTGAAGCGCAGCGACGCGTAAGGCAACGCCGCTGCCGAACGGTACGGCCACGAACGCACTCCGCCAACTCTACTCAGCTACGTGCACCTGTAATGAAATTACTTCTACGTAACGGTACTCGCATAATGTCGTGTTGTTGTGTTGTTGCACAATAGCACTTAGACACAAGAAACTTTGCCGGTACTCAAAATGTTTCGCCTGCGTGAAACGCACGTGCAGCTGCGCCTTAAAGTAGACAATGCTTCTTGAAGATTATACCACTTTTAAATTCGTGACGGCTGCTTAGGGGACAAAGTTTGAAGTTAAATAAATAAACAGTAGCAGAAAATGCATTTAAAAATGGAAAAATTAAGGTTTTGACCCAATTTGGAACTTACGCTGAGCACTTAATAAACAAGTATACTTTTGGGCCGCTGGGCGAATACAAGTATAACGCTTTTTTCAAATAACGTTATATCTCTTGCGCTTCAGAATGGATAAAACAATAAAGCATAAAAACACTGATCGCAGTGTGCTAATTAAAAAAGCTCCCGAAAGCTCACCCGAAATTTTTAAGTTTATTTGAACTATAACCGCTTCTTTCTTCGAGCAAGGTTACACCTATAGTTGGTTATTGAAAGAGCTCCCAAAAGCTTCTACAAACAATAAGCTTCACAAAGCTTCCAAAGCTTTTTTAACTGCAACACTCGTAAACTAAAAAAGTGCAGATTGAGTAAGATACTTGCTTTTTGTTCCAGTCAAACAAAAAAAAAAAAAAAACTTAGAGTTAGAGTTAGTAAAACACAGAGGAAGGCCTTCTATTTTCATATTCGCAAAAAATGCTATGCTCCAAAGAAGATGAATTTACAGGAGAAAATGAAATATACATTTTGCCTGAAGTTGCAATTATTTTTAACTCGCATTTCAACCGAAAGCTACGTTAAGAGGCTTTTAAGAAGCTAATAAAAAAAGCTCTTGAAAACTACTAGTAATTTTTTGCTAAAAATTTTGCCAAATAAACTGCCTGAATAGAAGTAAAAGCAAATAAGATATTTTAAGAGTTCTAGGAGCATTAGATCGAAAAATTGCCTTCCTTAACCATTTTTTCTAACAACAAACTGATGAGCTTAATCTTCGTAATCGAATAAATAAAATATACGATAGTTTTGTCCTTCAAACTGCGCCACCTATTTCTTGTGAAAACTTCGAACATACAGCTAAAAAGCTCTTTAAAAGATTTGCAAAAAAGCACTGGAAAGCTCTTGAAAGCTCTTTAAAGCTCCAACTTCTATAGAACTCGTAGTTTGATCAAATAATTCGCTTTAGTATAAGCAAATAAAATATTTTAGGAATTTTCTAGAACTTTATCCAAAAGCTATCTAGATTTAAAACGATTTTTGAGTAAATATCAGTTTTTAGCTAAACGCTTTAATAAATTTTTTGTTGTGCTTCCTTCCTTCCCAATTTTACTAGCCTCACTTGTTCATTATAGCGGTTTCTTTCCTCCCTCTCCTCGAAAATCTTCAAAGCTTTTATTGTACTTGCTTTATATTCTAATTGCTTAACATTATTTCACCTCCGGCACTCCAGCAATAACACACACTTAATTACTTCAAGAACAAAATGCAAAAGCGAAAGTTCTTTTTGTTCAGCGAACTTCTTTATGAACTTCTTTGGCTGCTTTTAGATTTAATTTCTTTAGAATTCATTTAGAAAATCGCTATGCGAAAGAAAGCATGTTGCAAGCGGCAGAATTAGTATGCAACATAAACTTCAAAAAGTTTTCATGTTTTCACATTTGTATACAATTGTAAGCTTTTGACTATTGTTTTTATTTTATTTAATTATTGTTGCTACAAACTGTTGCTGGCACGCATTTTCGACATGCATTGAAAATGCAAGAAAAATAACGGAAAGTATAATTACATTACACCAGCCAGAATATTCGTGAGCTAAAGCACACGTATATCTACGTAAACAAATGAGTCACGTTTCCGAAAAACTCTTTAAAAGCTTAGCCTTCATATTTTAGCAACACAAAAGAGAATAAGATCCACACAGCTTTCTTGAATTGGAATGGCAAAAAAGTACATTTAAAAAATATATTTTTTAAATATTTATAAATAATTTTAAATGAAGCCCTTCTTAAAGCTTTGGTTTAATTATCAGGCAACAGCGTTCAATTCGATGCAATAAATATGTATAACATAACACAAACATTCTATAAAAATAACAGCTTTATAAACAAAGTCAGCTTTGCAAAGTCAGTTAAAGAAGCTTTCATCATTGAGAGCTTTTTGGTTAAAGCTCGTTTTTATTATATATTTTTCTACTACCAACTAAGTTTGGCTCAAAAACGGTAAAAGTGTTATTAGAACTAGAGCTTTTAAAAAAGCTTGTTAAAAAGCTTCCCAGCAAAAAATGTCTTTAAATTTAAATTAAATTCCTTAGTAATTTTAAAACTTCTGTGTAATTTTTGTTTAACTATCTAGTGCTTTCGGATCTAATTTCTTTAAATATTCCAACAAAAAAGCTCCCTAAATTCGATTACAACACTTGTATTCTAACGAACGATAAGGAATAGAGCAACTACTACACTAAAGCTCACTTATTTCATTACTCAAAAGTTTTTCCATTAATTAAAAAGCTCATAAGCATTCTTAATTTCATATCTCCGCTCCTTAATTAACACTTCCAATTTTGGTACTCAACGTAAACTAAAACGGTCTCATAAATTTACAAAAGCACTCAATTCGACTTCCGTTCCATGCTTGCTTCAAACACATTTCCTGCACTCAATCGTATAAAGAGACATCAATTCTTTCAACACTTCTCTTCCTACCGAATTTCCTCACAATTTTAGTATCTTCCTCGTTTACAAACAGTTCTCATTTCACATTTGACACTATCGTAAAAATCGCACATTGCATGTATATCAAGTTGACAGCGCTCGCTCTATATATTACATGTTGCACGGATGTACCGTTAAGTGGTACTAAACTTGTCATAAAAGCAAGCTGTAACAATTCAACATCATTTAAAGTGTTTCAAAAGTTCAGTTGATGGAATTGAAAATAAGCTTTGGTTTCAAATAATTGCACGAGGCATGAGAGCTTACTTTTAACGGAAATACAACTCATTTATGGAGATGAAGAAGCTGAAAAAAGTCCAGTGCAGTGAATAACACAGTTCTTAAAAAGCTTTTTAAGCAGTTTAGTAATTAATTTCAAGCGCCAAATAAATTTTATTAAAACGTAAATCTAATTATATATTTTGTATGATAAATCAAGAGGTTTATGCTGCATTTTCATGTTTTTTTTCTAGGAAAGCTCCCAAAAAGCTCATATCAGAGAGTTATTAATAGTATTTACAGTTCTAGGAAGTTTTAAAATGTGCCAACTTTGGTAATTACGATGTTATTGTTTATGAACTTTTAAGTCTGCTTGGGACGAAAAAGCTTGAAAAAAGCTCTACGTAGAGCTCATGCAATTTTCTGGCCAAATAAAATAAGAAATATTGTTTTATTTAATACTGAGATATTTTCTAAAAAATATTTATTTCAAAAACTGTAAACTATACAAGCCCTGAGAAGCTTTCTGAATTACTAGTAACATCAAACATGTATTTAGCACCATTCATTAATATTCGCAAATTATTATGAAACTTTGGAGTTTTTTTTTTTGAATTAATGCAAGAATAAATATATACTTAAAACTTTAAAGCTTTCAAATGCATTTGACTTAAATCAGTCAAGAATATATGACTTAACCCTATATCATATATATATATATATATATATATATCCATGAACTACTAATTCATTGTGCCTTGAATTACTGCAAAGAGGACATCTTTTTATCTATATACGCATAAATCAATTTGTAAGCACTTTTCTTACCCAAAAAGCTTTTTGTCATATCACACTAATATCCTGTGCGTGCCTAAAAATACATATAATAGCACGATTTCCTTGCATTTATTTATCAATTTCCCAGTGACACAAATGTTGACTCTTCGCTTTAATAGAATTTTCATCCACTCACACACACACATGCTCCCAAAGCTTTTTCCAGCACTCCTCACCTTGACGCCGCAAGTCCTTGCAGTAATATTTAGGCGCATGAGTGGTCATTAGGCGGCGTCAGTCAATGCTTTCATTTGAGATAAAATGCCAATTTAAGCTGAAAGAGAAACGAGCACGAAAACGAAGGTCCACAGAGTTAGAAAAGGTGCGTAAATATTGGAAGTGAGTACGCAAAATAATTGACACACTCGACTGCATTGGCAGATTAGCTTTTTCTTATGCGGGAAATTATGCCGTGGAAAATGGGAAAAGTAGGGATTTTTGTAAGAAAACTTGCTACGCTGTTTCTTCCAAGTATGGTATATTTTCTACAAGGAAAAATTGGTAACCGAAATGAGATATTTTGAAGCTTTACTTTTAAATTTTGTATTTTCGACTACTTTGCACATTTTGCAAAAGGTATCTCCAAAAAAACAGCGTCGCCAGATTAGATTTTTTAAAAATATATCTCAAAATTTATTTTAAAAAGTTTAGAGTTCAAAAAAATTTATCAAAGTTAACAAAATTTTGAAAATTAAAAAAATATTTGGTTAAAGTTGCCACAGTTTGCAAACTTTACTAATAATTTATAACTTTAAAAGCCCAAAGCTCAAAAGCTCATTAGAATAGAGAAACTTAGAAAATGTATATCAAGTATGTGAATATGGGTGTAGATTTGAAAGCGGTTTAATATTGTGTTAAGTGAACTTTATATAGGGTTGCCGGAGAGTTCTTTCCTATAAAAAACCACATGGAATATAAAGATTACTATAAATGAATTAAAATAATAACTATATTTGGTAGAATTTTTACCAAAAAGAAAATTTTTCCTGCTATCGCTTTTCAGATTTGTTTTTTAAACCACATTTTTACTGGCTAATAGTGGCAGTAAGGTAACTATTTTTGCATAGGGTTACCAACACTTTTCCAAACTTTGTTTTTTAATTTTACTTTAGCTTATATCTATTTTGTTAATCAGTGTATAATTTTTATATAGGGTTGCCAACTGTTTTGTGCAAAATTTTCAAGAACTAAACGAAATTAAATTTTGTTTTTAAATTTCCAACCATATTTTGACTGATTTATATTGGCAGTAAAGTAAAGTAAGCGTTTTTGTATAGGGTTTTGGTAACACTTTTCTCCAAACTGTTAAAAAATAATTTTTTTTTAATCCCCCTTGTTATGCCTATCAACATTGATTATCAAAAGTAGAACTTTCGCATAGTGTTGCCAGCTATTTTGTTGAAAATGTTCAATAACATAACGAAATAAATTTTTTTTTATTGGTAAAAATTTCAGATTTCGGATTTTCAAATTTTTTTTATATAGGGTTACCAACTGTTTGATGGGAATCTTTCAAACTATAAATGAAATAATTTTTGCGATAATTTTCCGAAGTCAGACTACTTTTATTTCAACTTTTTCAATCCAAACGGAACTTTGTAATCGTACAAAGCTTACATATATTTGACAAAGTTCATATATTTCCTCATCGCAGCCTCAAATTCGCAGACGTGCGATCGTAAAATGCTTGACAAATGTTTGTGGTCGTCGACTGACACTTTCAATTCCAATGATGATGGCGACGACGACGTTATAGCCTTTCTTACTCTGCACATTATTATTGGTATTGTAGTTGACAAAGAGCCACAGCTCTTAAGCCACACATACACACATACCAACGTATATGTATATGAGTACACTTATACATGAGTGTTATTGTTATTGTTATTATTTTGCCAGTTTGTGTCACGACTGCTACTTTCGGCAACACTGATAGGCCTCGCACAATAAATCATCAATGTGAATGACAAAAGAAATACACACACGCACACACACACGCATACACAGGCATATAAAAGTGAAGTGCTGATTTTACGATGTGCAGGCTTATCATTGGATTCTGACCTGCTTATGCGCCAAGCGCACACATACACAAGCACATATATGTATATGTAGAGCAAAAACAATAACAACAAAGGCGCCTGCGAAAGAGAATGACCGCAGAAAAGGCGAAAAAGTAACAACAACAATACGATGTACAGTAAGTGGGAAATATTGATTTGCCACCATCGGCCGGTCGGTCAGCTGTGTGCCGTGCCGTGTGCTCTCTTGGTCCGTCGCTTTAATGCCTACAGGCATTTAAACACGCTGCTACGTTGTGTTGACTTAAATCATTGCATCAAATGAGAGCCTCTCTACATTCCACCAACATATCTATATACCTTTTATAAATATATGCCTTCTTTTTTTTTTGGTTTGACTGCCCTTAGAGCGCCTCCATTATGTGCTGCCAATTCAATCAACTGAGTCGAACAAATTCGATATCGGCCATACATCGTCTATACGTTTCATTTTCACTCCGTCGCCTAGCAGTATCGCTGCCATTGCCAGCGCGCACGTCTCCATCTATCATCCAACCTGCCACGTCCCACACCATTTGGCGCTGTGCCGCATCATTACAGCTGACAATTTCAGCCACTTACTGCTGCTCGAAATATCCCGTTGTCACTTTTGTCGCAACCCGCTCACTGCTACAAAATCTTTGCTGCTCTACCTCAGCTAGCCACTCCTTTCGGCGCCTCCTCAACGACACGCCCAACTATCCATTGTGCCGCCGGAAATGTTCTGACGATTGTCATTTGAGTTGTGGCTGCGTCGGCTCGCTGGTTTGTTATGCCGCCGATATGTCACATCCATCGTCGACCAGCTGAGCTGTTGACTTTCATAGCCGTCTTTACTTGTAGCCCACGCAGCTGCCTGTATTCGTATTCGTACTATCACATCCATTGTCGTTATTTTGATTTCACTCAATTTTATGTGACATTCTGCCGCTCGCACTTGTAGCCTTTTTGTCGCAGCCATGTATCCTTTGCTTCATTGCTATTTTACTACGCTATTGCGGTATGGCGACTGTAATATCCGCTTTCGATGTTGTTGACTTTATCTTTAAGGCGCATGAGAGCCAAAGCGAAGATTTACAAGCAAACGGCGGAGGTATGGAATGCGAAATTGAACGAGTAAGGCAGTATCAATTTCGTATGGCACTGTGGCGGATTGCAAACTGACTGACTCCCGCTCACTGAGAAACTCACATAGTTGAACTTCTCCACTATTTCCTCCATTAACAGTGGCCTTTTTAAAGTGTCTTTATCTAAGTGCTGTCCAAAGCCCTTTCTGGAAGCTTCTAAAGTCTATTATTTTTAACATCATTTACCAAAGGACCATATATTTATAGAGCCTGACTGACTTTCACTCTTTAAGATGCTAGCTGTGAGTAATTCTTTCAATATTGCCTCCACTAAAAGAGAGTATCTTTGCCTAGGTACTGTCGAAAGTTCCTCTTTTACTAAAGCTTCGAAGTCGCGCGAGTTTTACACGAATCTCAACTCTGGATTATCATAACATTTCAGCTTATTCCTAGAATCCACAGCTCGCCACAGCTCAACGAAGGCCAGCATTCCTACGTCTTCTTAAAGTTGTTTGCTTTAACCTAAGCCCTTTAAGCCCTACTGTATAGTACTGAACTCATTGGAGTTTCTCATACTGCACGGAAGCTATTCCTGGGTCAACGGTAAATGGTCCAGCTCAGCGTATATCAGGTAAACAGGATTATGCGTTCGCTGGACGACAGTCGTAGATCACTGGAGCTTGAGAAGCAAAGAAACCGCAGTTCTTAATCTGAAGCACCCATATAGAAGGTTCCACAAAGTCCAACGTTGTAAATCCCGTCTTTGTGTGCTGATCTTAACCAAATAGGGTGCCAAGGACATGCAAGTCTTTGTTAGCATATACACATGGAAAAATCTTCCGACGGGCTGGATGGGCGGACAAGGGATGTGAGACAGAGGTTGGTCATTTAAGTCTTCTCTATATTGTTCTTCTCTATATTCTTATATTCAATATCTAGCAAACAATCATTAGTTGTACAAAGCTATGATACCGTATTTACCAAAGCTAGCACTCGGGTATAAAAACTGTTGACGGCTCAGCTTTTCTGTTTACTTTCTGCAAAAGATTTTGTACATTTATCTACTTGTATGTGTCTCTATATATACATATATATATATACATATACGTATATGTCTGTGCAAAGGCATTTTATATGTTTGTGTCTCCGATGCTTTCCTCATGTGCGTATTATTAGCTGTCGGAGCGGCTTGAAGTCAGCGATAAAAGGAAGAAAAATATAAATAAATCTCACTGCCTCCATTGAAGAGAAATCAATGAAGAAGATTTTATTAGCGCAATTAAATTTTCTCGTCCGATTTATCAATGAAATAATGGATTTTTAAATGTGCTCGAATGGACTGAGAGTTATTTACTAATAAAGTTGGCAATAGAAAATATACGGCTTCATTGAAAGTGGGTTGCTTTTGGTAGATATTCGTTTCTTTGTAGAGTCTTTCAAGCATTTAATGTAATTCACAATGGATCTAGGTCGTGGTTATGGTCGAAATTCATGTATCTCGGCGATATACTTTACGCATTGTATTCGTCTCAGATATATATTACTGCCGTAGGACTGACAAACTGGCAAGGAAGACTTCGCTGTGAGTTCGCCTTTTATGGCACCAGTTTTGCTTGAATCCATCATCCACCAACTATTAGAGAAATATATTTTAAAATATATTATAATAAATGTAAAAGACTGGATAGAAATGTGTGGTGGCAGAAAAAGTCAGACAGTTGGCTGTTTTTCTTTCAGTTGGTCACCCATTGATTGCATAACTACTGCGCAAAGAACAGGTTTGGTTTTGCGTGGCTTCATGGTCTCACAAATCTTGCCTTCAGAATACAAATTCTTGTCTTGAGTCCAGGCTGTCAATCATATTAAATTCTATTCGAATTTGATATATACCAAGGAACAATATCAAGCTAAATGGTAAGAACTTGAACCGGTAGTAAACCTTCTTTAGACCAACCGATTTCACGTTAGGAACTGCCGCTTTCTTCTTATTTGTAATCACGGATCGCTATTCCTTTGAACTTAAGCTAGTACTCGACCAGAAAGTGCTAATTGCGCCATAATGAAGGACCTCCCATGAACCATAAACTTGAGGAAGCTCAAGATTTGAGCCTACAAACTAAAGACCTGTTAATCGTAAATATTTACCTTCACATGAATTCTCCTCTGGCTTGCTTAAAACTCTGCTGGCTACGCCACTTTTTCCATATCCATTGCAAGTTTTCCGTCAGTCTGATTTTCAAGTCCCTCCTGTATTATTTCGCCCAAACAAGTAAGTATTTGGCATTCACTGCACGATAACTGGGAATTAGTGCAGAAAATGGTGGGAAAATAGTAGAAAACTATATTAGTGGTCTACGACAAATCGCCATTCTGATTGAAACGTAACAGGATTTGATAGAAAATATATAAGTAATGGGTACATAACTTCACCCGGCGCCTATTAACAAAGCATAAATAGTTCCGTAGTCATATTATTCAACATAAATTTGAGCACCCATCTCGATTTAGGGAAGTATGAAACTTTTGCGCTTCAATAATGGCTTTTTTTATTTGCTTATTAATATTTAAAATTTTTATTTTTGTAATTATTATTATTTTTTTCGTTTCATTTAATATTTTTTAATCTTTAAACCATATGAGTATTGCTGAACATTCAGTGCATAACAGTTAAATAGACCCTGAAATTTCATCACACTTTTGCTGAGTGGTCAATTATGCTATTTGAGCACTGATACAGCTTTCGTTGCCCTCAATTAACATACCAATAACAATTTGTATATTCATAAATACACAAAACGCACACACACACACATACACACACACACACACAAAGGCAGTGAAGCCAAAATGTCAAGAGTGCTTTAAGAAAAGCCATACAAATATGCGCTTAGGCAGCCAACTATTTGGGTCTGTTGTTAAATACGAGCAATTTGCTATTATAGTAAAATATGAGAGGCTCTAGTGGTTGGACAGAAACTAATACAAATGCAAAAGCAAACACACACACACACACACATAAGTATATATGTGTAAGTGGATTAGCAACTTGCTGGTACCAGCAAAACGCACAGCTGCTGTAGCTGAGTTGGCAAAAATGCAAAATAAATGTGCGATTATGACACACACACACACACACACACAGATGCATGCAAGCGCACAAAATTAGTGTGTATATGTTTGTGTGGGTGTGTATATTTAGTGGCACTAGAAAACTAAAAACTACGAAATATTTGCATACACACACAAATGGACACTTTCAAGTGTATGTGTATGTGTATCTGCTTGCCACTAAACCCTGCTAGACACACACATACATGTGTTTATAAATATTTACGCATGCATGTGTAGGTGTAGCACACTTGTACACTTAAATGCAGGCCACTTGTGCGACTGAACCGTCATTTTTTGGAGCCTCAAACAATAAATGCGCACTCATACGAGCGCACTTAAGCGCCAGCACATACACATACATACACACAAAGTCAAAGTAATTCACACATACACTTATATACACTTACACATATAGAATTTTATATGTAAAAGAGCCAACTAAGTACACTTGTTCATAAACTCTTAGTTGAAATTGTTGCAAAAATTTGACATTTTAGTTGTTGTTATTGTTGTAAATTTACTGCCAACTATTTGCATATGGTATAAGTGCCACGGCATGCCTCTCTGTGTGTGCGAGCACGCTGAGTAGTAAAATGAGCACATTTTCACAAGTCGCTGACTTTGTTTGTGTAGATGTGTGCGCGCATGTGTGTATGTGTGTGTGTGTGCGTGTAATTGACTTTACATGCGTACATTTTATTCGTGTCAGCCGAAACATAAGCAAATATTATTTAATTTTATTATTTCTGCATATGAAATGCAAATATTTGACAAGCACACAAGCAACGAAAACATTTTTGTATGGCGTAAATGTCAAGTGTAATGTGTCGGTAGACATTGTTGCGGACTGTTGGCTGGCGAATTTGTTTGTGAAATCGAAATGTGTGCACATAGAATACTTTTATTATTAAATATACACACATACGCCCGCCTACTACAACTTGTATATGAAATTTTCTTATTGTGGTTGGCTGCTTAGCGCACTCTACTGTTCTTGCTTATCTTACTTATAGCAAAAAAATTCGGCGGCTAAGCTGAAGAGAAGGCTTTTTTAAGCATATTAAAAGAAAATATATGGAAAACTTGTATTAATTAGATTTTATTATGCATTATTTTTATTTTATATAGATATTACATTATTTTATTACATGTATTATTAGGTTTTTTCAGGTTAGGTTATTTTTAGGTTATTTTTAGGTTATATCATTAGGTTTTTTTAAAACAAATTTCACGTGAAAATTTTTACTGATAACAAAACATAATTATTTCACTAATTTTCTTCTCAACAGCTGGCAAACCGCATTAAAAAGATTTTTAAAATTTAGTTTTTTTAAAATATTGCAATTTTAACTGATACCATAGTATCATTAATTCAGTAATTTTATTTCACAACAGTTGGCAACCCTATTCACAATATTTTTTAAAATATGTTTGTTTATGCCATTGTAATTTTAATTGATAGCGTAAAATAATTAATTTGAAAATTTTACTTTTAAACAGATGGCAACTCTATTTAGATATTTTAGAAATAAAGTTTCTGTATTCCAACGTAATTTCCACTGTTAGCTTAGTATTACAATTTCAATGGTTTTCTTCTAAACAGTTGGCAACCTTACTCCAAACATAACGTTTTTGGAAATAAGTGTTTTTAGAAATTGTAATTTATCCTGCATTATACAATAAAACACTTGCTTGGAAAGAAACCTTTTCAGCCCGTGGCAGCTTTCTTCAGAAATTGTTGTTAACTTTGTAAACATTCCCATTTCTACTTATTTTTATATCTACATAATGGATTACAATTTATTAACCAAGAAAAATAGGTTAGAATTTTTCGAAAGTATTATAGTGTTAAATTTTGGGATTTTTCAAAATAGAATGTTTGAAAACAAATTTGTCAAATCCTTTTCCCTTCTCACATATATTTAATTTATCTCTAAATATTTTAATTAAAGATATCTACGTTTTCTCTCTCTACTCCTCTCTCTCTCTCTCTCTCTCTCTCTCTCTCTCTCTCTCTCTCTCTCTCTCTCTCTCTCTCTCTTTATAACCCTATTTATAAAACCCTCTTGCGGCTCTATTCACACTTTGGGTTCTTTCAAATTTATGCGAATCGCTGTGTATATAAGGTTTTAAGATTGGCCCAAAGTAGGTGCTTTTATCAGAAGCATTGAACAGGATTGCCAATTCTGGCGACGCAGGATACTGATTGATTCGGTGTTTGAACTTAATAAATCCTTGCAATTTCTAAGTATGTTGGAGGCGGTGATGAAAAGTCAACAACAAATGAAGGCCTTGGATGATTATCGTAAGTTAGCTTTTCCTTTACCTCTCACTGCCTTGAGGCAATTTCCGAAAATCGCAATATATATATTTCGACACGTGAGGAAAAGGGGTTCTGAGTAAGATTTTGAAATCCTACACATGTATCGGCAAGATCTTTGGTAGCAGTCTTATGCGCTTCTTTGATAAATCTTGAGTATCTGATTTAAGAATTTCGACTTCTTGGTGCAGCAGTAGAAAATAGACAAGAAATAATATTGGCGAATGCTGACTAGTTAACAGTCCTTGGCTGGATATAATTCCGCATCAGTTCCGGTTACGTAGGTTCGATTATGGGGGCAACGACTTGATTTCGTGTTTAACGAACTGCTTAGTTGTAACGTCAATGAAACTTCGTTCGACCAAAATTTGAGCTATATGACATGAGTTGTGAGTTATAAAGAAAGAGGAGAGACAACTAGAAACTTGGCTTACTCACTGATAATGGGAACGGAAGAAAAGGCTCTCTGATGACGAAGAAAGTAAGTTAGTCGAAAGATGATATTCGATTTATTGCCTGCAGCTCGAAATATGTACATATTTTGGTCCTTTAGAATAAGAAGTGTCGATTTCACTCACGAGTACTCGACTTCATTTGAGATAGAGAGTGTGTATATTAATGAGCGGAAGACTAGACAATAGTGTAAGTGGGACTTTTCACGTAGCAAGTACACACTTCACTGCATCAAAAATATTGAAAGTCCACCATCACTTCGCACCGGAAATTTTTCGCATGCCTCTAGAGATCAATATGATACTTTTTTCACACGCTTTTATTTGCCGAAGAATTTTATGCACTCACACACTACCTCATTATTCGCACAACAGCAGCGGCATGCAGCGATAAATGCCGAATAATTTATGTACAAACCGTTGGTTGTTAATTTACACATCCGGCGCACAATAACAACGGCCGACGACAAATCAACCAATCAATCAAACAATCAATATTGGAAATATCAACAACAACAACAAATTCAAGCATGTTATCATACGCAGTAAATATTTTCACATATGCACACATGCACACATGCACTTGCATATTGATGCACTGTTAATTTGTGCTTAAAAAGCGTCACACTGCGGTTACCAATGCGCCTCGGGAGTGGTGTTGTGGAGCGCGCGCATGCCGAAACGCGATATAAATGCAACACTGCAACATGCCACATAATGATGCATGTTGTTGTGGTTTGAATGCAACTGCCAATGCATATACTCCGCGTGCGTGTCATTATTTAAAATAAATTAAACAACACTTATGCGTCTGCACGCCATAAAGTATGCAACTCATTTCGTGTTGCATGCAATTTTCGATTATTCACGCTGACCTCAATGTCCACAGCACACTGCCGTGACACTAGAATGCAAAGGGTGCATGTTTAAGTGTTTGTATGCGTACATATTTTCATTGTATAATTATATATGCACATTAGGGTGGTGCTTAAAAATCGAAGTTGCGCGTTTTTACAGTTTTACTCCCTCAATCGTCAAATGAGATCACAAACCAGCTGCGGTTCCGATTTGGCAGGGTCTAAGCATTTTTATGCATATAAAACGACATTGTACAATATATGTATTAGGGGGGTACTTCAAAAAAGTACCTTGTAATATTTTATAGCTTTTTATCCGCAGTGAGTAAAAACTAAATAGAATATATTAGAATCAAGCTTCGTTTCCTATTTGGGAAGTACAAGTTGAGTTGTGCAGGGGTTAAAATTGAGCTTAACCTCACGAAGACACAATAAATAACTAAAAATTAAATTAAATGGATGAAAGCTTGACCTAAAAGAGAAAGTTTTTCTGGTTTTTGATCTGAAGATTTCGGTTTTCCAAACATGATCTAAAATTCTTTACCTTACGTCAAAGAATCACCCTAATGTGCAAAAATGTTTTATTTTGCGCGCCTGTTGACAAGTATGCCTGCTTTAATAAACTCATTTCAGTACAAAATTTACCATTATTAACAACCACAACGGCGCATATATGTATTACGCGCGCTCACCATAAATTGTGCCATGTCACTGATCGATGACCCAGTAGGAAATGCAAACACACACACTGGGGCGCACACCGACTTATGTGTATTAAGCAACCGCAGTGCGCATAAATCAATATATGTTGCATATTTTTCACATTAACGGTAAATATATGCTACATTTATTCCGGTAAGTATTTACGGCTGCGTATTTTATACGTTTTCAATTCGTGTGCTCGTAAATTGTGGCCTTAACTTTTAACTTCCGTGTTGACTTTTTAAACAACCAATACAACCGCTTTTAATTAACTATCTCTTGTTGGCTTATAAATATGTAAATTGTATTGGTATTGTTCACACTTGCACTTATTTACGTGTGTTGACATGTTTCACATTTTTGCGAAAAATGTATCAGTTAACAATACATTCACTTATCCAGTCATTGATTGCTAATTTATTGGTTAAATTTTTTTTTTTCTGAAGTCAAAAGAGCAAGATAGTAAATAAATTGAAAAATGTACATGAAAAATAAAATAAAAACCTGATCTGAAAAAAATCATATTTGATTGCAATAAAGAAGTAATTCTCCTCTTCAAACCATCGAACCATCTTTATTTTCGCAAAAAATATATTTTTGCATATTTATAATCAGGTGGCAACCCCATAAACTTAAAATCACCGAAAACAAATCTCTTTTTCTACACAATAATCGTCTCATTTATATACACTTATATTAAAAATTTTCAAGAGAAAATATATTCAAAAGCAGGTGGCAACTTCATGAACTTAAACTCATTCTAACCCCCGAAAGTTCTATTTCTATATTCACTCTTACTGCAAATTAAAAAACAAAAACTGTTTTTATATTTTTCAAATCAGGTGGCAACTTCATAAACTTGAGCTGTCATGCATACAATAACATTCTCTTTTTATATACACTGATATAACAAACATTCAAAAAATTTATATTTAAACTCAGGTGGGAACTGCATAAATTTGATCTTACAAACCGACGACAGCAGTTATCTTTCTATATTAAATTTTATGTCTTGTATGTGCAAAATCAGCTGGCAGTCTTATTAAATCTTAGATTTGCAATCATTAAAACATCTTTTAAATAGCATACATAGCATACATAGTAAAAATAATTCAGTCGCATCTCTAAAAGCACACTGGGCTGATAAGCCCACTGCCTATGATAACTTTGGAACAACTTATCAACTAAAGGTAATTCAAACTGGATCCTGAACTGAGCTCGACAGCTGGACATAAGATTATGATACAGTGTACCAAATGGGGACGTAAGTTAATGGTAGGAGCTTCAAATAAAATTCTGGACTCTAAGTACATGTTGCTATGTTGCAGATCGGACTGTAGGAAACGTTTGAGATGGTCTGTGAGACGGCTTAGGTCTGAGGTGAGCTCGGGTGCTTTTACAAACGAAGTAAGCGCAATTTTTGAAACATATTCCCTAACTAGGGAAGTTTCTTTTTAGTGTGGACTTCAAATTATGAACCGGCTGTCCAAAGTTGAGCCTGAAGATAGGACTGAAGTTGCTAAGTCTGCATTTCTAAGTCCGTACCAGTCACTTTCCAATACCTTAGCTTATTACCCACATTCATTTCAAATTCAATATACTCTTTGCCACTCCAGTCAGCTTTGGCTTCTTAAAGCCAGTTTAACCCACGGCACATCTACTTAGCAAAGAGCCAAAAACCCAAAAGCCTGCGAATGGAAATTGTACAAAATGTTTCAATTACTTGCCAGCTCAGCTATACACAATGGCAACAAGCAACAACAATTAAGATACAAATCTGTGAAAGTTGTTTTCACTTACGCCACTCCCACCCCCTGCTGAACCACTGCTCCGGGGCGCCCCTGCAGCTATTTGCTAAGCGCCATTGTCTTGAAAGTGTTTTTGTGCGTTCTGTTGACTTTTTGCCAAAAATCAAACTTTACACAAAATAACATTGAAGCCGCATTAATAACACACAACAACAACAACAACAACAACAACAACAACCATACAACAACAAAATCACTAAGGCGACGCAGTGTGCGCCAAAGGAGCGCCAATTGATTTGCGTGGATTTGCGCGGTTTCGTGTGTTGTTCACTTCCCTGCCAAGAAGCCGCCAAGCAAACACATTACAATAACAATAAATAGCAACAGACAATCATAGCTGTTGATAACAATTAAGCAAACACTATGGCAACACTGGCATAGCAGACTGAAGACCGCGGCATTGCTGACATTGTTAGGCATAACTGCGTTTTATTGTTGTGATTGCTGTGGTTGTTGTTGTGGTTTTTGCTGTTTCGCCAAGCAAACTTGAGCGCTGTCACAAGGCGTCGGCGGCGGCGTCAAACTACATATATTATCCACTTTGATAGATTTGTGCGCTACAAAGAGCGCATATATAGTTGAGCGGCTGTGCGTGGAAGGCTAGCCAAGTAACAAAGAGAAGGTGAAAGGGAAAGGGAATGAGAAACAAAAAAATGCGTGTAGTGAAAGTGAACAAAAGGCGAAAATTGGAGCGCCGCGAAGCGTATGAAATTGAATTGAATTAGAGAGGCGTAACAGCTGGTAGCGTGAGGCAGTGAGCCAGTGAGGCTTCATTAAATATAGTGACGATAAGTGAGAAGTGCGCTCGCTGGAGGGCAGGGAGCACAAAAAGGCAACAAAAAACACCCTCGAGGGGAGCCAACTGAAGACTTTTCCGAGTTCAACTGCATTAAATGGGATTTCGGCAAAATGTATTCGGGCGCTCTGAGCCATTTGCCTTTCCTCACTCTTCATTTAAATAGTTGGCAACGCGTTGCAGTTCTATTGCTGCTGCTGAAAATGGCAAAGAATTGCGAAACAAATTTTCGTTTAATCGCAGACGAGATCATAAAGTAATCAATGAAATTGATTGTGGATTTGCGTGAGCTAAAATAAATAATGGATGCTTCATTGGGAGATTAAGAAAAGTAAGCTTGTACCATTAACGGTTTAAAATTCAAAACGTGGTTCAAGAAAGTGGTCTGTCTGTATGCAAAATGCAAAGATTTTGATATTTCTCCTCACCCTCCAAATTAGAGAACCAATGAACAACCAAAAAGATTATAAAGGTACCTTGACCGAACATGAGTATCTCTGATTATGTCAACTCCATCCATCCAAACTCTGTTGAAACTAGAACAAGTATTCACCAATCCAATTGTTGTGCCTGCAAGTACTTTCGGAAAGCGTAAAATATGTACCGAGATGAGTAATTTTTTTATGAAATATATAACATACCATCGCCTTTCAAAGGGTCCAAAACATATTAGCTTACATAATCTCTGGCGCCTTTTTATTAAGCAATGGATGTCATCCAAATATTATTTGATGTTCACATCGTTCAACTTTACATAGTGCACCATTTAAGTCTTGACTTTCTAAAGAGCAGATTTCAGTTACTTTAGAGAAGAGGCAAGATATTGAACAATACTTCTGCGCAGAATCATTCCATGATCCGCCTAGAGCTGTTTGACCTCTGAAATTCTTAGCTGTGGGTATTATTGATCTGTACAGCTTTGGTAACTTCGAATAAAGTTCTCTGCTAAAAAGCTCACGTGGCATACTACTGGAACCGAGGGAGATGTGCAAGATGTAATAATTTCAAAGCAAGAATACGAAGTCTATCGAAGTTCATACCAAACTGACATTACCACTGCTTCAAAAACCCGACATTTTATTAAACCAAAAGTCGGCTAAGCTCCACACACATCAATTTAAATTGCCATAACCTCCAATGGGTTGTCTTTCATGAGCTATCTGTTTCACTACTTCTGTATTAGGCTGTCGAGATCATTCCCACCTCGGATAAGACACAACTAAGCCTTAGGTGTTATAAAGAATGGAATATCCATTAGGAGTCGCGAATGAAAATCTTTGAAGGTCGAGTTTGCCGATCAGTGGTTAAAACAACTAACGAAACATGCATAAAAAGTTATGACTTCGAGGAAAAAAGCCAAGTGTCTGCGCAAGAATATTCAGAATAGCTATAAACCCCTATTATTCCAATTTCCAATTCCCACACTACAAAAATCTTAAGTGATAAAGACAAAGTTTGAATTCTGGATTTAGATCCAGACCAGAAATAGAACAAAAATTATAGGAAAAGTTCCTCTGATTGTGCCTCAACCACCAATACCGGATATTAGATATCATTAGCAATAAAGCTTTTCAAGTTAAAAATTGAAAAAAATTTTTTTAACTTTATAAAATTTTAAAAACAATACTTTATTTGGTGTTAACCCTTAAATTTTAGGACAGACCAGAAAATTTTTTACGTTTTAAATTTTAAGATCAGATTACCGTTAAGTATATCTGTATATTTTTTTAGTTTTTGGTTTCCAAAAAGTTTTTGAAAATTATATTTTTTAATTATTTATTAGTTTTAGTACAATTTTTTTTTTAATTATTTGGTTTTATTAATGCCTTTTTATTTATCCTAGCTTTCTTAATAATATTCCAAATAAATTTAAATGTAATATGTTACTTTTTCCACCTTTTTACTCTTTGTTAAAATTTATAAATAGAAATTACAGCCACAACAGTTATCAAACAGTTGTCAAATTTAATGTTTCTTGTATTTAAGAAATTAGTTTTAATCTTTTCGATTTTTTTATTTATTTATTCTAAAATATTTCATTTTATTTGGTGTTTAATTAATTCTTTTATTTTTTTTTCTTAAATTTTTTATATTTTTTAAATAATTTAAATTTTTTAATTTTCTTTTTATTTAGAAAAATCATTTTAATTCTTTTCCCTCTTTGTTAAAACATATATACAATTTCCAGCCAAAAATTATCAAAGTTCATTTAAAATTTTTTTCGAAAATTATTTGCATTTTAGCTCTTTTATATTTAATAACTTATTTTTTATGTAGAGAATTTTTCTATTTTTTTTTTAATTTTGTAACTTTTTTGTAAATTTTTTTTTATTCTAGCTTTTGTCACTTCATTTTAAACTACTTTGAAAGTCTTTTTTTCTGAACTTTTTGGGACAAAATAAATTTTTATTTTTCAATATTTAATTTTTTTTAATTTTGTTTCTATAAAAATTCGCACACCCTAAATTCACAATCACACGGAAACGCAAGTATAATATTATCACTATTCAAATAAAATATTTATATAATTTTTACTAAAATTCTTTGTAGTATAGTAAAAAAACTGCTTCTTTATTTAAAACAACAATTTAATTAAAACAACAATGCATAAAAAGCAGCGCTTTATATGCAGTAAATCAATTTAAGTGGAGCAACATAATAATATTTACATGGCTCATAAAGCTGATGCCGTTGCCGAATCAAATTTGAAGGCAAAAATTTTAATTTTCTTTTCTGAGTTTTAAATCAGTGTCGATTGGTAAATATTACGCTTCATTTTATTGACATTTTTTGTAATGCAATTGCGAGCTTGCGGTATTATATTATTTATTTTTGTTTTTATTTCTGAAATTTTTTTTTAAATTTTTACATTTTTATTGTTTAAATTTTCTTTTTTAATTATTATCATTTTTTTTTTTTTTGTTTCGCCCGTCTTTATTGTAATTTTAGCCTTCAGTTGTGGCTTCTTTCAAAGTAAACAAGTAAATAAATAGATTGCGCATTTTTGCACACCGCAGTGTTGCATTCGCTTGTTGTCATAATAAAATCCGCTTTGCTATTAACATTGTTGTAGTTGCCAGGAATTTTGTTTTTGTTATTTTTCACGCACTCACCCACACAAATGCATACTTGCTATTGCTTTGATAGCCATTTTATTAGCAGCCATCATTCATATTTAATTTAAGCTCACGATAAAAACTACAACCAAATGTCAAATTTTTCTTTTTTTTCGTTTTAAATTTGCGCTGTTATTTATTGGAACAGACAGCGCTTTAAACATTTTTAAAAACATTGTGTAAATACCACATAGTAATGTTGTGCTTTTTTCTCATAAAAAATTTAATTAATTTAAATTTTTACATGCTTTATTTACAATATAAAAATCACGAATAATTATATAAACAATGCGTTGCGTTGTGCATCAGTCACAGCCGCTCAGCTGCAGTCAACTTCACTGATTTCATTTCATAATGCACTGTCTCATTTTACAGGTTAGTTTTTTGCGCAATTTAATTGCATTGAATAATTCAGCGGATACTCAATTTATATTTTGTGTGCAAGTCAAATTGGTTTATTATTCTCATTGACTAATTTGTGCTGTTACAAATGTCAATGGAGTAATTCGTTCGACAGCTGTTGAAAAATATTAAAATTATATAATACCTAATTGTTGTTGTCGGTAAAATTCACAATTAATTTGCTAATTAGCGTAATTAAGTGAAGTTATTTGCAAATTTAAAAGCACATTCATAAAATGATGTAGGGATGAGTAAGGAGAAGGGGAGAGGTAGTAAGAGAGAAAAAGTATTATTGTTATTATAATTATTTTATTGTAAAAAATTTAAACTTTATAAAAGTATTTTATAAAAAAAAAAAAATTAATTTTTAGTTATTAAAAATTTTTTTAAACAAATATAGGCTTGTTTAGTATTTTAAATGGTTTTTTTATTTAAAATTTTGTTAAACACTTAAACTTATTTAGTTATTAAAAACTTGCAATTTTATAAAAAAAAAGACTTAGCTCTTCTAATAAGTTAACTTATTTTTTTTTAAATTAATTTGTTTTTATTTAATATTACATATTTCGTTATTTCTTATTTCTCTCTTTTTTATTTTCTTAAATTTTTTAAAAATCGAAATAAAAGCAAAAAATTTTTTATTCCCAGTTATATTTTAAAATTTTTCTTCAGTTTTTGAATTTGATTTAATATTTTTAGTTGTTTATTTTGGTCACGACTTAAAATTATTCAATTATTACTTTTTTGATTTTGTATAAAATTAATTTTGCTAATAATAATTTTGCTAATAATTGCGAATAATTAATTTTATGAACAAAATATATTTTTTTATTTATATTACTTTTTTATGTTATTTTTTATATAATTTTTTATATTTTTCATATCTTCATTATATTATTTGTGTTTTATATATTGTTATACATTCATATTTAATTCCATGTAAGAACCAAACTAACACATTTAAATTTACAAAAAGATGTGGTTTTCCTTTCAAACAAAATTTTGCTTTTGTTCCAAAAATTTTTATTTAATTTATTGCCGAAAAGTGGGTGAGCCATCATTATATCATAAATAAACCACGCTTTAATATACTAAATTTTGAATTTCGTTACACAAATATTTCAATTTTGTTTTTTTTTCAAGTATTTACGCTTTATGATAAAAACTCAAAACCCGCCATAAAACGCAGGCGGCTTCAGAATACTACACTCAATAAATGCAAATGAAGTTATTGACGCGCGAAGCTGTAACGATAATAATCGCATTACATTATTTTATTTCACTCCATTTTATTGCATTTGTGCAATCACACATTTTTATACACACCCGTGTGTGTGTGTGTATGGAAAAAGTTTGAATAAATTTTATTACATTTACGTTGCTTTTTGGGCACCAAAAGTATGAATAACCAATAAATGCGCTCGCGAAAAAAAAATGTGCCCGTTAAAAACGTATAAAATATGTGAAGGCATTATGGAAAAAGTGTAACCAATTGAGTTGTCGCGCATAAACATGCGAGCAGCGCGTCATAACAATTTTTAAAATGCACGACGGAGGCAATAGGCTTGCTAATGCAACATTAGGTGTGTGTGTATATGTGTGTGTGTGTGAAAGAAGCAAGCCAATTTTTTGAATATCAACACTTTTTGGCTTTACATACCAATGTACACACATATATTATTACTGAACGCTTCGCTCCTCACCACACGCGCTTTCAGCCACCAACCACTTCATCATTCATTCACGTGTGTGTGTGTATGTGTGTACACGCAGCTATGCCTTTATTCGCCCGCTGTTATGCAAAATGTCAAATCAATGCAACAGCATACACAAACAAATGATTCAACACACACAGACACACACACGCAGCGGGAAGCCTTGAAGCGCAAAGCGCGCACGGGCAGCATTGAAAATTTTTTTTTAATTTTTTTTATAATCTATATATAAACACACATAGATATATAATATTTTTTAGATTTTTCGATTTTTTGATTTTTCGTTGCTTTCCACTCTACTGATTGCTGCTTTGTTGACCCATAAAAAAGTCGTAAATAAACAATCTTTGACTCGCAGCTAAAAACAAGCACACACAAACAATTACTTATAAATATATAGAGAGAGCATGTTGAATAGCAGCAACAACAACAACAACAACAATAGTAACAAATAAAAACTTCGCAAAATAGAAACCTAAATACACACACATACACACATGCAAGCGCAGAGGCCACTCAATCCCGATATAGCGCGGCGCTATGTGAGCCGCCGCGTCGTATGAGTAACCTCTAAATTTTTTGTTACACACTCAGGCAATCAACTCAAACATGTCTGAGTATGCGTGTTTTTTCAGCTGCGCCACAATAATTTGTTAGCGTGTTTTGTTAAAGTGTGCACAAGTGGACCAGTAAATTGCAACAACAACAAAATAATATCTTTTTTTTGTTGTTATTGAAAAGGAAAATAATAAAAATATTTTGTGCTAGAAAAAAGTGTATAAAAGAGCAAAGAATGAGATAAGTAATGCGCACACAGCAGGAAGTGTCCTTAAAAGTAGCTGCATAGCTGCTTAGTTGCAATGCGCAGTGGTTTGCTGCAACGCGGCTTTACAATTTGTTACATTGTCGCTAAATAGCAAGAGACGGAAAAATGGAAAGTAATAGGAAGGCATAGAAGCATATACAATTCTATAATATTATAATAAAAAGGGGAAAATTTATTTTTAATTTGAAATATGAATGTCTGTGATACCAAATTTTACATACATATATATATGTATATTTTTCGTTTTTTTTTCAATTAACTAATAAATATTTACAAATTTATGAAATATTTAAAACAAGACTTGTATTATGAAAAATATATTTTGAAAAAAAAAGTTATTCAAAAAAATTAGTTAAAATTTTTTATTATATAATTTTTTTATTTACAAAAATTATTTTCCAGAAATAATTATTTTTAATAAATTGAAACAAAATTTCTCTTTCTGCTAATTAAATTTTTCATTTCCTTTTAGCATGCTATACCTGTGCAAATAAAAGGTTTTTGAAATAAAAATTTAAATGTATTTAAAACAATTTTTTTTCTGAATACTTTGACTGTGCGACTTGGAATTTTTTGCCTCAAAATGTCTTCGAATATTTTTAGACTCTTAATCTTTAATATGTTTATAGGAATACCTTCTTTCTGATATAGCAATTATTCATAAATATTTTCCTTTCAATTTTTTTTTATATTATAAATAATTTTTTTTGCAGCCATTATTTATTTAATTATGAATTTAGAAAAATTATTAATAATAATTATAACAATTAGAAAGAAATTTTAGTTAAATTATATATTTTGCAAATTCGTGTTCTTTATTATTTTTTGAATTATTATTATTATTGCTCTTTTATTTAAATTACACAAATTATGAATTTTTTTGAATATCTTTTATAATATTATTAATATCAACTTTGAATGAAATTTTACTCAAATACTTAAATGGTTTGTAGTTTACCTGACATTTTGAAGTTGCGAAGTTAATATTCCCTAATATATAATATCCCCTTGCCGTAAATTTTTTTCGAAAATAACCTTAAAAATTCCTGTTAAAAACCCATACCAGCCAACCGCACTAGATTCAGCCACAAAATTCCACTTTTGAATATACAATGTGTATACAAACTTGTACATGTTCTTATGTTACATTTAAGCTAAGTTATTAAGCTATATTTATATAAAATGATTGCAGCATACACACAATATAAGCGACATGTGCCTACATACGTGTAAGTACGTGTATTATTAGGGATTATGTCAGCTCGTACAAGGCGGCAAGTGGCACTTTGACAGTAATTCTCTGTGTAGAAGTAAATATATGTGTGTTTGTATGTAGTGCATATTACTGTCACATTCTTAAAACCCTAAACGTCACACAAATGCTTAGCTATATTCAAACATAAGTTCACCGTTCTTTTCACACGTACTTTGATACTTTTATTTACTCGTTTCTGCACTGTATACACCTCACAATATATATCTCATACATATATATATACATCCCTCTATATGTTTCTTTGTGTTTGTCTTTTTCTCAACACCGCTCTAATATTTTCACCGCTGAGCCACAACGCATTAAATCTGTCTATTTTAATATTAGATACATTGTTATTTGTATACTTTTAGGCGCATAAGCGCGCATTAAATCTTTCTCTTTACTTTGCAAACACTTGACAGCTGACAACTCCTGCTTAACTAAATATTTACCGCATTATACCGCAGTTGACGCATATAATATATAATTATAGCTTTAAGCGACAGCAATTGCTGCATACTTTTATGGGCCGTGTAATAAAATAAAGGATTTTGAAAGGGTTTTACATGTGGCCCACATACTTTACTAAGCATTAGCGATTTTAAATGTGGCACTATTTGTTGTTTTGAACCGTTGGTGTAGAAAAGTAAGGCAATTTAACAACCTTTTTTGTACAATTAAACCGATTGTTCAGATAAACAAATATTTTCAAAAATTACTCCAGTTAAGTAACTATGAGCGTCAAATTTTCCAAAAAAATTTTTTTTGTCGTATATAAAAAGGTGGCATTGAAAATATTCACTTTTGGAAGTCTGCAACATACAACTCCCATACGACCGATTGTTCAGATTTTAGATTTTGCCGTCTAACTTCTACAATTAAGTTTCTATGTGTATGAAATTTCGTGCACTCTTTAAGTATAATAAATGGAAAATAAGCTGCGAAAGGCATCAATAACGGTTTATTATAGCATATATTCCACATAATTGATTGTTCAGATACGAAATTTTGTGACATAATATCCCAAATCGAGCAGCTAAGAACATGAAATTTGTTGAATTATTTTCTTATTGTATATGTAAGGTAGGTACCAAAAATTATTCGAATTGAATGACTATAACATATAGCTCTCATACGACCGATTGTTCGCATATAAATATTTATGTTATAACTCACTAAATTGAATAGATAAAAGTCGGAAATTTCATATATTACTGTGTTCTTATATGCATAAGGTAGAAGTTAAAAATCTTTAAAATCAATGGCAATTACATATAACTACCATACAACCGATTGTTCAGATATGTGATTTTATGTTATAACTATCTAAATTGAACGGATAAGAGCCTGAATTTTTGAGAATTACTTTGTTTTTGTATGCGTAAGGTAAGCGCTAAAAATCTTTGAAATCTGTTAACAATAACATATGGCTACCATACAACCGATCGTTCAGATATGTGATTTTATGTTATAACTCCTTCAATCAACTAGCTAGGAACACCAAATTTTGTGAAATATTTACTTAACTCACATAAAAAATTGTCCCCAGAAATCAAGTAGATTGAATAACTATAACATATAGCTCCCATATAATCGATCAAGCGTTGCGCTGAAAAGTATACTACACTAATTGTTCTTACTTCGCAATTTTCAATCCGAAACAAAGTCATAAACTTTTTTCTATATTCTCCGTTTTCAATTACATATGTATGTATTTTCTTAGCAATTCAATTGCTCATCGAAAGATATTAAATTTTTCACAGCAAATCAGAACTGAAGAAAGTAAATTTAATCCCAACAGTCTAAGCGATTTGCAATGCATTAATTTTCATTTTCATCTTTCTATGAATTCATTACAGCTTGCAGCCAAATGCGATTGATTGAAATTTGAAAGCAGCAGAAAACCAGCAACTGTGGCAAAATCAGCGCAACGAATCCATATCAAACTTTGAACCAACTATTTAGGGTAGCTGAAAGCAGCAAAGCAGTGCGCAGCAAAACAACAATAAGAAGCAGCAAAAATAGCAGTTGCAGGTGAGTACCAAGAAAACTGTAAAGCAAAATGCAAAAACAAAAAAAAAACGAAAAACGAAAAACGAAAAACGAAAAACATAATTGTGTGGCAACATTATACAAGTCCGATATTTTTCAATCTTGCTTGCTAAGTTTATGCTGCTGATTTCATATGCAATCTTTTCGATTTGCGATCTTTCTTGCAATCTATTTTTTCGTTGCTATTTTTAATACACTTAGAGTGTTGCCAAAGGCAATAAAAATGCAAGCAACGCTTGGCTGGGCGAAATATTCGAAACGAGATGCCAATTGTGTGCACGTGTGCGCGTGTATGTGTGTAGCAGTGTATTAGTAGTGGTGAGTGAGCGAGCAGTAATAAGCAAGCAGCTGCAACTGAAATTATGCAGCAACCAAAAGGTTATAGGGCGCAAATACATACGCAATAACATACACACACACACACCTACAAACACATGCATACAAAGTAATGGTGCACACATATGCATTTTTAGCGAAAATAAATGTGTAAAAAAGTAAAAACAACGCAGAAAATCAGTAAATGAATGACTGCGCCAACGAGTTATGTCGAGCAATATAAAACAAAGCATATTTTTAGGTGCAGCTGCAGCTGCCACTAAACTTATGCTGGCCGCATGGCCAAATGATTTCGAGCATGCATTCGAGCTTGCATACACACACATACACACAAATGCACATAGAAGCACACGTTCTCAAATAAGCGCACACATACACACAAGCAAATATAGCTATGTGTATGTGTGTGTGTGTGTGTGTGTTATTCCAGCTTCGTTTAGTTTAGTTAGCAATAAACCAATATTGGCTATGCATTGCATGTCAGCATTAGCCACTGTGTGTGTATATATATATGTGTGTGTGTGTGTATGTGCGCCGAATTTGGCTCGAAACCAGCTGGAAGTCACTAAAATATAAGAAAAAATATGGCAGCATCAACTAATGTAAAATGCAAGCGCAGCTCAGCTGTGCTGCAGCAGCAGAATTAAAGCCAACAAAGCGTGCATAAAATATGTGGTGTCATAAATTTTTCACAAATATTTTAATAAACATTTACCGTTAATACTTTCAAACGTAGAAACTCTGTTTTTAATATATTTTTAAATTATTTTTGAAGATTTTAAGAGTACTATTTTCAGAAAGTTAGTTACTTTTTAGTTGCATGCCAATATTTTTGGTAAGTCACCTTAACATTTTTTTTAAACAAATTACAAAAAAAAAATTGATTGCAAAAAAATTATTTTGAAAATGAATTAATATACTTTGCAAGAAATTTATGTATAATTTTACGAATGAGATGTGGAATTTTCTTTTTTCTAATTATTATTTACTTAATTTTTTTTTATAGCATAAAATTTGTATTTTTTTTTTAAATAATAAATTTTTTCTTTTACTTTAACTTTTTTAAATTGTTTTCCATTGCAATCTAATAATCTTTGAAAAATGTTTCAATGTTCCATAAAAGCAAAATATTTTTTTTTTAATTTCCCTCCAATATGTATATCAATAATTTCGATTAAAACAAGTATTTCGAATTAGTTGGTAAAAATATTTTGCATACGACTTTTCAAAACTTTTCCAGCGCTTTTATTCTTGTTTTATTAATATTATTTTTAATAGCAATATGTTTGCTGAAAAATTTTCTTTACAGCTTTAGTCCAAATAAATTCTAACCTATTTAAAATTTTAATATTTATATTCCAATTTTTTTAAATTTTTGCATCTGCAATCAGAACAAATTCGAAAATAAAATAACTATTTTGAAAAAAACTACTTCTAATTTTTTAAAAAAATAAAAATTTTCATTTTAAAAAAATTAATTTTTTGATAATTAATTTTTTCTATAATTAAATTAAAAAAATTTATTAAAATATATTTGGTATACTTTCTGCTTTTTTATGTTTATTCATATTTTATCTTAAGTTTTAAATTTTGTTCATATTAATTGTTTAGCCCTACTATTATTTTAAATAAAATAAAAACACCAAATTTTTAAATGTTTTAAATTTTTGGAAAATTTCGCCAATATATTTAAAACTTTTAGTTTGTTACTAAAAGTAGAAATTTTTTGAAATTAAAGTTTTTTTCCGGAACGTTTTTCATTTATTTGTACGAAAATTAGTCCTTATTTTGATTTATTTTTTTAAATTTCTTTCGTTTAAATTTTCGGACGTGTTCCTTTTTGAAATTGTTCTCAAATTTCTTTATGTAATTTAAAGCACAGTAACATTTTTTAATCAACTCTTCGAATATTTAAAATATTATTATTTTAAATTCAAAATTTTTAAATAAAATTTAAAATATTATTTTCTGATATTATTATATTCTTATTTTCTTATATTCTTGCTTGTTCGCTGCAATAGTCACTGATGTCCTCATAAACATATTTTTTAATGCTCCCAAATCACTTTTTTACTATATATCTTTCACTACCAAGCCTTACAATGATCCCAAAAAAATTAAAATAATTTTTGCCAACCATCCAGTGGCTACGAAAAAGCCTTTTTCATACACCTTATTGCTGGCAATAAAGTTTGATTGCATATTTTTTGGCGCTTAAGCGCACCGGGGAATATCTGTAAAAATTCAGCGTTTTTCAATGATTTTTTTTTACATTTTTACGCTTCCATTTCTGCCACTCACTTTTCATGTATCGTTCAAAATGTTAATGTCAAAAATTTACTAAAGGTGAATTTATTACGCACATAATAAAGGAGTAGTGCGCTACAGTGTAGCATACCTTTAGGAGTTCAGAGAAAATTTTAGACTTTTAGGGGTTATTTTAATAACATGACGTGTTTAAAGAGATTTATGGGCGTAGTATTTTGATCCATTACTCCGCTAGTGGTAACTGATCCGTCTTTTCAAACATTTCAAAAAACTTCCTCTACTTATTTGTGTACCTCCCTAAGGAAACATCCCACGTTTTAAGGTCGCCACTTGGGAAAACTACTTAGTTTATTTGCTCAGAACACCCACCGTAGACTTTGACCGTCCAATCATTTCAATGAAAGTTATGCAAAAATCCTTCTCAGTTTTGAATACATTTGCGTTCTGAGAGTTTAAAAGAAAATTTAGTCTGTGTATTGTATGATGCTTACGAAGTAATACTGAACTTTGTTTACGAGCTTAGCGGATCTCATCAGTGAGCATTCAGAAACGTAATGTAAATATATGATTCTTTCGACGAATTTAAATCTTTCGTTTCTTTTACTTTTTTTTAAGTTTTTTTACACATTTCTAATAGTTGAAAGAAACGAAAAATATTTTAGGAAAAAAAAATAATAAAAAAATTCTAATAATTTAAAATTAAAACAAAAATTTAAAAATTATATGATTTATTTTTTTCACTTTTATTTTTCAATGTAATATTACATACATCTTACATATTTTTCTCTAAGAAGTTTAGTTGTAATTTAAATTTTTTTTATTATTTGTTTTTAATTTAATCGCTACTTTGTTTTTATTTTATTTTATTTTTTTTTTTTATTTTTAGTTCCATAAAAAAAACAAAGAAACCTTTTCTGATTTACTTCTCAATCAACCTTTCTTTGGTATTTCTTCATTTTTTTTGGTTTCTATATATAATATCTTTTTTCATTAATATTACTTTTTTAACAATTTTAACGAGTTTTGTTTGCAAATAGTGTATATTTTTTTATTTTTAATATATTTTTTGCATACAAAATGTTTTTTTTTGTTTTCATTTAAATTTTCTTCGTTAAAAATATAATTTTTAGCTTTAAAATCAATTGTAACTTTTTCTGATTTCGAAATTCAAATTTTAGAATTTAACTTAATTTATTTCTTTACTAATCTGTTTAATTTCAATAGTCATTAAGAAATTTATTTCTTTTACTTTAAAAATGTTATTTATTTCTTGGGTTCAAAGCTTTATAACTAGTTTATTTAAAGAAATTTTCTTTTTGTTTTTATTACTTTCATGTTCTGACGGATTACAATTTTGTTTGCTTCTCTATTTTTGTTAAAATATCTGTTTTTGTTAGTCTTCATTTTTCTATCTTTTATATCTCTAAATTTATCTATTTTAATATTTTTATTTATTAATTTTTCTATTTTTATAAATTTTTATAATCTATTATATTTGGAATTTTGATTATTAATCATCAGTAATTTTTATTATTTATCTAAATAAAAATATTAAATTAGATATATGAACATTTTTATTTAATTATATTTTTGTTTTAAAAAAATTTTTTTTTTCATCTTCCATTTAATTTTTTGTTTATGTAAATTTTCTTACTTCTTAATAAAATTTAATACTAAATAATATAATTATTAATAAATATTTAATAAAATCTCAATTAATAATAATAAGTAAATAAGTAATTAAGTAAAAATAATAAATAAATAAAAATAAGTAAATAAGTAATAAATAATAATCAGTAAATAAGTATCTTTTAGTATTTGGACGAAATTCAGATTAAATTATATTTTTATTTATTTATGTTTTCTTTTTAAATTTTTTTGATATTTTGCATTTTATTTTCAGTTTTTTTTTTTACTTAATAATTAAAATTTTTTATTTATTTTTTTAATATTTATTTTTATTTCATATTTCCAAAATACTTTTTTAATTCAATTTTAATTTTGTTTTTTTTTTTTTAATTTCATTTGCCCAACCACCCTGTCTTTCGTCCGCGTTCATCAAGCAATTCTATTGTATAGAACATAACGCCACACATATTACTCCTCCCCTTTTATGGAAAGGTGCAAAAAAACCAAAAATGCCTCGATTAAAGAAATTGAAGCAAAAGTACGAGAGCGGAAACAGGTCAGACCGCAGCCAAAGGAAACGCGCGCATTTTACCAAATTTGGCAGCTGTGAAAAAGAGTAGAGCCGAGAGCGAAATATGAGTAGTAGCACGTATGCCGGCACATATACACATGTGTGCTTGTGTATGTGCGATATGTGCTGCTATCTGCCTAATGCAACCCAAGGGAGTTATATATTTGCTTTGGCAATTTCCTAAATCCCTCACTTAGTTACTTTGGTGCAATCAAACTCAACGCAGGCGGCATTACTTTGCGGGCGGCGAACAATTTTCGAGACGAAACGGCAACAATTTACAAAGTGTGGCAAGCCAAAAAGGCGCAGCCAGCATGCCTAGTTTGACAATGTATGTATGTATGTGTGTATGTGTGTTTATGTGTGGGCTTTCTAATGTTATTGTAAGCAGCACAAAGCCCTACAAAGGCGCACACTCGCCGACCACCAAATTTTTATTCAACACCAGCAGCAATTTCTTGCGTTTTTTTTCTATTAATTTTTTCGACTTTATTTTGCAACGGAAACTTTCGTGCTTTCCGTAAAGGCAAGCAGAAATTGGAAGAAAGGCGGAATTTCGCAGACCGCCGCACGTTAGTCTCATATATTAGTTAATCCTTTGCACCCGCTTTCATGCCAACTTGCAGCAAAGCCCTGGTTGAGTAGTAAAAAGCTGCACACACACTCACACACACACATACATAGACATGTTGGCACAATACCGTTACATGTATTGAGGCCAAAAAATGTGTTGTCTTTCCAACTGCTGCGCCAAAAACAAAGCAAGTACCATCGAAAAAGGCAAATATGAATTTCTCTTTGGCAAGCGCACAGTGGCAGGCACCGTATTTGCAACAGCGCTGCTGCCATTGCTGCTGCCAGGCAACAAATTCAACTGCCACTAACAACGCCAATACCGTTATAAGTGTAACATGGCAGCGCGCACTCTCTCTCATTCTTTGGCAATATCCACTATCCTGCAGTCCACAATTCGCATGTGGCACAACACATACACACACACACACACACGCAATGATATATTTTAGTATGCAGCGCCTTTGCTGCCTTTGCTTAACCCTTGCACTCTGTAAATTTGCCGAAATTGCTAGCAGATTGTTGTGGAAATGAAAAATAAATGCTATTAATCTCTTGCCATTTATTTGAATGCTCGGTTGGCCCGCTAATTGTCATGCACTTGCGATTTGGCTGACAGTTCTCTACATGCAAGAGAAATGTCTGCGATTCTATGGGCTAGTTACTTATGGCGCTTGCAAAAGGGAGCTATTGCGACTTAAGTGTCTATAAGGAGAATCTATATACGTCTATACGAATAATGTCAAATGGCCTGACAATCAGAGAAGCGATTGGAATGAGAGCTTCCTCTGGATATACGCCTATATTATCAGGCATAAATATATTAAATTGCTGTTGTTATTGTAAATTCTTGTAACCTATATAGTTTCAGGGATTGCTCTTAGGGTGGCAGCACTTGGCCAGATCTGCATGCTTCTTACGTAGACCCTACCATCTTTACAAATTTACTAGGTAGAACTTTCTTCCCGAATCTGACCTCTGTGTACACCTTCTATGCCTCTTAGTACGGTTTTATACCAATTATTTGAGTTTCACACCCAAATTTTCCGAGTTCAGGCATAAAAAATATCTTTTTTTTTCTGCATGAGCAGCTGGAAAATAAGTATAAGGTATAGGTATAGGTAGGGTTTCTATGAGAGTGGCATTATGAAATTACCTTCAAGATGGCAACAAGTTATCGAACAAAACGGTGCATATTTGACTTAAATCGTATCATTCTAACTATGCTAAACAAGACCTTAAATTTAGTGTACAAATTATGAACTTCTTTTTACTAGGTCTAATATAATATATAGCATTACCAAAAGCTGTCCGGAACTAGCAACATGGTACGCCAGAAGCACAAGATTTAAAGGATAACCTTGAACTGTGCTAGTGTCGCACGGAGCCGATTTTCTACACTTATGAAGAGCCTTCCCTGGCACTGGCAAATCTAACTATGTAGGTTTCTAAAAAGTATATTACTTACTTGTCTTTCTGCTAGGGAAGAAGAAATGTCGTCCTCAAAACTGTGTTCGATTTTAATTAATGATCAGCGGAGTATTGTCTGCTCCGGTTTTCGGTGTATTGCCAAGCTTGAAAGGTACCTTTATGGGATTAAATGAAGTTTGAGTTACGGGGAAACATTAAGCGTAAGCCGATAGGAACACTCTAAACAATCATTCCAATGAATCCTGACTACACTTAGGTTGAATATATGCACGCAGGCCTCTGAGGCGCTCAGCGGCAGTTGATTTAATGGTGCGAAACCGAGGTATTGGCAACTGTTCACAGTAGGTCCCTATGCCAGCATAAGAATCTTAAAATATGCTAAGATCTTTCCATTGCTGTTGTTATTGTAGCGTCAGAGAACTTATTTCGAATATTTGTAAAGAATTCAGCCCTTGGCTGGACAAAAATATCTTGAGTACAGTTAAGAACGGATAAGATACTTTCTCCTTATCACTATCTTCTTCGGAAGGTATCGGCTCTCAAATCAGAACCGATATTGATTAAAGAGCACCCATTTTTTATGTATGTGAAGTGCAGAGAGACACCAACTTGTAAGTCAAGAAATACAAATTGATCGCTACTATGTATTCGAAGGAAGGGAACCCCGATAGATTTAGACCAAAATCTGCTGTAAGATTCAAAAGTTCTTGTTATATTCATGTCAAATTTCGTAAAATTTTCGTACATTCTGTCAAAATTCGTGGTTCAATGAAACAGTAACTTCGTTCGGAGTCTGTCTTTTCTGTCTGGCTTTTTCTGAGATTTCTATACATTTTGTTAGCATTCAGTTGACTCATTCTTTTTCTCCAATGGCGCTATGACCGCCTAAACTGACAACCGTTTCTTTATTTCGCTAATTTGCACCAACTCGATAACGTTCTTTTCCATTTGGGCTTACTAACGAAGGGAGTCCTTCGTGAACTCCGCGAACCGTGAGCTGGATCATTTGGTTCCATTTGGACGTCAAACCCATCGTGGAACGTCATATACCGTCATATACCTAATAATTTTTATGAGACACTCCCCATTGTTAATGTATAGCAGTCTATAAACTGTATTCAGAAATTCATCTCGTACATCCCTACATCTCCTGGGTTGTACCAAGGCATATTTCTACACTTCTGCACCATATATTGAAATAGTTATGATGAGAGACTAGAGACGAACAAATTTTGAGTTTTGATCAATGGGAGAGTACTTTAGGTCTGAATACTCAGACACTGTTCCGAGGATCCATCGACACTGTTTCGAGGATGGACCCCATTGTCTCTACTTTCGATCTCGCTGGCTGTTTCTTTGATAACAGAGGACATATAATTGGCACTCTACCGGACTACCAGACTCATTCGTTAATTTGCAGTAAAGAATCGAATATTTTTCATGTTTAGACCGTTGATCTCGATACTAGAGCAGACACCAGTTCATACAGCTCTACTTCCACAAAGCTTTGCTTCATCTTCTGTGACTTCAATGACCCCAAGTATAATTTTACTTCCTTTTCAAGTAAAAGTTCGCAAAATTCAAGGCATCCGCAGTATAAAGCATATGCCTTAAGGTTTTACACCTCCCGTTAGAATACTAAATGTCATCTCCAGTGATTTTGACTGGATTTTTCCACTTTTTATTTCACTTTATATTTTTTTGGTCTTAATTCCATTGTCGCAACTAAATCTTCATTAAATGTGACATTTACTCTTCTGAGTTCGACAATATTTCTTTCAACCGGCATTAAAGTGAGCGTCATAAAAAAACGCAATCTCCGCATAAGTAACTCAAATTACACACGAGAGACCGTCTGCCCGGTTACGTCTCATATTTTGCCCATCAATTATATGAGAACTTCGCTTATTTTCAACTTTCGTTGCGTTGGTTGGCTGCACCATTTCATATGAGTTGGTTGGCTAGGTACATATATAGTTATATATTCCATATATTTGTATGTGTGTATGTGTAAAATTATGTAAGTGTATTTGTTTGCAACGAAAATTGCAATTGCATATTGCGCTCCACAACCACAATGTCAGCAATTTATCATTTTTCAACAGAGCAATATTGATGTCACACACACACACACACATCCTCTAGACGCACACTTGCATATAAATTGCTGCACTGAGTTAGCGAGATAAGATATACATTTATATTGCCATACCCAGCAGCTGTAGCATAGCTTAAGGCGCTTTGAGATATAATCCCTCAACATACACACACACATGACTTTGTAAGAGTTTGTGTATATGTGTGCTTGTGTGGTGATTAAGGTTACTCATCTGCAATGCGCTCACAATTCGCTGCACTCATTCGTTTTAACGCCAATACACCTCGCGCCTTAAATACCAACACATGTGCGTCGTATGAAACTGCAGCTTAACGGTATTACCGTACAATTGTGCGCCACACACACACACACACACACATGCGCATTTGTGATTTGCTTGAGAAAGTTACGCAGCGCAGCAGCAAGACGACGCATGGAGCCAGCGCAACAGCTAAAAATCGCTCCCTTGCGCCTAACAGACAGTCTAAAAGCAATGTGTGCAAAAGTGTAACCCATTTAAAATGCCTTTTTCGACCAGCTAAGGCACAACAGAAAACCCGAAAAAGCAGCCTGTAAAGTTTTTCGTAGGAAGAAAGTGTAAGAAATATGCTCAGCAGCAGAATTGCCCAGCCAGCAGGCAATGTATGCATGTAATTCAGGCCATTGCTCGTCACTCGCAGCTATCCGCCAACAGTTAGGCTGTTTACAGATGTAGATGTGTGTGTATGTGTGTGTTCTAGGGGTGAAATCAGCAGTGAAAAATCGCAAAATGAGCTCAAGTTCATTAAAAATGCATTCATCTACATGCTTGCGTGGCAGCTGCATACATCTGTACTACTTTACTTACTTGCATATGTTACAATTACTTTGTTGTTGTTGGGCGTAAGGACTAGGAGCCGGTCTAGTAGAGCGAAAGATAAATTGTTATTTTATGATTATTGTAAGGGCAAGCTCAACATTTAGGGATAAAGGTGAAGATATGGACTAGACTTATCCTTAGACTTAGACTATGGCTTACACATTGACTAAGACTCATACTTAGACTTATACTTATACATAAGCTTAGATTTAGACTTAGATTATAACATAGACCTCAATTTAAATTCAAAGTTAACTTAAATTTAAACTTAAACTTAAACTTGCCCTTACACTTAGACTTAAACTACGACTTATAAGTATGCTTAGATTTAGACTATAGCCTAGACTTAGACTATAACTTACATATCGACTTAGACTCATACTTAGACTTATACTTATACATAGACTTAGATTTAGATTTAGACTAGACTTAGACTAAGATTATAACTTAGACCTAAAATTAAATTAAATTTTAAATTAACTTTAAACTTAAACTTAAATTTAAATGTCAACTTAAAATTCTGCTTGGAATTAGACTGCGACTACGACTTATACTTATACTTAGTTGTGGACTATAGACTCAGACCTAAACCCAAACATAAAATAAAACGTTAACTTTAAACTTAAGATACTTAGACATAAACTTAAACTTAACCTGCACGTATTCTTAAACTTAAACTTAGATACTTAGATAGACTTAAATATAGATTTACGATCATACTCTCCAAACATGCGGACCAGATTAATAGCGAAAGCGCCAAAAAATTTCCTAACTCAGCTGCAGAATGCATAGAATGAAATTCTACAACACCCTTTACTTACTGTCCACTTTAACAGAAATAAATAAAACTTATGTTGCACATACAAATGCACATTTATACATTCAATTACACTTGCCACATATGACTGTATGTCAATGTCTTAGCGCATGAATAATTGCACACGCTTGTGTATTTGACAAGTGAAAGACAGCGAATGTATGCCATATGCAACAAAATAAAGATAAAATAACACGCTTGAAGGCAATGTAAATTCTTAAAAGAACTTGATTGCAATTCCTAAGATGAGATATTAAAAATTAAAAATAAAAGAATGAAAATAACAACAAAAAATAAGATAAATGCAGTACACAAGCATTGTAATGAAGACAAGGTCACGGCATTCAGTTGTAACAGAAAGAAATTAAGATATTAATGAAATTCTGCACACAATAGGAGCGTGTTGCAGGGGATTTGTAAGTGACATAGCAAATCATTGTTTTTAATTTTGAAGAAAAATTTTATTTTATATATTTTATATGTATAGCATATATTTAGGCGCTAAATAGCGTACTCTGTATTCTGCTAGCGATGTACATTTTATTAAGAAATCAAGCTCAATTTCCACTTTCACTACCTTTTAATTCAATCTGGAAAAAATAGCATACATTTAAGCGCTCAATACAGTGCTACATCATTTCGCCTTATGTCGAACGTTTTACGAATTTAGCAATAAAAATTGTCTTAACATTCCATTCATTTGTGAATTAGAACGAAATTTATATGTCTAGCATACATTTAGGCGCTCCATATAATACTCTGTTCTTTTGTAGTTGCTTCATCTCTCTTTTTAGAAAACAAAGTCATAAGTTCCTTGCACTTCTGGCTTTCCACAAGCGGTACTCTCTACTCAATATGGTCGTAGTTCAATAAAGTTTCCAAATTTTTCGGCATAATGTAACTTTTTAATTAATGTGAAGCGTTTCGTAAACAAACTTAAGTGCATAATCAAACAAAACAATCATACTCTTGACTAAAAATCTACTTTTAAATTAGTACTTTTACAACATTTATGAAATATTTTCTAGCAATTAAATTGAAATTACAGCTTAATTCTTCAAATAAATAAATATTTAGTTGTCAAGTTTAATTTGCTAATATCAATTTGCATTGCATATTTTTAGACGGTTTTTTAATCACCGTTAGGCAATTTATTTAAACTGCCAAAGCTACTTGAAATATTTATTAATGAACGAAAAACAAAACTTCTTTGCTAAAAACGATGCATACATTTAGGCGCTGCAATACGTAAACAGCCTAAATAACAAAATTTCACAGTTTTTACTTTTTACATGAAAATGGAAGAATTTTTTCTCATTTGTTTGTTTATTATTATTTATTATTTCAGCGAAAATAAGCATTGCATACTTTCAGGTGCTTATCAAATATGCAAAGAGATTTAATTCCGTTAAAAGTTGCTGGAAACAAAATATACTATTAGACTCTGGCTTTAAAAGCAATGACAAATACAAAATGGCTAAAAATAAAGTTGAAAATATATTGGTAGAGCAGCACACCACATCTGAAAGCTCTAGTAATGTTCTTAGACAACAGAAATTCGCAATGTCATGCGACTTAATGATTTAGCATTACAAACAGGTAGTTAAATAGCATTAGTATGCAAATTTGTAGCAAGAAGTTGTAACGCTACAAGCATTACATAACAAATATGGGCCACTTTTAGGCGCTGTGCTTGCTGTTACGTTTCAAATGAAGTGAGGTAAATGAAATAATAGACAACAAAGTTTTTTGCCAGTTATAAAGCTTTGACAATACCAAATGCAAATTATTTAGAGCGGAAATTATTGCATAATTTCAGGCAAAATATGCAAGTTATGATTGCTGGAAAATGCGCTTAAAGATTGTGTTTGAGAATCTTCCTTCTAAATAAAATGCAAAATAATTTGTTCATTGTGTTGTGGACTTAGTATACTTTTCGGCGGTTTAAACATTTTATTTTTAATAATATCCTGTTTTCGAGCCTAGCAATTTTTATTTAATATATTCATTGCTTTCATTGAAATCTCTACTAAATTACTTGCTATTTTGATAGACTCTTTTGATATATTTTTTTATAAAGCGCTTTAAGGTATACTCTGGCTTAAAAGAATACCTTATAAAATATTCACTATCCTAACATTTCATTCAATTTTGTAGTATTTGTGGCTTAAGTTAGCTTGAACTTTGAAAAAACTTAAAAACTATTATATTATAAAATTATAATATATATAAGAGTTGCGCCTTAATATATGTGATAGTATTTTGAATATAATGACCGCTAGTTTAGCTTTAAATTGACTTTAGGTTTAATTTGATTTTTGAGTCCTTCACCACACTTCATTATTTTCACTTCAAATCTTTTAGATACATTCCTTAACGTAATATACTAAAATAGGAGAGTACTTTTCCTAAGAGTATGTTGTACTCTATATTTTATACATGTTACTATATATTTACATCTATAAAATAAATCTGTATCAATATAAAATATACAAAATATCTGTATGCAAAATATCTGTAACAAATTATGTTCGGCTTGTAAGGCCTTTTTCTTTTATTCTCTGTGCGCCCAAAAATATGCAATTATTTTCGAAATTATCAATCAATATTTTTATAGGACCTAGAGTAAATAATTATTCGTTTTCTGCAATTTTAATATATATTCAGTTGCGTTTTGTTTTAATTTTTTAATATAAAATTTCCGTTTACATTCAGTGCGCCTGAAAATATGCAATTAATTTTTAAAGTGGTGGTAGTTTTTCGTTTTTAAACACGAAACTGCTTACTTCATCATTTCATCATATTCAAAATGCTTCGAATATCACACAAATAAACACTATTTCCTCATTTATGACCGAAAAAATAATCTTCCAGCCTAAAAGTAGGCCAAATTTTTTAAGTTTTTTCCTGTAAATATATACCTTGGAGTAAATATTGCATAAATTGAAGTGTATTCCATAAACATGCAAAGTTTTACGCAATTAAAATTTTTTACAAAGCTCTCCATATATAAAACTAGCACCAAAGAGCACATTTTCAATAGTCACTTTATAAAGTAAATCCCTTTTCCAATGCAAACACACACAGCAGCATATGAAAGCGACTTAAATTGCGCCAACTACTGGAGCAACTGCGTCGTGGCGCTTAATTATCTATACACGCTGTATCAACTAGGTGTTGTTATCCAACCGAAATTGAGTGAAAATCGGGAAACAAAAAATGTGCAAAGGGAAAACAAAGTTTTACTCAGCAGTGGCAGCGGGGGCAGCAGGCACGCAACAAAATGGCAAAGTTTAGTATTTCAAACTTTCCGTTAACTATTTTCAAACGAAAGCCCGAATACAAAGCCGACGTAATGAAGTGTGAGAACGAGATAGCTGTATACTGTATATACTAGAGTGCAAACTATATTTCGGCATGGGTCAGTGGACAGGATATTATCAGAAGAGTTTCCGGCTGGACGGCGACACTCATTTCAGCCTGCTATGTAATTTTAATTAAGCCAGCAAAGACGTAGCGGCAAACCAAAAAACAAAACAAAAAACACACTCTGCACAAAAATGTAGAAAAAAAATCATTTAAAGCTAGATTAAAGTAACACCAAGCAAACACCCGGGTATATGTATCGTGTAATGGCGGGAGAAGTTAAAAACTTTGCCTTTGCCAAATGTTCGAAACTTATTTTGCATACTGATCTGCCAAAGTTAAGGTAAAATTTTTACTGCTTGTTTGTTATTGTTGTTGCGTGGGTGGCCACATTGATTTGCACTTCATTTAAAGTTTTGTTACGAATTGGTGTTGCATATTTTTAGGCGGTTTTGCGATTCGTACGACCCTAGTTAATTTTGTTGGTTAGATTGAGTGCTTAAGGTATAGCCTCTGAGCGGGAGAGTATTAATTGAAGCGAGTAAAGCTTAAATGCTGGTGCAAGAAAGAGCGAAACTAGATTTCGGTTTGGGAACTACAAAAAGTTTGCCAAAATGCCCAAAAATATGCTATATTGGGAGTAAGGCGATAAATTGTTTAATAAAGACTTAAATGTATGTAGTATATGGCTTAGTTAGGTGTATTTTAAAGTAATTTAATTTCGTATGCTGATGTAAAACTGCTGTTAAAAGGTCTGCAAATTTTTTTCTTAATAAGTAAAGCTTCACCGTACAAAAGAATTTCGGAAGTTTTCTTCAATTCTTTTCGAACTAATTTTTAACGTTTTTATTGAATTTCAATATAAATATGTTTTTTTTAATAATATTTGTCTTTTTTTAATTTTAAATTTCCTTTAACTTCTTAAGTTATGCTTAGAGAACACTAATAAGGTCATCACAGTACAATATTTTAGGCACCGTAACGTACTGAGGCATACCATAGCTTTGAACAAATTCCCATTTAATATCTTTAGGTGCCTAAAAGTATGCTCCGACCATTCAAATGAAAATATTTCGGCCTTTTTAGAGAAGTTCCACTGATTTACGTTTCGCCTTCAAGTAGATTATGTGTTATGTTTGAAAATTATGGTGAATCCTAAAATTATGCAATAGAAATAATCATCAATAAATCACTAAGTAACGGGGCTTTTAATTGAATTTCTACAACCTTGAATTGCTTTTTAAACAATAGCTCCTGAAAATAATTCAATCGTAGCTTTATTGAAGTTTCTAGTTGTCTAAAAGTATGTATGTATGTCCTAAAAGTATGCGCCGGAAATTTATTGAAATCGATTTTATTTATATTACCCTTTATTCTTTACACCCAATTTTTGTCGAAAAAAAAAGTGCATTACTTATGTACCAACACCTAAATGCATGCAATGCAGCATAGAGTGCTGCTAAATAAAAGTCTAATACGAAACCATCGAGAAAGTGGAAATTTCTTGTCATAGACTTGGTGTCAAAGCGGTCCCAGATCTTCTCAAGCGCATTTCTACTAGTTCAGGCCACACAAACTACCTAAATGGTGCTCCACGTATCAATTTCAGAGAAACAGTGAACCAAACTCTTACTCCCTATAGATTTGGGCATAAAAATTCTTTTAATTTGTTACAATAATTCTCATTTACTTCTTCTTTCCACTTTCGTTTGTTTTTTTTTTTTATTCAAAAGTGTACCACCTATCTACGTTTAGTTACGCAGCCGCTCGCATTACATTTACATTTAAGTCAATATCGTTCTTTCGCCTGATTTGCATTGTATCCTTGACAATTGCGCCCGGATATTTGCACCGGAACAAATAGAAATTTTCAAATGAAGTTCAGAGCGCACAGGTCGCGAACCATTGTCGCAGCACTCTAATGAGCAGCGCGCCGTGCCACATTGATATAGATGCGCGCATTTATGCATGAGCTCAATTTGCGACACAGCGCCGATTGGATACAATAAATATATACACCTATATTATGTCCTCTCACTCCCTTACCCATAACAATTACGCCCTTGAGGGTAGTAAACAAATACGGCTGACTATTGATAAGGCCGTGAATTCTAATGAGTTGTAAATAAAGACATTTACATACTTCTTTATGTGCGTATTCCTAGATGTGTATGTTGAGAGAAGCCGCAAGAAGCTTTAAGAAAATTTCGATATCAAATTTATCACTCACGGTTTGTAAATGTTTTTGATTTTGAAATTTTAAGAAATCTAGAGTATAGCTGTTATTAATATTGGTATTGAAATTTGATTTCCGTATTATATTTATACTTCTAATGATATCGATATTGATTGTAATTGGTATAATTACATTATTGGAATTGATATTGATATTAATTATGGTACTGGTATTGGTATTGGTATAGGTACAGGTACTGGTACTGATATTGGTACTAATATTGGTACTGATATTGGTATTGGTATTGGTACTTGTATTGATATTGGCATTGATATTTGTATTATTATGGTTATCAGTACTGGTACTATTATTGATATTGGTACAGGTACTGGTACTCATATTTGCATTGGTATTGGCATTGGTAATTGTTTTTTATTAGTATTGGTATTGGTATTGGTACTGATATTGATATTGGCATTGATATTAGTATTAATATTGGTATTGCTACAGGTACTGGTACTGATATTTGTATTGGTATTGGTACTGGAATTGGTATTTGTTTTTTATTAGTATTGGTATTGGTAGTGATATTGATGTTGATATTGGTATTGATATAAGTAATAATAGTGGTATTGTTATTGGCCCTGTTATCGGCATTGATATTGATATTAGTATTAGTATAAATTTTTATTGAAGTGTAACTGTTTTAAGCCTAATTTTACAGATCTCATTTTATGCAATAGATAAAAAAATGTGTCTATTTAAAATTTTTGCATGGTCACTCACACATTCTTAAAACATAAATCTTATCTCCCACTCACAACTTCCATACTTCAAAATCACTTCGTAGCGTCATGCAAATAGGATTAACTTATTTTAAATAAATTTAATTTAGACTAACTTTCCACGACATTCCAATGGTATAATAACAATAATCACAATAGTATTTTGCATATGAAATGAAAAAGGCATATCTGTGGTGATGTAGCTTCGTACGACAACCAACAGGACAGATGAGCAGACAGCGAGCCAAAACGACAGGTTGAAAAAATCCATGAAAATATATTTGCATAAAAAGCATGCTGTAAACAGCTGACTGGCAGAGGTAAGCCTTGCAAACAAAAACAAAACCAATAGCAAACGCTGTCTTCTGTACGAAAAAAGAAGGTTGTGAATTGTAAACTTTTTCACGACACAAAATATTTGCCTACATCTAGGGGCAAAAGCATAAAAATTTGGCTAGCGCATTCAGGTGGCATACGCGTCGCCAAAAGAACTTACGCGCTCACATCCAAACATTTTTATACAACGGGTACTGTTTTGCATTGGAAATGTGCCCTTATGTACATTTTTTAATTCATTTTCGTTTTGCCTACGAACAGCGTAAAAAGTTTCGCGACAAAGGCAATTTTTTGCTTGCCAGCCTATTAAATATGAGTCGCGAAAATATGTACAACCCTGCAAAATAAGAAGTTTTTATGCACACAAATATGCAATAGTCGACGGCTTGTGTGAGTATTTGCGATGATGACGCTCTTGTCGAAATGTAGCTTGTCATTGCCCTTCATATTTGCACATTTTTGTGCAAAAACTTTTTTCTACTTTTTCCAACGGTTTTTAAAATATTTGTTACTATTTTCTTCCCTTCTGCTGCTGCGAAAAGTGAGCTGAAATTTTTTCGCGCTTTTAAAACCCTTCGCTTACTGCACAGAAACACATGCACACACTGACAGCACCGCCAAATAATACTTACAAACAGGCCGGAAAGTGCCGACGTTGATGACGACGCCTGTAGACAATGTTTTCTTTGACTATTTCCTGCTTTATTGTTACATGCTTTCAAGCTTTTGTTATCTGTCTGCTTCAGCCAAGCCGAGTCAACATGCTTGCACTTAAGTGCGCAGCATCATTTTGCTCATACGCTACTATTATGCCAAGGCCTCTTTGGGCATTCCCTTTTTTGGCTTATGTTGCGCCTAATGGTAGGCAACGGAGAACGTAATTTCATTATTATTTGCTGGCGCATTGCACGTGTATTTGAAATGTGGTTAAAGCATACTTTAGGGCGTAATTTTCAATTGAAATCTTGAAACACAAACCCAAGGGTCTTGTAGAATTGTAGATGTTTTAGCGGTTAACAAATGTCTTGACACTTAGATGCAGTTGTCACATGTGCGGCTTCAACAACCCTTAAATACACATATCGCTAGCAAAAGACCTTTCTTCACCCACCCCCCTTCCCCTCATTCATACCCTAAGTTTACACTCGAATTTATTTTTTAGCATAATTTTAGGCGCTTTCACGCGCATGCCTTTAAGTTCATCAACTTAAGAAACTCCGCCCGCTTTACGCCTCACTCTCAAGCACAGTCTAACATACTCAGACCCCTAATTTATGTATTCTGCTTTATCTGCTTTCACTTCAACAATAATTTTCGCGTCACCACTGCTTTGTGTCGGCTTTCTTGGCTATGCCCCGTCGCCCAATTCATTTGCATGCTAACATGCCTTAAAGCCAATTTGCCGTGGGTTTATATACTACATTGTTGTTTTATTAAGACTTGTCTGCGTTTATGCCTAAATGTATTCTTCAATCTACATAATATGTATGCTTTTATTTATGCTAAAAGGTCATCAAAATTTTTCGTCAAATATTTTTAACGACATGAAAAGTGGCTTATATATGCCGACGTAAATTGACTGTATTGTGGTTTGAATGTCAATGTATGCGTGCATATGTTGATCTAGATGTAAGTAGAGCAGCCTTAAAGGCGCAGCTATATGTCAACTGTAAGCAAGTCGACTTTTAGGCGACAAGTATGAAATATTCAATTGTGTAAAAATGTTTGCTCAAATCATGTTGCTTTAAGTTTAAATTGAATGTATCAACTTTTTGACGAAGAAGAAGATTTTTTTTAAATTCTGAGATGATATTTTGTATATTACAAATATTTACATAACTATAAAATATTGAAAATGAAAACTTACTAGCCGTGTTTGATAAATAATAAACATTTCAGATATTTCCGATATTTTTTGGTGTGCTGATGTTAAAAATACAATAAAACAGTTTCATTTTGTGTTCTTAGCATGCTCTTTTAAAGGCTTCGACATCTCCTAGGCTTATTGTGTTTAGATGAAAAATAATATACTAGCATAGAGGGAATAAATATTGCCTACATTAAATGTGTCCCAAACACAGCTTTCAATACTTTTATTTTTTTTATGCAGTGTATTATTGTCTCTGCCTCGCCCTATCTAAAAACCTTAAAGATGTTCCAAATTTTTTGCTTATTTTTAATTTTCCACTCGCCGACTATTTAAAATATATTATAAGTACTTTTAGATGCTCTGCATGTTTAACAAATGTACTATTACAGTCTTCCTGAATACATTTAACATTTTCAACTTTATTGACTTTATTCCACTTTTGTTGCATACCCTTAGGCGGTGCAGCAAAATAAAGCGCAATTAAAATATCTATTCTAATATTTTCAAACACTCAAATATATTTATTTTGAACACAAATTTTCGTTGCATATTTTATAGCGCCAACGTATCAAATATTATAGTATTTGCCGAAAGCGCTCAAATGTTGTGCTCGACAAGCAATTTAAATAGTTTAAATTTAGAAAAATATTATTCGGGAAACAAATTCAGAACAAGCTTTTAGGCGCTCGAACTTGTTAACCAAAGTGCTTAAAATGAAATAAACGAACTACATTTTTGCATATTAAATTATTTAAATATTTATATGCTTGTGGTATGTAAATATCGTTTTGTGTTCTATCCTAACGGTTAAACTAAGTTCTCTTTGTAATAAAACTTCTAGTATATTTGTCATCAGCTTTATCTCCCTCCCTCTATCAGTGGCAATCCATATTAAAATTTTTTTTTATCAAAACATATGCCAAATGAAGTGAGTTTTGCTGTTGCATACTTTTTGGCTTCAATATATTAAATAGCTGGTAAACTACACTTACATGCATATAAACCAACCAATTTCTGTAAATATTTATTAAGATTTTCGAGATTAACTTTTCAATTTTTTTTTAATGGACATGAATTTTTTTATAGGATTTAGCCGCATTTTTGTCAACAGTGGCTGACAAAGCAAATAAAGTATTAAAAAATAATATTTTAAGTATTTGAGGCATACATTCCGGCTACAAATAAAAAAACTTGTATGACATAATTGGCTGAATTCTTGTCATCATATATATCTCTCTCCCTATATTGTCAGCAGCAGTGCAATTAAAAAATTTTATTTTTCTGTTAAAGCATTTGTCAAAATAAAATGAATTTTACTGTTTAAACTTTAAAATAGTTTAAATATTCATTAAACTCTTCGATATTATTTCTCAAATATTTAGAATGCTCAATTTAACCGCAAAACCAAATAAATTTCTTGAAAAAATTACCCAAAAGCCGCATTTTTGTCAACAGTGGCTGTCCAAGCAAATAAAGAATTATGAAATATTATTTAAAATTTTTTTTTAAGCATACATTCAGGTTTCGGGTGGTAAAATTTTCAAATATCACTTCAGATAACTATCTCCATATCTTTTTCGCTCTCAAATGCTTTTAATTGTTTATTCACTTTCTCGATGCTCTCAATAAAATTTAGGAATGCGCACAAAACCCGCAAAACCACGTAAAAGTTTTTTAAAAAACATGCCGCATTTTTGTCAGCAGTAGTCGATGAAATAAAGAATTTAAATACACAACATTTAAATTCTTTAAAGCATTCAGGCTTCACATCATAAAAATTTCATGTTGAAACATGTTGAAAGATTTTCTTTGTTTTTGTTTTTTTGAAATGCTTCTTCCATAAAATTTTTAATTTATTACATAGAAATTTATATTTGTATTAAATATTTTTATTAAATACAAATATTACTTCGGATAATAAGTTACAACTTTCTAGACTTAAAAGTATTCTTTTTTTTCATCCGCTCTATAAAGTTTAGCTAATACTGCTCACATTTGCTTACTATTAAGCCTTTACTAGCTACAATAATATGTAAATATTACATGAATCTTAAATTTTATACGCTTGAAGCGTTTAAATTCTCTGGTTCTGCAATATGCTTGCATACTTTTTGGCGTTTTAGTAATTAAACAATTTGCCAAGAGAGCAAAATTCTATTTGTATTAAATTTTCTATGAAACAATTTTCCAAAAGTTTGTTGTCGACAAACTTCAGCTCGTATGCTTTCAGGCGTTAAACCGCTACTTCGCGCTTGCTACTTCGAAGCATATATTTTCACTGTTATAATATTATGCAGAAGATTTTGTGTAAAAAGCGCTTTAAGCTATGCAAAATTACACAGATGCGCAGCTATAAGTATTATAAGCTGTTGAAGAAAAATTATTTAAATTAAAAATGTTTACATATATTCCAACTCACATGTAAGCATAAATTACTTACGATAATACATAGTGTTTTTTTTTTTTTTTGTTAACCTGATTCTTACTATTTAAGCTCAAAAAGCTTTTGTTAAATAATTAAAATTTCACATACAATTTTAAAGCGCCTAGAAATATTCTTGTCTGAAGCGATTATATTACATTTTTCTCTTTTGCTTAAGCATATATGGATTGCTTTTCTGAGGAATGGAGCTTAATTACTGGTAGTTGCCTTTAGTTGTATAAGCTCACAACATTGAAAAGTATCTTTCTGGTGTTATATTACTTTCGAAAGTTAAAAAGCGTTAATTACCGCAGTGGAAGGTAGATCATTAAGTGGGATTAAGAGCCAATTCTAAGAACTTTTTGAATCCTCGCATTAGTTTACCTACCCGGTATCCTACCGCTATCCTATCTACCGTACCTCGGTAAATTAAGGGTGGCCATTCTGCCAATAGTCGAGCTTGTCAAAAAAATATGTATCATTAATATATTCTGTCAGAATTCTCAAGTCCCACTATAGCACCTGCGCTACTAATCAGACACTTTCGCCTAATTTATGCCAATCAGTTTAGCAGCAAAGACTCATGGTCACAAACCGAGCCCACTGTGCTGTATTATTGCCTATACCATCCAGTCCGGAACTTGAAGAGCTGATTTAAGGTGATAATATAGACTAATATTTCGTTAGAAACTATGGCTGGTATTTCATGTTTAGACTCGGGTAACTTCACTCACAGACTGCATGTTCTTTTGGAAAATTTTCCAATATAATTCTCCAAATAGTTAAGGGTTGAAAAGGTGGCACATAACAGAAACTGAAAGATGAAAACAGTCAACTGGGATGGCCTGCCCGAACTTGAGGAGTCTTAACTACTCAAAGCACTGCTCATACGTTCATAAGTCAATCGATTAGTGGGCAATATGTGACTTTGTCTAAAAATATTGACTGGAGACCTTGGAGAAGGTCTTTCGACAATTTACTATAAACCATGATATCAAATAATAATACACAGGCTTCATTGATATATATTTAGTCATACGGATATTCTAGTTTAGATACGATAGTTCTTAAGTTACTTCGGCAAGTTTTACTACATATAAACTTGGCTTTTAATATTCGCCCACAAAAGGCTTACTGTTTGAAAATATGCCTCTCTAAAATGGATTTCATTGAATTTTGAAATCGAACCCAGTGGTCTCGGAGCAAATGTTCCACGAAAACGAAATGGAACGAAGAGAGCAGCCATTCTCCTGAGTAATAGATCTACTTATTTGGTACGGTCCCGGGTCTATATCCAAGTACTGCCACCTAAGTAGTATTCTGCAAAACGGTTTGAGGAATGTTTTATACCAGACGAGTTTTGGAATAAAGCTTGATATTCTCTTGATAAGGAGTCTAATTAGTATTCGTCGGGTATATCGATTTATGTAAATTCTGAGTAGAGCTTTCCTTAGCTCCCTACCAGTTCGAGGTATACATCATTACATCTATCGAAAAATGAGTAAATCACTTTCTCAGCGATAACCAGAGTCTCTGGATGTCTCCAGAGGCAACTAGAATCTTGATGTATTCCATCTGAGAAGTATCTTACTGTTCTTGTACCCTCTTTGATGAATGCAATTGCAGACAACTTGAGGGATTCCCAACGTTAAATGTATATTTAAGCCAGTTATAGAACCAAATACTGTACACGAAATTATTCTCTCATAAGCATGTGTTGGGAATATATCGTAGCATAAAATACCATCCCGTAACATCACAACAACAAGCAATAGAAGCATTTCAAAGTTCGAAATAATTATATTAGATTAGAATGAGTTTCAAGTAAACAAATTTTACAGCTCAAAAATTACAGAAATCAAAACTAATCAAGAAAGGTCATTTACCTATGTTGAGCGCCAAAATGTATGCCTATATGTATGTCTAATGAATGTGGCAAGAAGCGAAGTGGGAAATTAAAAAGCGAAATGGCATACATACAGGTTAGCTTTTTAGTAGGAAAAGCTGGTCTGCAGGGAGTGTGAGAAATTTCAGCAGCGCCGAAATGTAGGCAAATATTTGGGTAACAAAGTAATTTGTATTAAAATTTGGTTTCTAGCTAAAGTGAAGTGTGTTTTCAAGTATATCTGTCACATATCAAATTGATATGAACAATTTTTTCTTTGAATTTATTTAAATTTGTCAAGCATAAATAATGGTACACAGAGTTATAGCAACAGCAGACAGTGAGAGGGAGTACAGTACATGTGTGCGTAGCTATGTTATGTGACAGGAAAAACGAAGCAAATCAAGGCGCACGTGCAGGCAAAATATGGGGAAATACAAAAACAAAAAAAAACAACAAACACACAAATAAAAATAAAAATACTGAAAAAGTAGCCTAAAGTTAGTTGGTGTGGAATTACGTAAAAATTTTCGGAAGACAAAATATGAAAATGGCACAAATGTGCCCGTGTGTATATCCGCAAGTATAAATAAAAGTAAATAAATACATATGAAAGCGCACATACAGTTATTTTATTAAGCAATTTATATGTATATGCAAACAGAGATGCAATCTCCAGATTTCTAATTGGATTATAAGTGAAATTTGAGTGCATTGCAACAACAAGAAGCTGTGCTGCTGAGCTCCTCTACAAATAATAACAACAACAAGGTGCTGCAAATATTAGCAGCCATATAACTGTATATGGTAAACAGCACACAAGAGTAGTTAAATAAATAATAGCCTGACAATTTTGCAGCTCGTTTTTAAACAAAATTTATTAAGGCAATTTGTATCGCTTTAACGAAACTTATCGGAGCTTTTGACTAGAGCTTTTAACGAAGTTGGGTCTTGTGCTTCCGCCTGTGCAATTGTGCTGGCATGCAAATATTAACTTAATTGAATGCGAGCGTTGCAGTTTTAGCAAAACGGATGGGACCTAATATTAAAAAAAAAAATTTTATTTAAAATAAAAAAATAAAAAAGCAAAGTTATGTACTTAAATTATAAGAAACCAAATAGTAACAAATGTAAAATAGGACAAACGTAAAAAACTAAATTGAAAAGTTAATATATTTCGTTGTCGCAAAACTTTATTTGACTACAAGTCGTACAAAAAGCTCTAAAAATAAGTTTTACTGTCAAAAGAAATAATTAACATAAACAACCTGAATAGAAAATATATAAAAAAAAATATTTTTGGTTACTTTATTTTCTTCTTTTAGTTTACAAATTACTTTTTTCTTTATTTATACCAAAATTTATTTGAATTGAAACACAAAGTTAGAGTGGTGTGAAAAATAACAACAATTTAATTAAAATTTTTTCGGCAAAAATTTACAAAAATAATAATCGCCTACTTTTCAATTTACTTGCACATTTTCAATAAATAAAATATTATAAGAAGTGCTTTTTAAACAGTAATAGTTGAAGTTAATTTTTTTCTTCGAGTTTACTTCTAATTTTCTAAAATTTTTGTTATTATTTTTATTTTTGTTTGGAAAGCAAATCCGAAAGTCCTGCTCTTAACACAAGCTACTAAATATGAGTTCGATATGATCCCTTGACTGCTATTTTTGGTGTAGCAAAATACCTTCTCCACTTTAAGAATTTAATTTTTTGATCGCTCAGGCATAGATTAGAGATGACGCGCCTAAAAGTATGCTTTGTTCTAAAAACCGCTGGCTTAACTGTACATAGAAACGGTTATTATAGCACAAGGCAAGCAGCTGCTTTTTAAAGCCCATAGCCTACAATGAAGGCGCTATTCGATTAGCGCTAAAAATACACGCATCTGCATATAATATTTATGTATGTGTGTGTATGTGTAGCTATGTGTAGGTATGTGTATGTATGTATACGTAGGTATGTATGTGTAACTTTTTTTATATACGCAGTACACTTTATTTATGGCACATAAAATTTAAATCGATTGCAATTTATTTTCAATGATAAATAGCTAAGCACTGAGAAGAACAAGCATGAATAATCGGTTTATGAAAAAACAAAAATTCAAAAAAAAAATCATAAAATAATCAAAAATACACAAGTCAACATGCACGAAGTCAATAAATATAAATTAAATTGGTTTTCAAAAGTGTGTTCATATGTGTATGTGTGTGTCGTACAGGCATTGCCACAACAGTGATTCAATAAATTCCACTTAACAGCATTAAAACAATCACAAAAAGAAAGCAAAGTGAAGAAAATATATTTTACACAAAAAAGCTCCGCTTGCCACCGCAAACTGCGCTAATATTGCCAAAGCGTAAAATAACGATTTATTGGCATGAAAATTGACAAACATTGGCAACCACAATTATTGTATCAAATTTCACGCTAATAATTTTAATTTTAAACTATTTCCACTTGTGCCGCCGCTTTCAATTACGCGCGCTCTAATGCTCGCCCTCTCTTTCCCTCTCTCTCGCTCTCGCCCTTTACCAGCCGATTCCACTATTTGTCATTTGTTTAGTTAGCCGCTGGTCGGCACTCACTTTTGTTTACGCTCGCTTGTCGCTGTTTACTGTTATATTTGCGGTTTGGCCAACAGCTGTGCGTAGAAAACACGATAATTTACAATTTTGTATGGAGAAAAACAAAATTTGGAAATTGCATTAGGCCTAATTTGCACAAACAAAAAAGGAATCATTAGTGAAGATATTTATATAATTTATGTATGAATTACTTGTTTGCATAAAAACTTAAAGAAAAAATAATTAAAAATCAATTAGAAAATTTTTTCGACCTAAACAAGCCACCTCTAATAAAAAAGAACTAATCCAATTGAAATTAATTAAGCAATGCAAACAAATATGTGTTATTTAATACTAATTAAGTAATGAAATGAAAGTGAAATAATGCTGAATTTTTTTAGTTTCACTAATTGGCAATTAAAAGAGGTATATTCATAAAAATAAAATTATGCAAAGTGCTTCATAGTGAAGCTATTTGCATTTTGAGCGATATTTTGACTAAGCATACGTATTAGGGTACCTCTAAACTACACTCAAACGTCTATATATCTACAATATATTGCTTAATTCCATTCTTTGATTTAATTTACTTTTTTTTTTGCTTCCACTAACACTTTTCTACTTTTTTAAAAATTGGCAACTCTATTATCTAAATTGAAACCTGCGCGCATGTATTTTCCAGCAGTTAGCTTTTACTACCGACGTTTTGCATTTAATCTTAGTTTTATATCTTTCAATAGGTGGCAACCATCCTCCAATATATTTTCTAAATTAAAATTTCCGCTCCTGGAAAATTAAGATTTTCTTAAAAGCGTTAGCTTCGGCACACATTTTCTGATATATTGCTTGCTTTTATTTTTTCCAACATGGGGCAACTCTAGCGCAGCACATTTGTAAAACCAAAGTTTCCACTGTTGGCAAATACATATTTTCTTTCAACACATATTTTCTAATATTTTGCTTAGTTTTACTTTTTCCAATAGGTGGCAGCTCAGTTATAAATTTTTATTTTAAATCTCAAACTTTCCAAAAGGCTTTCTCATAACCCATATGTTTGTTACACATTGTACAATATGTTGCCATGTTTCTCTTTTTTCGATAGGTGGCAACTTTCTCCCAAACTATTTAAATAAAAATTTACCGAACATATTCTAGAGCGATTTCTTAAACGTTTTTCCATTTACACATCATTTTGCAATGTTTTACTCAGTTTTTTTATAGGTGGCAACTTTGTTATAATGTTTCCCTAATTAGAGACGCCCCGAATAATATCCGTGCAGTTTCATTAAACGTCTGATGTTTGACACGATTATTCTGTCGAAATTATGCAATGAACAATGAACTCACTTATGGAGCCCAATTTCCCCAGATCCTACAACAATTGCTTTTAATTCCACTTATTGTTGCATTTAGAAAACTTTCTGAAGGTTCATACTGGCTGAAAGTGGCTGGAAGTTTAAATTATATTCCTCTGATAAAATTGATCTCGAAATACACCTCAGATGTAGACTAAACATTGTCGTAGTGTTATCAATTTACCGTCGAGAAAGTCATCCTATCATCCGAAAACACGTTCCACCTAAGCCCGAACCATCAATATCTGAACACGCTGTCGATAAATCTCAATTTAATATAGTTCTAGCAGTCTTCTGATATGCTCTAAACTCATAAAAAGCTGCTTAATTTTCATTTCCACCTCTTTGCCACCCACAAATTTCATTATACTTTCGTAGCAAATAACAATAATTCATTCACCTTTTCATTATTGCCATGCATTTCCTGTCTATTTCCTATTTTATGACATTGCTTTAACGGACTTCTCAACTCATGGGTCAGCTGTCGCGTCAAGGCTACAATATTAATAAATATAAAACCGCTGGCAAAGTAAATACAGCAAGAAGAACAAAAGTCGAGTAACATAAATAAAGAGATACAAGAGAAAAAGATACAAATTTTATGTATTGAAGATACCAAAATAACAGTAAATATAGCATTTATTTGTAGCAAAATGGATGAATATGGTAGGCAGCTGTCTGTAGTGGGTGTCTAGCAGTCAGTTGATAGTACGTTCGATGCAGGAAAAAGTACTTTCTAACAAGTATCGCGCCTCGGTAAGCAATTCGGAACTGTAGGGTTTATTTTCGGCTTAGAGGTCTGAACACAAAGTTTCATAACGCTCTCTGAACAACCTAAAACTTGTAGCGCCCCTTATTTGTAAGTAACATAACGGCAACTCGGCCCAACAACTGTCGAGTAGTAAGCGCTTTGGTATAATGATAATATTTTTCATTTTTTATTTTTATAAACAATTCCGCTCATCAGCGCGCCATATTTACAACAACAAAGCTGTAATCTTGCATATAATAATTATGTGTGTGTACTTGCCACATTATACATTGTACCCCACAGTGGTCTCATTTCCGTAGACGCTGTATTTTTCGACGTGCACTTAAAATTTTTAATTTCCAACAACCAAAGTAGCCATAACAAAAATAACAATAACAACATTGCGGCCTTTTATTAATAATTTATTCGCATTTAACGTTGAATAATTTGCTGACCTGGGCAGCAGACCGGTTGATTGCGCGCCGCGCTTGCTCGGTTGCTTTGTTGATCACTCAGTCAGCCAGTCGGCCAGTCAGCTAGGTGGTCGTGGCTTTAGTCAGTCCGTCAGTCAGCCAACCAACGAGGTTGCATATTAATGCGCTTTCGGCGTTGCAAGCGGCAAGTTAGGCGATGAGTGCAAGCAGTGCAGGTCAACTAAAGCTTTGCAAGTATGCATGCAGGCGCATGTTTGTTTGTATGTGTCTGTTTGTGCTTGCCTTTATTTTGCACCGGCTACTTTTAATGCAGTTGCTGAGGGAATTGAATACCCAATTGTATGCCAAAAAGCAAATAAATTAGTCTGACATAGCTGTCAGCTTGCAAAATATCCAAATGGCAGCACACACACACACAAAAGTCAAATGGGCATGAGTGAGCGCCTAGTGTTGAGGTGCGAGCTGGATGATGGATAGCTCGTACAATTTACCGCATATGTGTATATGTGTCTGTGTGTGTGTTGAAAAGTCTATATTTGCATTTGTTTATTTATGCGCCACTTGTCGACCGCACAATGTTTGCCTGCGCACTCGGCCACTGCGGCGCAAAGCGGCCTGTAAGCCTAAATGTATGCCAACATCAGCTGCAACTTTCATTATTTATGCAACTTACACACACACACACACACACACAAACATTAATTAGACATGCACACACACATACACATGCATGCATACATATTTAGTGTGCTAACTAAGAACTATAAATAACCAAAAAGTAATTGTCTAATTTCAGCATCAAAAGGCACTAATAACACACTTTGGCAGCACTGCAAATTACTGTAAACTGCTTTAAGCCCATGTGTAGTGGTGAATTCACAAAGTACTAAATTACTAAATACTAATTTAGGTGCAATAAAAAGTAATTTCAAATGTTGCAACATTTTTGTTGTTGCACTTTGTTTTGCTTGGCATTAAATTGCGCCCTTGACCGTTGCACAAAGCGTTGCGCTTGTTTACTTTTACTCTGAACAATTGTAAAAGGAAAATAAAAAATGCAAAAAAATCGCAAATTATAAATAAGAAATTAGTATGTACGTTTAGTTCAAATACAAATAGAGACAGTTTGTCGAGTAATTGGTGCAAAGTTATTTGAAATGCCTGAAAGTGTGTCAAAAGCGTTATAAATTTCAAATGTTAGGGCATTGATGATCCGATTTCTAACTATTTTCCAAAACAGCTCCCACTTCACAGCTAAAAGTAAAGCTTATATAAACAAAATATTTTCTAAAATGCAACAAAGCTTTTCATAAAAGGTCAACCATCTCCTTTTTAGGCATTGTTTTCTTCCAAAAAATAATATGCCACCTTTAAAGACTTTTTTTTTTCATACCGCTCGTCCTTGACAGACAAACCTAAAGCTTTTCTTCAGCTTTTCTGCTTCAACAAAGCTCCTTATAAAAACTCAACCTTAAAGCTGGCCTTTAAAGAAGTAATATACAGCTTCTAAAAGCTTTCTGCTTTTAATTATGCTCGCCCTCGACAGATAAATCTAAAGAATCCTAAAAATTACTGTAATACAACAGCGCTTTTATGAAAGCTCCAGCCTCTTCCTTTGATATTTCTATCATTTAAAAAGTGTTATGTCCGCTTCAATGATGTAAGAGCTTTTTTCTCTAATTTCGCGCGCCTTCGTCAGATAAACCTTATCTTCTTCAACAAAGCTCCTTAGAAAGCTGCGAAGTCGAATAGAAAATCTTATCCTTCTAACGCCAAATAGAGTAACCCGATCGCACTTATACAACGGTTACGAAAGACATCTATTGGAAAAAGAATGGACTTTTTTTAGTAGACCTATTAAAAGCTCAACCTTAAAGCTGGCCTTTAAAGAAATAATATGCAGTCCCTGAAAGCTTTTTTTATTAAACTCGCACTCAGTAGGTAAGTTTGAAAACCCCTTAAAAATATTCTGCTGCACCAAAGCTTTTTGTAAAAGCTCAAGCATCTTACTTTAATATTTCTGGCATTTAAAAAAATGTTCGGCCCGCTTCAATGATATAAGAGCTTTTTTCTCAAATTTCGCACGCCTTCGTGAGATAAACCTAAAGATCTGCTATAGTTTTTCTATTATAGGAAGGCTTCTTTTAAAAACTCAGTTCAGTTAGGGAAGGAGGCAGAAACTTGATTAAATTAAATTTAAATGCTTTCTTTAAATATATATTAATGAGACTTTTTAAATATTTTGCTGTTTTCAATTCAATTGAATTCTAAAAATTAATAATATAACTACTAACTAAACAATATAACAAATTAACAATATAACTACAACTAAATAATATTTTCGCACTTCGTAAAGCAAATGATAACAAGTAATTGCATCAAAACCAAATCACAGCTCGCAAATTCTTGCAATTCCACGCTGGCTGACGCAATTAAAATTCTTAATTGCAATCACAAATGCAGCACAGCAACCGGAGTAATCTATTTACGCTACAAATACGCACATATTTGTTCAAAAGCATATTTTATTTACGACATTTCCGCTATGCTTTGTAATAAAAATAAATAGCAGCACGTTGCAGCTTGCCAGTAATGCACTGTCATACGTGAGCGGCAATTGTGTATGTGTATGTGTGTATGTGTATGTGTGTGTGTGTGTGTGTGTGTGTGACAAAATATATCAATAACATTCGCCTTGACGTCCAACATAATTCGCAGTCAAAGCGAGTCAAGCGAGCGTACACAGCCAGCCATTGCCCCCAAGTGTCAGTGCTGCCAAGTTGCATATGTGTAAGTGGCACTGGCGGCTGCAACAACAATAGCAACAGCATTGGCACTGCCAACGTCAACAATGTATGAAAACACTAACCATAATGCGAATAAGAGAAATACTACTAAAAATAACGGAAATACAAATGAAAATGGAAAAGGGAAAGGGAAAGGGAAAGGAGAATGAAAATGAAAATGAAAATAAAAATAAAAATAGAAATAATGAAGAAAATTCACGGTAAGAGTTGAATTTATACATATCGTGCAATTGCAATGCCAATGTAGCGGCATAAGAAGGGAGAGGGGAGACAATGCATATTGTAAGAAGTAAAAATTTTATTTACGAGCGACGCAAACATGCTCTATATTATAATGTATATGCACATACATACATGCAATGAAAATATAGCGCAGCGGGAAAGCAGCGTAGATGAAGCAGAGAAATAAGAATTTTTGCAAAAATTACAACAACAACAATAACCAAAAACACACAGTAAATAAATATAGCGCAAGAAATACCAGCAAGAAATGTATGCCAGCGTAGAATGAGAGAGGCAAGAAATATGCTGCACTGCGCGGCGCGTATTAAATGTATGTGTGTGCAAGTATGCTGTTTAAAGGAAATAATATTCTCGGCTTGCAGTGAAGCAATAGAAACAAAAGCGTCTCACAACCAACCAAACATACACAGTAAAGGTTGGCAACAACAAAAACAAAAAGAATGAAATAAAGAATGAATTGAAGTAAACAAGAAAAAAACAAGAATAAACTAAGAAATAAATCAGACAATAACTGTAAATGGGAGCAAGGCAAAATTGATTGTAATGCAGCGCATGAAAATACAAATAAAGTTCAATGTGCAAATGTATGCAACTGCAGTGAGTGTGTGTGTGTGTGTGTGTGTGTGTGCATTTTTAACAATTGCTGACATTTTTTCTGCTTGAAAATATTGCAGAAAGCACTACAAGACCACATATAGCTTAAGAGTTAAACTTCTCTACAAATAAAACAAGCTTAGTACGAATTTAAGGCACAAGGACATGCAAAGATAACAGTTAAAGAACTGAGTAGTAATGGATGACCACAACTTGGTTAATGTGATACATTTTTTTTTGATAGATTGTAAATTATTTGCTCAAGAAAAGGGGTTCTTCAAATTCGACTACATTATCGACTACATTTCTTTGAATCCTGGCGAGACAACAGTAACTGGAGTCAGAGTGGAATATTAAGAAAAGCGCAAAGCTTAGAAAAAGCTCTAAAGTTTTTTTCTGCGCATACCCAAAGCTCTAAATCTGCACTTTTCTTTAAATCTGAAGCTCTGGAAGCTTTTTTTTCGTCATACTCTATATTGAGCACCATAACAAAAGCTTTAGAAACTCTTGCGCAATATTTTGAAGCTTAGTAAAAGCTCTTTTTCCACTCATATTCTGCATAGAACATATTAATAAATAAATATTTTAGTAAAATTCTTAGAAGCTCTTACCAAAAATTGTGAATCTTAATAAAAACTCTTTTGCTCTTACTCTTACACAACACAGCGAACTTCCTTTCACTCATACTCAACAATTAATACTATAAAAGCTCTAGAAGCTCTCAGGCAACATTGTGAAGTTCAGAAAAATCTCTCTTTCCACTCGCATTCTGTACTCAGCAAAAATTGAGAATCTTAATAAAAGCTTTTTTCACCAATACTCTACATTGAACGCCTTACTAAAAGCTTTGGAAGCTCTTAGGAAATATGAAGCTTAAAGCTAAGCTTAAAAGCTCTCTTTCCACTCATATTCTATATTCACCAGCTTAATAAATGAGGATCTTGGTAAAAGATCTAAAAGCTCCTACCAAAAAATGTGAATATTAATAAAAGCTCAAAATCCAAACATACTCTATAGGAAACACCTTAATAAAGAGACTTTTAATACAAATATTGAGCATCTCATTAAAAGCTTACGCTATAGCGGGTATCTTTCTAAAAGCTCTGAAGTTCACTTTCCTTATAAAAGCTCTAAAGCACTATTTTCATCAATAATCTCGAACTTTTTGATTTAACTAAGATCTGTTACTAACGTTATTACGAGAACGGAACATTTAAGCTAATCGTAATCGAAAAAAACGCATTTCCAGAAAGCAAAAAAGTAAAAGATAAAGCGCTGATTCTTCTTACTGTGTATTTGTACTGAATAAAATTGATTGCTTTCATCACATCCTTCAAGCACTCCAGCAAAAAGTTGTCATTGTATATTAGCAATATTTATGCTATGCGACCACGAAATTCCACTAACGACTCTCTATACTCACCAGCACTCGCACTCAGCCATATATCACACACACACACACACTCGGACAAACTCACAAGCTTTCCATTACATTGTTATGTGTTTCCTTTGCTCCAATGCGCTACAAGCTTTTATTTCATTTCATTTCATTTCTATTACAACTGACAAACACATGAAATAATTAAACAACAATAGATGTGAAAGAAAAACGCTAAAGAATGCGGAGAAGCGTGAGCAAAAACTATGATTTACCAAGGATATTAATGACGACAGTATCGCAATAGTGGCGGCAGAAGTAGTGAGATGGAACTAATGTTCATATGTGCATATGTAGATGTGTGTGTGTGTGCATCTATATCTCACTCTCTCTCTATCCATGTGTGTGTGTGTGTGTGTGTGTGTGTGTGTGTGTGTGTGTTAGTGTTAGCACTGTTGCAGATTGTTGTTGGTGTCAAGTGTTGTTGCAGCGTGATGGCGTTGCTGATAGCGAATGTTGATATGGCTGATAAATGTCCATTTATTTTCGTTGTTTGTACATTTGTCTGCGCACGTAGGCAAATAGACAAACATTCAAACAAACAAACGAGCGAGCACGCGAGTGAGTGTGCAAATACTTGGCTTTGATGATACGTGCGCTTCGCAGAAGCAGCCACGCCTTGCACGACAGCCGAGACGCTGCGCGCGGAGTGCTTCGGACAGGTCAAGTGAAATGCACAAAAATAAATAAATTAGTGGCATTATTTCTTGGTATTTAATTACAAACGATGAATGCGTGTGCAATAGAAGGGGCAAAAAGCGAAATAAAAATAAGAGCCGAGGAATTTTAGTTAAGAAAACACTAATAAATGAAATGAAAGCTGCACAGATGAAAAGTGTGTGGAATACAAAGTAAAATTCCGCACTCACTGATAAATATAATCCTGCTGTGGATGGACTTTGTGCAGAAATATTAAATTAAAAATGAGAAATTGCTATTTCTTCGGGTGTATGAGTGAGTTTCGTAAGCTCAAAGGCCTTGCGGGAAGTATGCCGTTAGTAAATGTGTATGAAAACTGAAGAATATTGAGATATAAAAATTTTTTTTATGTGATCAAATATAATTTTATTAGTAAAATTCATTTAATTAATTTTCGAGTGATTTTATAAATTTTTTTTGAAATAATTTTAGTATTTTCATAATGCTAGATTTTCAATAATTGAAAATTCAAGTGCTTAAATATTTTGAAATTTTATCAATTTTCTTCTCATATATCATGTCACCAGCAAGTTAAAGTACCTACATATTATATATATAATAATAATGGAAATAACATATTTTCCTTTTAAAGTTGATTTTCGCCAAAATTTACTTGCTTACCTCGCCTCTAAGTCAAAAGAGTGCAGTTTTTAGTGTGGTTCCACAAAAAGTGCCCCTTAACCCTTGATATCTTCATTATTAGAACAATTATAAGCATCCCATTTTTATTGTGAATCTTTCCAAACTGTCCCTTTAACACAAAATTAGGGGTTAAACTTTGTTAATAATTAAATCCTAATTTTTGTTTAGTGCTTCCCAAACTGCTCCTTAACCTTTAACTTCTTCTTTTTTATAAGAATTAATTACAAAAAATAATATTTTAAGAGTGATTTCTGATTACAAAACAAACCATTCTCCAATGTGCATGCTATTATCGCTAATTTTATGCTCTCGCAACATGTTGCAACAGAGTTTTGTTCGCCTAACGGTAGTTTGTGACAACTCAACTAAACGATGTAGATGATAGATATAGAGTTATTTATATATATGTAAATGATCAGGTTGACAAGACGAGTTAAATTTCGGGAGACTGCCTGTCTATCCGTCCGTCCGTCCGCCCGCGCAAGCGATAACTTGAGTAGAAATTAAGATATCTTGGTAAAACTTGATACACGTGTTCCTTGGCACTATAAGAAGATTAATATTACAAATGGTTGGCATAAAAATAATTCAAAAATATTTATATTTTAAAGAAATTGCTTGGTCAAAAAAACCCATTATCATTATTGACAGGTTAATTAAAAATAGAATGGTTTTAAACTACTTTTATTTCAAATAAATCTTTTATAATAAGTTTCAGAGTAAATTTCAAGGAAAATTTTCCGCCTTCTTGATTTTCATTTTTTATTTATTTTTTTTTTTTTGATATACCCTTAACCCCGAACTGAAGTCACATTCTTAAAAATTAACAATAATTCTGGAAATAAACACCACTAATTTAAAATAAATTTAAAATAAAAAAAAATTTATTAAAACAAAATTAAAAACATTTTCTGTGTGTAAAAATGAAGAACGTTTTATAAGTTTTTACACAACAGCTCCATAAGACCCGTAATTATTGTTGTGGGGTTAAAATAAATATGAGCAAAAGTATAAAAAGGAAAAGCAAGGCAAGGCAACTTTTTAAGGCAATTTCTTTCATTGGAGCGAAAAACCTTTAAACACAAAACAATTTTTTTCTTACACTTTTTTCCTTTCTCAAAATGACACTTAACCCTTAATTGACAATAAAGTACTTCTAACAAAGCACATTCCCATATGTATCGTACTTCCAAGAATAACTTTCAATAACAAAGCAAGTGTATTTCATTGTGAAAAATGTTATATATTTATATATGATTACGATATGCATGTATTGTCTGTGTGTCTTACAGTCTCTAGCGTATTTTTAACCCGACATCTCTACCGTAATTTTTCGCTCGGTATTATTAAAGTGAGTGTAGGTGAAGAAGAACCGAAAATTATGCGCAACGAAAAAGTGCGTGTGTGGCAAAACAGAATATGGAGGCATACCCAGTGAAACAAATATATGTAATAATGAATTCACAGTTGAGAACCGGAAGTTTGATGTTCCTGCTTGTGTATGGATAATGGAGAAACTAAGAGAATAAGATCATCGCCTCGGTTCAGACATTATACTAAAATCCAACCTATTTTACCAAGGCTGGCCTTAGATCAGCGCTAAAGATTGGTACTCTTGAATATGTTTAGAGCCATATATACTATTAGGATGGAAAGAGAAAGAAAGAGATAGAGAGGGAATGACTTCGTGGACTTACCAAAAAGTATTCGTTCACCTCCTTGATATCGGAAAGCGAATCCGCAGTTTTATTCAAAACTTTTCATAATGAGCTTAGTCTGTTATAATTCAACGCAGAGACTCGCTTTGATGCTCTGTCCTTGTCTGAGAGTTAAGCTTCATGAAATAATACTCGAGAAGAATAGTTCCACTCCCACAACAGTCGGCTGTACATAACCGTAATGGAGCCGGATTTATATTCAGCCAAGTACTATCAGCTCGGCAGAATTCCCCAAAATTACGCGAAGATTGTTTTCGGCTGCTACAACAGCAACATCCGGTTAGTGACGGAGAAACTATCTACTTCTCTTCCGATTCTAAACATTTTCTGCAGAGATGACATGCAGATTAAGGCAATTGGCAGTTTTAGGGGTTTTATGTATACTAAATAAGTCAACTGTCAGTCATCAAGTGTCAAAACTTGACCTTTATTTACAAATCAGTTGAAAGTAATATTATATATATGAATGAGAGTCCTAATGTTTACTTGGTTACTCTCTTTTTAAGAAACTTGCGAGACACACACAAGTAGTAATCATGTACCAATATAGATATATATATATGTCTATCCACATATACTCTACATTTATGGTATTTGTGTATTTTCATCTGTGGAACAAATGTGAATTTGATGTATCCGCCGCACACAGGGGAAATCAAATTCATATTAAGTGCTCCTACGGCTACGAGGCAAGCGGGCAATTTAACACTCACTGTGCGTGGAAAGAGACGATATAGCGAACGCAGAAAAATAATAAGAATAAGAAGCGAAAGAAAATATGAAGTTGTGCTAGAAAGAAAGCGAAATTAGCGCAAGTGTGAAATAAGTGTAATCAAATGACATAATGACTCTCTTGTTTGATATGACAGAGTGCTAGGCAACATAAGTGCTTCGAAAATATCTAAAGTCTTTCTGGAATTGCTTTTTACAATACTTCCACATATTTCTCTCTGTTTAAAAAAAAAAAACCCATAAAAAATACATTCAATACACCGTCTTGTAGTTTTTGCCATTTTATAAAATCTTTTTGGCATTTAATAGTCTATAATATAGTAGTCTACTAAGTCTATATTCGTTAAAGAGTCTAAGTCATTGAAGCATGCTGACCAGTATTCAATTCCAACTGAACTCAAGACAACAAGTTTATACGCGTCCATTTCAGTAACTATCTCTCTATCTCTTTAAATTATGCAAATATATCATACCTCTCGCCTGTTTTTTACCCAGCTCATAAAGGCACTGTTCTCTACACCCTTGAAGTACTTCGATCAGAAAAATTAGTTCTTCAACATCACAAATAATTACAATTTTAAGAACTGGAATCCGCAAAAGGAGCTTTAGCTTTTGCTATCTTAATATCTCCAACAAAGTGTTATGCTTTTGCCGCTAACTCAAGCGGATCTACCTACTTTGCTCTCTGGTTTGTCGCCTAGAATATTTTCTCTGTCATAATTCGGTTTATAAACCACCATTTGCTCTTACACTAACATAATATTAAATAATTTTCCATTTAAACAGGCGATAAATGCTTATTTAGGCTTCTCCTCTCATTTGTGGTATGGGTCCCAGCTAACTTTTTCGTAAGAAAAGGTGCTGAAAATAGATAAAAGCACAATGTAAGTTGCAGACCACACTAAAAGTAAAATGTATGGTATGGGTAGCACGTGAAGTCTCCTGTTAGAGTAATATTCTAGATCTAGTTGTCATTACTAAATACTATATTTGAGTGTATTATGAATTTTTTCGAAAAATATTCCTTTGTTTTGGTAACCGGATGTAAATTTTTTGCAACGCAGACTCTATAGTGCCGATAATTGTGTTTATTATTAACTGGGCTTACTATTAACTAACTTTACTATTACTAGCCTTACTGTGAATGTACGTAACGGCATTTCGTAGCACATTGAGGTTAGAGTATTGCCTATGAGGCACCGTTTTTAATATATCTTTATAGATCTCCGTTTGAACCAACCTTTTTTATTCAAGCTGGTAGTGCTTCGTTAAGGAATATTATAGACCTTTAATCTGCTGCAAAAAATATCTACCAATACCAATGTACCAAAATATGATCAGTTTATCTTGTAATTTTCGCAAAAATATAGTTTTCAGCAAAATAAATCAATTAAAAAAATTTTAGCAAATTAAATTCAGATTTTTTTTTAAATTTTCTGCCATTTTTTGCTCAAAATGAAATCGCTGTGCACCTTACGACAAATATACAGCTTTTAACAAATTAAATCATTGCAGTTTGGACAGTCAACCGAACTAACAGTTTAAAATATATGTATATACAAACATTTATAAGAAAATGACAAAGGATGAAGGCGAAAATGGAAATAAAGTGAAAGGAAAAAAGGAAAAAAAGCACATGGAGCAAAATACGTATATTAAAAGATTTCCGTTGTCTGCAGGAATTAAGAAGCGTAAAAATAGTTACATTGTTGTGCACTAAAATGGCAACAAAATGCAAAAGTACAACAACAAAAAACAAAGCTATGAAATAAATTAATTTATTTCACGCTATTTTGTTGCGAATACAATAGATTGTGAGTGAAAAGCACGAAAAGTACACACAAAGTGACAACACACACACAGGCACAAAGTCAATTTGAGACAGAAATTTTTATGAAAAAATAAAATTTTAACAAAACAGAAAAATCAACAAAGAAACAATATTTAGTGAAAGCAATAATTTTCAGCTACATTGCAGATTCGCAAAGAATTTAATTCTTTCGGCAACTTTAAAATTTCTACGAAAGTTTTCTTGCTACAAATTTTTCTTATTTTCTTCTGCCACTACACCGCACGTCTTTGGTTTTTTGGTCAGCAGGCACATAAAATGCGCAGCTTTTGGAGCGAGTGAACCAAGCTTGTGCTGGAAGTGAGCCACTGCTAATTAAGAATTTCTACAGATTTATGCTACTCATTAGGCTATTAAATGTGGCAGTCAGTCGCGAAGTACGCGCACCAAATGCAACATGACAAGATTTTAATTAATTTTTTGAATTACGACAAAGGCATTTAATAGCATAGCATTGAAGCAGTGAGCAGGCCACACTGTTGGGGGCGATGGCAGTGTCGTGTGTTTGTGTGTATGTGTATGTAATTAGCAAGCATATGCTTGGACATTGAGTAGAAAATGTATTTGTACAGGCAAAAGCCGAAATTTGTAGACAAACACACGCCAAATATTGACGTACAACAAATGTTGCGTATACGCCCGGGCTGGTCAAAGCCGCATACTTAACTTTTGGTAAGGCAAATATTTAATTAAGATAAATTGTGCTGGTCTTTGTGTGAGTGGGAGTTGGAATAGATGGAAAGATGGAAAGATATGTGGAAATATACACTAAAATAGAAAAAAAAAACAACAAAAGCAATAACAAAGAGTGCGAACGAAGGACAACCTTTTGGAGCTCATTGCGTTTAATTCGTTTGCATATACGGTGTACATGAGCATGTAAATATGTCTACTTATCGAATATGTTGCATCTTGTGTAACTCGCTGACAATAGTTTTAGCATAAACGCTACAATCGCAACCTTCTCAGCTGCTGCTTTTGAGTATAGAGACAGCTCCCTACTCACAGGCGCTTTCGACTGGCGAAAAAATCATTTCAAAATCTGAACTTTGTGCATTTATTACTGATGAAGCACTAAAAATATATTTTCCTTGTACAACATCAAACTTTTTAGCTACTAGTATTGAGTATAGAGGCTGCCTGCTACTCTCAGGCGCTATCAGTTCAGCGAAAAAATCATTTAAAAACTATTGTGTTGTGTATTTATTATTAATGACAGCTTTTGAAATGTATTTTTTCTTTATTGGTAAGCAAATTTCATTACTCAACACAACTCTGTGTCAGAAGCAGAGAAGCCAAATGCAATGCATACTCTTTCTTTCTTCTTGCTTAGCTAAGTAAAAACCAGAATCTCAGTGATTAATATCACACACATTACTCCCAGGAAAATAGTTATGCTCGATATAAACATACGCAAACCTTTTTACAACAAAAATAACAGTATCAGCCATTTTATGCTACTGGTTTAAAGGTTCTAAATGCAGTTCAACGACTATTTACCAAAAATTAAGCTCTTCCCCCAACACCAAACTTAACTGCTATGCGCTCTTCCATATACACGCCCATCATTATCCACAGCGCACCAAATTACTGCACGGCACTAAATAAAACTCCAACACTAATTTCGCATTTGCACGCCTTAAAGTATGCACTAATTTAATAACGCCTGGCCGCCCACGAAAAAGTAACCAAAACAAGCGAGCAGAGCACAAATTAAAATGAGCGTATGCAGGAACGCGCAGCAAATGCAAAAGAAAAGTGCGCATGCCTTTCCTGGAAAAAGGTGTGCGCACAAAAGTATGCAGCAATATACGGTTTTAGGATTAACGCTAAGCAGCCGGCAACAGCGCCCAGATAGAAGTGCATACAAAAACAAACAGACAAGTTTACTTAGCTGCCACAAGTGCAACAGCAACGCAGCCAAGCACTCTGTTGGTGCCACAAAAAAAAACAACGATGTTGCGCCTAAAAGCAGGCAACGCGTATTTACCGCAAAAACGTTGTATGGCATGTAATGGTCATGCGCCAGCAAATGTATGTGTGCGCATAGACAACGTAGCGCATTTTTGGTAATCAAGTCGTGTAAACAGACACACGCTGCGGCGCGCTTATTTTCCGTGCTGCCTTTACGCTTATAACGAAATTTTCAAACTAGTCGGCGCCTGTGTGCGCAATTCGACGACGAAAAGCACGTTTTTATTTAGTTACATAGTTTTTGCCACACTTTTTCAAACGCCTTTTGCTTTTCTATAGCTTTAAGCCGCAATGCGCGCGTGTTTTTGTTTTTTTTTTTTGTTCTTTCGTTCTTGCTTTGCTAGTTTACCTACATGTGTGTTTATTTGCCTTTTGTCTTAGTCACCACAACGTCTGCTATTCATTTCAGCTGTTTCGCCTACAGGCGCAAACACACAGCCACACACATGCTCTTATTTACAACCGCTGCTACGCTTTTGCCATTCTTGCAACACTGGCTGCTGGTTGTGTCTATGCGCGCGGCTGTTTGTGTGTGTGTGTATGTGTGTGTGTACTTAGGTTTATCTACTTTATTATACTTCAACGCCGTTGCGCTACATGTATTGCTTCGTTTGCGTGCGGTTGCTTTGTGGCCTAAGGTGTTGCTGTTAAGCTGAGGCTTGACTTAAATAATTACGTATACGCCCAGGCGGACGTGGTGTGAGTTAATCTTGTGCAACAACTAGTGTGTTTCTGTGTGTATGTGTCTAGTTGGGGTTGGCAAACGGCGCGTACGCTTGCTGTCTGTCGTTAAAAGTGTGGACATTTGGCTTTTCAGCGCGTTCGCCTTTTGTTTGCCGTTAGCTATACATATATGTACATATATAAACCACATACACAGGCATAAATTCATAAATATTTGTATATGTGCGTCTCCGTTTGTATTTATGCTGCTTTCTAAGCACTGCTGCTTTATGTCAATGCGTAGCACACTTTCATTAGTTTCGGTTGTTGCCTCTGCTCAAACATGCTTTCACCTTTTACTACTTTCACACTCAGTTATCGTGTATATTTTGCACACTAACACACCTAGAGCAGCATTGACAGCTTCATGCTTCCTTGCACAGTTCTATTTTTCACACGCAAACCTCAGCATGGCAGTTGTACACCCTTTTTCCACTTGCCTACTCCCTTTCTCTTTACTTCGACGCCTTTCCTTCGAATGCTATCCTTTTCTTCAACCATTTTGTGCTGAATTTCTTCTATATATAACACACATATATCTTTCATTACACCTTATACCCTTCCCTACACTCATTTCTACCTTTCCTACTTCTCCGCATTTCATAGCTCCTACCCAATTCGCGCCCAGTCATGTCAATGTAAATATTTTCCCATTCTTTTTGATCATTTTTCACTTTCAATCACTTACTTCTAATTTCATTAATTTCAATTCCATTAGATTTAATACCTTTAAAAGGTAAGTAGTTGCGCAATTTTATTACGAAAGTGTACTATTTATTTCACATAAATCTACCGTTAGGTAAATAAGCGCATGTGTGTTTATTTGCGGTATAATCCTTTGAAATGTTTGTTAGTGGTTAAAATTTGTTGGTGGTAAAATATGGAGAAAACTTGTGTGAAATTTTCAGTATGCATTGATATACCCAGCAGGTAAGGAGGAAAGGGAAAAATATACGTGTTGCTTCGCTGGGTGTGCGGTAAAATTGTATACCAATAAAATAAGGACATGTATCTCTTTTAATTTACATTTAATTTGGATATTTTCAGTTTGGGTTGTTCAAACAGGTGGCAATCCTTTTCAACATGTTGCAAGGTATATTATAAATATCTCAAAATACTTTAATTTCATACTATTTTCAAATTAATTACTTACTTTTTCTTACTTTGAATTCTTTTTTACAAACCGTTGGCAACCCTACTCAAAAATATATCTGACATAAATTTTGTAAACCTGCTTAGTTTTGTGCCAATAACGATATTGATTGTTTTTCAGTTTTTAGCATTTGAAAGAAATAAATAGGTGGCAACCCTGTACTAAAACATTGTCCGATGTAAAGCTAAAAGCTTTTCTGTTTGGTGTTGAATTGTATAAACCTTCCATTTATTTCATCACTTATATTAGTTAAAATTTTGGACAGGTGGCAACCTTATACAATAATATTGTCTGCTGTAAAGGTTAAAGCTGTTTTTTGATGTTGAATTATATGAATCCCCTATTTATTTCATTACTTATGTTTAGTTAAATTTTTTCAACAGGTGGCAACCTGACAAAAAAGTGTTGTCTGCTCTAAAACTTAAAGCTCCTTTGTTTGTTGAATTTTATAAACCTTCTCTTTATTTCATTACTTTCGTTTAGTTAAAATTTTTTAACAAGTGACAACCACCCAACATTTTTTTTCTCAATACATACAAGAAAATTTCTCATAGCATTAAGGTTCTGACTCTGTAACATATTTCTTTACATTAGTGAAAAAAAGCACCATTTATTTAGTTTGGTTAGCATAAGCTGGCAACTCTGAATTTTTTTTTATTATCAATGCTTTCAAATGCTTACTGCTTATCGGTATTATTTAGCAAAATCGAGTGCTTTAGTGCAGATTTAAGCTTAGAATTTTGCTACTTACCACAAAATATTACTACATCGCCAAAGTGCTTGCTGAAAAGTGAAAGAAAACTTAATGAGACTGAAGAAAATGTGAAATTTTACAGTCATGAAGTAAGCAAACGTTGGTCAAGATCGTAAAACATATATAACTTATTTATATGGCTGCTCTTTCAACACCTTTTTTAAGGCTGAAGCAAACTTACTCTTCAGGGAGTACCATGGAAATAGCGGAACCATTCTATAAGCGTGTATATTTTATTCAACTTTGTATTAAAAATTTTTCACATTTGTTTATGAAGTTGTAAAAACATAGACAAATTGCATTAATTAAAAAAAAAATTTAAAACATGTAAGAAAGTGCTAAGTTCGGGTGTAACCGAACATTTTATACTTTCGCGATGTGCAAGGATCAGAGGCGGGGAAATGTTTTCAGGTGCTTACATAACTTTATATTAAAAAATTTGGCGGAAAAATTCAACATTCATTATTCGACGAAATTGTCAATGGAGTGCAATCATATTTGGTATCTTACTAACTTATAGCCATGGACTCACTTAGTTTCATTGCTATATTTTGCTTCATGTCAGAGATATTTATATTAAAATCTACCAAATTAACTCAAAGGTGATATATGCGATATAAACTCAACCAAAGTGGTTTAATAAATATATTAGATACATGAGGAAAAAGTAAACCAGAGTAAATCAAATCATTATATTATTGGGTTGTTCGGAAAGTCATTTCGTTTTTTTTGGGGAACATGAAAGACAGTTTTCGTATAATGAATAAATATTTTATTAAATTATATATTGGCCATTCTGGTCCAACACCTTTTGCCATCTTTCTGGCAGTAACATAATTCCCCTCTCATAAAAGTTTTGGTCCTTGCTGGCAAAAAACTCGTCCAGGTGGTTTTTGACATCTTCATTTGAGGTAAAGGTTTTGCCATCCAAAAAATTTTGCAGGGACCGGAACAAATAGTAGTCGGAAGGCGCCAGATCTGGAGAATATGGTGGATGTTGCAGTACGTCCCATTCAAGCTGTAAAAGTTTTTGGCGAGTGACCAAACTTGTGTGAGGTCTCGCATTATCCTGGTGGAACACTACACCCTTCCTGTTGATTAATTCGGGCCTCTTCTCTTTAAGTGAATCATTCAATTTGTCCAGCTGATGACAATAGACTTCTGAATTAATCGTTGTATTGTCCGGCAAAAGCTCAAAAAAAACGATTCCTTTGACATCCCACCAAACGGAGAGCATCACCTTTTTTTGGTGAATGTTGGCTTTTGACACGCTTTGAGCCGGTTCATCTTTTCTGCTCCATGACCTCTTGCGTTTAACATTGTTGTATACAACCCATTTTTCGTCCCCAGTAATAATCCGCTTCAAAAATGGATCATTTTCTAGACGTTTGAGGAGCGAATCACAAGCGTCAACACGACGACACAAATTTCGCTCGGTAAGGACATGGGGCACCCACACATCGAGCTTCGAGGTTAAGTCCATGCCTTTCAAATGGCCATAAACAGTTGAATTCGACAAATTTAACCTCTCACCGATCTCTCGTGTGGTGATTCGCCGATTTGCATCAACTAATGCCTTTATCGCATCTTTGTCAGCTTCGACCGGCCTTCCAGACCGTGGTGCATCTTCGACATCAAAATTGCCGGATCGAAATTTTGCAAACCAGTTCTGGCACTGGCGTACTGTTAACACGCCTTCTCCATACACATCCGTCAATTTTTTTCTCGCTTGGACAGCATTTTTACCTTTTCTGAAGTTAAAAAGTAAAATATGACGAAAATGCTGCTTATTGCTCTCCATATTTAAAAAGGCACCAACCAAAAACTACTGGGTAGAATTAATAGAACTTTTTCACACACAAGCCTTGCAATATCAGCTCTCATGACATATAATGGTTATGGGGCTTAAGTGTGAAGTTAGTTTCGAAAAAACGTAATTAAGTCCTCTGGCGGGAAAAAACGAAATGACTTTCCGAACAACCCAATAGTTGTAAGCGGCTTAGACCATGATCTAGACCGATTTCTTTCATATTTAGCGCGATATCACATTGTGTTTAAGAAAACATATCCACTTAATTTCAGTAAAATATCACACATATTGACCAACATAAACCGTTTAAAGTCAGATGGAAAGTCGGGAATTCTTATACCGGGTATTTTTGGGATAGAGGAAGATCGCAACTGATTACAATAACTCTTTTCATTATTAAAGTATATTATGGAACATGTTTTCACCCAATTTTCTGAAGGTAACTCACACAGTGACCGACATATTCGACATAAAGTCTACTAGAACACGAAAATCATTATATGTAGTATATGGGAGCTGGGATAATTCGTAAACCGATTTCACACATTGCACGTTCACTTAATTTTGCTAAGATATCTTACATATTGACCGAAATATATGGTATAAAGTCTACCCAGAGGTTGAAAATCCGTACATGGTGGCTAGGCCAAGTGCTTACCCGATTTTATCCATTTTAAGCACATGGACACACTGTTATCAGAAAGATACGCTCTCTGAATTTCAAAGAGATAACTCATATTTTGACCGTTATATATGGTAAAAGTGGAAAGATGGAAGGTTGAAAATCCTTATATTAGGTATATGCGGGTAGTGCCCTCATATTAGTTAGTGTTTACCCGATTTCGCATATTTCTGAGACCAGTGCCCGTTATTATCATTTTTGACATCATCCCGCGTTTTTGACAGCAGAGCACACTATTATCATGGAAAGATAGTCCTACAATTTCATTGCGATATCTTACAGATCTGCCGATATTTTCGATAAAAAGTCAGATAAAGACACTGAGGTACTAATGTTGGGTATTTGGTGGCTTGAAAAGTTATTATCCGATTTCTCTCATTTTCTCAGTATATAAGGAGATGCTAGTAGAACTTAGTCGGAGCAAGTTTGATTGATATAGATTTAACGGTTCCCAAGATATGTATATTAAACCTATTGGGGTCGGGGCCATACCCACTTTTACAAAAAAAATTTGCTTATCTAGAACTTAATTTTCTGCTTAGTTAAAGCACTTTATCTGTTTTCGATTAATGGCATTTTGTGGGCGTTACGGACGTCCAATACCAACCGTCTTACGGTGACAAAGAAAACGTGTACCAAGTTTCATTGAAATATTTTAATTTTTCTTCAAGTTATCGCTTGCACGGACGGACGGACGGACAGACAGTCACTCGGATTTCCACTCCACTTTTCATCCTGATCAGTTATATATATATATATATATATATGTCTATATCTAACCCGTTTAATTCTAGATGTTAAAAACAACCGTTAGGTGAAAAAAACTAATATACTCTATAGCAACATGTTGCGAGAGTATAAAAACAATCAACTCCAACATAGCAGTCTTGGAACAGCAATGCTTCGACTGATGAATATAAAAAGTTGAAATAACACACACATGCACACACACACACACATGCTTGCGCACTTTAAGTAAATAAAGCAAATCGCAATAAAATGCAAATAAAAAAAATATGTACTCTCCAAACACTCATATGTATGCTAAAATAAACAAATTTCAAAGCCTAAAAGTATGCAAAGTATTTAATGAAAAAGCCATTTACGGCCGACTTGTTTGGCAAGCGCGAAAAAGCCTTGTGGCTAGCTTAGCTTACAAGTAAGCACGCCACATTTTTGCACGATTTTCTTTCCGCCACTGTGTGAGTGTTTATGTGTTTGTGTATGTGTTTAACCGGCGCTATGCGTGTCAGTATTTGCAGCTTATGTGTATTTGTTGTTTTATTTTTCGCTCTTTCGCATGTGTATTTTAGTGCTATTTGCATTGGCGCCAAAATGTATGCAAATAAGCGAAATTTTGTCACACTTGTGCCTTTATAAGCATAGGCTGACAGGCAGCTAGTCACAATATAGTACAGCTGCTGATACAGGCCATACAATTTTCGCGCAAATACAATAATAAAGTTAAATAAATAAACAAGCGTCGTAAAAAGTGAGAAAGCAAAAACAACAAAATAAAGCGATAGCAAGCATGTGCGTACGCACACACACACACACACACACACACATGTGCCGCGCATCAGCTGCGTACGCCGTTAAAATACTCGTATTTGCCCAGTCTACCGTATGGTTGAGTACTTAAAGTTTTTACGCACGCATTTTTACTAAGTACACGCACTTACAGACTTAAGCGGCCTGCATGCATCAACACACAAACACACACACACACTCATGCATGCGTGCGTACACACATACGGTCGTTTGTGCGCTTCATACTTAGGCCTTTTGCAGCTTTATTTGCATTTGCGGTTGCTTTCAACACACTTTGTCCCGTTATTTGCCGAAATACTTCGCCTGTGTCAATAGCTATTATGAGCAGACATAAATCTGCCGACAGCGACATTATGGTCTTAAGTGTAGAAAGGTGCTTCTTGTGGATTATAATACAAGTGCGAGTATATTGTTCGAAAGCTTAAATTTGTACTCGACATTTGCATGGAAGCAATATTTTAAATGTAGAGTTGTTGGCTTTAGAGAAAATTTTAAGAAGGGAGGGGTAGATATATATATTTTTGTGATATTTTATTCATAAGCCAAATTAACTGAACTGCTTATTTTCTTAAATGCTTAAATCTTTTAAATTTATGTTTTAAAACTTTTTATTAAATATCTGGCAACTCTATTTAAAATAAAGTGCATTTAAGCACCCATAAGTATTTATAAATATTTTTCTAATATGGAACAAAAACGTATGGCAACACTAATTACAATTATTTTAAAAGTTAAGATACCTTATCATGTTTTTTTTAATATGGGTGTACGGTAAATATTAATTTTAAATAATCTTTTTGCAAACATTTAAATTGACTGCAGCTTTTATTAAGATTTATATTTTTTTCATATACCTTTTCTATAAGATGGCCGGTTTTTCATAACATTTAATAAATTTTTAATTTTGATAAAAAAGTATGATAAATATTTGGCAACTCTATTTAAAATAAAGTGCATTTAAGCACCCGTAAATTTTTATAAACATTTTTCTAATGTTAAATAAAAAATAAGAGCAAAACTGTGTAGAAAAATTTTAATAATTTCCTCTTAAGACTTTTTTACATTTTTTGATATTGTAAAACTGATAACAAACCTTAATTACAAATGATGCTTTTAAATTTTATTATTATTTTTTATTAGAAGTAAAAATGTATAGAAAATCACAATTTTTTTTCTTACTTTTGAAAACTTTTCTAACGTCAAACTTCCAACTGCTCGATAAACTGTTTAATTATTTGTATTGCTATATATTCTAAATATATATATATATATTGCTATATAATCTAAATATTCTAAATATAGTAATTAAATGATTTCATAATTTGTTTGTTTGAAAATATTTACCAATGTTATAAATACTAGTTGACAACCCTAGAAGCATTAATGGTATTTTAGGCTATCTCAATTTTTCAATTATTAAAAAAAATGCTCCGAATCTACGGGTGGCGAAAAATATTTTAAAAGTCAGTTAACAAATCTTCGATTTTATTAATTCTTTGAAGAACAGTTGGCAACTCTATTTTTTTTATCATTAATGCTTCTACATGCTTACTGATTATCGCTTTTATTTTGTAAAATGGCTTTTTGAACTTTAAAAGCTTTAAATTTAGAGATACATCCTAAAGCAGAGTTATATCTAACGCCAGTCGGCAACCCTACACTAAAATACAATAAGAAGTATTTTAAAAGAAATGATGTGTTTTCTACAACTACTTTAATGCTCTAATATATCAAATATATAGTGTTCGGCGATTAAATATGATTATAAATTTGTATTTTAGAAGAGGATGGCAACCATATAAAGCAATTTCTGCATAGATTTTTTTAATTTTGCATAGAAAAACATTTATTGGAAATTTTTGCAAACATTTTTGCAGAGCGAAATTATGATTCTATCAATAAGTGTCTGTCTAAATTTAAATATTGGCCCACATGGAGATATATTCGGTTAAATTTGGAACCTCACAGTCTAGTGAGTGTCTAGAATTAGTGGAGCTCTCTTGTGCAATTCTTTATTACAGACTTTTTCACTGTCAAACCGCACTCAATAAATGATATTTTTGAAAAATTTCGCTCTCACCAAGTGTTAAAAAAAAGCTCCAATATTAACACTTTGTTGTTGTGTTCCTTAATGGATGGATTTTATTGTGCCAGAAATGCCACTTTTAATCTGATGCAATTACAAGCTCCCCTACAATCAGTTAGCCCACAAATGGCCAGCCGACAAACGAGCAGCCGACCAGCCTCAGACTCAGCCACATCACTAGTTCGTTTCGATAATGGTTTCTGATGGCTACAAGCTAGCGTTATTGCTAATAGTTGCCTAAAACTATTTTCGTCTAAAAAATAACAGCTTTCATTATAAAACAGGAGCGAACGTATATGCGGCATAACCAAATTTCTTTCACCAAACGAACAGCAGCACAGCTGTGTTGTGCAGTGTTGCATATAGAGTGGCTACATATGCGGTGCAATCACGCTGTTAACGCAGTCAAGCGTTACGTACGCCCAAATACATGTACAAGCTGTGGCTGTGGCTATGGCTGTGGCGTTGGCCCAAAAAGTTGTCGTCTGCCTGTGTATGTGTATGCGTACACTTTTTTATTTGTTGGCGGCTTTTTGAACTCTGAAACGCGCCGTTGCAATTTCCGTTTGGCCGCACATTTTTCAGCCGCCGGATATGCAACGAAAAACCAATCGAGTTCAAATCGCAAAATAAATGGCAAAAGTTTTTGGTAAAAATAATAAGAGCGATTGTCGAGTTACAAGTCAATGGCTATTTTCACCCGATAGTGGTGGTGGTGGCTTTTTGATTCGCGTTTGCTGGAGGTGCTGTATATGAAGAGGAGTTATGCGATGGTATTTTTTTCTTGCAAAATCACATTTAGTAGACATGCCTAAAACTATGTAACAACACTTAAAAATAGTACTCAGAGAAAACCCTGATTGGATGATAGCTCGTGGGTTCCTAAAATTATGGAAGCTTTCATATTACTGCTATAGTATGAGTAGTATAGTATAAACTTCTTTAGTTTCGTAGGCTGAACTTCCTGCTTACAACTTTTCCAATGAATAAACGTAACTTAAATTATTCCACGCCTATATGTAGGCAACGATTTATTATACCAACTATCAATTTGTGTTAAATAAGAATTTATAAATTTTTCTCCGGCACATTTTCACATTTAAATATAGTAGTCAGACAATCAATTACGAAACAACTCTCTAGAGATATTCTAGCCACAATATAAATCTATATAATATATTCAAACAGCAAAACAAGTCGGGTCTTAAATACGATATTTCAAAACAACTTTATTATAATTATATAAAAGAACTTTATTAGCCTTACTTTGTGAGTTGTATGATAATCTATGCAGGGTCGATTTTCTTAAGAAATAATCATAAAAGATTTTATCGATTTCTCTCTAAGCATATTTGGGCCCAATTATAGAAAAGAATAAAGAAAACGGAACATTTAAGAAAATCAACCAAACGGAAAGCAACTTCAGAAATCGCTTAAAAATTACTTATACTACATTACAGACATAATGTACTACAAATACTACATTATGCTATTACATTACACAATAATTGGATAATGGCGCCATCTTTCGGTACCAGACCCTTCTATAATACTTAGACATGTATGTGAGTTCGAAACTCCATGAGAAGATATCTCGATAACAGCGCCATGTATCGATGTGAAGCTGTTTTTTCTATCGATTTTATACAAAAAGGTTAGGTTTCACCGAAATTAGTAAAGATAAGTCTGCTCTTTTCAAAATAAAATACATATATCTCTAAAACAACACCTAACTATCGGTTTCCAAGCCTTCTTTATAAGAAGGTTTACGAAAAAATATTACACTGTAAATGAAATACAATTACTTTCCACATTTACAAATTGTCATTAAAATCGGTAAATGTAACACATTATTTTGTATATAATGTATATGTTTTATACGTAACCCTAAAAATATGCAACTCTATTTATATATATAAATGGTTCATCTTTGATATTTGTGCGGGTTTGTGTTTCACTGTTGTAACCTGATATTATTCAGCGATTGAAGTGCTCTACAGGTCTTAAATCGTTGCTAAGTGCTAATTGATTTTATAAGAAATTTAGAAGAAGGTACAAATAAACTTGGAGGCTTACCAATTCTTGTCGTGGTCTTAAAAACATATTGCTCTTAGTTTGGCTCTATAAACGAGTTCATGTCAGTTATAGATGTAGTGTTCTCCGTTACACAAAATTTTGAAATGATTTGTTAATTTTTCCATCGACTGCTTAAGTTTTGGAATGTTACCACGAACAGTTTAAAATCCAGAGAGGTCAGTTTTCCGATATCCAAATAGCGCCAATTTAAATTTAAAAAAACGTAAAACAAATGTTTAACAAAAGAAAAAACTAACACTTGTAGGTTCAAACTTTCTGAATTGAATATTGGCTGTTAGAAGCTTGAAATGATAAATAGAAACTGAATTCGAAAATTTTATTTATTTTTACCAATCTCCACTAAGTAATTAAAATAGCAATAGTAAGCTGTAAAACTTTCTAGAAAAGTATAAACTACTGCTATACCTTTTAGCACACAGTTTTTCCCCCCCGAAACAAACATACATTTAGGCGCACACATATATTTGGAACAACTCCATTTGCTGCGTTGTCTGCCAGCTATCTGAATGGAATGCTTTTGAGCGCGCGCTTGTACGCCACTTTTACTTGTCAGAACAATGTACAATTTTAGTTGAAACTTTAGCGACGCGACGTCGTTGTGGCGCGTATATTATTGCTGAGCGCCTAAATATATGCGACATCCATGCAGCCTTGTTGAGTCAGAGTAGTTCAAGGGCTTTACTTTTTAGCAAAGTGCAATTGGAGTGTAACAAAATACCCGTTACTGTCAGAAGCACTACGAATATTTGTCTCTTGTCCACACTGTCCACCGTGCCGCGCTATACAAAAACCAAAACAACTAGCAAAGCGCATAGAAAGTTTGGAAATTTTTTTCTAAACAAATAAACAAAAAGTGCAAAGAGAATAATAATAAAAAAAATAACTCACCAACATTTGTAGATTTAATTAAATGTGCAGCACAAGTGGCGGTAGGTAGTGGCGTCGGCGTGCGCGCCTAAAAACAGACTTGCACACATGCGAACGCATGTGTTTGCTTTTGACTGGATTACATTGGCGCTTACACGTGTGTATATGAGTGCTCTCACGTTACAATGCCTGTCACGAAATGTTTGCTTTTCACTTAAATTCCACACACACGCACACACATGCATTCGCATAGCAGTACATACAAATTAAATATATGGCGTTTGTATTAAGTGAGCGCGCGCTTTTATTTATTTATTTGCTTTTATTTCATTTCTTTTTACGTGGTTGCCGGTAAATCCAACTCAGCGCTGAAGGTTAGCAGGTCTGCGCCGGTTGGCAGGAGGGCGCAGTAATATGGGCAAATTGTTAGCATGCTGGAGAACAGTATTCACTTGCTGGCATGTGAAGAATTTGTGCGTTGTCGTGAAAGCGAATACTTATATAATATGAAAAAAATTATTAATCCATATATATGTGTATGTGTGTCTATGGAATAGAGTGCTTTGGTATATTGAAACCTTATCTAACAGGTATGCAGGCAGATTTTGAAGTATGCTTACATGTATGTGTGCTTTGAAGTGAAATTGAGCTGAAATTGCATAGATTCACATCACATGTAGCACACGTATGCGTGTATTTGGCATGGGATTAACAGTGCGGCAATTTATTTAGCATACATGAGTGAATACACAGCCTACTTACTGGAGTGTGTACATTATTTTGTATGAGAACATCAATACTCGACTTGATATGTATGCATCTGTGGCAATTAAAGGGTCAGCTGTTCGAAAAATAAATTATATATCGAGTTATAAATGGCATTCTGTGATCCAAATCTGTAGCCTTTCACCACTAATTAAAAGAAAAAATTAAGAAAAGCAACAAAAACCGAAATAAAAAGAAAAGTTGAGCTCTAAAATTTCAAAACTCTATATGAGTTTAAGATAAGAGACCGAAAAACAGCATTTATTATTCAAATTTACCGCTTTGCTCACTTTTTCTCCACACTTATATAACCAAAACTAATAAATAGCATGTTATTTAAGGGTGTTACTCGAATAATGGGACGATGTATTCAAGCAGGAAGAAAAATATTTTATTTAAAAGACATAGATTATATTTTTAGATATTATTATGCCACAAAGTTGTTCTGGTGTCGCCACTTTTCTCCCTTTTCCTGCTCTTCCATAAAAGTAAAGCTAATAAAATGGATACCTCGTGAAAGGTAAATGTTTGGGCTCTGTGACAATCATAATAAAAAGGGGCGTGTTGTTCTCCTTTAGCAAAAATTTATTAGAGAAAATTTTGATAAATGAGCTATTGAGAGTTCAATATTGAGAACTTCTTATTATGACACTATTAAGAATAGTTTGCAGGAACTCAGCTTCAACAGTTAACAATTCAAACAAAAATAAACTAAATCAATACTTTATTAAGGCTGCACTCAAAAATATTCTTAAGACTATAAATTGAATTTAACGAGCTAAGAAGTATGTGGCTCAAGATAAGGAGATTTCAAATAACTTGTTATGCCAATTAAAGCTGACCAAAAGGTTTCAGTAAGTTTTGCTAATACTGTTTTGGAAGAATATATCTTTTGATTTACCGATGTTGCCTAATCATTTATGGTTAAGATTTCTTAAAAAAATTGTTTATAAGTTTTCATTACTTTTCCTTTCTTTGCAGTTTTCCAAACATTTAAAATATTATATCACACGCAAAATCAATCTGCCTAAAAGGATTAACAGTTACATCGTCAGAAGCCTCAAGAATGTTGGACAGCACATTAAACTACGCTCCATCTACAGAAATACCAATAACCGTTGCATAACAAACGCAGGTATTAAATCATTCATTGTGGCAACATGAACATCGAACAGCAGAAATTCCCACCACCACCAACAAACCTGCTGTCCGACAGCAGTTACACCAATGGCTATGCCACACCCAGTAGCAGCAGCATTACCACAACGTCGGCAGACACATCGGCGTCGTCGCCTGCCTCACAGACGACCACCTACGTGAATATTCCGATTATACCACTTGGTCAGCAGCCCGCTTCCACGTCCTCCACATCAACGGCCTCACCACCGCTGCCACCACCGCCACCTTCAACCATATCAATGAAGGCGGGTGGTGGCAGCACACCAAACGGTGGCGGCACAAGCACCTTCAAGACACCATTACTGCCCATGCCCACACTCGAGGACATCGAAGGCGGCCTACTGGCTGTCACGACATCTAATGCGCCCACCCCAATGCCTGTCGGTATACTCAAGTATCCAAGTGCCGCCGCAGCGGCAGCAGCTGCATCGGTGGCAACAACACCGCTTACACTGCCACCATCCACGCTGAGTATGTGCGGCAGCGGCATGGGTCCAGGGCCACCACCGACACTAATGCAAGCGCCTGCTCTGTCATTACCCGCCTCAGCTGCGTCCAGTGGTTATTTGAGTGGTGTTACCAGTAGTTATCAATCTGCGTCACATGCGCAACAACAACAACAGCAATTACCACCTGCCACACTGTCGTTAGCCAGCGATATGCTACAGCATCAGACAACACCAATAACGGTGCTGTCACTGCAGCATTCCACGCAACAAGCGTTACAACCACCACCACCGCCCTCAGTGGGTCTGCTCAATTGCAGCAGCGGTGTTGCGCTTGGTTTAAGTACGAGCGGCAATGCCAATGTGGGGCGTAGCAGTCACCAATCTAACACCGCCGTTGGTATGGGCAGCTCCAGTGGCGCAGCGTCGGGCAGTAGCGCGGAATCCAAGCGTTCGCCAAAATGTTGCGCTTGTTTCGGCAACAGCCATTCTTCAGCAACGACGAAGTCACAACATAAAAAACACCACAAACAGAAGGCACAAACAATTTGGTCCGCCTTATTAACGAATCTGGGGATCTGCGCTTTGCTGCTAGCCTACACTTTGTTGGGTGAGTCAGGTCATGCAATATTGTAGACCGATGTCTATTTTTTTTGTATTACAAAAGCTGAACTCAAGTAGAGTCCGTTCTATATTTTTTACATCCAAGTCATTGACATATTTCCTAACTGACATCAAAAACAAATGTATTGGCTTAGAACCGTTATCATTAGATCTTTATGATCATCAAATGACCTAATAGAAGCTAACGAACGAAATGACTTCAGAGATAATATCTATAATGAGAATAACCTCGGAAATTCCAACAGAGCGAATATATGGGGTAAGGGTAAGGGTTTGGATGATTGAGTATCGAGATAGAAAAGTAATACCTGTGGTTTAGTAATAATTTGTCCCATATTATTGTCCTATTGTAGGTGGATAAAAAATGAGAGTCTAAGAACTCATTGAATTCAAAGAGACTGAAGTATCTTCCGAGCTCTTCTTATGTTGAAGATATTAGAGATCAATAAGGAGAAATGATTATAGGGTTCTCTGATAAGTTATCGAGCTTGCAATAGACAACTTGACCTAAGCAATATCGATTCGCACGTAAATCATACGTCGAAAGACTTAACCAATGAAAACATCTTCACTCTTCCCCATATTCTATTTGATGAGAAATTTTCGTAGACTTTTTGGAGCATACCTTGTCTAACTCGAAGTTTTCCCAGGTCTCTAACTGAGTCTCCCACTTATTTTCGGTGCGCCTAATGATTTTATCGGACAAGTGGAGGAGACCTAATACTGAAGCTACAACGACATACCGGAGTTTTCAAGCTTTCAGCAACTTTCCACTAACTTTCAGCACTTATTCAGCTTAAGATATTAATTGCTGAATAAAGTGTGGAATGCCACAAATCTGATATAGAGCTAGAGTTTTAGAATTGTGGCGGAAATTTTCGATACGCGTTTATTTCAGCGGCTTAATAGCTTTATCAGAAATCAATTTATTGTACAATGACTCAATCTCATAACTATGGGTGTAGGTTTTTGAGCTGTAATCTGTGTTATTTAGAGAACTAGCGACACCCCAATATCTTCGCTGCATACCTGTACTTATATTAGTGTTGTCCTAGAGCTCACACTTAAATGCTAACTGTCGCGCCAATATCTGATTCGAAAAGTGCAGATCCTCGAGGCTGCTATACCCTCATTCCTTATGAATTATTGGATCCTTCTACCATGAGTCAGATTCCGATCAGTCGTGCTGCTGCTTCTTCCGCTGTAGACCTTCTTAGGCAGCATTCGTTACAGGGTTACATTTCTAAATATTTAAACAAGCTTTGCCACTTAGTTCAGACGAAGATTGGGGCTTTAAAATGTTGCCGAGCGTCTCGTGGTTCTTATGAAAAGTTCAATGGGCTGAGAAATAGAGGTGTCAAATTAGATTTTTAATAAGTTTGTTAATATGACTCCCCAAATGGTGCTTATGACTTACTGCAACTTGCTTTGCAAAATCTTTCAGATTATAATATGAACCCCAGTCTCAGCCCTAACCTAAGTTTTCTAAAATTTTCTTCAAATTATTCATATCCACCACACCTTTAATCGAGTCAAAGCACGTAAAAATTCCATAATTACAACAACATATGAATTATTTGTTTTCAAGCACCACGCAGGGCCAACACAATCCCAATTTATGCAGCCACACGCACGCATACACACACACACACACGGCGGACGCTTCAACACTTTCGCATACAAATTACCGTTAAGTGTGTACATCGCTCAGGCAGCCGGACCACTCGTAGCAGCTCAATTACAAATTGTTATACTTGAAGCAACTTTTGTCAACTTAAATGTGCAACATTGGACAACAGGACAGCTATTAAACGCAATACGTGACGCTGAAAGCAATTAAAGTTGCGCTGCCAAGTATAAAAATGCTTATAATTTGCAAATTTCCAAAAAGGAAAAAAAAGAAAAAAACATAGACAATGTGAGTGAGAGTGAGCATGAGAGTGAATGCGCTATCCAATGCTTGTCTTGCAACAACAACAATTCAAGACGGCAGCTGCAAGTCAACGCCATCCACAGCCACAAGTTGGCCAACTCTAAATAGTCAATCTTTCTTCAATCTTCAACTGTGAGTCATGCCACTAAACTTCGCAAACATACATACAAATAGCAATAACGATTATGTTGTCTCAAGGACTTGTGCTCACTTTCGCACGCTTGCTACGTTAATTAACACTTACATGGACTTTAAACTCAACACAGAGAGAGAGAGAACCCACATAAGAAAGATTTCTTCTAGCATTAGTTCGCCTTTTATTGCTTACTTTTTATATTACCACGAGTACTTCAACTACCGTTATTCGCTGATTGTGTGGTGCATCGTTTAATGAGTGTGAGCATGCTTTAAGCGTTCAAGTGTGCACAGCTTGGGTACACATGCTCTTACAACAATACTTGCTACGTGCCAACAGATTTTTAAGCAGCTTCAGTGGTTGCGCTGGCACAGCTAGTTTGTCAAGTCCACTCCCAGCCGGCTTGGCATTAAAAATATAATAGTTGAGCGCACACACTTGTATATATATATATAATAATATATATATTGTATACAGATGCTTACAAAACCAGTGTGGCAACCCTTCTTGCTGGTCCGTTGTCGTTAGCTCCATTTACTCAGCAAATATAACATTTTGTCCATGTATTTATATACTATTCATATATGTATATGTGTATCTGTGTGTGCTGCTTTGTGTAAGTAACTCATCAACGCTTATCTACTCGTGTTTGCTTGACAGCAGCAGCTGGCTTTAGTGTGCTGACAGTTGGGCGCTCAAGCACCGTGTGCTTGAAATGCTCTGCAAAGCTGCCGCTTCGACTTTTTACCCAAAGCTAATTTCATATATGTATATATATAGTATAGTATATAGTATATAGTATATATATATCTACTATAAGCTGTTTTCAAACCGCTAAATAATAGAGAGTGGCGAATCAAACAAATATCTGGCATATGCCAAATAGATTGGTTTAGTAAAATACATTGATTTAGTAAAATAGAAATGGAATATATTAGTAAGACGATAAATCCACATACTTTCTGGAAGTAAATTAGTCTGGACAACTTCATTGTTGCTTTCACATGCAAAATTTTTGACAAGAGAGCGGAGCTCAAATATGGCGAATAGAAGAGACTATAGTATTTGATACCAGTTCAAGCCATCCTCTCATCCAAGTGGTTCTTGTTTGGTCACCATCTCCAAACAAGGTCTAAGATTAAAAATTTTAGTAACTTTTTCTTATTCAGCTGAGGAGCATAATAGCTGAATAAAGCGCTGAATGCCGGAGCGTCTGAAAAGCTGGATATGAAGTTCCACTCGCAGTGTTTCAAGAATGTAACCGGTGCCAAATCTAATGCAAATCTGACATTACTCTTAGTATTTGTGTATCAAAACGTCGAAATTCTACCCTGGTTGTGCTCACAAAATGAGAGAGAGAAATGACAGAGAAAGATCTGAAATCGCTTCTTCATCACAAATGGAAGAAGAAACTCATCAGTTGCAACGCCATACCAAGAATTTCAACACCAAAGACTTTCAGCACTTATTCAGCTCAGGAAAATGATAGCTGAATAAAGCGCTGAATATCTGGAATTTGCGGTCGCAATCTTTTAACAGCATAAGAATGAATTGAGCAATGCCCTTTTTTCGAGACGCTGTTGGATTCTGCTATAACTTCTTCTTCCATAGCAAATATATAAATGCTATTGAAGGAGGGCTGGAGAGTTCTATTTTTTTTGAGTATCAGACAAACGTCTGAGTCTACTTTGAATGCACTCAGTGAACAGAAAATAATTCCTACTTCCAACATTGAAAGTCACAACAGCGTTAAAGGCTGTTATGTGGTAGGTATGCATCAGAGATGAAGGAGCAGAGAACTGAGATAGTGTTTCTAAACTTGAATTAAATTGAAGACGTAACATGTCTTTCATGTCATATGATTTTGTATAACTGAAGTGCTCTCTTGAAATAAAATCTGCTTAGTTTCTTCAGTGTCACAAGCACCGAGGTATCAAAAAGAAGAAGATTGTAAAAATTTTAGTAACAGAAATTTTGAACTCTCTCTCTACTTCTAATGCTCCTGAGTTTCGCCCTAATTAAATGTAATGGTGACGTGTTTGATCTCAAAGTAAATTTGCATCTTCTCTCAATATGATGATATTAAGTGAACTTGCTCATTTCAAAGCTTTCTGTGGTAAAAATCAACCACTAAAATGTTTATAAATCCTTCTCGGAAACTTGTTGAATAACTTTGCGAATCAAATGGCGAGCTTTCAAGGAAAGTTAATCATGCAGCATAACATATTTCGGAATCTTAAAGATTTCTGCCGATACGTGGTCGTTGGCTTGGACCTAAGACTTAAGAAGATGAAGGAGAAAATCACCAGTTTTTGAACGAAATTTTAGCTTCACAATTTTTTAAGTAGGCTCAAACCATCCCACTGTACTTTGCAAAGAGTGACTTTAGTAAGCATTGCTGCTTATTCGCTCACTATTAAAGCCAAGTACAATGCGATACCAGAGTAGATGGCACGGGCACACAAGAATCAACCTGGAAAAATCACAACTATGAAAGTAACAGCACCAACAACAACAATGACAGAACAAATGACTACTATGTACTTATATAAACCATTGAAGCGAATATTCCACTACTAGTGCCAGACACTTCAGCAACACTTGACGCTTCCGTTTGGACCCTCATTATCGCGCACAATGTCTAACCCCCCCTACACTACTTCTACACACCTTCCACATTTTATGTATTGTGTGTGCGTGCAGCTTAGTTATGCATGCCGGGAATTCATCATCATTTCCCTTATCATCAACAAAGCAACAACAACAATACAAGCAACACACATTTTCTCACATTTACTTCCACTACGCTTCTATTGTCATTCACAGGTTCATTCATATTTCTAACAATCGAGAGCGATGATTCAACATTCCTGCAACATCATAATCACCATCATCATCCCAGCCATCATGCAGTGCTGCAGCGACAGCGCCAACAGCAACAGCAACAGCAACAGCAACAACAACAGCGTACACTCGCCTCAACTAAACGTGGCGGTAATGTGGAAAATATTTATCACACTTCACCCGAACAAATGCATCTGGACAATGCGACAGCGTTATCGTCACAAAGCGCATACTCCCCGCACGCCGATGCCGCGGCCGCTGCAACCGCATCAGCATCATTATCTGGCACGGTTGCTTATTCTTCTACGTCAAATGTCGCTTCCTCTGCCGCCAATGCCATGCTCGAGGGCATTGCACCGTTGAGCGATGAGAATGGCGACGCGGGCATTGTAGATTTCAGTTATGGTGATGAACTGCTTGGCGGCGATGGTGTCGCTTCGGCACAGTTGGCGCTGTCGGCGGACACGCAGGAAGTGCGACAGCGCACCATTGAGAATATCTGGGACATAACGGTGTCATTGAATATACTCTACAAGGAGAATTGGACGAAGTAAGTGAAGAATGAAGATTTATGATTTACTAGTGAGTGCATGGGTTGAGATATTTGCAATGATATCAGTTTGATTTACTGTACTTTAATTACTAGTAGTGTAGTGTGTGTGTGTTTGTGTAGTGGTAAAATGCGCTAAATATTGCATAATATGTTTTTATTACAACTGGAAGAGTTCGCGCAAAACATAAACGTTTTCTTTCTATTTCAATAAAAACAAATGTTTAGTCCAAGAAATTTTTATTTACGTTTAAGATAACAGATACAAGAAAGAAAATCCAAATATATGGCTTTGTTGTGTTAGTTACTTACTATCTGGTCAATATGCCTTGAGAATAATAGACAAATATTTCAACTGAATTTATTAAATTTTTAAATGTATTTAATTTTTGTTGTTGAAACTTCAAAAATTTTTTCAATTTTAATTTGTTTTATATTATTATTATTCAAATATATTTTTTTACATTGTTTTAATACAGTTTTTTTCAAATTGCCTTTTTTTTATTTTTAAAGTTTTTAAAATTTTTTAATAATATCATTTCTTAACAAACTCAATTTTCTTTTTATTTTTATAATATCATTTTTTTATTCACTCCAATTAAATTTTTTTTCTTACATTGGTTTAACAAAATTGTTATTTTTTTTTTTAATTATTAAAATTGTTAACTCCTTTCAATTTCTAAATTGCAAAAAATTTTAAATATTTTAATTTTTTAACAAATTTAAATTGTTATAATATTATTTATTTTATATTCCAATGTGAATTTGTTTTTAATTTGTTTAACTGAATTTTTAAATTTTTTAATTTTTAATTTTTTTTTATGTTTAATTTTTAAGTTCTTTTTTTCGAATTTCAAATGTTCGAAGTTTCTATAAATTTATCTGTTTTACGTAACAATTAAAATTTCCTAGCATCTTTCAATATGGTTTCTACTACCTACATAAGACATTATATGTTGATGTCTGACAGTGCGTATGAGTAACAATTTTCTAAATGTCGATTCTGTATTTAATATAACTGCTAAAAGGTTCCTGCATATCTTTAGGCACTATTGTAAGTGTGCTTAAGTATCAACTAAAATTAGTGCCAACTAAGCCTAAACTTGTGCAACAATTTTCAAATTCTTTTTAATTTGCCCCTAGCTTGTGTTCCTAAAAATATGCAGCACTCCGTGCACTATTAGAATAACTAAACTTTATGGTTGTGAACTATACGCCTGAACGCGTGAAACGAGACTAAATTGAAACAAAATCCAATATTTCTTCAAGAATTGAAAATCACATAATTCTTGCTAAAGTTTTTTTAAAGAATTGTTTAAATAAAATTTGTGTAATAAAAACCAAAAAAAAAAAAAAAGAAAGTATTAAATTCAGTACATAAATTACGTTTTCTTTGCATTAATAATTCACCGCCTGCTATATACGAATTGTCTCTACTTTCTTGCTCACTCTTTCTTTTTTGATCAATTCCCCACATACTTTTAGGCTCGCCGCATTGGAAATTGCCAAATTCCAAGACCAATTAATCAAGAGACTGAATGAGGATGCGCTACTGCAATTATCACATGAAATGGATGGCGGCGCCGCTGCTGGCGGCGGAAATGGGGCGGTGATTGCCGGTAATAGTCCAGCTACGGAAGCAGTACTCCTACACACACATGGCGGTCAATACGGTCATGGTCATGGGCCGCATGAATGGAATTTCGCTAAAGCATTTCTCTACTCGCTCACCGTACTGACGACAATTGGTAAGTTTTTAGCGGCACTTTAATTTAACAACATAGCAAAAAGATTTATAAGCTTGCAGTTAACTACATTTGAAAAAGCGGAGGCATAGCTACCAAAAGCTGTTAGTTTCAAGCAATTAGAGAGCCATGTGCGTTGTTAAGGAACTGAATACTTTTAGAGCTACCTTTCTTTGCATAAGGCTTCTTACTCAGCTTCAACCAGTATACACTTCAATTCGAATCCGCAGGACTAGCTCAGCGTCAGTTATAGTAGGCTCATTACAAGGCATGGTCAATAAGGTAGGAAACTTTCCTCGGCTTAACAACTCTGTCGACGTTTTGAAAGTTCTGTGAACTGTTTCTTTGCTTGTGCAATATTAAACCGTTTCTTTGAAAGCGAGTCTTAAAAGTGTAATTTCTCTTTTAAACCAACGACTAGGCTTTCTGTAAAAATTAATGTATAGGACTTAAGTCTAAGGTTTATTAAGCGCTATATATGTACATATTGTTAGAAGCAGTTCTAAAAAATCATCATAAAAAGGAACTTTTATTTCCAATAAAACACAAACAATTTAATGAAATAGCGACCAGCTAAAAGAGCCATTGAGAGGCCTTTTTACTTTGACAGCTGGTTTGACAGCTATCTCTCTAGGAAATTCGATAACAAAAAGCACTCTTTATATTTAAGCCACGCTAGGAGCTATCAACTTTGCACGTCACTAATTCGTTTGAGTTCCACTCTGCCATAGAATTATGCACGCCGTTTACTTTGACAGCTGTTGTGACAGCTATCCCTCTAGGAAATTCGATAAAAAAATTCTACATCTATAGACCTATACCGCCTAGCCGGTTTTAGGTTATGATATTTTTGGAAGAGATCAAAAGAGACGTTGAAAAAAGTTTCTTAACATTGAACAACTTCTTTGTGTCATTAAATTTGGACTCAATTCATCTCTACCGTCAAAGGAAGAGCTTTTCTTTATACAAAAAATCATAACCAGCGCTTACTATAAGTTTATTCGAATACAGCGTTGAAAACTTGACTACCAGATAAGTATTTCCCATTAAAATATGAGTGAGCTCGAACACAAATTTTATATCCTAGAGTTTCTACTTGCATTTCATTCCCGGGTTTCCATTGCACCTGCAAAAATGCTGTCTCAACCAGTAATATATGCACAGAAATGAGCTATGTTATCGCCTAAGCTAGTTCCACATATTAGGTAGCAAGCATGTGTAGATATAATGAACATATTCTAGTATATATAAAAGAAAGCATGTGAATAACATTTGCACACCCACAAAAGCAGCTTGAGGTCTCGTAAATTTTCATTTATGCCAATGACAATAATGGCCAATAATGGCATATAGACAGAGTCAAGTAAAACTGGAATCGAATGTAAGTATGTAAATGTGTTTACGTATATTGTTAACACACACACACGCAATGTCACTTACTCCACTGCTCGCCAGAGCAGAGAAGACGTTTGGAAAAACAATAAAGACAACAATTGTATGGGAGATGCCCAGTAAGGATAGACGCAGCAAATAAAAGAGAATCTTCATAATATATTTGCAAATTGCCAATATCAGCAGAATTTTGCCGTTTCTGCGTTTTCTTTCAATTTGCAAATTTTCTGCGCGCACACGCATGCATTTACACAACAACACATACAAATAAACACATATTTACATATAAGTACGCTGAATTGCTTGTTGTAGCTTAACAGCCTCTACAGCTGCATATATTACGGTGCTTTGCTGATTCCCGAAATGAGGGAAAAACATATTATATTTTCATCAATTCTTACAACCGATGCTTTGTGGCAGTTCCATAGCTTAGCAAGCTATACTATATGTTTTTCGTTTTTTTTGTTGTTGTTATACAACGGTACAAATAGATTGCTGTTGCTTGGTAGTTTTATAGCACCATGGTTCAATAGTCCATACATATTGACTCCTTTGTCGTTGTAGTCGCAAGTAATTTGCTAATAAATAAAAATGTAAAGCATATGCACAGGCGCAAAGCCAACTGGCATTGTACTTTGTGTTTCATGGCTTTTGCGCCAAGCTTTACAACTATAAAAAGAAAAATCCCTCGTACAGAAACAACTGCACAAGCGTAGCAATAAACAAATGCAATTGTTAGTAATGCGTATTACAGCAAGAGCTGGAACAACAACAACAACTATAAAGTATTCGTAGTTTGTGGGTTGTGGATTGGTGCCATCTGTTTCATTCGATTCTCGTTTGCTGAATAACCTAAACAATTAAAATTGTACATATGGCGAAGAATTGAAAAGTATAGTAAAAGCATAAACATTTTTATTTATTTGGAAAATGTAAGGAAATTTTGCTGTAAGTTTCCATAGATTTTCTGCTATAAAAAATAAGGCAGCACTTTTTTAATATATCTAACTAACACTAACACTAACTAACACTGATTTGTATGTTAGCTTATGTGAACTGATATTTAATTAGCTTAGACTTAAGCTGATTGTTCTCTAGAAAGAGTTAAAAGTGTTTTGCCGGTAGAGATTGTGGAGAACAAAATGTATGCTCTCAAAATAATAACGATACCTTGCGATTCACTTGCGTCTGAAGGGTCATTGAAGTCACTGAAGCAATGCATTATATAGCAACTAAAAGCGCTTATGGACTTCACAGGAACGAAATATTAACTTTTTTGAATCTGGAGCTGGATCTGCGCTAATACTCCCAATCTTAAGTTACTGTGTCACAAAACTAGCATTCATATATTCCTCGACGAGAGAAATTAACGTATAAAATGAGGAAACTATTAACAAAACAAAATGTTATATATATATATAAAATATATATATAAAAGAATTACTAGTTAAATCAGGCTCCGAGTGTGATCTGCTGCTGACTCAGCTTCGCAGCAAGCGCAAATTTCACAGCCAGCTATGTGGAGATCTTCACATCAAGAATACTCCCTTGTTTTCGTTGCGGTAGATACTATACCCCAAATTATTTTGCTGCCGAAACTGCAGTGCTTGGCCGTATAAAAGTCTGGATCCTTTCCGGTACTTACTCCTTACCAGAACTCTTGTCTGAGTTTACACTTTCCATTCTACACTGACAGAATAGAACTGCTCTTCAGGCTATATGTCCATTTTCAAAATTTCAATACCGGCTCGACAGTGTGAAGCTTCGAGGCCTACAAAATATGCTTTTATTAACCCTTCATGACCTCGTTGACCTCATTTCAGTGAAATCTTTTTCCACCGAGCCACTTTGTGAGTCCGGGAAAGAGAAAATCTGACGAATTATATTCGGTATATCAAGCCTTCTATTTATTAGTATATTACAACCATGAGCCTAGATTTCTATTGGCTTCTTGCTGCCATTCAGACAAACCCACCTCCCGTAGCTCGATTGCGAAATTTCGCTTCCATCAACACAAAAGTATTCGATTTTTATCTCGAGCCATTAGCATTATTTCCATGTTATATTTTATTTTTCTTTTTGCTTCCAATAAAACCGCCACTTCCAGAACATTAAGAAGCCATAAAAAATGTCAATAATCAAAGTGAAAGTTGAAACAATATGTGCACATATAAAAGCTCCGATATACATATATAATGAAATAATAAAAAAACAGAGAAACTTTTCATCTACATACATTATTTTGCACTCCCTGTCGAAATTCAATCAGTCGATATTGTAAATTTTTACTGTTATTGGTTCAATTTAAAGCAACAAAATTGACATATCCTACAGCGCTTTCCGAACATTGAAGCGCAAAATGTGTGTCATTTCGTGAATATCTTATTGCTTTATTACTTCACGCTGGGAAAGAAAGTAATAAATGAGGGTAATGAAAAAATACTTATTGTGAGATAAACGTTCAATTTAGCAAGCAGCTGGCCAATTATTATACTCTTGCAACAAAATTGGCAAAAGCGGGCCATTACCACGCCCACAAAATGCCGTTAAATTACAAATGAAGGTACAAAACATAAACTCGGGACATAGAATCATAGCAAAAGTGGCAACTATCATCAAAAAATTTTTTTAAAACTGCTATAATAGGCGTGGCACCACCCATTTTTAGGTAAATCCCACATCTCGAACATACTACTCGACCAATTTGAACCATACTTCGTACCTTATGCTACAATTTGAAAACGGGAGAAGGCGGTTTACAACCACGCCTACGTCCCGTATGACAACATTTCAAAATGAGGCAGATTCTTTCCTTTTATAATATGTAAATCAAAAATCAATGAAGTTATCGAGATCAAGTAAAAGCACAAGAAGGGTTTCTAATGTGGGTCAAATCTGAACTAAAACTGGTCGATGTCCAGCTATACTTTTTCGTATATGAGGACCTAATGGTCAAAGGAGCTCAAGCTAGGGGACAAGGCAGTTCAATTTAGAGGTCAGCTTAGGGGTCGAAAGAGGCGTCAGGCGAAATCAAGCTAGGAGTCGAGAAAGTTCAAGTTTGTGGTAAAGAGATATCAAGCGAAGGGTCAGCCAAGGTCAAGATAGGGTTCAAGTCAGTTAGAGCGATTTAGGGGTCAACCGAGGTCAAGCTTTGGCTGGAGAGAGGTCATGTTAGGGGTCAAGCGAAGTCAAACTAACATAGTGGACATTCTAACACAGTATAATAGTTTAGGTGGGATTTTTAGTAGGAAAAAAGAAAAAATCCGGGCCTTAAAAAAGCTTCTCATAAAACCCATAGCGCTATTCGAAGGAAGCTAAAAACTATTAGAGTCCTCGGAAAATATCCATAGTACATGAGAGAGGAGGAGAAGCTCTGCCAAGGATCTAGCTTAAAGGGCAATCTCGAGGAATACCATATCTTCCAAAACAAAATGCTATATCTACCAAATTTACCAGAAAAGAAACTTCATCTAACGTCGTATATTAACTGCATACTACTTCCTTATTTCCCAAATAGGTTATGGTAACATAGCGCCGCGCACTACGCTCGGCCGTTTGGTTACACTCGTCTACGCCATTTTCGGCATACCGCTTACACTCGTTTATCTCTCCAGCACCGGTGGCATTTTGGCAAAAGTGGCGCGTGAAGTATTCTCCAAAGCATTATGCTGTTGTCTCTGCTCAAATTGCGGTTATTGTTGTTACGATGAAAAGCGTATGGCTGAAAAGGAGCGTCGCATGAAGCGTAAACGACAACAAGAGGAATTGCGTAAGCAGCAAGCGGCCTTGCAGGAACCCTACTACGTGCACGACTCATTTGCCACAGCGGAGAAACAATCAAATCTAGCCGGCAGCGCACAAATGTTACCACCCGACATCGATTCGCTGAGTGCGAGTGAATCACGTGGCTCCATGCATGGACTGAGTATATTGGCGCCAATTTTGTTGTGCCTTTCAATGATGGTCATTTACATATTAATCGGTGCGATCGTGCTATACCGACTGGAAGACTGGCCCATACTCGATGGCATCTATTTTTGTTTCATGAGTTTGTCAACAATCGGTTTTGGTGATATGCTACCGGGTTTGCGGCGTGAATCCACAACGACCACATGGTTTTGTTCGATTTATATCATGTCCGGCATGGCGCTCACAGCGATGTGTTTCAACGTTATACATGAAGAGATTGTGCACCGCATCAAAATCGTGGTGGAATTCAAGAAAGCTGGCAATGCTCTGGATACGATGGGTGAGGAGCAAGGCTACTATATGCCGCCTTGACAGTTTGAGAAGGGCACAAGCTTGTACAAACGCAATCCCACCGAAGAGACGCTGGTGTCGGGTAATACTTAATAATACTTAAAATAAATATTACGATTCTTATTCACTTCGCACACTCTCTTTTTCGCAGGCACACCAACTTCACTCACCTATGGCTCACAACTAGATGCAGATTTAAATCAGCTGCATACGCTAAAGGACTATGTCAATCATGAGCTCGTTCCCATACTCACCATGGACCCGAACAGCTCGTCAACCACCTCAACACATCTTCTAAAAGGCGCAAATGCGAATACAATGCCTTTAAACAGCTTGACACCCTACACAAGCGCCACAAGCACGGCTGCGACGCCGCTAAGTATGCTACCAACTGGCGTTGGTCTTTCGACCCTGAACGCGCCTATTTTGGATAACCCAACATTGTCGTCGCAAGCTTGCTTGGATACAACTATCAACGGCAGTGCACCACAGGCTATCATGAGTGTTTACACTTTGAGTGAGGAACCCGAAATGGAGTCTTAAACGAATCGAATGTAAGTGACAAGGACAATGAAAATTTGAGTACATAAAGGAAAGTGTGGGACTAGTCTACAGTCCTACATAGTTTCTAGGTTTGTAAATAGTGAAATTGTATAGTTCGTAATAGGGTTGTTAAAAACTCTATTAAGAGACCTTGGACATTGGTTAATATGTGTAAACATTTCGGGAATACTTTTTAGTACATCTCAATGGGTTCTGTACACCCGACCTTTTCTAGTACGAAGATATCGTTAGTCCAAGACCGCAGATAGCAGTTCGCAAAAACTATATAAGGCTTGTTTTTACGGCTGTAAATGAAGCCTGGGTGGTTCCGGGCTAAGTTCAGCAAAGCAGCAGATTTGAAAGTTCCCGCTTGTAAAATATTTAGAGCACTTTAAAGTTTTTAGAATGGAGCCGCTCAAAACAATTCGATTTAAAGTTCTACTAAAAGCTGCAGCGTCTATACGTCAAGTGCTACAATAAGCGGAGAGAAAATACGTAAATTGAAAAAGGAACATCTATATCTTTCGGTTAGTCTAGAACACTAACGGTTACTAGGGTTTTGAAGAACCTAAAAAGTTGAATGCATTATGGAGTTGAGACTTTTCAGCTGCCATCATCTTTTTAGGGATGCCGTTAGCTGTTCCTCTTCTCACCCATGAAGGCTCATGTTCCTCATGGCTATTGAATTGAGAGAGCTTTTCATAAAATCAATCAGCTGTTCAGAGTCGTTTTTAAATTTGTAGATCCCAACATTACTCAAAAAACGCTAAAAATGAAAGAAAAAAAATTGGAAAACACAGCAATAGGGGCAAGCACAAATTTAATGTTACTGTGGTGGCCACCCTAGTCTCCAGGCTCATTCTGATGTTTTCGGACTGCAGAATTACTCTTTCTATTATTACTTACTATTTACGTTATTTACTATTTCTTTAATTTAATTAGTTACTACTAGTATAAATATTTAGTATTAACACATTATTTTCAAATTCTAATGCAAAAGGTGGCAGCTCGAAATTTCCCAATAATACATATTTCTTTAAAAAACAAAAAATCGGATGTAGGTTTTTGAAAATTGTTTCACAGTATAGAGCGCTTAAAAACACAACTCATTCGACATATAAATTTAAATTTGAAATGAAGCACAAAAAACATAAGAAAAATATCACTAGTCGAGACAATGATAATATTTTTAGCAGTGCATTGGTGTTAAATAAATTACTTCAGACTATAAAAAAAAGAAAGATTATATATAAATAATATGAATTAACATTATATATACATATGTATGTGTCTGTAGTCAAAAAGTTCTGTATATAAAACGACATCAATTGACTACTTAGCTGTCACTCTAAACTCCAATAAATAGAATTAGTCTAACAATTGCTAAAATATGTGTATATTATGTGGTTCCGCAAGAGAAATAATAATAATAATAACAAATAATTGTTACGAATTTTTGTACGATTCTTGGAAAATTTAAATAACATATTTTGTAGTGAAACTATAATTATCTTTAAAGGAGTTAGAAATAATAAATTAACAAACGTACTCAACTACTTTCGCATATTCATAGATTCTAAATCTTTTGTACATGTCAATAATATGTAAGTAATTAACTGTACTTTTAGCTCTAAACAAAATGCATAAAAATAATAAACCTGTAGATATAAAAAAAAACACGCATTTGAAATGTTAGTGAAAGAAACGAATGTTAATAGATACATAACTATTAGTTGAATTTAATGAATTTTTAAATTGAAGTACTATACACTTAGTAATATTAAGCGTAACTCATATGTATGTAGTTTAAAATGGAACTGTAAATTTATAAAGCAACTGCAGTAATTAAAGAAAATAAAATTTATTAATTGTTATGTGGGGTAGCTTTTGTCATCTTAGCACAATGAGATAGAGGTAAGTGCAACTTAAGTCATAGTGGTTGGCACAGAAATTGTACCGCTAAACGCGCAATTAATATTATCGATATGTATTTCCACGCGATAGTTCTAATAATGCCGTTATTTTCTTAACTCTCAGTTTAGAGCACACAAAATTAAATTGTTATTTGATTTTATTTTATTTTGGTAACACTCTGTGCTCTGATATCAAAACTAAACTTGGCAGCACTCTCACAATTATTTTGTTGACATTGTTTTTTTTTGTTAAGCCGCGCTTTTTAAATATCTGCATAAAAAATAATTAAGAAAAAATGCAAGGGAGGAAAGTGATTTATGTGCATAATGAGAATTTAATAAAACAAGCTGACAAAAATCCTGCCGTACGGGGTAGGGTGAGTAGTAACATTAACATATTATGCCAAAATTCTAACTGAAATTATTTAAAGGCTACACTAACGCATTCACTGATTGCCTCATATGGACTATTCAAGCACATGCAACGACTGGAACCAAAAATTTGTAAATACACAGATTTACGCTGCTTTCATAACAGCGATTATGTGGCACATTTGTTAAAGAAAGCTCAACTTAGCAAACCAAAAACCATAACAAATAAAATTGTAAGTCAGAAAACATTAAATGTGTCGGTAGAGAACGATCCTTCCTCAAGCAGTGATGACGATGACAATGACAATGAGTGTGCGTTGGACACAACACACACACATATCGAGTATGGTTTGGGCTTCGATTGCCCCAGTTGGAGGGGCATGTGGGAATATGCTTGCACCGTGGCAGGCGGCACAATGAGCGCTTGTGCTGCATTATGCAAATATGGTGCCGGAAACAATGGTGAACAGACTATAATTATTAATTGGACTGGTGGTTGGCATCATGCGCAGCGTGATCGTGCAGCCGGCTATTGCTACGTGAATGATATCGTTTTAGGTATTTTGGTGTTGCGTAAGCATTTCAAACGTGTGCTCTATATAGATTTGGACGCACATCATGGTGATGGTGTGCAACAAGCGTTTGAAGTAACCAAACGTGTTTTTACCTTTTCGTTGCATCGCTATGAATGTGGTTTCTACCCAGGCACAGGCGGTTTAGATGATTGCGGTTTTGGTGGTGGCAAAGGTTATGCAGCCAATTTTCCATATCAAAGTGGTATAGGCGGTGAAAACTTCTGTAAATATTTTAAACGGTGAGATGAAGTCGCAAATAAACATATATGAAGTGTGTTTATATATGTTGCTTTCAGTGTGTTAACAAAAATACTGCAGTTATACGAACCAGAAGTATGTGTGATACAGTGTGGCGCAGATGCCTTAGTTGGTGATCCACTTGGTGGCACAAATCTTACGCCAGCAGACTTAATTGAATGTATCGAATTCATGTTAAATAGTAGATTGCCAACTGTGCTTTTGGGCGGTGGTGGTTATAATTTTACAAATGCTAGTCGTTTGTGGACACAACTGACCGCCAGCTGTTGCGCTGTATCACTGCCAGAAGATATACCTGCTGGTAATACTGATTTCCTAAAATATGGTCCAGATTATAGTGTGCATATTAAGGCTTCCAACTTTATGAAAGACCACAATAACTCAGAGTACTTGGAAATGTGTGCAAACACTATTGAAGGTAAGTCATATATTTTTGAAAAGCGCATATAAAACAAACGAAAGTGAAATAACTAAGTACTGTTTGAAAGATCTAAAACACATCAATTTGCAAGTTCGTAAATTACTTTATTGATTCACTGTTCCTGTACATTAACATACAAACATGCGGAATATTTTTTATAATGTGTTTATAGATAATCTCCGGAAGTATAATGTAAACGCTGTATGAAACTGGGAGGCCATGCCTTGATGAATCATGGAATTTCAATCGACTGTTTCCATTTGACAATCTTCATTTACAGTTAGCTTAATTTTTAATGTATTTGTTTGTATTTATAAAGTATTATAATATATTATTATATATATATACTATATATTAGTATTCTGTGCTCGATTTCCTAACTGTAAACCTACTCAAGGTAAAACAGACCGTCCACCCCCACTTGCTCCAACACTGCCCTTAAAACGTTTATTTGGCGATGCACTACCAAATTCTGGCTTTATACGCGTTGGAGATTGGATGCTACCCGTGTTGCCCGCTAAACTAGCTCCAACAGAAGAGCCACTCTGTACTGGATCCTGTAACCACCTAACCTGTGTCGCCGGTCCGTATCCCTTGTCATTTCGCGCCGCAATGCGAAATATAATAGCCGGCTTATTCGAGCAATCCACATGTGCTGTCGCCAAAGACGAATGTGCTACTGTGCATTGATTAGCTGCACCCACATAGACTCGTACAAATGCAAGCTGAGCTGGCAGACGTGCACCAGCACCAATGGGTTTACCATCCTTATCTTTACCGGGTTTGACTGCCAAATAAACGGAATATTCAATGATTTCATTGGAATTCACACAGCTCGGTGGTGGTTCCCATGTGAGATGAGCACCTTCGGACGATTTTGATATTTTAATAGCAGATGGTGCACCTGGAAAACCGGGCAAACAAGTTTTGAAACTTGATATCTCGCTCCAATCACTAGCGCCGCAGGTATTAATGGCGCGCAAACGAAAACGATAAGCTGTGCCAGGCTCAAGATTAACACGTTGAATCGTTGAAAGATCCGGTAAGTTTCTAGATGTCAACTTTAAACCAGAAGACGACCATATGCTATTATCAATGTACGAAGAAACCGTAGCATTAAGCCCGGTATAAATGCCCACTGTATGCCATTTAGCGTCTTCTTCGTCTATAGGTGGCCCACCGGGCGTAGTTGCTGCCGCTTCATTTTCTCCTGCATGCACATTCCCAGTCGGTTGTGGAGGTGGCATATCGGTACTTGAAGACACACCATTATGTTGATCACTAGCTTGACTGCTAGTGTTCTCATTCACATTGGCATTATCATTATTTTCATTCGAAGTTCCAGTGCCAGTCTCTGCACTAGCAGTATTATGGACATTGCCTTCAGTATTGGCGTTATTTCCTGCATTTGTAATTCCAGTGGCAGATGGCGCATTCTCGCTAGGTTCATCTGTTTCCATAAGTACAGGCGCATCTGCTGGTGTTCCAGATTCATTAGCTGATCCTGAGGCTTCCATTGATTCCATCATCTATAATTCCAAACATTGTACCATAGTTAATAAATGGTTGCAATTAATTTGTTGCCATACCTGCTGCATATATCTGCGTTTAAGTTCCGACTGCTTGCTACACTATATAAAATACACACACTACACAGAATTATACTTTATTTATCTTGCAAATGAATATAATGCATTTATTCTTTTGTGTTTGGATACATATCCATAAAACCTAGTAGTAAAAAAAAATATAAGTTAAATTTACTAACGCGTGAAATTTTCGCAAAGTTGCCACAAACCCCGATTTTGTGTTTGTAGACGCAAACAGCTGTGGGCTCATATTTAATGCTGCCATAGCTACTTAAAACATTGCAATAAAATTTCACTTTGTAAATGCGTGCGTAGATGTGGGATTTGATAAGCATTTGAAGAGGATGTAAGATTTTAGTATCGATCATAAAATAGAAATGATATATTATACAAAGTCAGTTACTCTTTCTAAAAACACATGTTTAATGTGTTCACCCGTATTTAGTATTTAGATAAAAAAGAGAACTTATTTTTCGTTTTAGAAAAAATTTACTATCGAAATAGGTTTAAATATACAACAAAGCGATAGTTACCTTGGTTTTTGATTGTTTATAATATTACTTGACTGATCACTAGCACTATATAATAAAGATACCTATTCAATTTTACTCTATTTATTCATTTAATATGCATTTGGTGTGTAGAATTTCGCAGCTGTCCAGTTTAAGCCGAAAAATAATAAAAGCAATTTAAATGCGCTGGCAGCATTATCTGATTTTTTTTTGTTTAAGAACCTTTCGCAACACCAACAACACAACCCAATGGTAGCACTGAATATTGTTTGCAAACAATAGTTTGAATAACACTGTGCTGTATAATTATTTTGTTTTTGGAAACACTCTCCAATTTGTAGTTATTATTTATATACACTGCACAGAAAAAGTATGCGTACACGCTTATGTCTTATTTTCTTCTGTTAAAAAATAACTTTTATATATGAAATTTCAGAGGAAAATCACATTATGTGCTTTATTGCAAGTCTATCGCATAATCTGATAGCATTTAAAGCAATTAAATTCGGGCGACATTGTTTTAACGATAAATAAAAAAAAAAATACTCATTTGGCAGCGCAGAAAAAGTCTGGGTACAAGTACTAAAATGGGAACTCCCCGCGTAATAGCCAACTGTCGAAGTGTTGGGAAGCTATAATTTTAAATTTTTTCGTAAAAGCAGCAATTTTAAAATATTTTTGTTCCATTGAATTCGTTATTAATATTATAATATGCAATGTCGGCCAAATGGCCTAAAAGTAAATGGCCATTCATATCGCTAGTCAATAGACAAAAGCGTATTGCTTTCGCGATAGAGCGCTTAAATAAGCCCCGAGAGTTTTGGCAGAAGGTTATTTTTTCCGAAGAGAGCAAGTATTGTGTCTTTGGAATCAAGGAGCGTATGATTGTGTGCCGAAAAATAAGAACGGCACTCAATAAGGAACGTGTGTGCCTACTGTGAAGCATGGTAGCGGTAGAACAATGATATGGGGGTGCATGGCTTTTAATGGTGTGGGCCGAATGGAATTTATAGAGTCCACCATGGACAAATATGCATATACTCATATCTTGAAAAGAAATTTGAAGCAGAGCGCAGAAGAATTGGGTCTAGAAAGTGTCTACTATTCTTCAACAAGATAACGATCCGAAGCATATAGCAGACATAGTTAAGCTTTGGTTACTCCATAACGTTCCTAAGCAGCTTCGAACACCACCACAATCGCCAGATTTGAATCCTATCCTATTGGATTCACCTAAACGAAAAATACGCCAACGCACTATTACCTTAAAGGCTATGCTCAAGGATGTGTTACAGGAGGAATGGGCTCAAATCCCTTCAACAGAAACCACTAAGCTTGTTGATTCCATGTCAAAACGCCAGCGGAAGTTTTAAAATGTAGGGGATACCCGACTTCCTATTAAATTTTAAGCGGAATTTGCATGAAGAATATTTTTGTTCGACTTAAGTATCTAATACTTGTGCAGACATTTTCTAATGGATTTTCTAGTCGTCTGTATGTTTTGTTTTGTTTATATGTTATTGTTAGAAAATTAATCACTTTTATTCACATAAAACTACAAATATAGCCTTTAATGAATATAAAAAAATAGGATTTTTTAAAAAGTATATGAAAGCCTTCTTTTCAAAGAGTTGTATTTCTTGGTACGCAGTCTTGTACGCAGACTTTTTCTGCCTAGTGTATACATATTTCAAATTATTATGGGAACAAATTACTGTTCAGAAAAATTTGATTTTTTTTTTCATTATATTCATGATCGATAGCGCATAATTAAATATTTATTAAATTTATATTTAACATACATATTCCTGCTAGTTGTTGTAGTGAAGTTATTGCTGTACTTTAAACAACAATAATTGTCACAAACAACCGTTATATGCATGCGTTTTCGTTTTGAAGTCGGACAAGCGATGTCCCATTAGTTAATTTAAGTGTTAAGTAGCCTTTAATTCAGTATACCTAAAAAACCCGACACGAAAAAATTTGGAAATGAAGTTAAGTCTGAGACTCGCAGTTTTTCTTTTATTGGCTGTCACAAGTAGAACTGCTGATATTGATTGTCCATCCTTGAATGATGCTGATAATCTGTCGCAGACACAGTTAATTGAACGTCTCACGCATGGCTGCCGTTATGATCGCCTGGAGCGCCCGATTACCTACACCGAATCTAATGGCGCACGCCTTCCCATAGATGTGTACGTGCGTGCTTACATTTACTTCATGCAAAACTTGGAAGCGCATGATTTGCAGTTTAAAATACACGTATTACTGCAGTTACGCTTTCTTGATCCGCGCTTAACATACCGCAAAGTGGCGCCAAAACGAAGACAGCCTATTTTGGGCGAGAAACAATTACGAGACACGCTTTGGATGCCGCATATTTTTCTGGCAAACGAAAGGGATTCAAGTCTGCTAGGTAAACAGTTTAGTAATAATTCGAGTGTTTGTATATTTTTATTTGTATTTGTATTTGTATTAGGTACTAATGAAAAGGATATACTGACTTCAATTTCACCTGATGGCACTGTAATCATATCGTCACGCATTAAAGCTACACTCTATTGCTGGATGAATTTGCAGAAATTCCCTTTCGATGAGCAACAATGTAGCACAATACTGGAGAGTTGGATGTATAATACATCTGAGCTGGTGTTGCATTGGGAGCAAAAGCGTCCTATAACAATCGACCCAGCGCTACATCTCACCGAGTACATGCTGCATGGTGCTTGGTCCAATGAGACTGTAGTCAATGCCGATTTGAATGATTTAAGGCATGGCGCTTTCGCTGGAAATTACAGCTCACTTAGTTTTTCAGTGCATTTAACACGTGAAGTAGGCTTCTATGTAATGGACTATTTTCTACCCTCAATGCTTATAGTGGCGATTTCGTGGGTATCATTCTGGTTGCAAGCGGATCAAGCGCCACCACGCATCATGCTGGGCACCAGCACTATGCTAACGTTCATAACACTGGCTTCGGCGCAAGGTTGTAGCGCACAAGTTAAACTATTAACGCACATATATACCAACAAATTATTGTTCTCTATTAATAGGCAAAACTTTACCAAAAGTTAGTTACATAAAAGTTTCGGAGGTGTGGTTTCTCGGTTGTACGCTCTTCATTTTCGGCAGTCTGATCGAATTTGCATTCGTCAACACAATTTGGCGTCGCAAACGTAATGTTGATGTGAAGAAAATGAATAGCAAGCATATACTGAAATCAACATTGTCGCCACGCGCCAAACGACGTGCCACTGGGCGTTCGCGTTCCTTCTGTGCGCCACCAGCAGCTAAACAAGCAAGCAACGATCCGCCACCCTTTAATAATTACCTTACGGTACACAATATACCGATACATGAGCATGAAGCAATGGATAATCTATCGAAAATGACTAGTTTTAGTAGCACAACAACAAATATTGGTGATTCAATGCCTTTAAGTAAACAGGATTTGGCAAATGTTGAAGCGGGCGAAGCGCATCACAATATCGGCTGGACAACGCTGACGCCGCAAGAAATATCCATGTGGATTGATCGCAAGGCACGTTGTGTATTTCCTCTAGCTTTTCTTGTTTTCAATGTATTCTTTTGGACATTTGTCTATGTAGTTTAATAGCGGTTATGATTTTATTGCTTACGGTATGCTTATGTGCTTATGTTATGTGCTTTTGGTGATACCTGATTTAAGTTATTCAAATGCTGCGTAGTATTTTTTAACTAACTATAATTATTGTTGGTGTGTTGTGTTGTGTGCATTTCATTACCATTTCATTTTGTTATTAAAAAGTTAAATTTTCGTATTTTAAGATTTTAAGTTTGCTTACTTTTTAATTCTAGTATTTATTTTTTGCCTCCATAATCTACCGCTCGAAACCAAAAAATTTGTACATAATTACTATATCGGTTACTAATTTTATTTTTTAATTTAGTTATTTATATTTTTAAATTATGTAATACGAATACATGTTACATGTGTTATGCAACACAAATTGTAAATGCATTAGGAATCTCATTTTCAACTTAAAAGTAAATATTAAGAAATTTTGTTCGCATTTGCAACCGGCCAATTGACAAGAGACGCGAAGGTGAAATTTCTACCTACACACACAATGGTTACACACTTATTTTACATGACATGCGCCAATGAATCAAAGTTCTTTGTTTGCATCATGTTTGCCTGCATCGCCTTTTTGCTTTGAGTTTTTTTGCTTTTTTGGCTGCTTAGTTGCTTCAGTTGTATCATCATCGGCATCATCTTCGCCTTCCGCCGGTGGCAATGTCTCCTGCAAGCACTTACGATCATCTTCAGCTAGCACTACACCCTCACAGAGATGTGCAATGAGCGTTTTCTCCTCTTGATGCTTGAAATACCAATCGGAAATTACATCCTCATAGTTCTCTAGCATATTTTCACATTGCGTTTTCATTTGTGTCACTTCCACCGGCGGCTTGTCCCACAATTCATATGGTATGCCCAAGTCGACTTTCACACCTTTGTCGACGAGTCCATGTAGCGTTTTGAAGGTTTGCGACATGCCTTTGGCAAAGCGTGTGCTATCGGTGCGCTCCTTGTGTAAATTATACTCTAAGACACGTTCGCAAACATTTTCCAGCGACTCGAGCAAACGCAATTCGCTGCGACGATACTCGGTGCGCTTCTTTGGCTTCACATCGTCGAGGGAGTAACTATGAATAAGTACCATTTTTATTTAAGGTATACGTTAACAATTTGTTTTTGTCGGCAGCCTACCCCATTTCGATGACATCATGTGATTTGCCCGTTTCCTTGAGACGCTCCTGCAGTTCGGTTGCTAGTATCTTACAGGCTTCACAGCGATTGGCATAGCGCACACCCTCATTTTCTTCTGGTCCAGCGTACACCCAGCATATTACCAATGGAAATATTACTATTAGTTGCCGCAACAGCATAACTGAAACTTGTAACAACTTGTATCAATTGAATTAATTGAATTAATTGTATTAGTTGTATTTATGCAGCTGTTAGCTACGAGTTTTTCAAACATATTCAACAAAACAAATTCTGCGAATACAATTTTACGCAGAAAGGGAGACCAGACATCTGACGTGTTGTTTACCGGCCTTTGAGAGTTGCCACATCATGGCGCTTGAGATGGTAATGTGGTGTTTTTACATATGTCGACAAAGTAGTGCGGTTGGTTTGTGTCTTTGTGACACTGCTAGATCGACGGTTCGTGTATGTGCTGTTTTTTCTTCGGCGGTTGTATACAGAGCACTTCTGCGCGCCTGGTGTGATTCCCGAAAATTTCAATTTGCTAGAAAACACGCGACGGGGGTGGCTCAAAAAGTACTCATGCGTTATTTCTTTGTGAAATACAGCAAATATAGGTATCAAATTCAAGGGAATTGATTGGACTAACATTTAGGTTGATTATATTGCATAAATATTTAAATTAAACACAGAAAATATATAAAAAAAAAGAGTTTTTTGTAAAAATTTTATTTTATTCTATAATATATATTTTTGAAATATTATATTTAAAATGACTTTTAGACGTGTGTGAACTTGCATTTGCATATATATAATAAAATGAAAGAAAATAAAAATTATTTTTTACATTTTTCGAAAATGGGAAATTTATAGTTATATATATAATTTTTGAAATTTACGCTTGCATTGCATTACAAACATTTTCAAAATTTTTACATTGACTTAAATAATGCAGCCCTAAAATTATGTATACATTTTCACTTAAATATAGATGTTATGTTTAAAACTTTTTCTGCCTTATTTTATAAATAAATTCGTTAATTTTTTGTTGTTTTTGGCTTTTGTTTGTGTTCTTCTAAATTTCACGTGTGAATTGCATTTTAATGCTACAGATCACAGGACATGCGCTCCAACTTCAATTGCTGTTGCTGGTGCTGTTGCTGTAAAGCATTTGCGATGGGCAAACAGAAATCAATATTGCTAATACTGTTGTTGTTGTTGTTGTGGCCACTGCCATCAATATTACAAATAGTACCAAAATTAACAGGTGAACATTGTCCTCTGTCCGCTGCGTCTACATTTTTTATGAACTCATTGTTGCTATTGTTTTTGTTGCTATTGTTTTTGTTGCTATTAACAGCGCTATTTAGGCGACTGCTAGCCGCATTGCTGTTGGCTTGAAAGCCGGCAAAAGAGCGCACCTGCAAGAAGAGGCCACTATTGAGTAGACGAGCTTGGTGTTCCTGCGCTTTGGCGCGCAGACAAGCGATCGAGTTATTGCTGCAAGAAATATAGAAAATGTTTATAAATTATGAACTTTTTTATGGCGACGCTGATGTCAAACGCACCGAAATGTGTCCGCATCATGATCGAGCGCTGCGTATGACGCTGCAGCGCTGCTCGCGTGCCCATGCTGATGTAGACCACTCACGGCACCGCCTGCGCCACTAACCGCGGCACCGCTTCCACCAACAGTGGTGGCAGCACCGCTTGCTGCAGCAGCCGCCGCCGCCGCTGCCACAGCCGTATTCATAATCATGTGGAAATCCTTGCTTGTCGCCGCACCAGCGCTAGCATTGGCCGCATCCATGAGCGGGTGGTAAGAGGGTTGTGCGGTTGGCGGCACCAGCGCTTGTTGAAACAAATGCCGCTGATGTTGTTGCAATGGTGATAGTTGTAATGCCAACGAAGCCGACGCCGAAGCCGAAGCCGAAGCCGTTGACGCATGTGATGTCGGCGGTGAGGGACTGCTCAAATCGATGTGCGGCGACGATGATGAAGCTGTGGTGGCTGTGGGTGTGGTCGCATTTGAGGAGATGTGCGTGCGCTCATGTGTCGGTCCCGGACTAACGACATTCAAGGACTCGGTGGAGGAGCTGAGACGTTGCGCTTCGTCGTTGGATTTCGAACCAGCCGAGTCTTCGTGATCACTGACGCCGGAATCATCTCTGAATGTCTGCTGGGCTTCTATCGATTTGCGATGCATACCTGGTGGATTTAAGGGAAGACATTAAAAGATTGCAATAAAGTAAATTTTAGTTGATGTTTGCAAAATCAGGTCACTAAGTCTCTAAAATTCACATCTAACCGTCGACTCACTTCGTCGAAGATCACTTCGATAGTCTACTAAGCCCATCTGAACCTGCCAGTGCAACTACAGTTCAACTCTTTCTAAAATTTCCAATGTAAAATAGATCAAGGCATGCTAATTATATTTATAGTAACTGTCGGAAAAGTCTCCTAGTCAAATTTAAGCAAAAACGATAACCAGAAGCGATGTAAACTACCCACTTTCATTTAACTTCAACCACCACGTCGAACTTATTTGACCTCATGAACTGTTGAGTATAGGCTAGTTGGTATATATAGGTATATTGACGATGACCAGGATTTGTATTATCTTCTAGGACTTGCCCTTACTACATATACAAAACGAAAACGAGGTGTAAAGTTTTGAAGGGATTAAATTTGTTGACATCAGCGCTTTTAATCGCAGAAAATAGTGTTCAAGACCTGGACAAAGCCACAAAAAAGAAGGTAAACTGTTTATAGAATTCTAAACTTTGCCTCTGTCGGGATTCAAGCCTTCGACGAAGCCACGTTCCATATTCTCGACCACTGCGACGGTTCGTCAACCAAAACTGTAATGAAATATGACCTTTACTTGGTAAATGGGTACTATATGAAAAGCCCAGTGGCTTCGGAAAAATCGTTGAGGCGAGGGTCCTTGCCTAGATATGAATTCGAATCTGTTTCGGTTACTTTGCTCCGATTGTGGTGGGAAGGAAAAGCTCGACGGCACGAGTTGCCTCGCAGCATTGCATTTAAATGAGCTGAGGAGTAAGTTATGTGGATTACCTGCTGCTAACGATCTCTAAACCGGTACTTTCAATCGTATGCCTTTAAGATACGGTAAACCATGGGATAGTGGTCGCAGCGAACTGCCTTCAGACGACTTTTAGATCACGACGACCGCAACAAGATGAAGATGATTATTTGAGGATTGCTTTCTACCGCTACAACAACAGCAACAGTAACAACAACAACAACAACTAAGCTCGGATTTCAGCCATTTTAATACTACAACAATAACAATTTAAGTTGGCATATTCTACAAGCAATCTTATTATTGTACCGCTAAGCCGCTGCCACTTATCCCAAACACACTACAACTGTACACATATGCCAACAGCTGATGCTATAACTGTATATGTCTGTTAATGCCTTTTTGTTATCGATTTCTAATTAGAAAGAGAAATGTCAATTTAATGCGTCTCATACTCCCACATCTCCACTTTATATATGTACATATACGAACCGACAATTTGAAAGCGATTTTAATTGAAATTATCAAAGCGATTAAGGGACATAAATTAAAGGCAGTGGAAAATTAAAATTTCAAGCAGATTGCGAAAGAAACGAAGGCAATACGATTGTATTTATAGTACGGCTGCATTGTATAGCAATGAAATGCGGCTGGGCTGGGAAATGGTGGGTGGCGACAGCGGGCGGTGGTTGGGTTGTGTGTTTTGACAGCAGTTAATAAATGAAATGAAATAAAATAGAATGGCATAAACTGAAAATTGCCGTTTTAAATCCACGTTAAGCTACTTGAAGTCAACAAAGACGCGTAAATAAACGCACACACACAGACACAAAATTTCTAAGGATATACATATGTACGTAGCTATGAAAATATATAAATAAATAAGAGAAGACAATTGCTTGTCTCTAAAGTGGGCTTACAACTTACAACAAAAACACGCATGAATATTGGAGCGGCGAGGCAGAGTTGCGGTGCGGCCATATGTCGTGCGTTTGACTAGATTATATAAACAAGTAACCTTAGCTGGGCATATTGAAGTTACAAGCAGCAGCAACAGCACGCAAGTGCCAGGGGTTAGGGGGTCTGGGGTGCTACAATTGTAAGTGGTTGCAACGGCAAAACAATGAGCAGTACAGGCAACCGAATTGCGAGGCAAATAGTTCAAAACACAACAAATATGATCAGTTGGAGATTAGCGCGAGAACAATGGAAATTGGGCATTAAGGGTATAATAATGGGGAACGCAGTGTTGCCAGAGATTTATAAAAATTTAATAGACATTATGTTCATTAAAACCGGTTAACCGATTTAAAAGAAATGTAATTTAGTTTGAAATTTCAATTTAGTTTAAAATGGAAATTTTGAAATTTTATTTTTGAAAAAATTTGAAATCTGCAGATAAAATAAATTAAAAATAATTTATAAAAAAATAATTTATAAAAAAATAATTTATAAAAAAAAATTTATAAAAATAATTTATAAAAAAAATTGATAAAAATGAATTTATGAAAAAAATTTTGCAAGAATAAAAATATAACTACCAAATATAACTATTAATAAAAATTAAAATTTTACTTACAAAATTTTCATAAACTTTTTTGTATTTTCAAATATTTTTTGATAATATTTTTAACGGTTTGTTTAATAAATTTAAAGTTACTTCATTTATTTGATTCCTTTTTTCTTTATTTAATGCTTTTATTATTTCATTATTTATTATACAGATTTTTTTAGCAATAGATTGATTCCTTTTTATCTTATTAAGTTTTTCAATTTTTTTTTTCGACATTTAATTTACTAATTAAAGTTTTATTTTTGCATGTTAAATTTAAAATTGGTTGTGGTAGATTTTTTATTTAATTCTATGAACTATTTATGAATTTTTTTTATACTTTTTCTTAAGATTTATTTTACTTATTTTTTTTTACCAATTTTTTACGATTTTAACGCCCTAATTTCAAAATTTTTTATTGGATTAACATAAAAAAATTGATTTTTGTAAATTTTATATTTTTCTATTTTTTTTTTCATTTTATTTCGTCATTATAATGATTTTATAGATTAATTATTTTGTACTATTTTTTATATTTCAACTTCATAAACTTATTTTTTGTTTGTTTGTTTGTTTATTTTTTTTTATTTGTTTTTGTTTAATTTAGTATTATCTATTTTTTAATTTTAATAACTATTTAATTTACTTATTTCTATTTAATGCATTTTTTACGCTTAGTTTGTGCAAAACCATTTAAACAAATTTTATTTAATTTTAATTTTATTTTTATTCAATATCATTTTATTTTAATTTAATTTAATTTATTAATTATTTTTATTATTTAATTATTTCAATTATATGTATATAATTTTTCTTTTGCTTTCATTTATTTTAATATAATTTAAATTTAATTTTCATTTGCCTCATCACAAATCTGGCAATTCTATTAAACTCAACACTACATTCAGCCATCGCCGATATACAACAATCGTACAATTGTTGTTTTTGTTGCAGCATTATTTATTGTCATTCTCTTGCATTTATTAAGCGATTATTAACAATAAAAGGATCAAGTTAGCATATAATGAGTACAATGAGCAAAAACTGCAGCGCAGCACGTACCTGCTCTCATCTCTGCTCAAATCTATGGCAAAGCCCAAGTGCAAAGGGCAATAGGATAAAAGTGGAAGCGCACACAGATAACAAAGGGGTGGTGAACGGGGGGCATTTTGAGTACGCAAAGCATCAATTTACACCCCCCGAATGTATAAATGAGCGAAAGATTAAAATATTTATTAGTTTTCCTTGTTGTTGTTGCGCTACCAGTTGCTTGTCACCCTTCAGCACAGTCAAAGACAGTTATGTCGTTGTTGTTGTTGTTGTTCGAGCGACAATTGCCTATTGAATATTTTATGCGACCGAGTGTCTATCTGTGGCTAATCCGCTGTGGCTAAAGTCATTTCTACTAATTCAATAGAGATGCCTCACAGCGGGCGGAAGGTGGTATGGGGTATGCTTATAGTTAATATTATGAACATATGACGCAAATCGGCGACAACATGAATTCGTCATGCACTTCAAATATGTTCACAATTTGTAAAATTTCATTGTTGTACATTGTTTGTTGTAAAATAAAAGAGTTCGTGGCAAAATTAAAGATTGATTAAAAAACAATTAGTTAACTACAAATGCTAACAAATGTACCATCTACCGTTATTTTTGTTTAGTATTATTGCATAATGAAAAAAGTGAATTTGATAAAAGCAAATTTGATAAATTTTTGCATTTACTTTCCGTCTCCATACCTAGTAGCCATGGTGCCACTGAGTCGTTCTCCTTAGCCGATTTGATTATAGTCTCCGGCAGTGGCAACGAATGGCGCACCATCGCTCCATACAATCCGTACTCGGCCATAATTGTGCTGCGTCCCCAACATTTCTCCGTTTTGCGCCATTTCGCACGACGATTTTGAAACCAAACCTATGAGAAAGTGAGAGAGGAGTGAGAATATTAGAGGATCGGATGAAACTCTTCAGCTACCAATATCTTATAATATAATCGCTGTTGTGTAGGTTTTATATCAATGGTATACATATGCACTTAGAGGTTATGTTTGGAAGAATTTCAATAGTTTCACTCGAAGATAAAGTTCGGATTATAGATGATGGAAATCATCGGAGGGTATATGTGCCGACAAAAGCTCGATATCTGGTTTAAAAGACCATTATTGAAATGGTAAGTACTTAGCCTATGAAAGCTCCATGCACTTGATCTAACGATGCTCCAACATGTTTAACCTGTCTGTAAAATACGTTTTCTGGAGGTCTCCAAAGTAGGTTTCCGTGGCGGCGATATTCGACTAAAATTTCTGGCCGGCGAGTGACCTTTTCAAGTTTGGAAACAAAAACGTCACACGCGGCCGATTTTTAGAGAATACGACGGATGGTACTGTAGTTCGTAGCATAATTCGGGGCGTTGTCATGGTGGAAGAGCACGGTTTTCTTCTCCAAATGTGGTAGTTTGCCCTGCAAATGGTCCAATAATTCGGCGTAGTACAGACCTATGAGCTTGTGAATCCCAGAAAGTTGTGTCCACATATTTTCGGCCGATGGGACAATCTTCACCTACTTCGAACCAAATGAGTACCTTGTTACCACTTCATTTCTGATGTGTACCAGCGGATCCATGTTTCATCGGTGGTCATGAAACGACGCAGAAACTGCTTCGGATTTCGCATAACTGTGTCAAACCAAACTGGGCAAACGCGGGTGCAATCGCGTTGAAAGGTTTCTGTTGCCTAGTAATTCATGCAGGATATGACACACGAGGTATTTTCAGACGCCTACTATTTCAAGCATCTCGAACATGTCTTTAATTAGCGGTCAACAAATATAAGATCGTGGACTTTTGTCACGTTATGCTATGCGCTGGCCATCTTCAGGGCACTTGGGTGTCCGAAAAGCCGACTAGTTGAAACTCGTTATACCATTTTTGACGGTCGCCAGGAGAACCGGCGGTCGAAGGAGAAGAGTCATCGTATACAACACACAAGCGCACTTTGATTTCCATTCCATAAAATAGATTATAATCATCGACCGATATTGCTCTTTTCCCATTTTTTTTTTTTAAATCCGCGTACATACCCGCTTCTAGATGCTGTCAAAACAAAACCTATTCTGCTGAAATTGTGACAGTAGCCATGTACGAAAATGCACTACCTAATTGTAAATATCTTTCGATGGTGGGGCCAGCGGGCGGTGAAGCTGACTACTTATCGGATCGTCCTCATACTTCACATATAGAGTTCAATAAAATTTAGTTTTGAAGAAAACACAATAATTTATGTCAAACAAACATTTCGTCCATTAGTTATTCAAAAACCAAAAATGCAATAATAACGAGCTTTATTTTGGGCGGGTCCATAAATTAAGTATGTCACATTGCCATTGAAATGTCATTTATCATATCTACTCGAGGAAATGCACAAAGGGCATTTGATAAGGAACTAAGACGCACCAACCAGAACCACCCACCAACTCAACAAATCTAAGCTAAGGTTCTTTATAAGGCATACACACGCTTGCGCCAGCTAGAGTTCACATTCTACTTAGCGTGGTCTTTTAACAAATTATGCAAATTTTTCCGCGCAACATTTTGGCCGCCAACTCTGCCAACTGCTGGAAGTTGCACAAGAACAAGTTAAAGGGTAATCTGAGAGAAATCTCAACACACAGCGCAGACTTTCGACTTTTCGCCGCGAATCGCAGTCGGCTAACAAAGTACGAAGCACGATTTCTTTTCGGAGTGAGGCAATATTTTCATATTCGCTGGTTAACTGTTTATTTTTTTCCAATACTTCGAAAGCAGCAAAGAGAAAATGTCGTGAAAGATAAATCTAGCGCGACAGTGAATACTTTTTTGGCAAGTAAAAGTGAAAACGAAATAGCTGAGAGCAGATGTACAAGCCAAGTGTTTACGCTCGCCAGTTGGCAAAGCAATAACACGAACTCAACCCATTCGTTTATAGTCACTCGAGGCGCATAGGAAGCGGCTTTTTTAAGGGTTTGTTTTTTTTTTTTTTTTCTTCTGGCCCGCTACACTTTATAACTAATAGTCGAACTAAGCGATTTGATGGACCAGAAAAATGATGACTTCTTCAACTGCCGCATTGCTACAGTAGGGGGAGGGTTGTTTTGGTTCGCTTTCAATGCCATTCACTATCCATTTGAATCTTTCGTTTTTTATTGTCTGCCTTTATTTACACATTAGTTGTTAGTGGCTGGTGCGGGTTTTGTGCTCTTTGGTACTACTCTTTGGTCGTAGCAATCCGTGCATTCATAATGTGTTGACTTCCTGTTTTGTGGTATATTTACGACTTAATGTGTCAGCTACCGGTTTCTATGACAATCATTTGGGTCGTAGGTTGGTAAGTATGAGTGGTTGGAAAAAGTGTTTGGACAAAAGTACTCTAACTCTCTATAGTTCTATGTGCCGGAATTTTTTAAGATTGAAAGAAATAAACTCCATTCTCGAGAGTTTCGATCCGTAATTTTTGTACAACGATTTGAGATGTGTAATCTATTACTGTGCACACATTTTACCAGTAAAAAATTTGTTCTACATGACTCTGGATCACCTAGTTCTTCAGTGAGAATAGTCAATAAGTTAAACTTGCGAACTAAAAACAGGCCTAAATGACATGGGCGATCGAGTACGACTTAATTTGCTACGCGCGCGGCACTATCGCTGCCAAAGGTTAAGCAACCGAGACAACTCATGAATCTGAGCGAAAACTTATTCATGAGCATGTTGCGATAAAGCGACTATGAAACACCTAACAACAGTTGAATAAACTGCACACAGCTTTGAGGTTTAGTAACTATTGAATTACTCAAGGTAATGCTCATTTAGACAAGCGGTCATTAGGAACTAGTACAGTAAACTTTCGGATCACAGTATAGTTGCAGGTAATGAGTGGTATGAGCTCAAGAGCTGATGAGATCGATATTCTATTGACTCAGTAAGTCAGGAGCACGCTCCTTTGAGACAGTTATCTCGAAGCTGTATTATTGAATCATCATCTAGGAGTGCTTGTAGAGAAAAGAACGAAGGCATATATTGCGACATGTAACATAAAAGTCGCGAAACGATAAGCCCACGCGACAGACATATTGTGTTTACGATGATTACGTCGAAAAAGTTAGCTTGTTAGCTCATCCGCTCCATATTATCTAAGTATATCGAGCCTTAGCAAGCTGACAAAGTATTTTACGCCTAAATTTGCAGTGCCAAACCCATAGTCTGATTTTACTACTTACATAGACGAGCGCATGATTGAGAATTTATGAAGCCGTTAGCCTTTAGGGCACTACTTTTGAATAAACCATCTCACGTTACATATATTTCCTGCTGGGAAATTGTAAAATTTATTTGTTGTTATTTTCTCATTCTTTGCGCTCTGAGCCCCAAATGCCCAAATATGTAAAATCACATGTATATGCGTCGTTATGTACCAGTAAGTATATAAAATGCAGTGAAACGGTTAAATGTTGTGGAAGATAATCTAATTTGGTCACTTATATGCGAATATTTGAATATTATTTGCTATTTTGTCATTAAACATTAAATGTAATTGTGTACAAGACTTGAGAGCGTCTAGTGGGGTTGATGCTGTCTTAGGATTTTGTCAACCTATGTACAAGTGTATATACGTGCGTGCCTAATAACGGTATTTGGGAGTTTATACAGTTAAAATTTGCGGAATAATATTTTGGTGATTTATCGCGCGTATTTTATTACAGATGCTGTATTTTTATATATCAAGTAGAGAATTTTAAATACTCGTTGGAAGAATTTTGAGGACACCAACGGTATTTTACATTATTTTGGTTATAAATTGGTGCTTAATGAAGATGATTTCTAAAAAAAATAAACCACTAATAATCAGTTCAACTGCTTCTCTATATTTTAGCTACAAATTTGAAGCTGCCTCCGAACAGCTGACGGACTTTATGCGAAAATTTTTCATTTCAAAAGCACCATTTCAAAGGTGGTTCGACCTATCTAGCGAATTTCGATAGTTATAGGAAAAAATATTTATTCACGGAGCTCATACAAGTGACGTTTAATTCGTCCGAAATAGCCAACAATGAAAGCATCGGTTACAAAAGCATTCGGAAGATTTGTGGTTTTAGAGAGCAAAATATATTAAGAGCCCAAAATAACATTATGAGACCTTGACAGTTATCTTTCAAAAATTCCCTAAATATTTCGCCTTGATTATCAGGAGCAGCTTTCTTCTAATATAATACAATATTTAGGGTAAGGAATGTCGGAAAAGAAATCGGAAAGAAAAAATGCGGGTTTAACAACACAGCTTGTTAGACCTTCGGAGTTTTCAGAAACCTTAACGGCAACGGCAAGTTCATTGTTTCGAACCATCTCCGAATATACTGTAGTATTGATAGGTTTTTTGTTGGCCGATTAGTGGGATAATGATAAGAATTAAGATTATGTACTGGCTGGGGATAAAGACTACGAGCCACTGAGATCTCTTTGGCATCTGTGTGACAAGTTACTTAGTCTTGAAGACCCTCGATGTTTTCAGACTGTTTATTGTAGGCTAAAAGCAACTCGACAGGCGATTTCCGAATTTCAAGGACAGTGATTGTATAAAAAGCTGCTTAGTAGAATATGTAATGTCCATCACCAGATGGTAGCGATGATCGCAATAGAGATGATCGGTATTACGACAGCTAGAATAAGTGGCCAACATACAATAGTTGGCTAGATAATCGATAATCTAAGTGAGATCTATTTAATCGGCTTTCTAGCGAGTTGATAACTAGAGAACCGTTATCATTGCCGTTTCACAACACTAACTAACGTTTCGCGACATCTTTTTATCCCTAGTTGATCGTAAGGGGAACTAAGTTTCTAGTTCCTTAAAAGCGTATTTAGGGTTCTGTTTTTGTAATCGGCTGTTGGTTAGTTTTCTCCGTATATTTTATGTAAATGTTTTATGTTGCAACGTGTAGATTTTGGAATCTGTAGGTACAAGCTTCAATCTTTATAAAATTGGTTTAAAATACTAGCACATTAGGTAAATCTGAGATTTTTAATAATGTGAACGTAATTTTATACAACACCATATCCAACCTATTTGTACCGTCCAAGTGTCTATGACTTAATTGAATTTGTTGCTGGTATATTAAATTATCAAACAGTTTGTCATATAATAACAACGTCAACAAGATGACAAGTAATAAATTGTTGTTGAATGAATTGTTGGTGCATTCCTTTGTGGGTTCGGAATTTCCTGACACAGTTCAAACGCGGTAGGACTAACTAATTTACGGCCTTAGGGGTTTATTTAAAAGACAAAGCACACGTCGTGACTGCTACAAAAGTATATAGAGCTTTTAATAATGGACGTTACTAGAAGTGGAACCTGGTGGTTTAGTCGATAAAAGGAAGCAATATGTCTAAGTGGTGTGAACAAAATTGCGGTCGAATTTCAATCATGAAATATAAAATGATGGTCTGGTTGAATGGAAAAGATCGTCAGCATGTTAAGGAAGTTCTGTATTCTTAGAAAATGCGAGAATTTACTTAAACTCTCCAAACTTAGCGTCTAATGTAAGGCAAGCAACTACAACCGTTTTAGATATGAAATTGTCTCGAGCTCAGCTGCTATATTATGAAAGATTGACTTTGTTGAACCAAAACCTCAAATCCGGAGGTAATCACTCAAGAGGGAAATTTCGTTTTTCGTTTCGAAAGAGGGAATTGAAGTCTGCAAATATGGACCTGTTGAGGTTGACCTGTTGAATTGTCGCTAATATTTTCAATGTCAAGAGCGTTATTTTAGACGACTTAGCTTGGCTATCATTCGGTATACTAATGCTGGCTGAAGGCAAATTAAGTCCACACATAAGTTATGGTGGAAAATTCATTGCTAACATATTGCAATCTGCAGAAAGCGACTAACGGTAGATATTTGAATTGCGTTCAACTAATACAGAACTGTAAAATGCAGTGGAATCACTTAAATTTTAATCACCAAATAATAGTTAAACCCTGATTGACTGATATCCTAACGGCCATTTCAACTATTAACACATCTACACACTATTTATGCATATATTTGCAGAGATTTAATCGTATTACAGGCTCGGTGCACTACCGACCGGTCCGACCTGCAACAGAATTTACTACTAATTGTGGTTTGAATTACCACAGCAAAACTGGCGTTAATATGCAGGAGGTAAACTATCATGGTTTTACACACGTTTATACGCGCACATGCGGTCGTAGGGAGCTTTCGACGCACCTCAATTTGTAATATCTCACAATGCAGTTGGTATTGCGTTGCAAAATGGTAGTTTATATGTTATGTATATATACAATACATGTTTGTATGTATGTATGCATATGGAATTATATTTGTTTTCTCTCCTTATTATCGTGTTTCGATGGTCATTGTTGCCGAGTGTATTTAGTGAGGGAAGCTAGTGAGGGAGCTAGTGAGAGTTGGATCTTGAGTTCCAATTCCGACTGATAATCTGAGACGAAAAAGCTCTAAAAAGCATCTATAAAAGTTTTAAGAGCGTATTTAATAGATCCATATGAAGATTCTTCATTTGTGTTTTTATCTTCGTTTATTCCATTTTGATCTTTATTTCTCCATTTTGATCATTTTTTTTTCTTTGTTTTTAACATTTTCTTAGTTCAAGCCACTTTTCAATTAACCAACAGGGCAATACATCCATACAAACATAGTTATGAATCGTTATTACAACAAAAAGTGTCTTCAATTAAAAACAAACGTACAACAAATATTCGGGAACTTTCGTTCGAATAGCTTAAACGCATGGACAACCGTTCGAATATTCAAACACATACGTATACATTATATACAACCAATATATGCAACAAATAACGTTGGGAATAATTAAAATATTGATAACCAATCAAATCTGCTGCAACAACACAATAACTGCAACAACAACAATGCCAAAGCGTACAGATTTTGAAAGTATCATACATACATACACATACTAACCATTGAAGTTCACAAAAACAAAGGTGACAAAAACAACTACAGTTGATGCTATTAAGCACTGTTAGCTGAACTTTGAAGAGACCCCGTGAGAAAAATGTAGATTCTTTTTATTCGTGGCAAAATTAACGGTTTTCATTAGCGAGTTCAGTTTTTTAAGAAAGAAAATGCATAAAAATAAAAGAGAAAAACAAATAAAAGAATTAAATAAACCAAATAAACCAAATATTTAGTGTTCCGGTAACAACGTGAACTAATCTTTTAAAGTGCAAATGTAGAATCAGGCAAAATCTTTACAAAAAAACTGAAACAAGTGTATCAGAAGTCGAGTTCTTGACACTTTCATATAAATTCTAGAATCTAACTCTGTAAATAATATTTTTTTTAGATCTTTGAGAAGTAGATAGTACAGCAAAAAGCTTGAAAAAGTAACTACTCAGTCTACATCAATGAAAGAAATATTCTAGTCTAAGAAATTCAGTCTAAAAAATATTCACCATTTCAGAAGAATATATTATTTTCCTCCAAAAGTTAACATGGTAGTGTTTGCACATGCCTAGTTAAGTAGATTTTTGTGCGCCGGCGATGATTTTAATCAATAAGAACCCGGTGCAGAAGTTCTTTAGCTTCCGTCTGGTAAGACTTGGATAGAGGCTCCAGACATTTTACACAAATATTACAAACTAATCCATTGGAACTCACTCTAAAAATTATAGCCTGCAGCTAAATCGTTCTATATCGAAGAGAGAAAAAACCTTCAAGCGGGAACTCCGGCCTAGTTCAGCTTATTTTGAGCGCAATATTATTGAAAATGAAGTTGAAAGTCCACAACGGCCGCGACGCATGTAAACAATAGGCTTACCGCTTCTTTGTTGCCAACTCTCTCAACCTCACCTACGGAGCTTAGCCTGAAATTAGAGCACACTTTTACTCAATCGATTTATTGGCATGAATCACAGTGCCACGATTTCTCACACGGCCGCTTTTTCACCATTTTACCTGGCATTTTTGGGCAAACATTTCTCGTACTAAAACTTACAACAATAAATATTTACACACACGTGTCAGCTATGCAATTGCAGCAAATTGCAAAATTGAAATGCACTTGAGCGCGATGTACATATGTAAGTGTGTGCGGAGCACAGGTGCAAAAGCTTATCATATATACAAGTGCATATATATATATATATATATAAGCATGCTTACAAATTTTATGTATATTTGTGAAAGTGCACGCTTTGTTTGCATCTGAATGCAAGTTGTTGATGAATACGCAGCAACGTTATCAACCAATACCGGGCAGCGCACCACTGCAGCAGCGCAAACACACACTTCCGGCAAACCGTTAGCCATTCAATATAGCCGATAAATACACAGTCAACCATCGGTGTAGTCATATTTTTGTGCGCTTATCCGCTTATATTTACCCCCCCCATATCTTGTTTAAAAACGAGACGCGCTCGACTCTATAGAAAATTTGTTTTTTGTTTTTTTGTTGGCAAATGCTTCTCCCGCTACACTGCTGCTGCATTCTCGCTCACCCACGCTTCCGTGCGCTCACCTTTGTATTGGCATGTTTTCCAATTTCCATTTGATATTTTGCCGCCGCCATGTTGTATATTGCTGGTACGCGTAATACGTTGAATGCGTTGACAAATCAGTCCAACTGCTCTTTCAACCGGCGAATTCAATAAACCATAACGTGGCATTCATACATTGCGTATCGCATAATGCGCGTAAAAACGTCCGTTCCGGTGCAGCCTGTACGCTGCATGTCATACGTATCCAAATTGATTGCTCCACCACAGCTGCTTTCCGCTTTTGATTAATAATGGTGTGCATATTACATTGGCCAAGAGTGGTTAAGGCCTCAGTCCTTCCTCAGTTGGTTATAATCGCCGCTTTTGATAGCGCAGCAAAAGAGTAACTGGACACCGGACATGGGTCCAACTTATAATATGAACAAGAATGTTCTCTGACTATACTGAACATTACTCTCTGTGCTCACGATTCGAACGCCACAAGCATTTTCAGACGGCAACTGCATCAGAAGCAGACGGAAACACCGGAAATCTATAGAATATGCAGACATTCTGAAGGGAAAGTAGGTAAAAAATTCTGCTAAGTCAGTTAAGTAGCTCTGCTAGCATGCAATTATAGCTACTAAGATTCTGGCGTTCAAAATTATCATAATTTAAAGACGAATTTTAAAGTTAATTGCGAATTTTTCACAAACCCAGTTTGCCTGTGCTCCTAATAAGGGCATCTAAGGTTGACAGATCGAAAAAGTGTTCGAAACTGCAAGCGGACATTGAATCAAGAGTCAGTAGTCGAGGTCACTCTGAATGGAGAGACAATAAGTGTGGCGCTCGCAAAAATTAAGAGAGGAAAAACCAATAGCGACACTGCTGCAATCGTATGAAATGTGTCTCAGAAATATAAAATTACCAAATAAATCTAACACGGCTTTAACAAGACAAATATCGCTGAGTTTTTGAATAAGTTAAAAAGCGTAATATTCGCGCCTACATGCACTATTTCAACGCACTAATTCTAAGTGTGAGTATGCATACACTCAAGCCTTAAGGAAGCCTTACTTCCATTACCTCCTTCAAATACATATTAAATAAATTAAATTCAACAAATTCGATTAAATTGAAAAGCGTCCGCAAAGCAAAAACTTTCGAACCACAAAATACCATAATTTCGCCTTGCCACTTTTCGCTACACGCACACATACACATATATGAGAACAGCACTCACTCATGCAATCACTTACTCATTGACCAAATCACTCACACAATTACTCACCTCACCCACTGAAGCATACAAACACAAATGCAAACAGAAATTCGCAATAAAATTTCAATCAGTAAATTGCTAACGTGATTTCTTTATTGCCAAACTTACAATTCACATTGCATTCGCCAACAAATACAACGATTTGCTGTAGAAAGTACGCTATAAAACCTTGTACGAAGCTTCAGGTATGCTGTAGGTGGTACTAATATATTGACTTTGTACTTTGTACTGCTTTCATTGCGTTACTGTTGCCCAAAAATGGCTGGTAACCGCAGTGATAAGTAAGGTGTCGATTTAGAAACAGCTATTCCAATTCGAAACGAGACTTAGACCTAAACACCCAGCTGACTTTCGACTTAGCAACTGTTATTCGATGCGAATCGAAGCGCAATTCGAAACGAGGCATATTCTCTAGAAAACTATATCAACATACTAATTCATACCTAAATACCGAGCTGACTTGACCTAGAAGTCGCCACTGGACACTAATAGCTTTTCTGAAATGCTATATTTTCCAGAGAATTTCAGTATTCAGATGTTCAATAGGACCTAACCCTTGTGCTCCACAACAGCAACGGAAACCGCACAAAAACCGACCGTATACAAAACAAACGTTCTCCGGGATAAACTTCGCGGTAAAATTATGAAGACTTCTTCAAAATAAACGAACTTAAACCTTATAAATATAAATATGCGGCAAGTGAGTTGAAGCTTTGACTTGGTAGTCGGTCATTTAGCTATATTTTAAAACTCACGGCAAAGTTGGATTTCGTGTATGACAATAAAAAGAACTGGTGTAAGAAATGCACCAAAACCACGCTTTGAGCTCAGCAGTCTTCGAGCTTATTTCGGCTAAGCGATTACAATAACTTGTCGTTTTCAATATCTTATCGCCGTCAATATGCAAATATGCATATCTTATAAAGGGTAACGAAAAGGAGGACGAGTTGGCCGGCTCGAGTGGGGCCGAGCACACCGTAAACTGGCCAAAACGGTTCAAAAGTGTTCTTCAAGTGCTGCTTAAAGCAACGCGTTTTATTTAGAGAAACAACACAGGACTTGGTACACTACATATAAACAATATAGAGTGCGCCGCAAAATTACTTGGGCTAGTGTGGATGGAACAGAACAGAACGGTCTGTGGAACAGAAGTATAAAAAAATATAAAATCATTTTCCACTAAGTTAAGTGTCTAAATAACGATTAACTCTACAATTAATTACTCCCTTACCTACACCACATGATTCTTTGCATTCAAATGGTAATGTGGCAGAGTTAAAGACCAACCCAATTCCAGTACAGACGACAGTCGTGTCTACGTAAACGGAACGAACCCGGATTTCTATCCAGCCAAGAACTGTCAACTCGACATTACCCGAGTTATTTTACGTTCGCTACAACAACAACAAGAACATAGAGCACAATTTGAAAATCTGAAACCCGCTAGCCACAAAAACCTTTTCTAATAGTTGTTGTTCCTCAGCAGTCAAGACCAAACCTCTGAACCGAACATGAAAATGCCAGCCCTATACAAAAATCCAACATAGGTTAAGTAAATTTTGGACACATGCCAGTATGCGACGTCAAAAAGTCACATACCATTAGGCAAGCCAATAGGCGATAATTTTTCATTATTTCAGCGCACTCGCAAGTAATTCAACTGAGAAATGTGTTTACATTATAAGAAACGGCAAATAAATATATGATTAAATAATTTGACCATAAGCACGTGACCAAAAGCACAAAAATATGGCCTACTAAATAATATGCGACATAAATCGAAAAATATTTAATGTCAAAACTACGCTAGTGTCCCCAAGGGGGAGAGAAAATGGCAGAGTGCGCGTGTCGGCAGTGCAACCAAGCATTGAGCTGGTAAGTGGCAGAGCGCATCAATCGACTGTGGTAAGTTTTAATTTTATATTCACACGCTGTTTAAAGATTATCCGACAGCAAGTGCAGCGAAGTAGTGCAGAAGGTTGCCACCACTTATTCGCCAGCAGCTAAGTTCTTTAGCGATTTAATGGCATCGATGACGCAGTGGGTTTTGGCGCTGCATTTAGGGTAAGACCGACCGACTGCGGCACGTGGCACACTAATTTCTCACTTCGCAATGCAATCATACAAGTTCTTAAGATTGGTATTACACTGGATTAAAGTGTGTGATGACCTCTAGCCATCTCCTTTATATGGTTGTGGTTACTTCCGAAACTCTTTCAAGTTTTTCACTTCAAACAAGCTCTTGCTTTATTCTTTGGATATCGAACTCATTTTCACGAGTTTAAAATATAAATTTTGAGGAGCAGTTTCTGAACCAATTCAGAAAACTCGATTAGGGATTCCGTCCCTTTAGCTCTATTATTTTAATAAGTGATGGCAGAATATTCGAGTGTCGGAAGAGCACATGCCCACTCGAGACCAACAAAAGTTCTGATTATGGTTAGTCAAGGATACTACTTAATTTTTGGATGACAATATAGTGGCTTCGCAGCTATAGATATCGTTCTCAAGCCGGTTTTTAACTTTATGAGGAGAACCAACTTCCACTTCGGTTAGCTCGGATACGATTAGTGGAATATTATATGCTTGTAGCCACTTCAAAGCTGATGTTTTCCATTATATATTAAGAAGAACTAATTTGGACTAAGTAAAATGCGGTTAACCATTAAAAGATTGTGCTCTTTAACGCTTTAATAACTTCGAAGCGAAAGTCGGGAACCGCAAGCCGCCTCTTAATGCTGCTCTTGGTATCTCACGCACATAATATATCTTACATGAAAAGCCAATTCTTTAGCCGGACAGACTCACGCACTACATTGGCGAAATAGTCACGAACTAATAATCTCATTAAACTAAGGAATTCACTGCTCATCAAACGCCCCGTCTGCCAACAAACAATGAGGTATCAAGCTCAACAACATAGTAATGAATTGGTGAGCGTAAAGTGCCAATTGTGCCGCCAATTGCATTCCTACACCAGCACATCCGACCACAATACCATAGTCCTTGATCTGGCAGCGCAGAGCTGCCTGAATGAAAATTCCACGCATTTTTGCATGTCACTTCGAGAATTGTGATGACAACAACGAAGACTTAACGTAGCGCGCACGCGTTCACAAACCCATATTTCTGGCGTTTAAAATGTGATATGAAAAACTGCGCTGGTTCGCGCTGTGGCGGCTTGCTCATAACATACGCTTAATTTACGACTGATATGGCGAGCTATGCGAATTAGTCAATTACGAATACGGAAAATATTTAATAACAAAAGAATTTACAAACTTTAATGGAGTTACCGGAGAGACAAAAAAAAATTATTAATTTAAGAATTTTTTGCTAAAAAGGTGGTATCACAGAGACTGCTGTTTGTAATTTCGACTAGAGTGTAAACCATAAATCTGAAAAACTATTCCGCTGAAGATTTTTAAAACAGCGGAGTTGGACATCGACTTAAACACATACCTGGCATAGAGCTTCGAAAAATCTCTCATTTGAAAAGGAGAATATATCAGAACCTTATCGCCAGAGAACGAAGGCTTTTCTACAGTTTTTACGCTATGGGCTCTCGACTCGAGCCAACATCGAACGAAGCGATATTTTGTTAGAAATTTATTTGACGATTCGATTTCGTCAGTTGCAGACTCTTTCATCTGAAGATCTCTGAAGATACTGCTAATCACGCGGTTAGTAATGTTTTGAAGACGCGGATGAAAATTTAGAGTTGGTCTGCCAACTTGTTTCTCAGTCTGTGTAAAGTCTGTGCATTTCTTCGGCTTCTGATCTATTTCCTTGCTTTTTCAACACTTTGATTCACTTTTCTTCGTACGACTGAATTTTTGAAAGGATTAGGGTTTTTGCCAACTGATGAACCTATTGAGTTTTCTAACTGAGTACCCAACCATTCCCAGCTCATGTTACTCTGTTTCATTCCCATTTCGAATGTGTAAAGAAATATACAATAGTATACGTCTGGCAACATTTCCACTTGTTCATTTTACATTGTTGTTCACAATGGAACCTTCATCCGCATGACGCCATATTTCTTAGCTCATTATTTTCGGGGGCAATCAACGCAATAATTCGCTTAAGTATTTGCGTGTATACTTACGCGCGAAAATGCTTGCGAAAGGAGACATTTCTCATATGAATGTATATACGATGGATACAAATATTTCAAGGAAACTTGGTTGGCACGTAAGCTGTAAAATTTTTAAGCGATCATAGAAAAACTTATGACTTATAATTTTATTTTGTACATTTAATACTTTCATAAGAAAACGAATCGTTCATTTTGAAGCTATCTTAAAGTCTACACTCTTGCATTCTTCCTCTCTCATGATATTTCTCACTACAAGAAGAAGCCTAGAAGTCCATAGGATTATAACAAGGTGAAAAGAAGGAATCTGTGGCGCCATGGTCGGAAAATTAACAGCACTTTCTGTGGTTTATTGACTACAATTCGATTCGCATCGAAACAAGGTTGATATGTAAAAACATACACCAAGCTACTCAACTATTTCTTACTTCGAAACACCCCTCTCGGATAAATACCACAAATTATTTACACAAAAAAAGAAGGAATAGGGCTATTTCCTTTACTAGAGGTTGTCAAGAAACCGTTTGTTTGTCAATAGTACGTGCGTAAGTTTTGAAAGCTCAGCCTCAATGAGATAGACAACTAAAGCTCGACAGAGCTCTTTGAGGCTGGGAATGCCGATATCACAGGACCCCAACAAACAAAGTTTTTATTCCAGAAAAATAGTTTCAAAGTTGCTAATTCGGAGACTCAGCAATTTGAACACGAACGATAGTGGCTTAAGGAGTAGCTTTATTGGACGACAAAGCTTTAATGAGCGAAGCCAATGATCTATTTTTATAAATATCTTACTAAAACTCAGATTACAGATTAGGTAGCCTAAATATTTGACTCACACGCTTTCTAAAGATTGAAGCCAATGGTGGAACTTCCCAGTAAGCGCAATCGTAGTCTCGAGGGCTGCAGTAGTTAGTTGCTAAGCTAACCTCCCACACATGTATATAATTGCCATGCCAAATGATTGAACCACTTTTACATCGCAAAGTGTCACAGAGACACTTAGCTTTTTCAGACTGCTACAAACACCTGTAAATCACACACACATGTAAACTTCTTGTATTTGTGATACAATCATCTGCCGATTACAATACACAAAACTTCAATAATTGTTAATCAATTGATAATATAGCCTGTCCACACGACAACCTCTACTTGTCGCCTACATACCAACAGCACTGCACTATAGCAAGTAGTATGGAGTGGCGACAGCATGCCAGGTAAACAAACTCCATAATTTTTCAATTACAGTCACGGCAGGATGCAAATTGTCTGCAAGCTGGGGAAAATACGTGAACGCTTCAGGCGCATATATAGGGTGTTCTGTGCATATGCGGTTAAATAAGTTCCAAGATAGAGTTGATATGAAGACACTACCAAACTACCATTTCGACGGAGCAACTGTGGTCGAGAGAGTTGACCAATGTTTTAAGAGAGACAGCCATCCTAGGTAAAAACTGTTATTGGAACTTATCTAACGGTAGCTATTTATGTGGTGGTCCTAAAACAATATACTGTCTCATAAACTTGGCTTTTATTCATATAGTGAAGCGTTTTACTCCAAAAGTAAACGAATATCGTTCTGCAAAGGAAGGAAAGAGAGCGAAAGAAACTAAATTACAGCTAATAAGGTATAAACACCTTTTCGAAGGATGAAAGTGGAAACTATTGGAAAAAGAGAGAGAAACCGAAATATATTAATGTGTATAAGAGCTACAATCGCTGGAAGACTTGAAGAAATATTCGACGATTTCCAGACTAGGTTGTATATATTATAAAGAAGACCTGGTAACTGTCCGCAAGAAAAAAGAAAAAAACAAAAAACACTGAGATTATGTAAAATTCAGATGACTGAAGTTCTTCATTTATGCACTGAATATAGATCTTAGTTCCGGAAAGAAGACGACGGTGGGCTATTGGGAGAGCGTCATTAACTCGAAGATTTCGAAACCGGTTCTAATGACTGACATTCAGACTTATTATCGGGAAAATATTTATCGAAATCACTGAATAGAGAGAACGGTGAGATGCTTAAAGGCTATAATCCCACCTTTCTCAACGCGCATGACCGAATGATGGATGAACCGTTACGCGACTGTATCGGAGTTCATATAGCAGTGTTCGGCGGAGGTAATGAAGCCAACGGACTCCTAGAAGTACCTCAAATATCAACTCCTGTGCAGAATATGTTGTCGGATGGAAACGCCCCTTATAGGTAGGGACCCATGTGGGGTTTGCTAAATAAAAAAATAAGGATTATTGTACAATTAATTATTTGCTATTATTTGCTGACACCACCCGTTATCCAAATTTGCATACATATGTACAGACACATGTGTGTATGTGAGCACATATTCATAGTTCGTCTTCCATGCGCTCGCTCACGCGCAAACCAATTTAAGTGTCAAATGCAGCAGCGAGTTCGAGCGAATGGCGAGTTCATTCAAAAAATAAAATAAAATTTTACTTCTCGTTACTGCTGGCATTTGTGTGGCGCTGAAAAAAACACGCGCGAATTTTGTGGCAGCGAAAATAATAGTCTCAGAGACCGTCAGATACAAAAAGCCATTGAGAAGAAATTAAAAGAAAAAATTACAAAAACAACATGATTGCGCAAACACGCAAGTGAACAACAACAAAATAAAGGTATATGAAGCAGAGTGGCGACAATCGGCAAAATTGTATGTGCTGCATGTAGCAGGCTTCGGGAAGTGGTACTAACGACAAAAACAAGTCCCACACATCACACTCACACACACACACACGCACACATCAAGTTGGCGACATTCACTCATTTTTCAATCAATGTCACACGTGTTGACTTGTCAGTGCCACTGTGGGGGCACACAGTAGCGGCATGCGCCAGTTGGGCGTGTATGCAATTTACATGGCATAATTTTAGGCGTACAAAAGTTGCTGCTCACCTTTTTGTTTGCTTATTAATCGCAGCAGTTGAAAAGCTTTTGTGTGTGGCAGTTTTGCGTGTGTGAGAGAAGTGTGTAGTTTTTGTTGAATGCCCAAAAAAAGTTTGTTGCCTCTCTTGTTGTATGACGGTCAGTTATAGCGGCCACAATTTTGCGTCTGCTAGAAAATTTGTTAATCAGCTTGGCACAGCAGGTGGTGGGCAGAGTCAGGTAAATTGGAGAGTGCGAGTTGAACATCTCTATAAAGTATTGGGTTGTTCGGAAAGTCATTTCGTTTTTTCCCGCCAGAGGACTTAATTACGTTTTTTCGAAACTAACTTCACACTTAAGCCCCATAACCATTATATGTCATGAGAGCTGATATTGCAAGGCTTGTGTGTGAAAAAGTTCTATTAATTCTACCCAGTAGTTTTTGGTTGGTGCCTTTTTAAATATGGAGAGCAATAAGCAGCATTTTCGTCATATTTTACTTTTTAACTTCAGAAAAGGTAAAAATGCTGTCCAAGCGAGAAAAAAATTGACGGATGTGTATGGAGAAGGCGTGTTAACAGTACGCCAGTGCCAGAACTGGTTTGCAAAATTTCGATCCGGCAATTTTGATGTCGAAGATGCACCACGGTCTGGAAGGCCGGTCGAAGCTGACAAAGATGCGATAAAGGCATTAGTTGATGCAAATCGGCGAATCACCACACGAGAGATCGGTGAGAGGTTAAATTTGTCGAATTCAACTGTTTATGGCCATTTGAAAGGCATGGACTTAACCTCGAAGCTCGATGTGTGGGTGCCCCATGTCCTTACCGAGCGAAATTTGTGTCGTCGTGTTGACGCGTGTGATTCGCTCCTCAAACGTCTAGAAAATGATCCATTTTTGAAGCGGATTATTACTGGGGACGAAAAATGGGTTGTATACAACAATGTTAAACGCAAGAGGTCATGGAGCAGAAAAGATGAACCGGCTCAAAGCGTGTCAAAAGCCAACATTCACCAAAAAAAGGTGATGCTCTCCGTTTGGTGGGATGTCAAAGGAATCGTTTTTTTTGAGCTTTTGCCGGACAATACAACGATTAATTCAGAAGTCTATTGTCATCAGCTGGACAAATTGAATGATTCACTTAAAGAGAAGAGGCCCGAATTAATCAACAGGAAGGGTGTAGTGTTCCACCAGGATAATGCGAGACCTCACACAAGTTTGGTCACTCGCCAAAAACTTTTACAGCTTGAATGGGACGTACTGCAACATCCACCATATTCTCCAGATCTGGCGCCTTCCGACTACTATTTGTTCCGGTCCCTGCAAAATTTTTTGGATGGCAAAACCTTTACCTCAAATGAAGATGTCAAAAACCACCTGGACGAGTTTTTTGCCAGCAAGGACCAAAACTTTTATGAGAGGGGAATTATGTTACTGCCAGAAAGATGGCAAAAGGTGTTGGACCAGAATGGCCAATATATAATTTAATAAAATATTTATTCATTATACGAAAACTGTCTTTCATGTTCCCCAAAAAAAACGAAATGACTTTCCGAACAACCCAATAATTGCTAATACAATTCATATAAAGGGATTTGTAAAACCATCTGCTTGAGAACATTAACAATAACGTCCGTTGAATTTTGCTGAGATATTCCACCTCAAAGAATATAGACGAGCCCAAGAGCCTATACCCCCCGGAAATCACTTGTGTTTATCAAATGAAAAACTCATATTCATAATATAAAAATTCCTAGCCATCTCAAATCGAGAAGCAGCTATGGGAACCTCCCTCAAGGAGGGAGAAGGAAAGTTAGGTCTCTGAATCTATTGAGACCGTCATAACTACAAGATCACGGTTTTGTCATTCGTCAAAAATCATTAAAGCTCCGGGAGCTTTCAAAGCTGGCTTCGAATAGCTAATATTAGTGCGGTTAGAATATAGTATAAAATAGGGCAATATTCCCACTAAAGTACTCAATAAAGTCCAGGTCCTCATTTATAGTTAGCTTAAAATATACACTCTTCCAACTTAAGCTAAAAAGTAAGGGGTTTGTGAAGAAGTTCATTTAGAAGCTTGTTCGTTTCGACAAGTAGATCTTCCACGTCCATAGGTTCAATCTTTGTTTATACCTGATTGCATCACTCAAATCTATCAATTTGCTACAACAAGTAAGCAATACAGCATTTACTATTCAGATACGTCAAGAGAGCTTCTGTCTCTGGCCAGCTTGTAACTCTCTCATTCTCATGTATTTCTTATGGAACCTTAATAGATTTATGTTGCGCATGACTTTAGCGTAAGATTTGTGCCTTAGTCCAAGCACCTTTATCAGCCATGTTAAAGTAGTAAACGAATTCTCGATTGAGAAAGCCCGATTGACTGATTTTCTCTGGAAGAGCACAAATTGGAAGATATAAAATTAAAGAACAAGTTGAACACAAACAAGCGCTTGAGATCAAATTCCCACAACAGTCGGTTCTACGGTACCGGAATTTGCCCAGATTTTATCTGGCCAAGGGCTGTTATTTCAGAGATCTAACCCGGTTTGGATCAGTAAAGATTTATGAATTCTTCACTGTAGAAATGGAGAAGTACTGGAGCTCTTTAGGGAGAAAGAGGCTCAAAGGCACACAAGTCGGGTTTATGAACAAGTGACGGTATTCACTGGAATGGATGGCATCAGTCCTTACATCCAGGGAGTACTGGTCTTTACTATGGACTCAAACTAAATCATAGGTGGGAGGAGAACAAATCACTTCAAGTTCAAAATACAAATTTATACAAACAAACGAGTACTCAATCGGTTGATGACTACCTCTTAGTCTACACAGTAAACCAAATGAATGCAAATATTTGATTTGCCTAGGTATTTACGCACTTGATTAGGGGTTGAAATGGCCGTTAAGCAAATCAAAAGACAATGGGGCGCAACCAAAAAGGAAAATTAATTTCTGTAACAAAAGCAAAAGTTACAAAAACATCGCTGAGAGCTGTAGAGTGGGCCAAAGTGGATGCCTGCTTTTACAACACACACTTTAGTGGGCGTGACGAAGGACATACATTTTCGTCTGACATTTCATACAAAAAAAGAACTAACCTCAAACCATGTGATTCCCCACAACATACACTGCTAATCGCTTACAAAGCGCAGCTTCTATTTACGCGCTCCCTCCACCCCCTGTTGCTTGCTTTTTAAAATGTGTCAGCCTAATCTGCGAAATTAATTTTCTCAAAATCGTTACAAGTGTTTACGCAACGCTTCGTATGTTTGTCTGTCTTTTTGGGCGGCTGTCCGCCCACAACTACGTTCGGCTCGGTCTAAGTGATTGTCTAACCGTGTTTACGACAAAAGGTCTCCGGGGAGTGATTTTTTTTTTCAAGCAGTTCTTCAAGTATTTACAACAACAACAATAAAAGAAAAAAAAAATTAAGAGGAGAAATATAAAAATTGGAAAATCTGCCGTTTGCTTTAAGTTGATTAGGAGCGCAGTTGCGTTCACGGGGTGATTGGAGGTGTTAAAAGTGCTTTGTTGCATTAGTGGTGCGCGGGCGGCGGAGCGGCTGTTGTGTTGGTAAATTGATAAGTGCTTTATACTAATCAGCAAATTTAGGTTTTTTGTTAGCAATTCAAATCCGCTGGGACGTAATTGTGAATTTTCAGGAAGTTAGCTGAATTCTTCGTTTTTTAGCTCTGCATATGAAGCGATTTTAAAATGTGCGACTTAATGCACGAGAGCGTTAAATTAAATTTTACGAAGACAATGAGGGATTCTTTGTTACATAAGTCAGTGTTAATTAATGAAATATACAATAAAAATTATATAAATAAATTTTAGAAATTGCAAAATAATTGAAAAGATTTATTTCAAAAAAAAAAATTGTTTCTAAATAAATTTAAAAATAATTGTAATATAAAATATTTAAAACAAATTTAAAAATAATATATGTGAATTATAAAGAAATGTATGTTTACAAACTGTCTTTGCTTTTTTATTGCTTGGCAAATTCCAAAAAATTCCAAATAAAATTTTTTAAAACATTTTACAATTATTATTTAATAAAAGAAGTAAATATTGAAAAATAGTAGGTATTAGTAAATAGTAGTAATTAGTATACTAAATTATATTAAATTAATATATTATATTAAAAATAAAATTAAAAAATTATAAAATAATATTAATTTATTATTACAATTTTAATTATTGAAAAAATAATAAAATTTCCGAGTTTGGTTAAATTACAATTTGAAGGCTAAAATTGAATTGAAGCTGATAAAAAATTAAATATAACAAAAAATTTTGTAATACAAATTAGCTACAAAGCAAAAAATTTGTTTTTAATTTTACTTGAAAAATTGAACTTAAACATTTGTTTTAAACAAATAAAAATATTAAAATAGTTAGTTATATTATTAGTTTAAATTGTGTTACATAAAATTTACATTTTATTATGAAAGTTACATTTACACAATTTAAACATAGTATTACGTAGTATATGTATTATAATATATAAGGCTGCATCTTAAATTAAAACTGCTAAAAGTATATCATACTAATAATAAATAAAATTATAAAAACTATTTTAAGCGAAAAATGTTTCTTTTAATTCAAATTAGTTATGATAAGAAAAAAAACATTTTTCTTAATTTTATTTAACGCATGCAATTTAAAAGAATTATTTTGTAATAAATAAAAAAAAAATTTATAAAAACTCAAAAACAATTAATTTAAATTTTATTTCCTGTAACAGATTTCCAAAAGTATATTAAGATTATTGTTAGGATATTAAAAAATATTATCATATAAAATGTTTCTCCAGGCTAAAACTGATATAAATAGTGAAAAATACTTGATTCCTATATCTATTCTAAAGATTTAAAACATATATGTATACAAAAGTTTGGAATAAAAAATTAGGTACATTTTTAAAATATTAAAAAATTGCAAATACTATTTCAGAAAATTTATATTTTTGCTGATATTTTTAAAATTAAGAAGTGTTAAAAGCTCAATAAAAAATTAGAAAGATATATTTTTCTATAAAAGTAACAAAAAAACATTTTTTTTAAACATTAATATAACAAATAAACGAAATAAAATATATTTATAAAATTATTGGGTATTTGCATTAAAACACTAACTGAAAAAGATTATGAAGCAAACAAAAAAAATAAATAAATAAATAAATATAAATAAAAATAAGAATATGTTCCTTCTACTAAACATTTTTAATATTCTATGTAAATATTATTATTATAAGTTAATAAATAATTCAATAATGATTTTACAATTAGAATCAATTAAAAACAAAAAAAAATAAAAATAAAAATATAAAAATTTAAAGTGATTAATTTTTCTACAAAAAATATGTGTGTTCAGAATATTTCCATTTAATGGTTAAAATATTTTTTATAAATTATTATTTCAGAAAAAAAAATTTTATTCAAAATAATCTATACATTAATTTTTTTAATATTAAATATTTAAAAACTTGGAATCACTTAAAAAAGACATTCACACACACACAGACAACGCCGCTTTAATAAGTTGTTTGCATACGAAAAGTCTTCATTTTCGAAAGTCTTCATTTATCATCATCTTTGCCATACCGTTAACTATCGGTAGTAAACATAGCCCTCCATATACACCGCTCTCCCGCTCTGCTCATCACTCAAATTTAATTTACCAATTACTGTCACTTAGCGCCTTAAATCATTTATTAATGCCGCGTTGAGCCAAAGTCAACACTGCACATTAGCGCGCCAGTAACTCGTTCACGGCGCTGCCACTCAACTCACATTCTCATTGCTCGCTCATTCCACTCTATATTTGCTAATGCAAACAATGAGCGTGTAAAATTAGTTAAACTTGTTATTCGAACAAAAATCCATTATGCGCTCACTTCGGTAGTGCTATGTATGTATGCATGTATGTATGTATGTATGTGGCGTATATGATGACTTTTCGTGTGGCATGCTTTTAGGCTGTTTACAAATTGTGAGCGCTTACAAATTTTGACAGCACTGATGGATTTATGTTGTTGTTTAGTGTGTAGTGCCAAAGAAAAAGGCTTCAAAGGAAAGATGGTGAGAGAGGGCTAGTTTTATACTTTAACAGAAACAAAAAAAAAAACAACAACAAACACTATTTATTAAAGTGGCAGCTTATGACACAAATTATGCATAACGTCAGGTTAATATTGTCCATATATATTTTTCGAAGCGAATAAGAGCATAAAACATACGGCGCATAATAATTGGTATGACTTTTTGCTTTTTTACAGCCAAATCAACCAAACCAGCAATTTAATGAATCTGCAAAATTTTGTGACCAATTGAGGGTTGCCACCGCTAAGAAATTTGCGTAATCACCAAAAAAAAAAAAAACAAATAATAATAATATCAAACAACCCGCTTCCTATCAAATATTCGAATGTCAGCCGGTGCATATACAGTGCATTTGAAAGCACCAAACTCTTATCAATCGGAAGTATTTTCTCCGCCCCTGACATGCCCAGAATTGCATATTTAATACCAACCCAGACAACAAATATAGTCTTTGACACAGAACGTGACTTGGTACAAGGCTATAATAAATACCCAGAAGTTCACATGCTCAGAGCCACTCGGATTAAATAGCCAATAATTAAACCCTTCATGCTATAGCTAGAAGAAAATAGGCAATCTGCTATCTATTAATTCGACCAGCCAGGCTACTTAAACTTTTCTTTGAACACATGTTTAAAAATCTTCCACAAGCCAACAAAAAATATTGGGACGTTCAGGAGCTTCAATATCGACGAAGAACTCAACCGATTCGAATCTGGACTGGATCATCAGTATCAATAAAAAGGCGTCAGATGTCTCGGCTTTTGCACGTTCTGCTCTCAGTTAGATCATGGGAATGGCAGAATAATCGAACATATAAGAAACGGAAGTGCAAAAATGGCCTGGCTTTATAGGAAAAAACCACCGTTTTCGGGTCTCAAGCTAAGTGCAAATGTACTAACGGTTGTTTAAATCAATACAACGGAAATATTACGCATATGAACTCAATTCGGTTGACTGCGCCACTTTCGAGTGTACTCACATTCATGACTTTAAATAGCACTCTCCGCTAGCTAGTTGGTGAGTCTGGCCTACTCTAACTGCCAGAAGCTCAACGGCGCATATATCCGTTATATGTGTATATATGTACACAATATATTACCTACTAAAATTGCTATATAAACTGAAATGTAATGCATAAAGTTAATTTAGTGAATACTATTATTAAAATACTCACGTACTTGGGCAGCTCGTTTCAGCTGTAATTTAAGCTACTCATCGCAAATAATTTCTCAAATTATATATAAAAAAAATGTGGTGGTTGTTAGATGACTTACGAAAATTTGATTATACCCACTTTTGTATACAATTAATAACTGTATTCACGCCAAGGTCAAATATTGTTTTACATATAAAAAGTTTCAGAAAATTTGAAACTTTGAGCTTATTATTCGAGAGGGGACAAACCATGATTCTGTTCTCATTTTTGATGAAAGATCGAGCAAAGTAATGAGTATACAAGTGAGACAGTAGACAGAAGTCTAAATGAACCGAAATTTCATTAAAACTAACTTAAACTGATGACTTTTATGATTCTGCAGTTAAAAATTGACCTGAGGACTATCAACCATAGAAGTCTACGTAACAACAGCGCCCCGTCAAGGTTCATCAAGAAGAGCTCGAAGTTTCCAGAGAAATACTGGGAGTTATATAAACTACTACGATATTATCTGAAAGAAATCAGTCTTTTCAACTCTGTCTTTCCTCCTTGTCATTGGTAGGCTCTTTACCAGCAGTACCTCAGTATTACCAGCAACTACTAGACCGAAATGAGCTCCTTAGCGTAGTAGTAATTTTTAATGCTGTCCTCCAGTATGGATGAGGGGGATTTAGTGCGAAAGAACCGAGTCCAAAAATTAACGACAACACCGATAGTAGGGTCTGGAGCTTTTGTATTTCTAGTGCTGCTCTCCAAAATTGGTGGCGAGAGCGTAGTCCCTAAGGACAGAGTACAAAACCCGCGTCGATAGATGAAGGAAATCTGATTCGAACTCATTTCTTAAATAACCATATATAGAGCAGAGCAGTTCCTCATTTGCATAAATATTTGAGGCGAGCTCTAATTGACGCCTGACATTCGCAATACTGTATCGCAGCAAGTGACACCCCCGATATGGTTTTTCAAAAGTGATCGAGACATGCTGGCACATGTAATTGACGGTTTACGATGAAGCTCGAGCTCGTGTCCAGTCTTGCCTTGTTCTCCTGGACTGGTATCGCAAATCTAGTGGGATTAACGTCAATAATGTAGCGACCAGCGCCCATAGGGGTCAACTGAAGCAAGTTATTGGTTCTTACTATTAAATATATAAAAAAATTTTACCTAGACCCCGCTCGTTTGACAGAAACGCTAGACGCTAGGAACACAACTCAACTCAAATAATTCGTTAAACGTGTTTTGGGTTCTCTAGTTGCACCTCTTCATAACTGTTATATAATTTCTCTCGGCTTGTAATCTCCGCAGTTTCACTACGCTTTTACTTCTGTTAAAATTTCGAACGCGGCTAAAGCGTTAAATGGCTTCATTCAAGTCATCGCGGCAACATTCAACAAGCGTTTTGGATCTACCGAAACTGAATTGGATCTTGAAATAATTTGAAAAAAAAAAATCTCACCAAAGCAGCAAAAAATAAATAGCTGTACTGCACAAAAACAATTTGAAAACAAAAAAGAAAACAGCAACAATACGGTTTTGAGGCTTCAAGTTAATTTGTTTTTGTGACTACATTTTCACACCACTTATTGCCGACCACTCGAGCTATTGTTATGGATGGATTTCAATTATGTGGAAGACACCAAATCTTTACAGCCTTCAAATGTAATTATTTAATTTCCAATATAAACAAATTGTGCGCTCTCGTCTATACACTTTGACCGTTTTTTTATTTTTACTTTATTTTTTCTAAATAATTAAGTTATGAAATGTGTTGGAGGTGATGCTGGTGCGTTTATGCAGTGATCGTGTGAAAAATATCTGTATAATTGAAATTTGTGGAAACTTCAAATTGGAGCGGATCAATAGAAATTGTGAGAAGATACTTTCGTATCATTTCGCTGTAAGACTCACTAGTGTTAAGGGTACTTATCTCGTGGAAAGTCAAGCGCAGTCTTGCTTGCCATTGCTTACGAGCAACCATGGGAACTTTTAAGCCAATTAGATGATCTTTAACAGCTTGTCGATGTACTGTCTTTGGTGTGCTTTCACTCGGATTACCCGTTATATGGCGACTGATGTAACCGCATGGCTTCGTGTGTAAGATGAGATCGGCCCTATCATATTTTCATACAACCAAACTCTGAATGATTAAGGGGTTATAAGGCACCTTGTTTATAAGTTATCGTCAGAAGACACCCACAAATAGTGGAGAAAACTCAGTGAAAAGCGTGCTGAGGTTTGGTAAATAAATTTCGTGTGCTGCACCGAACTTTGAAATAAATAACAAGAATGAAACAAGCAAATACCCGAAAACCCAGGAATAATTCAGGTATGACGAATGTTGTGAATGAAAATGAAAGGAAGCCAAGTTAAGCCAGTAAAGAGACAATTACCATCTGTTGTGTGTTAATTTGAAAGGACCAAACGTAGCCCAAAATATATCAAGCTCTACGCAGTGGTGGCAATGAGGAATATTACTAACTCTTTCAATTTGTCAGTCTCAAATTTCAATAACAAAATCTGCACAATGTTACCCTTTTCTTCCCCGGATTCTCCGTAGCCTAAGCTTTCTCAGAGCAAGATAAAGTAAAAGGCTTTCGATCATGAAAACTATTGACCTCCGAATAAAAACATATCTAACTGACAAATCCGCGATCCTGATCTAGCTATAATAGTTTCGGACTTCCGACGGTCATTTTAAGAATCAAAAAAAATCCAGTCCTATGCCCTAAAAGGCAATAGGGTATGCAGTTTGGAAGATTTTTAAGCTTAACGCTTGAAAGTTTCTCATCGCGGACCTCTTACGTTCCTCAGTATCTAAGCGCTTATCGAATACTCCTTCGAAGAGTACGAAATATAAAAGCCATAAAAAGGCTTTGAGTTCTCTATAAGGATTTGTGTACTTAACTTATTACCTCTAGCTTAGAGTTGAATAGTGTCAAAACACTGCTCACAAGCTTAGACATAAATTTATGGATAAGTAGCGTATTAATGGTAGATTGACTTTACAATTTGATGGTTAGAAAAGAAACTTCGGAAATTTTAATAAAAGCTAGTTTTATCGAAAGCGGCTATGTTGAGGGCCTCGCACTATACACAATAGCCTCGTGTTCTGCTAACTATGAACACGGTTAACAAACATGATATGTTGATACCTTAGTTATTAAAAAAAAAAAGCTGGGAACCAAATATTTTTTGCATATCGAACGTGCAACGTTAAGTGGCAAAAATCTCATACACACTTTCTTCGTAGTGCGCACGCATGCGAGTTGCAAATTGCAGCTCATCAGTCTAAAATCCCGGTAAGATCACGTTCACACACCGTGGGTGGTCAACCAAAGCCAAGCCCAAGCAGCCACGAAATGCGCTGAGGCATTAAACCAAAGCGCTACAAAAAGAGTATAACGGAATAAAAGACAAAACTAACAAATACAAACAAAATGAATAGCAAATTAGTAACAAATCGGCAAAGGCAAAGAGTACAACAAAAACTGATTAGATATTAAATATACACCCGCTTGCGGAGAACTAAGTAAGGTCGGCGCAGCAGGTTGTCGTCATAACGGAAGTATGTAGCGGTAAGTTAGAGGATGATAAAAGTGGATAATTGTGACAGTGTTGACGCGTGTTTACACGTGTCATGCGTGTGTTTAACAAGCACCAAGGCAACAATAGCAACAACAATATAACAACTAGTCACTGCGTAGTTGTGTGTGTATATATGACATAAATATTATTGCCAACACCCTCTTTACAACACATAACTATATGTATTAACATTAATAATAACAAAAATATACACAACAATGGCAACAACAACATGGTTGCGTGCGCACTGCGCGAAATCATTAGTTTTATGGCCATCAACAAGCAAATTTACGGAGCCCAAAAAAAAAAAAACAAAGAAAATAGAAAAACAAGCATTTGTAACTTTCGGTTGCCAGCGGTATCCCCTTTGCCTCGCTTTGAGTATTCCCTAAAGACCGTTATGTATAACTGCTTTGTAATCACAACAACGTTAGCCTCGTTCTGGCGCAAGCGAACCGCTGGGAGCCACCCTTAGTTGAACCTGCGGCAAATAGATTCGGCAGAGCGTGTAGTTCAGCGTTACGAGGGTGAATCTGTACATATGTAAATGCTGATATATATGAGCAGTTCTGGTGTTATTAATCAACCACAATCATTAATTGTTTTTGTTGTAGTTAAAGGGTAGATGCAAATTGGTTTGTATTCTACTTATAATTGACTTTGGCGATCTAAAGACGATCACGAGGTCTTTAATGAGAGAGCGCGATTTCCATAGAAACCATAACCACCGAACAGTCTAACATGCTAGGAAACTTGCTGTGTTGTCCATTTGACCCTCAGTCCCCAGTACCCAGTACCTATACCCCAGTATAGGAAAGTATTTCATGAAGTCAATTAACTACTTGGTGACCAGTGATAACTTGAAGAATCCTCAGTTAATCGCTCCGGTTGCCTATGCTCAACTATCTTGGGAACGATCTGTAAATTTTTGTTCGATATAAAACTAGATGAACGAGATATAAAAGTGGAAATGTCAGCATTTCGATTGCCGCCATTATTCAGACTGTTTCTCAACTAAAATGAGTGCTATGATAAATTGAAGTATATGACCTGTGCCAAACCTAGGGATACGAGTTGTAAATAAATCAATAACGATCATAGTATCAAAGTACCCATGTATATACTTTATTGGCTGTTACTATTTCCATAAAGCTCTGCTCTTGAGCCTTTAAGACCAGATTTAAGACTTTAATCCGAATAGACTACTTCGGATCATAAAATATTTATTTCCTAAACATTCTTAATTTTTTAAATATTAAAATTCAAAATATATATTTCTTAGCCAGTTTGGCAGCGGATTATAGAAGCATACATCTCTGCTCAGTACGGAAGCCATGAATAGTTTGACTGCATTATTTCAGAGCGCCATAAAGTAACCAGCAAAGTGGCAAGGCAACCAGCGAACGGTATCACAAACATTAGACAAATATACTCTATAAAGAAATGTCAAGCCATGCTTCACCACACAAAGTGATCCGAAAAAGAAACTTCAGGCCGATTCTCGATTCTAGGTATATTGTCGAAGTGTGCTGCTCATAGTGTCCATGCTTTATGGTGTTTTTTAGGGAGAGTTCCATTGTAATTAGAATTCGCAAGCAACGACGAGTATATGAATACTTCTAGCCGAAATCCACAGACGTTGAAAAACTCATTTTATGCTTTTAAGCAGGACTTGCTATAACTCCACCTCAGTCCGATAATGTTTCACTTGTTTTTTAAGCTCACGAGATGCACTAAATTGAGATTACCAAGTCTATTTAAACTTCCGAAATTTCCGCGCGTGGACGTCCTGTTTAATGTTTACCCCAACTCCGTCTAGAGATCAAAAGCTCTATCTGTGGTTCTTAATCAAATTAACCTATCCTAACATATTTCTCTCTGTTCATCTCTCTGTAATTCCATTATTTTAAAATATGATATTCTAGTGGAGACTTTATCAACAAAACCGGACAACAGTATACACGAAGTATAGTTGAGCAAATCTCTGGAAATAGTTCGTACATTTTAGATCAATTGAACCTAAGACTTTAGTTACTTTGTTACTTTGTTGCTAGGACTGCAGGTCTAGTTGGAATGTCTAGTCTAGAAATGTCTAGTTTGGAATTTTGCTGCCTAAAGCTATTTGCACTCGCTATTTTTGGTGGAGTTTTAACTGATAAGTGCAGAGTCTTGCAAGTTTTAAGACGCTTCCAAATCGCCGGTAAATTTTATGAGATACATTTAAATATTATAGTTGGAATACTCTTGCCGATTTTACATTCCTGCTGAGAGTAGACAAATTGGGAAAAAATAATTCCTTTAATATCGGTCGAAAGCTGGAATCGAACTCAGCGTCTGAAGTAGTGGCAGTGTGTACAACATCAAAACGGATCTTCGTATGCTCCAAATCGATTTTCAGTGAAAACAAACTGTTGAGTTTGTGGAAAGGCAAACATTCGGTAAGGAGAAGAGCACAATTTTATACTACAGAATAACACAGGCAAGAGAGAGAGAGGGGTACACATACAATCGCGAACTTCGCACTGAGTAGCTGTGGATGCAATAAATGGCAGGAAATTGAGGAAATGCCTAGGATATGCGCCTAAATATATGCAATAAAGACGGCAAGTAGTCGGCTCTGTGTTGGCACAGTATGTAAATGTGCTGCAGTGAGTGTCAGGGTGAAGGAAATTTGATGAAATTCGACAAATTGGCGAAACTAACGCGCCGAAAACAACGAAAACAACGAAAACAAAACACTACAACATGATTTGCATAGCTGCTGCACAGCAAGAAAACCCGTAACGAACGAACAGGCGCACGAAAATAGTTAGTGCCATGCCTACGCTTCTTCTTCTTCCACTTTCGGTTATTGTTTTGCAATTGTGTTGTTGTTACTGTGCTTAAGTGTTAGTCATGCTACTAATTGGACTTAGAAGTGTGCCGCCGAAGTACAGCTAACTACTTGCTTTGCCAACGCCAACTTCACACTAACGCTATTTGCAACAACAACATTTCGTTGTAATTTGTATGTATCTACAGAACCTACATCTAACTATATAACTGAACTCTGATAGTTAGTTTGCTACTCGCAATGATTTTGCGGCTGAACACTTGTCGTGTGAGTGTTGGTGTTTGCTAAGGGGATAATTGGGGATTTTCGCATTGACAATGTGAATTCGAAAGAGCCAGTTGTCGCTTTTATTTTTGTACTAGCAATGCCTCAAACGAAGTTAAGTGTTGAAAGGAGTATAGAAAATTAGTAGTAGCATTGGAATACATACAAGACATGAGTATGTATATATATATGCATGCACCGAAAAACTGTATAACGGTTGTAAGTGAACGGGTTGTTCGAACTATAGAATTTGAAATGAGAGTATTAGTAGAGAAATTAGATTTGTTAGTGCTGAAACCAATTTCGAATTTTCGAATTTTCGAATTACTGGATTAGAAGGTAGGGTGAGTCTCTTAAATACTATTCTTTTATTATCTTCCATACGGCTTGAACACATTGAGCTTGTTAAACTCGGTGTTATATGAACACTCTTTCGAGAAGCCTACCTTCAATACTCAAACATTCTTTATCAAGGAACTGCCGAAAATACCCATATTTTTACTTAGCAACTTTATAAAATCGTCCAAAATAAGTTATAGGTTATCTAGACTGATATTAAAAAATAAGCAGATCTTCAGCGTTCCCGAACCCGACGGGGGAGACTATTACGTAAATAGATTCCAAAACCAAAGAAAGGTTAAAGGTTAACTATGCGTGTTCTAATGGACTATCCACATATCTATCTACTTAAAACTTAAAAAAAAACCAGCAGTTCGAAGGCAATCTAAAACGTATCGAACCCTGCAAGGCGTATTCCTGATGTTAAGAAATCTGAAAAAACGCAGCAAAGAGTACAAATAGTCATATCGAATGGCCTTTTTAAAAATGGCATTTTCAAAAAAGTTAACCAGGTTAGTGACGAGGGACCCCACCCCCAGACACCCAGAGCCATTCTTTGTCTCTCTTCATATTTCAGAGATTCGAAAGACGGAACTAGGGAATATTCAGAAGTAGTCATCATATAAATAGTCTCTTTACATTTTAGCACATATGCTAGTGTTTTGGGTGTGATATGCTATCCAGATCCATTTAATCCAATTGAAAACAACAGGTCATATAATTCTAGTTATACTATATATCTTTCACGACTGGAAGTTATAACGTGAGTTTTCGTCTGGTCCTTCAAAGCTAATACGCCAGCCGTACGAACCCTGAATTTGAGAGTTCTATATTTGTAAATATTCCTCCAGGCAAGAGATTATCTACATAAATGGGGTTACTGCTCAAAGTGAATATGGCTCATTAGTTCGGATTGAAGAATTGGCAATTGTTATTACCAACCAATTTAAATACCTGAACACAAGTCCAGATGAGTGTTGATTTGCTTTGAGGCTATGAAGAAAATCTACCGAAGCCAATGGATTTTGCGACTATGATGTAACTTTGAGACCATGGAACTGGTAAAACGGAACAAGTGTGTGCAAGATCATTTCTCATCAACTTTCTTCTTCAAATCACCTAAGTTAACTGGGGAATGATTAGATTTAACTGATAATGATAGAAAACCTGAAGAGCTTCAATAGAACCAGAACTTTTGCTCAATGTGGAAGTTTCTTTAAGGCCACTGGTCGCTCTCCGTCAATATACATTTGCTCTCGACTCTTTGTAGGTAACTTGTGTCATATATTACAAACTGTTTAGCAATTTCTTGTTAACACATTAGCTGAGGGTCTGAGCTTTCTTGACTCCAGGCCACCACCACAATTTCCTGCCTTCTCAGAAATAATTAACACTTCAAGCGTGTGTGATGATAGATCTAACGCCCTCCGCCCGTTCAACGAGCGCGTCAAAATCAAAGAAAATTTTTAAATAAAGAGATACTCAACAAGAGGAATCAAAGCGGTTAAGCAGAGTGTTGGGTGCGCGTGCCCACAAATTATGCTATCAACATGTTGCACGCCTTCTCTACGCCAAATGGTGTGGAAGGCATGAAGAAGCAGCAGAAAACAAGCGCTCAGCTCAAATTACCAATAACAATTATCTAATGCAACTAGTGAAACAACAATTATATAGTTCGTAGAATCCACAGAAATACTTAAAATGTAATTATAATTTTTTTTTTTCAATGAATATTCCAAAATAACAAACCAAAATCAGTGAGTGCATATACATCGCGTTTAGTATATAACTGCACCTTTGAATTACCCGGAAAATCAAAATTGAAAAATTATGAGCGATTGCACACCGAATAATAGCAACAGCAATGAAAGACGGCTAAAGCATTGATAATGAGAAAGCGGACATGGATCTACTATATGTGTGTGTAAGTACAGTGAGTGACAAAAGTAAGTGTATGAGCAAAATGAATCAAACCATTGCAAGATTTATATATTATTCTTTTTTTTCTGTTTAAATTCCCAGCATTTTCTGCGATATAAAGGCGACGGTTAATCAAAGAGTCAAGAGTCGACCCTCTCCAAAGTATATGTGGACGACCTCCCCGTTTCTCAGTTAAGTGGAATGTTCTATTGTGCCGATATTGTTGCTCTGGAGATATAAGACTACACTTACGCATATAAGCTGAAAAGTATGTCCGAAACATAGCAACAACACATTGACTAAACGTGGCTTGTAAAGATTGGTGGAAAAAAAGAAATCAACAATTTCTACTCGTTCACAAGTTCGAGGGAGACATCTGCAAGAAAGAACCAAAATGGAACTGGAATCAAATGTTTTCACATAAGATCGACATATGCTTCCACGGCATAGCAGACTTGTAGTCACCACACGAAGACTCTTGTTTGAGTATGAATTCCAACTAATGCCCGAAAGATTGTCTAGTTAGAGCTACAGATTTATTTCCATAAAATAATACCAAAACTATTGGTACTCACATACATCTGTTGATGAGAGTCGGTGCAATTTCTATCCGCTTTCATCGATAAACTGCAAGTCCATTCCATACATAAGGAAGCAATGAGATTCAGACCTCCGTTCGGAATGTTAGATATCTGCAAGTCCTACGTTAGGGTTCAAATGACGATCATTGTTCGAACATTTTGTTATTGTGGGCTTATATAGTTTCAAATAAGACTCCGCGTGATTGTATTAATTATCCCTTTGATATCCGGTAGCTCTGGAATGAGTCAGTTTTGAGTTACCGACACTCCTTTGTAGCCTTTGCTGCTCGAGACGATAATTAACTTTGTAGTCTCGGCATTTTGGAGGTTAGATTCGACATATTCAAAATTAAGATACTCCTTTTGAGTAGTGATCACGCATTATAAACTGATTTCGTACTTCCTCAGCGTGGGTGCTTTCCCTCATTTTAAGAAAATTATACTCGTTTGTAGGTACACTTTTGCGCGTGACTGTAAAGTTAGTCTGTATGCTTATTATGTATAATATTTTTCGCTGTTGTTTTTATTATTGTAGCTGTCATTCAGCAGACAAGTGCGCGTCGCAAGTATTTAAATGCCCACCTCAGCTACTAATTACTACCAGGAAAAGCCCTTGAAATTGACGTTTCCATTTTGTGTTGCTTTTCAATGCAACAGTGTTTTGTTGCTATTGTTGTTGCACCACACAATGCAACACCTCACAGCAGCAACAACAATTTACAGCGTCCACTACAAATTATTGTTGTTGCAGCGTTGCAATCATTGGCTGCGTGGGGGAAACAGCTTGGAACGAGAAAATGACTCCGCGCGAGTCTCGGCATGTGTGTGCGTGCATTGATGTGAGGTAACAATGCTGTGAACTTGAGAACTGTTGAAAACATCATGACGCTGCAAAAAAAAGATTTAAAAAAACAACAACAACTACGTAGAAACGTCGCGTCGTGTCGAAAGTAACACTAACAAGAGTCAACAAAAACCAACAAGCTTAATAAGAACAGCTACAGCGATCTTGAACGTCATAAATTTCGACAATAACGATGTCGAACGAGTTTTAGAACGATAGTAAGTACTTAGCAGGTAAGTAAGAGTATGTATATTTAAGGGAAATTGGGATGAGAGTGTCCACAATCGGTCTGACACTGCTGGCTTCAAATCAAAACTGTTGGGGACAATTTCTACGAAGCACGTAAGGTTTCATTGAATATCTCTAAAGGCATTTTGAACAAATAAATTTTTTACATTGAAACACATTGAATACACATGAAAACCTTGAGCTGATATAACTAGATATAACTCGAAACTCGCTCTTACTCGGGCTTAACAAACCACGATTTGAGCCTTTTTCCGTTATATATACGATGTAAATTTTTGTTATTGTGCGACAGAAAACTTTCCTCAGAAAATTTAAAGGAATGCTGCCTAGTAGGCAGCCCTTAACCGTATAAAAAACCGGATCCATTCCGGTTACGTAGTCCCGACTGCCGTGTGTGAATGGATCAGAGATAGAAGTAGTTAACAGTCATGTTGTCTCGTTGAGCTTCATTGTACCTCAGAAAATATGCCGCAAATAACTCAAAGGAATACTGCCAATCCTTGGCTGAATAAAAATCCGAGTCCATTCCGGTTACGTAGACCCGGTTGCAGTATGCAAAGGATCATAGATCGCAGAAGCTAACAGACATATTATCTGATAGAGCCCCTTTGGACCTCTTTAGGTTCCTGATGGTCAGTTAATTCTCGTGACCAGCTTCTTGGTAGAGTTTTCGTATTGTACGACTGGAAAGTAATATAGAAATTACTTATAGGTCTAGACGAAGTTAAAAGTCTCCTCTGAAGAGAGAGAGCATGTGGTCCCTACTGTAGATACTGATCGTCATAGTCTAAAATTTAAGAACTATTTCCACGTCGCATCACATCAGCGAGGTTAGGACACTACCAAACATATTTTATGAACATAGAACAACAACGGCTCCGATAAAATAAATACAGACAAACTAATTTGTCACACTGTGCCTGCTACACACAAGCAACACCACAACATTCTCCTCAGCTTCGCTTGCCTGACAATGGTTGCAGCTTTTGTGGGCTGACGTTGCTGTCGCATGATCGATGTAAATATAGCAAAGTCATCATTGCCAACAGATTAAGGTACTTGACAATTATGAAGAACAATAACAACAACATAAGAAGATAAAACATAAAAAAAAATATTTGTAATTTTCTACGAATTGATACCAATTTGAAGTGAGGCAGCAGAACCAACACTACACGCGCTGCATAAAAGCGTAGAAAGAAAGCTGCAACGCAAAGCCAACTGTGCCGTGCGTCTGTTGCAAGGCAAAGCCTGAGAGACTATAGTATTTATAGACACATACTAAGTTGTTTGATCTGTCGTCGGCACATTTGGACGAGTTAGACCGACAATCATTTCGAACTGCACGTCGGTCATACGTCATTGGACTGTGCGGCAGACAGCATTGCGTCAAGTGGCAAAATCACACATCAACAGCCTTCTTTTACTGCAGACCGCACACAAAATGGATTTGTGTAGCGCGAGAAACTGCCTCGCCAGCTCGTCTGCCTACTTGTATTGTTGCACATATATGTACATATGTATGTTGGTGCAAGTGTGCTTGCACTGTTGCATGATGACTGCACAATAACTGAAATCTCTTACCCACTTATACTTCACCACATACATACAAGAAGAGGCATGTACTTGTTGTATATTTTTATACACAAGTTGCTTTGCCACCACAGCCATTGACATACCTCAAGTGGGCATTTATCTCTACTCCTTTCGTTATACTCTTCCCTGCCAATCATTACGCCTTTTCTTCCTTCTTTTCTTCACATATTTTTATACTTCTTCATTCATTCGAAATTCATCGTAGAAAATTAGTTTCACAGAATTGGCACTTTTATGGCTTCAAGATATAAAAATTTCGAACCTTTTCATTTAACTGGTTTACCAGCCGATCTTTCTTGAACAATTTTGTGTTTATTTAACTTGTTCAGATTTTCTTATTAACTTGTTGAGTTAATTTTGATTAGGGCTAAGTGGGCTGTAAGCAGTTTTGTGTATGCTACTTTTATTGTTAACGCGGCTCTGATATTTGAGCTCAAATATCCGACACTCCTATTGTCCTAATAAAGAATCAAGACTATGAGGCTTGAGTTTAAATACCCGAGTTTCATTTTATCCTTATTGGAAGACTTATTTATCATTCACGCGAATCTGAAGTAAACCGAAACTAACATGTTTGCGACGACACAGCTTTCTACCAATCTCTCATAGCTAGATAAGCTGTAATAAACCCGAGATCAAGCTTTACGGTGCTCACATATACTTAGCATAACGCTCCCAAAGACCTCATACCTCATCTCAGGTTGAGCGGAACAAATCTAAGGAGATTGTCTGATTTTATATGTTGGTTTAACAATTTAGCTTTCCTCCCCATCTTTGAGAAACCGATATAAACCGAAGCAGAAAATAAGATGCAGCTAAGTTCCATTTTCCGCATATCTATCCAAATTTTATGAAGCTCTCATATCGCAACCTAGAAAACGTAGATGAACATTTAAGTATCGCAGAGCAGAAATCAGTCTCTCGCCTTGTCCCTTTCAAAAGTCAGTCGGTTTGTCAGTTTAAGCGAGTTTGGCTGTCTTCAGTCCACCTTCTGCAGTTCTATATGTCTACACCACAACAGGCGCTTAAATTTCAAACTCAGCTGCGAAGTACTAAGAGTTTAGGTTGTCTGGTAGTAGCATATAACCACTGGATATTATCACTCAAGGGAGGAGAGAAGAATTAGATAAATAATGGAAAAACCACCATTGAAAACATGAATGCTGGCCCGAAAACCCGAAATGATTACACCACTTTACTAAAATGACTCAAATGATTGCACAAAGAACCCACAGAGAAATAACAGTGATGCTTTGTTGAGCTTGTTCTAGTTCCGCTGGGCGATTTTGAAGAGCATACCTAGTATTAAAGACAAATCAAGTGTTAAACGGTAAAGTTTGAGACACCATCAGACCTAAAGTATTGATATTGTTACATTTGGAGGAACTATAAATATTTTAAAACTGAGGATGGAACGCTTTTAAAGTTTCAACAAAGACCATAGATACCAGTAATAGGGGCCGGTACTACCGGTACACGCTACCGAACAAAAGGATCAGGCATTGCCAACCGAGCAAACCTTTGCAAATTCCCCTGTACTTTCAACAATAACAAGTTTATTAAGGCTTCATTTTGACTTGTCTAGACCTAATGCAAGCTTGGTTTGTTAGTAGATTCCATGAACTTAATTAAATGACAGAAATTTTAGCTGCCGCTTCAAAATATACTGTTTACTAGGTGCTCACTATACTTACTATACTATACTATATATACTATACTATACTATATACTATACTATACTATACTATATATACTATACTATACTATACTATACTTTACTGTCTACTATACATATTTGGAGACTAGTTAAGAAGAAATATATTTTCGTATATTATGTATTACGATAATGGAACTAAGACTTGAATTTAAAGTTTTTAAGGCTTAGAAAATATTTAAAAAAAAGAGAGTTATAAGATTGAGGATCGAAATTTCTGAATGAATGGGACTAGTCCTTCAAACATCCAGTTGTTCTGAGCGCTGCGACGAACCAAACTTTGTCTTAATACCGACCTTTCGAGTTAGAGAGCCAGCTCGGCATCACTTTTGTAGTGAGCGGCATTGGATTTGGTATAAATTGAAGCGTAGGAATATAGATTTCACTAATGCTGTAGCTCTGGGCTTACTAAGAATGGAAGCTCAGTCGCAGTCCTTCGATCATTGAAAAGATCGAGACGTCTCATGTACACACAAATGAACTAGGCGCATCGGCGCAAATATATCCAAACCAGCCACTTATTTGCACACACATACATATGCATATATGAGCAAAAGCTCATTGGTGTGCGTGTCAAAACAAATGTAAGTACTCATGCCAGTGCATGCATCTGTATGTATGTAAATGACGCCCAGAGCCTATATTGCACTCAGTTCGTGCCACTAACAAAGCGCACACATATACAAATACAACAATAACAATCCGAATATACTAGTAGTAACTAGGAAGCAATGAATTTCTGCCTTTACGCCCTACACCTCGACACATGGCGCACCACCCTTGCAGCTCAGTGGCTTACATACTGAGGCCGAGCCCGAGCCCGAGCCAGAGCTCGTATTGATTTTAATTGAAAAATTGTTAATTTTCCCTGCCAACATCAGCAGAATCAACGATGATTCGTATGAAGCTTATAAGCCACACACACGACAGTGGAGCTACACGCACATGTGCCGCCACAGCGCGCATACATGCTGATGTTTGCTGCCACTGCTGCTGCTGCTGCTGCTGCTGTCATGGGTGTGTGGCAAGTGCACTTGTGGCTGTTTGTGGTGTGTCTGGTTAATTATGTTCGCTTGTGTTGGCTGGTTTTCCATTTTGGTTTTCACCACTGCCACGCCGTTCCAAACGGAATCTTGGCAGCCCTTGAACATGCGTTGCTGCCAGCCAGCATACTCCGCCCTCTGGTGAAAAGGTATTTGTTTATCGCTTTTGTTTTTACTCGATTTTCCATTTTAACACTTAAATACTTATGGCAAATTGCAAAGATATGCACGTCTGCGTGTGTACTTGTTGCCTACATTTGTGCGCGCATGTGTGGCGAAAATCTATACAATTAACGCGTTTTGTAATTTAAATTCATTTAGCAATTTTTGCTTGCGATATCATTTGGTTGGAAATAATTGCACTAGAAATATGTGCGAATTTGTTGTTGGCTGCAAAATATTTCGTTAATTTGAAAATTTATTTATGCGCGTAAATATTTTCATTAAATGCGGCGCCTGTGGAGAATATGTGCTAAATATTGGAGAATTGGGAATATCAGAATTTATTGGCTTAACATTTTGGCTGAATCTTTTTCTCGGGAAAGAGGTCTATAAATTTCGGTAATTATAAGGGAACCCTTTTTTTTTTTGAAAAAATATCAATATGCTACAATTAATTTAATATAATCACCGCTGAAAGAAGCTCCAATATATTATACTATATAAGCAAGCGCGTCAAAAGTTGTCAAAAAAATTGGCTTCGTGTTGTCGAAGTTTGGCCTTAGTGAGGATTTTCGAATATGCTCCTTGGCAAATCAGTTTCTGTGAGTCCGTTCCTGCTAACTTCCGGTTCAAGTGGAACCTCTAACCTCTAAGTAAGAAGCCTCTAACACATCATTCTTCTAAAAATTCTTGTTAACTACCGATCCATGACAAAATTCATTCGTAGTTCGCTGAGAGGATCCGCCTCCAATGCAGCTTCACTGCAATCCATTCAAAAATCAGTTTTTCTTCCTTGCTCAAGCAGATTTTACCGCTAGGTTTCCTTTTCCTCGTCCAATCTGGTCGGTAAATCGGCTTCACCGATGTTATCTTTGCAAATATGGATTCCACATTCACCGAACCGCACCGAAGTATTTTGGTAATCGAGTGATCTCTGTGTGTACATACTATACTTGTTGATTCGCACGACTTGTCTCCCTCACGAATTTCCAAAGCGGGTCCCCTGTTAGTTTTCAAATCGCACCCCAATTCAGTCCCACTGTGTATGTACTTGCTACCTGTCTTTCAATTGCATGAAGCAGACGAAGCAGGCTCCGGCGGTCTGTAAAAGATCATCTTCAATTCAACCGCCTGATATTTCTTCATGTAGTTCGTTTACACCATATCGAAATAAAAGCCAACAACCTGAACTTGATTCGGATGAATGTCTCGTATTTTTTATATAAACTTGATGGCCACAGGCCGACGAAAATGACATTAGAAAGTGTTAGGCGATGAAGACTTCAACTAAAGTTTACGCAAATCCAAGATCTCAAAAGCATAGCGGAGGAGAACTAAAAGCCTAGCTGGTTCGGAAGACTGCGGAAGTTACCAAAACCAGAGGTCTAAATAAGACAATTATATTCGAAAATAAATCAACTCCTTCCGACTTGAGCCACGATCTAAGGAATCACTAAGGAAAGAAATATTGGTAAAGAATACTTCGAACTGCGAAACCATCATGAAGAAGAAAATGAAGCTTAAAACCATTGGAGACTAAGCAAAGGCTCCCTTTGTCTCATAGTCTTGGTCGAATGGAAGTGAAGAACCCTTTTAGTTTTGTACATGGATGTAATGTTTGACATAAACTCTAGATCTATTATCTAGCTTATGCTACTCCAAACAATTCCTCGTCATACAGCTTTTCTCAAATGCACGCTACTTACAAATAAACAGTATAAGAGGGTAGAAGGATATTCATGGATAACCGTTTTCAATAAATTTACTATAATCATTAAGCATCAGTGCTAACTTCTTACAATATATTCACCTACAACAACAATAGCGAGCACATACGTAAGAATTCGCGGTAAACCCGCTGACTTGCCTGTCGCACATCATTAGCGCTGCCAATACAGATGCCAAACATTCCAAACTTATACGTCCTTATTCACATATGAATGAATGTGCATGTCCTCATAGGACCTCAGTGGCAAATTAAAGCAGAGAACACTCGACAACGACGCCATAACAGCACAGCTAGTACACACGCATACATATGTATTGTAGTTCAGAGGCTTGTTGCATAGGCTTATAGAATGAGTTGAACGTGAAGTTGACTACCGACTACCGTCTACCGCCACTCGAAAATTCCTTAAGGGTGGCAATTTCGCAATTTATGGCTGGTGATCGCGCGTTGTGATGTCCTGTCAGCGAACGTGAACAAATACACACGCACACAGGGTAGTAAATGACATGTCCTAGCAAGGGGTAGAGGGGTTATCGGCAAGCGTCAGCCATTAAAATGCTTAATTAAAAATTCGCAAACGCAGACAATTTTCTTCTTTTTTTTTTAATTTTTTACACGCTTTCCGCTGTGCTTTCTTGTGATTTAAAACCTAATAAATACAACCATGTTGAGTACCGTTCGACCAGTCTGTCGCTGTAGTGCGGGTAAACGCCACGTCATCGTAATTAAATAATGAAGACATTGTTTGCACAAATAATGTGCGCGTAGCAAGCCAGTGCAGAAACAAATAGGAAATACTATAATAAAGACGTCGCGCAATTTCTCAGCTCTATAAGTAGCCGTCCGACAGAGTAAATTGCCTTCACGCTTAAGGAAGAAAGAGCTCTTAAAATGTAACGCTCTGTATCTATATAGGGAACACAGTCTACCGAAAGCGCCTAATATATGATATGAGGCCATTGCTTTTAGTTCACAATTGCTTCAAAAAAACTATCCGGTTTGGGGTTAGACTACAGCAGACTTCGTTAAAAGCCACCATTACTGGAATTTGTAGGGCTTTATGAACGTACTCAACTTATTGTTATGGTCAATTAAATAGCTTGAAAATTATACAGGCACCCATTCGCCATTTACCAGACACATAAGCTGAAACTCCTTCAAGTTATCGGCAATATAAGAGACAAATAGAATTATTAAGAGTTCCTAATTACAGCACAATAAACAACTTCGAACAGTTTATGCTACCGCTACGAGATTTCTCGCCTAATGTTTCCAAATCTGATTTGATTCAGTCAGTGTAATTAGTACTCTGAAAGTATCTTTACCTCCAAAGCACAAAACGCGAAAATGGCGGGTTCAATGAGTTTCAGAACGACTCCGAATAGTTGAAGAGTTTGTTGAACATCTGGAATGTTCTAACAGCGCGTTTGCTTCACTCTTCATGGTGCTGAGGATGGACTTTCGACCTCACTTGGGACTTGGCTTTACGTGTGTTGAACCGCGAACCCACTTGGCTGCGTCAGAACCTTCGAAAAACTTTTAGCAACGAAACCTGATGAATCATATGTGTCCTCTTAATGAAATAATGAGTTAATTTTTTCTGATTTTTTTTTTTTATTTTTTGCATAACAATTTGAAAAATCCATTACGAATACAAAAGCGACCAAATAGCTGACAGACTGATGAACCATTTACAGCGCACACAGTAAAAATATTTCTCTCCTCCTCCTGCCTTTTGTTTTATACACTTTTTTTGTTTTTTAGGTAAATCGCCTTTTTCTTCCTCTCTCTCACGCACACTTTCGTTGCTACACCTTCTCACTCACATTAAGTGGCTGCATCTCGGATATGTTTTGTGCTCAAGATGCTTCAATGGCTGTGAAATTGCCTATTAAAAATGGGCGGAATTTTATGCATATCATTGCCAGAGTGAGTGAGTAAATATGTAAATGCTTGCGAATATGTATTTTAAGAAGGTACAGGCCTGCAGCGGTGCCCATTGTTACCACGAGCACGAATGTAATTATGTGCAACTTGTGTGAATGTGTAGTATAATACTCAAGCTAGTACGACCTTAATTACCGTACACACCCCTAAACGAGTGCAAGAATATCCATGTGTGTAACTCTGGGTATGAGTTGTAATGAAAAAAAAATTTATATGAAGAAATAACGACGACAATCCCGAAACTTGAACAATATACTGTAAAAAATTTAGGTCCATCTCTAATCTTGCACTCTTAGGAATGCGGGAATATGGTGATTTCCATAAAAGCCGGTGCTACGGTATCGGAATTGACCCGGATTTTTATATCCATCCGAGGGCTGTTATTTCGAGGATCTAAAACTGTTTAGATCGGCAAGTAATAAACTAATAATGTCATCATCAGATCAAACATCTAGCTGTAGGGCTGCACTATATGCTCCAGATCTGTGCTGGTATTGAGTCCAACCCGGTCCCAGAGGAATTTTTCAGCTGCGTATTAAAAAAGTGTGGAGACGAAAATTCCGGAGGACCGATTTTCAGTCTCATAGCCTAATATTTGCACTAACCAACCGACTAAATATTATAAAATTAACCGTTATCTATCGGGTGGATATGGATTTCAAAACATTGCTATATCAAAGAACCCATTTCGTGGAATATTAACTCACAGCTTTCAGCATAGTCTTAGAAACAGAAGTTCATCATTCAAATCTGTACCATTATCTCTGCATTTCTTCCTTGTAGATGCTGCGATAAGATAGTATGATTCAAGCAACTCAATATAGCGTGATTTCGTAACCCAGCTACTGGCGACGCAGCAATTGATAGATCCAAAAACTCTTGCTTCTCTAAGAATTTAATAAGCTCGTTGTACTCAGAACTTTCTAAACTTGATGCGAAGACGACAATGCCGTCGAGCTTTTAAGAGATTCAGATCTGTCTAGCGGTTCTCAAATAATTTCAAATAACCCTTTGAAAGAAAATTTGGTGAATATGGATCGATCTGGCGCACAATACGACATTGAGTAACCATTTAAAGAAAAGGAAATACACAGAATATATTACAGCTATGCTGCAGTTACTACCTGAGTATCTTTAACTGTTCCGTTATTTTATATTTAATTTCCTTGCTGTTCGCTTTAAATAGTCAAGAACGCATAAATAAGGCAGTGATCCTCCAGACCTAAATGGCACACATTAGACCTCTGCGGAGTGCACAGAACCACACGAACTTTCACAGCCAAACTTTTCTTTTCACGCCCAAACTTTTAGAACTTTTAGAACTAGAATCCAGCTTATAAAATACATATGAAACTTAACCTTTTCGTGTTGGAAATTCGCCATTGCTTTTTATGAAGCACCGAAACTGTGGACCTTCGGAGAAAGCGAAAAGTACAAAGGAACTTTGCTATGGTATTTCCATGTATGAATAAGAAACACGTTAAAGCTACCAGTAAACACCATCCAGAGAGAGAGAGAGAGAGAGAGATTTACTGCAGCAAACCGCCCGGGAGTTCGAACTCCAATCAATACATGCGATTTTTCGTTTCCATGGATTGCTTTCAAATATTCGGTTTTAGTTCAATAAAATCCAAGAAAATTAAGGAAAGTAGGTACTATTTTACACAGCCGGCCTCTAGAAGATATTTTGCATGGTTTAAAAGCCTATCTCCGTGCACTATTCTGCCATTATCTAAACGCGTTCCAGTTTCCTGGTTAGCACAGAACTCCATTTGCTGTTTTAATTTAAGAGTAATTTTAGAAGTTGGGAATACTAATGTGCATTTTCAACAGAGTTGCAGTGAAAATCTATATATAGAAGGCAACATGAAGAAAAATGTCGGCCGTAGTCTAGTTAGCTCGAAGAAAGTTCGAAAAATGAATTTTATTTCGAGTTTCGAATATTAATTTGAACGTGTAGTGCCACCGTTATTACGGAGAGCAGGATGCTAGAACTCGAAGTATTTAACATTTTAGCAGAGTTATTCCATTATTCTCACTAAAATTTTTAAAGCTTCATTAATATCAATATTGTGTTATGACATTAAATATTAACACTCAAAATTTGCACCTTGAAACAGGTCCACTTTTCCAGGCCACACACTTTTATTTAGCCAACCGCGCGCAACGATGCAGGAACGTAATATCACAACAAATGCAAATATTCAACTAAATTGGGGAGTGTAAGCGAGCATACAGTGAAGGGGCTGTCGAAAAATTGCGAACTATTGCATGCCAACAATGATCTTTACAAAATTCTTGAATGTACAATGCGTTTATGCAATGGCCACAGGATGTCGAAAGGAGGTGTGAAAGATCAGCTATGAAAAATCCAAACAAGCGAAGCATCAAAATCTGAGCAACGTTCAGTGGCAAAGTAAAGGGACGAACAAAAAATTCACACCGCATAGAAGGGAAGTACAAGAAAAAATTGGAATCAGATAAAAAAAAAATAATCAAAACATACATAAAAAAAAGATAGTTCAAGCGAATGCTAACAATGGGATGTGCCACCGAAAGGAATTCTATTCACACCTGCAAACAAAAATATCTGCCGAAAAAATTGAAAATATATGTACTCTTAGTTTTGAGCACAAGCTTGCTTTGTTCTGAGAGCAAATTAGTCTAACTTGTATTTTGTTTTTTTTACCACCAAAAGTATTAAATTACCCGTCTTTATTTTGAAGCATTTCTATTTATTCAGTTTTTTAAAGAATTTTTATATATACGTGTATATATATTATATGAGAGAAGTTTGCAGAGAGAAATAAGTTTGAACTCTTTACTACAACATGGTGGGTCGGACGATTTCGGAAATGAAGATTTTTTCTAATGTTTCGATTACGGTATTTGTAGACAAAGAGACATCTCATGGTACTGCTTATACAAATAATACTTCGGAGTGCTTCTAGAAACACGCAAACTGTGGAAATCTTAGTAAGTTCCGCGAATGCTCTTGTTGTGTTGGAATTCATACTCCTAGTTTGGGCGTTTTGAGGCCAACGGGACTTCTCTACATAAATACTACCGACTGGAGCTCATATTATACTAAGCTTTGTGAGGTTGAAGTTTAGGCATTTAGAATACTAGTACTAACGCATTAAAAGCTATTTCGAATAGTCTTTGAATAGTCTTTGAAGAAAGAAAACATACTTTACTAACACTAGAATTCGAAGTAAAACGAAATAACTTTATACTTTCTCTCTCTTTAATAGCTCTGAGATCAAAAATATAATAACTTTTATTAAATGGCACCACTTGGGTACAGAAATTGAAAGGCAGGGCCCAGAAATAACACCACGCTTAGCATTGAGCCCCATATGCGGAAATGAGTGGTCCGAGTCCGTAAGACATCCGCATTTATAAAACTCTTTAACATTTATAAAGGCACCAATCAATAGTTGCATAGATCAACTGTGCTTTTAGAGACCAGTAGTTTTTCGAAGATCAAAAGATAGATGTTCGAAGATCATCAACTTCGGTCGCTACACACATATATAGATATTACTAACACCGAAAGGATTACCTCATAAAACATAAAAAGATTATATATATTTTCGACTCACCTGTATCCGATCCTCAGGTAACTCGGTTTTTAGCGATAACATTTCTCGAGCATACACATCTGGATAGTGTGCTTCTTTGAAGGCCTCTTCGAGTTTTTCCAATTGATAAGAAGTGAAAATCGTACGGCTATGTCGACGTTTTTTCTTCTTTTTCTTGCCACCAAAACCATTTATACCATCAAGAGTGAAGTCCTTGCTAGACAGAGCACCTAAAAAGAGAGTGTATAAAATAATGCATAGCGAAAAATATCAAGAAAAATTATGAGGAAAGAAAAAGCGAATTTGAGAAATTATTTCAAGATTCAACGAAACACTATAGAATTTATACTGTTATAAAGATCATACGATTATTACGAAACTTAATTAAACTTGTCCAAAGGAGGACTGTAATAAGTAGCCGAAGTGTTTAAGACAAACCTCTGTTGGGCTACTCAGAGTTTTTATATCTAGTTCTCAGGTCTCAGAGTCTTTAAACGTGGTTATGAAGATTTCTTTAAAAGCTTGGCCAATTTTGGCTGGATCCACAGCAGCGTACCGACCGTATTTTTACTTCAGAAGTTAGTTCTTGTGCGTAATAATTAGTAAAGTCAAGTTTGAGGAAAATCTAAGCTTTGTATATGACCCTTTTCTTAGACTTACAATAGACCAGAGTGCTTCATCTTGTGATAGAATTTGTTCCTGCGACAGTATATACAGTATACACATTTACATCTATGCATTATTTAGTTGCAGCTCCTCTTGGAAGCCAGGCTTTCAATTTCCAGTGATGCTTTGAATATCCGAGAGAATCTTATGCATAGAGGGAATTTGTTTAAATACGGAGTAATATACACTTCCGGGTCACAATGAATCTTTAATCGCTATATTTAGCTAAAATATATACACTTAATACATACACACAAAATTTACATGCATAGAAAGTTATAAGTAGCCGCCTAAAACGTCACTCAGAACTGTCAAAAACTCGTCATTTTAAACGACATTTCTCAAATGAAACCAAATGCAACGCGGCATATGAGAATTCCCAGAAAATATCGAAGAGTTTCGAAAACATACACGATTACTATGTACCTATTTAAGTGTAGAAGAAGTTATTGAAAACTCTGGCGGCGAAGTTTGCGCAGACAGCGGAGAAACCGCCGCCACGCTGTCAATGCGCTTGTAAAGTCGATGCGCGTTGGCAATTAATAGCCACTTTACACGCTGCAAACGATCAGAGATGTCATAAAAAATGCATAAAAAATAAATTCCGTTATGTACTTAAAGTATTCGCAACAGCACTTGGCCTACATGCAACTCTGTAACTCTGTAACTCTGCAACTTTTGCACTGACAGCTTGGAAAAATGTTTGCTTATAAGTAAAAGTCAGCGGTAATTTCCCACAAATGCTATTTAGTCAATTGAGTTAGGTGAGTGAAGCACCATTTAGTATTGCACCAATAATCGGAAAATGCAAATCTTAGCGTTGTTTTGACTTACGCGAACGCATCTTCTTCAGCCAGATTTTAAGTTTTTGTTTTATTTGTAATTTGATATGCAATAAGAGCAAAAACAAAACGAAAATATATTTCTACGTAAAATATGCCCATATGTGCGATTTAAATAAAGTGCGTTTTATGCCATTCAAGACGCCATATTACATGTCTTGCAACTGTTGCAAGTGCATACTTGTGCATATCGAATTACTTTCCCATGCATGGAGTGCACTTATCTTGCACGAACTGCAACCACTTAGTGTTTTCTGTCCTTCAACTTTTCGTTGTTGCAATTTGATCGACCCCTTTACGTTGACTCCGTTGACATTACAGTTAATTTTTGTATTATTTTTTCAAGTGTTGTTTTAAACTCTTTTCTATTCGTGGAATTAGTGAAAACAAACATTTATAGGTTAGGGCATTTCAATATATCATTGCCTTTTACAAATATATGCAGAATATTTTCGCTGTGGTCTGATCTAGTCTAGTCTGTAATACCTTTAGCTTTTAACTTAGTTATTCAACAATGTTTTAAGAGCCGCCATGAACCAATATCCGAGTCTCTGAACTTGAAAATTACATATGAATCCTCTTGTAGCTCACCAACCTTAACCAACACAACAAAACCTCTAAGGTTTAATTTTTCTAAGACAGCAGGCGTTGCCGTCGAAGTAATTCTATAACCTATCTAATAAACGTGCTTAAGAATTAAATGCTCAAGCCTCAACAAATAGGTGTTTATCAGACTTCCAATAACCCATATTCCGATCTCGATTGTGTTTGAGGATTTCCTGAGAGAGCTCCCTTCTTTTGAAGCAAATCCTTCCTCAGAAAATAGCCGGTAATATGACGTTTATAACGATGTTCGCTACGAGAAAGCACTTGGAGTTGTTAAGACTCTCTCATTACATGACTCCATGTAGGCAATGCTTCAAACTTGGGTTCCATTCTATGCACTCACGTGATAAAAACAATATTTGCGCAGGCATTTTCGTTTCGAAAGGAGGCCTACTCTCAGGAGCTCTCTCTATTTGATACTTGGTATGACAATCAATTGCTTTTTTGATCATTGTATTCAAACTAATTGAATTTGTATTTGTAAATGAGTCTGCTAATGTCTTATTGCAATGCCAGATTTCAACATGTGACAACATTCAACGCGACCAGTTTCTGATGTGCTTCAGAGCCGAACATTTGCAAAACAGTTTCTTGCCTTTGGTTTTCTTTTCCTTCTTTGAAGGTACGGTACCGGCAGCAATACCACTGAGGACCTACTTAGTGGTCCGTATATATGCGTTTTGTCTACACACTTGTGACATATTCATTTCAGTCGCTCAATTGTTCCAAGATGCTAGGAGATCCCAAGTAAAGAAGTTAAGCTTTTTCTCGCTGCTCTTAATTGACGTTTTCTACGTTTTCGATTCATCATTAAATGATTCGGTCAGTTCGCATGGTTCCTTATATGCTCTTTATATTAGCCACCAAGATGAGAGATACTCCGAGGTATTGGCCTATCGCTCTTAGCTACCACACCGGTTGTCCACCACAGCAGCGATGTTTGATAGTCGAATATTTGCTTCCTTTACTATTTATGTACTCAAAGGACATGGCAGCACCTGGTAGAGTTTGGTTGACCATGTGCCAAGATTTGCTTTCAACATACTATATCCTTCGTAAGAGAGATCGCACATGCAAGCATTTATTGCTCACCAATAATCTGACGCTCGGTTTTTGCGTATCTCATTTAAACTCATCGTGTTATAGTACAATAATGTTCTCCTAGTCTTTAGAATAGATCTTTAGAAAGTCTCATTCAGTTCTTCTCACCATTTACCCACTAACCACGTACCGCCTTTGTGGTGATCAAAGCACTTTTCACTATTAAACAGCGTTAGCCAAAATAATCACATAATTCTCGCCTTTCTCACCTCATTCGGTGATTTGTTTTATTCAAGGCGTATATATCCAACTTGATAACGCATATTTTTCGAACTCTTTGAAATATTTCACACACACACTTTCACAAAAGAGAGGCGCACAAAGCCTTATTATTTCAATATTTATTTCCTCTAATTAAAATGCATAAACAAACACAGAGTTGCAAGACGCGAACACAAAAAATACAACACTGCCACACACGGTTGCATGTGAAAAAAGGTGTAAAAAACGAATAAGGCGGGGAAAAATTTGTTTGCTTATGTGTTGGTAAGTGCAATATGCCGCTGTGTGTATGTGTATGTGAAATTATATGAATATTCCTCTAATTAACAATTTTAAATAAAACAAGTTAATTTACAGTAACAACACACACACACTCACACAAACATACACATAAGAGCGACATATACCGCATTTTAATATCACTGTTTATAGTCGGGTCAAAACAGTGCGAGCAGGATGCGATATATGTATGTATGTGTGGAAATAAGTAACCGTGTTTGTATGTAGATATAGATGTGTGTGTGTGTGTGTGTGTGTGTGAAAAATTATAACACTGTGGTCACTACTACAACGCACACACAAAGTAGAGGCAAGCCACAAGCCGGCTAACGAGCTGAGCTACAAATGCATATTCACATGTATGCATATGAGTTTGCACGCCCACATGCATGCATGCATACATACACGCCTACAACTGCACATATTAGCAATTAAAATTTTCCTAGTTAATTACTTTAAGCAGCTCAGGCAAGCGTAAATGTATGAGTATATAAATGGTTATGGGATGTGTTGGAAATTTTCGCAGACCGAGCGGCACTAAAATGCGCAAATGCACACACACACAAACACAAACACACACACACATGCAAACATATGCTGGTGTATGTATGCATTAACAGCCACTTGGCGCGTCAGCCAGCTAAAAGGCAAGTAAATATAACATTGCTGTTGTTGTTGTTGTTGTTGTTGGCTAGCTAAAATATGCGCTTAGCTATATGCAAATTAATACACATATACACATGTACATATGTGTATAAGTGACACAAAGCATTGGCATGTGTTTGTTGGCAACGTCAAAGCTGTCAAAATGGCAATGCAGCTTAACGCTGCCACTCAGTAGCAAGAAAGTAGATGCATCGGGGTACGCATGCACATTAACAAACCTATACACACACACACACACATATATACACTCACATTTGTTGATACAGTTGTATATGCACACACATACGCATACATTGACGAATAATGGTCATAAATGCACTGTAGTGTACACACATAGCCATAAAGGAGCACAGCGCCCGCAAGACTTGCCGCTTTTTATTATGTACACCGTACACCCGTACACCCGTACACCCGCGAACCCGCTCTCATGCTGACACATTTCTTTTGCGCTTTTAACTAGACTTTTATGCTGATTTCCTTTTTTTTGCACTTTTCTTCTCTCAACTAATGTACACACCGTACCGTTGTACCGTTATACCGTTATACCGTTGTTGCTGTTCTTCTTGGCTTTTTTCTTTTTTTTTGTTTTTTTGTTTTTTTGTTTTTTTTTTTTTTGTTGGCAATTTAATTAGGAAATCTAATTTGCTCAAAAGTGCATGAAAAATGTACGAGTATATACGCCATTTTGACACATGCCATGCTGTGTGAACGCAAAGCTGTAGAAAAAGCATGCAGGCATTGTATGCTTTTCGTTGCAATTCAGGCGTTAGCGCAAAATTGCCTCGCAAAAATATTTCTAGTGCATTTAGTATTTGGAAATTGATGTTAGGGCTGCTCTAAAAAATACATGCGGCGAAATTTGTCAGTGGCGAAACGTAAGAACTTTGCATTTTTGTTTTTGTTTTTTTTTTTTTTTTGTTACAACAACCATCTTTGTCCGATTTTTGCAGCCCAACCGCGCGATCCAACGAGTTTAACGCGATTAACGAGTGGTAGCAGTGCCAGAAACGTCCATTCGGCGCCGGTCGGAACTCTATAAATGATGCACGATCTATAGCGAGGTGTGTAGTGAGGGAGTTTTCAACACTCCTGGCGAATACCGTTATGGTGGTTATATGGTAAAGAAGAATGGAAGATATCACGTGAAATTCGCAAACATTGTTGAGGTCGAAATATTCGATTTAGGAAGTCTGAGAAACGTCTATTTATCGGCTAAACAAACGCTGGAAAAAAATCCCGACAGCCGGGTCGGGATTCAACGAAACACAGATTTGTAGCCTTGTCTGATATGTTTACTCGTACGCAATCGTCCGCCCTAACTGCAGTGTTCCTCATGTCCCGACTGTTCTCTCAAATATCACTCGGTTTGACATTCGAGCTCTTTAATGGTCTAAATAATGGTGAGAGTTAACATTTGCCTGCCTCTTTGTCCTCCAATAGCAATTTTTTTTCCTGTTTTTGTTTGCTTTCCCATGATATTCTCGACCTGTTCCGAACATGTAATGTAATTTCGTAGACGAACCTTTATTTCACAAATTCTTGACGGCGAGTTACCTCAATGATGCCAGTTGGACACATGTATGGTATTAGCCCACAACTATTGCGTATTGTCAAAACACCAAGTCGGCTGATCGGTAAGATGACCTATATTGTGCGTATATATAACAGTTTAAAAATACTAGAACCCTTCAGTTCCTTCGATGTCATAGTTCTCAGTTAACTCGTGGTGTCGACGGACATGCGACCGTATAGCTAAAAGGTAGTGTTTTGGGATATTCTAGATTCATTGAAGCTACAGCGGTGATTTAAAAATAAACTGAGGAACTATTACTTAGTTCGGGATCCAATTTCAAAGGCTTGGCATGCTGATTTCCCAAATAGCTATGTTTCAATACTTCATTGAGAGATTTGATTACTAAGAAATAAACCAATATGGGCAATCGACGTCATATATTTTTAGTTAGTTTGTAGTCTTAAAATACATATCCAAACGAGCATAGATATATTGGCTAGTGTAGGACACCGCAAACTATTTAGAGGTGTGGCTTTGACTCAAAAAATTATGCAGTCAAACATTACCGAGTTAGAAGTCAAGCAACAAAAGTTAGGAGGGATTGAAGCTAGAATATTCAAGGGTTTTGGAATTTTAGTTCATAACTACCACTCGGTGAATCGGGACACACGGTGAGGATAAAGTCGAAATTTTTCTTTTGTATGCATTTCTGTTTGAAACCTGGAGACTTTTCAGCAGTAGGATCTAACCATAAATTACTTTATATATTAAGGTATAATATGCTTCTTTCGCTACCGGGGATTAGATGTCAGATCTATATAACCAGTGCTTCAATGATACTTTCCGCCGCTCGGCATTGACCTTTTAGAGAATATTCTGTTCTATTTATTTTCTAGGCCCCCCATCGCTGTATTTATTTTAAGACCAAAACTAAGTCCAACTAAGATATTGACTAGGAAAGCAGACATAAGATGCCAGTGCTTCTGCGCAAGTTACTCACATATATAAGCCATTAATATTTTGGTTAGTCAGTAAAGAATCTGCAGATACTCGAAACAGCTCAAGCTCTAAGCATAATGTAAGTTCTACGGTACCTTCCTAGGTTTGTTGTTTAGGACAAAGAGTTTGGACGCAACCTTTGATGAAGATCTGATACAAATTTTTCTGGTAGTAAAAAACTTTAGGCGGAACACTTTCATGCGTTTCTGGATCTTTTATGCGTTTTAAATATTAAAGCATCACTGTAGAAGCTTGCATCGGGCCCAGCTGGGTACAAAATTTACAAGTGTGTATATTTGAATTTTTTAAAGCAAAGAACTACAGCCATGTGGGTGGCTTGTTTTGCTACATCACACAGCATGTGTAGAATCCTCTGCTGACATATAAAGAAAACAACAACAACAACTGCAAACACATGCAACGAAAAAGCACACGGCAAAATAAACTAAAAACAAATGCGTAATGAAAATTTTCATTTAGTTACAATTTGTAACGGTAATAAATATTTTCGGCACATATGTAGGTACGTATGTATGCACCGATAAGCATATATGTATGCACATAACACAAATACCGAAAGCGTAGAGTGCCTGCTATGCAATTAACACGCGCATATATCAGTCGCATAACAAAAACAAAAACAAAAACAATGAGAAAGGTGAAAAAATAAAAACATGAAACAGCAAGTTGGTTCAAGCCCCCAACGCAAATGTGTTTGTTTGAGGAAGTGACTTTTAAATGGCAGGGGCATGGCACAGGCAATTTAACCCTTTAGTTCCGCCAGAAAAGCTAACCACCCTGCCTACGGCTTCATATATGTACATGTGTATTGTCTACATATGTGGTGTGTTAAAGGCAATTGTAGCGGCAGCGCCGGGTAGAGGTACGGAAAGTCGATAAACATCTTTGAAGTCGAAACGATGAATACAAATGATGAAGTGTGACTCGTATAAAAACAAATTAATTAATTTGAAAGAATAACACAGGAGCAGGGTTCCTCCGTGACCAGCCCCATATAGAAGGTGTATCAAATGTCAAGTGTGCTTATGGTTTAACCGGCAGCTCATTAACATTTTAGTGAATAGACAGGTAGTAATTAGGGCGATACTACTACCCAAGACCACTCGGATCCTACACAAGCCGCTTAAAGCACTGCATGCTAAATGAACACCTGAGGTCTTGAGACAACACCATTATATAGACCACAAACTTACTTGGCGTAGTGTGTAGACAAACCAAAAAACTTATGCTTTTAGGCAGTGTTTTGGTAGAAGTCATTTCCCTCTAAAATATCATCTCATCTCATCTCAAGGAACTAACTGGAGGATGACGAAACGTTGGAGCATTTCCTTTGCGAATAATTAGGCTTGGAGCAACCTTATTGCCCCCGAAACAAAAAACTAGAAGTTCCGTGAAGAAATATTTCAATACCTGCCTGCTTCTCTGGACAATTATCGCATACATTTTAAGGAAGGTATTACAAAATTCATCAAACAGAGAGGTCAAACACCAATTGCTAATTTGTAAGACTGGGATAAAGTTAAGGATTACTTGGAAAATATCTATGTAGGTATATCTTATCTTGACAATGACGAGTTTGAGTTCATGGACAGCTTCTGCTACCTCGGAAGCATTGAAACAACTGACGCAGGAGCAGAATCGGATGCCGATCGAATTTAGACGACTGCAATCGACATGGGCAAGCTCTCCAAACTCTATAGACACAAAGCTCAGAATATTCTCCGCATATGTAAAGTCGACTTAGATGAATGGAAGCGAAACATGGCTAATCTCGAACCCCATCACCAAGAGACTCCATCTAAGCATTCACCAACAAGCGCGGGCAAATCATCTGCGGAACATTCTGACCCAAAACTATAAGTAACCAAACTATGCTACGGAGACTAACAAAGGAGGAACCCATACTGACGCAAATAGGAAAACTCTGAGAAAGACCCCAGACAGCATCACGAGGATGTCGCTTGACTGGATAAAACAAACAAGCAATCCAACCAAAAACAGCATGGAGAAGGTCGGTGCCGCACGAACTAGCCGAAACAAACATCACTGATTTTATTTTTTTTTTTTGGCGAGAGTGGCGCAAAGACCACAGCCCTCACAAAGTCCTTTTAAGTGAAAGACAGCCTGCCAGACACATAAAAGCACAAGGTGAAGAATCGGAAAAATGCCTAGATAATCCGTGAAGCGTGGGAGACAAAGCTTATAAGGATTTTGCTTTTTTGCTACCAGTGACGCATCCGCAATTGAATGATCATATCATTGATTTTGACCAATATTATCGATAACACGTCGGAGCTTCATCATAATGTTGTCGATCCGAATGTGTTTGAATGGTTATGTCCTGTATCCTGTCCTGACCTGTATGACCTGTAGTCAATTACTTAAAATTACCGAGGCGCATATATGGGTTTCATATCTCGAAACAAGGTTAAATAAGTAATTTTTCGATAACTTTCGTCCTTCTTTAGCTAAAAGCTCGCTGCCACAAATTCAACCCTTCTCTTTTAGACACAAATTCCACCAGCATTGTCAACATTGATTGCCTAACAAAGGCGTAAAGCAGTAATAACATTAAAATGTATACAATTATTTGTATAGCACGCCACATATGTGTGTCTTTAGGTATTATATGGGGCGTGTCGAAGGTTGTAGAGCGCATACTGTATGCGCGTACCAATGAATAATTTTGAAAAAAAAAGCATCCACTATGTGTGAAATTCAATTATTTTCCTGCTAAAACATTTCACAAACTTAATAATGTCATCAGTTACGCTAAGCAAATAAATAAGGATGTGCAAAAGAATGCATAAAATGATTGCCTGGCACAACTTTTCGCAAACAGGTGCACTCAGCCGGCGTTGCAACACTTCGCTATTCCTTGTGCGCAATTGAAAAGTGCTTGTCAACAAAGACTGGAGAACATATTCAGCTAGCAAAGTGCAGTTTTTCTTCTTCGGCTTCAAGTCCTTTGGTGTAGCGAGAAAAAAGCCAATTAAAAATTTTGCAAGCGCCTTTCAGTTATGCTTTGTGAAGCCTGCCTTACGCTTCATTTGCTTCGTCTCTTTTCGCTTTCTTTTTGGTTTTTTTTTTATGTGACAACATTTTTCACTTTTTCTTGGCGAATTTAATTACCCCACTTGTCAGTCAGCGCGTAGTGGCTATAGCGTGTTGGCTTTAATGCACTTAACGTTAAATAGAGGATGTAAGGAGTGTACAAAGTGGATGCAACAAGGATATCTTCACTTTTGCTTCAGCTTTGCTTGAGGGAACTGTGTGCTAGGGAGAGTATAAAGAAGAGAGTAGGCACAAACTGGTCTATCGTAGGTTAATTTAGTACAACGGTAAAGAGTAAGATGAGGACGGAACATTGTTGGAGACGAAATCTCCACTTTTTTGTACGGAGATAACCCGAAACCCGAATCTCTTTCGTCAAGGAAAAAATGTAAGGTCCCTTTTCTGGCTCTCGCTGAAAAACGAAGAATAAAGAGTGAGTATGGGTAAAGATCGGGCACGATTATGAAGACAATGGACTACGTATGAGGAACTTGTTTGGAACTTAATTGCACAACTCTTGCATTGATCTAAGTAATCTAATTGCATTAATCTAAAGTAATAAAGTAAAGATCACCTCGACGTTCAACAGGCATTTTACTGGATGAGTACGTCACCGGTTTGGAATCTCAACAAGTCGGTTGGATTAAGATATGAATACATCTTATCTAAGATTATCCCGGTTATTGCCAGATTCAAGTTCTGAAACCCTCTATGTTGATTATGAGTATGTTGAGTATAGGAGACCTAGACCTTTTAGTAGAGTAGACCTAGTTCAAATTAGTTTCATGTTCATTCAAGAATAGAATCAACCAAACTCTGCAAGAACTATTGAATGTCACAACTTTCGAATCAATAATACCTGCTGGGTCGGCAAACCCAGACCCAACCCATTAAATAGGAGGAACGGATCTTAAAACCAATGTGTCACAAGCAATATAGCTCAATTCCGTCCAACTCCAAAGTCAACCCAGCAAACAAAATTTTCAAGCATTACGTCGAGCTAAAATTGCAACCAACCTATATATTGAGTGCCTTGACTACCCAACAAACCCCAACCCAAAGTCGAACAGATTTCAATCAACAAACTTTCTTTGTGCGTATATTTTGGACAGAGTATACCAAAAATGGAAAAGATACCGAATTTTATATTCTGCTCGCGTCAGGTTATACTGCAGGCTAGACACGAATCGCTTAATGCAATATCGCCTCTAATTTATTGGTGCGGATATGTTTGTATGGAGGGTATCCTTGGGAAACTATGTCTACTTAGCATGGAAATGCTCAGCGCGCGCGTACATTAGTGATTTCGAGAGGCGAGGAATAGATGGGTTGATGAACCGTTAGTTATCAATAAAGAAATTTTTTCGAACAGCAGAGTTTTCACCTGAGGCAGCGAAACCGTTAGCAAGGATATTATTTTATGGTGAATAAAATCATACATGGTGTAAGAAATTTAGCTGCGGTTCACCTTTGCAGAGCAGTATGAAAGTAGAGCTGGTTTGGAGGTTTCGAACTTTACTTATCATGTAAAGCAGGAATCCTTAAATTCACTTCAAACTGTTTGCGCGGTAAAGTAGACTGCTAGTTGTGGGTGATCGAATGCTGGGGAACTTCACAGTGAGGCAGCCCGATGGCAGAAGTTTAGATAGGCTGCAAGATATATTAAAATGGTGAGCGTATTCGTACTGGAAATTGACATTGAATATTTTTGTGTTGTTTAGCTCGAATTATGCTAATGTAAGTTGAATACGGGTTACTGCTGCGCTAACATCTGTCACCTTATCGGCGACCACGTCAAATATCATATGCTGTAGATAAATGGAGGAGCAAATAGGTGTTTTCGTTTCGATGAGACTACGCGTCAAATATCATCAAAAAAGGGAGACAACAAACTAATAAAAGCGTTTAGCTTTGTTTCGGAAGGATTTCGCATTTAATTTTTTGGGATTACCATGGCAATTCAAGGCTTATTGTTCAGTTGAAGTTAGAGACTTTCTGGAATAACAACAGTTCATAATACCGTTAAGAAACTTTTGTCAAGCCGCAATTTTGCGTTGACTGGGTTACAAATTGCATGAAACTCTCTGTTAAAGCGCGAAATTAAGCCCTGGTGAATTTGAAAAATAGTGCAATTTTACAGCGATCGAGCTCATTCCGCGTACGATCGCCGGTGGAGCAACATCAATATTTCAGAAGCAACCACGTACAAGTACCAAATTTGAAGGTCCATGAGCCTTAATTGGTCGAATTCGGGCAAAAACGGAACATATAAAGTATTGTGCAGTGCATGTGATCGGTGAACAAATAAAAGAAATTCGAAAAACGTCTATTTTAATGCGAAATTCGCTTCGAAAGTGTGCGCAAGCTAATTTGACCTCTATTTGTCCCGAAAGACGCAATTAAATGCAAATGTTTTATGAAATGTGAAAAGCTGTTAAGGAAACGTGTCAGGACAACGTATTTTATGCAAATTTAACAAATTTACTAGCTTTTTCAAGTAAAACAAAGAAAAGTTGCGCAACTTTGAGGTTATGTGCAGCTACGTGGCTATTGTGAAAATTCTTTTTACTACACGAAATACACGTAAGAAAGCCACGAAAAATGCGTAAACGTAGTGGAGGTATATAAAAATGTGCGTGAAATAACAAAAATGGTGAAAAAAGTGCGTAAAAAGTAGATTTTTGTAAGCGCTGACGTGTCGTGGAAAATTTTCTGAGCGCAAAAGCGACGTTTGTGTGCTTGTGCACATACATATACGCGCGATGCGATACATATATGTGATGCTGCAACGTATGCCGTAGCTAATTAATAAAATAAAATAAATATGGAAAAAAATGGTACAAAATGGAATTATATGTATATATTTAGATCAAAGTACAATGCACCTAGTGGTATGGTGAACTAAATAGTGACGCGCCTTTCAACAAATGAGTCTATAAGGAATTTAAGGAATGTGGGAAGGTTATTTTTAAATGTGTAACGAATTTGTTTAGCGAGTATTTTAAATGTAACGGCCAATAACCTATGATGCAAATGTATCGATTAGTGCGTGTATAATTGAAAGCCATCGATTATGGAGTATTTACACATAAGTAATATTAAATAAATATTAATTGAAATTTATGAAAACGATACGGAAAAGTAAATACGGTTAAAGGAAAGTGTGTAGCTTTTTTTAAGGACATACAATCATATGATAAAAACGAATTACAACAAATATTGTGTTAGTGTTAAGATTAAAATATGTAAATAAATATCTAAGTGAAGAGAAATAACGCGATTATAAATGCTTATTGTTTATGTTGCAAATAAGTTAAAGCTAAGAAAGCTAAACTAAGTGAATAGATAATAAGATGGAATAAGTAAAAGCGCTCAATTGTCTCAAAGAAGTGAAATGCGGTGTATTGAAATAAAATAAGTGAAAATATGCCAAAAAATTAAGTTATAATTATTAATTAAAATGGTTAGCAAGCAATTTAAAAATAAAAATAAGGGTGAAAAAAATAAAATAATTAATTGCGTTAAACATGTTGTAAGTGTTGTAAATCGGTTAAACGAAACTAATTAAAATTAAAAACGGATAGTGAAAGTGGAAAAAAAACGAATACAATAAATAACATAAAGGAATAAAATAATAGGATAGAAAACGAAAGAATATAGCGCTACCAAAATATAAAAGGAAAACGACGAATGTTAATAACGTTAGCGTAATGCAAATAACGTTAACGTGTGAATACGTCAAGGTAACGTAAGTGTGTTAACGTAATATAAATATGTTAAGTAATGTAAATAACATGAACATAATGCAAATAACGTTATCGTAACGTAAATGACGTTAACGTAATGTAATAATGTGAAATTAAATTGAGTGAGATCACAAATCATTGAATTGCAAATAAGTAAATTTAGGTTAAGTAAGAATAAATTAAGTGAAATGATAAATAAGATTAAATGGTTTAAAAAGAGAGATAATTAAATGAATGCATAGTTTAAAATGGGAGAAAACGAAGAGAAATTCTAACCTGAAAGTGAAAAGAAAATGCAAAATAAGATACAGGATCAAGTGAATTTCAATTAAGTAATAATTATTTATCTTAGTTAATTAAGTAAGAAAGAAAAAGAAATGAAGCGAAATACGAGTGAAACAAGTGGAGTCAAGTAAAAAGTGAAATTAAATAAAGTAAGTTAATTTAAAACGCGATTTAGTGTTGGAAACATATAATAATTACAAGTAATTGTGAACTGTGAAAAATATTGATATTTAAATAAAAATTTTGCTGAAGTATCATAGTTAATATTATACTAGTCAGTCAGACATTAATTGAAAAATTATAAAATATATATTGTTAAATTAACAGGTGAAATAAAATAAAGTTAATGTAGTGAGGATCAATGAAATAAATAAATAACGAAACAAAATAATGATATTGAAAGTATCCAGATATGATCGAAATTAAATACACGTATATAACACGTAAGGAAATGAAAAATTAGAATGATTGAAAAAGCTTGATTTCAGATGCATTGAAGTGAAATAAAAGCAGTGAAAGTGAAATAAAAAAAGGTGAAAACATGATTTCATTGAGTTTATTAAAAAAGTGAATTAAAAATAAAATAATTAAATTATACAATTATACAAAAACAAAAATTTTATATAAAATTCATTGTAAACTTGTTTGTTATTGTTTAATTGTAAAAAGATTTTAAATTTTATATAAAAATTTACAAAATTTATAAGTTTACATACAATTAAATTAAAATCAATTAATTAGTTATGTATAACATAAAAAAAATTCGTTTAAATTGTAAAAATGAGATAAAATCTATTTAAAGTGAAATTAAATTAGGCGAAATTAAATAAGTTATGTTAATTTAAGATGAAAGCAAGGGAAATGAAATTTAATGCTAAGTTAGTGAAATCAAAATAGTTAAGGAGTCAAATTAGTGAAGTGAAATTAAAGTAAAAGAAATAAGTGAAAAAGAAAGAAGAAGAAAAAAAGTTATGTGAAGGCAAAAAGAGGTGATATAAAATATATTAATTAATTGAAATGCAACAAAAAATTAAACTGTAAAATAAAGCAAATCGCAGAGCAAAGGAATTAGAATTAAAAGTGAAAAAACGTAATATTGAAATCAATTTATATATGATTTATTTGTATTTAAAGTGAAATTAAATTAGGTGATGTGAGACAAAATATGTTAATTTAAAATTAAAACAAGTAGAATGCTAAAAATTAATGGAAAGCTAGTGCAATCAGAATAGTTAGGGAGCAAAATTGTGGAATGAAATTAAAATGAAACAAATAAGTGAAAAGGGAGAAGTTAAGTCATGTGAAAACAAAAAGACGTGTAAGTAAAAGTGAGAACAATCAAATTAGGTGAATATCGGAGTAATTTAAAACATAAATCACATATTAAAACTAATACTGGAAATAATTAACATAAGCCTTTAAAATCAACTATATACATACATAGTATCAATATAGAGTGCCTAAGTATTAACTGCGAATTCCCGTAACGAATAACAAATAATCAGAAGTGACATACTATTGGGTTGTTCGGAAAGTCATTTCGTTTTTTCCCGCCAGAGGACTTAATTACGTTTTTTCGAAACTAACTTCACACTTAAGCCCCATAACCATTATATGTCATGAGAGCTGATATTGCAAGGCTTGTGTGTGAAAAAGTTCTATTAATTCTACCCAGTAGTTTTTGGTTGGTGCCTTTTTAAATATGGAGAGCAATAAGCAGCATTTTCGTCATATTTTACTTTTTAACTTCAGAAAAGGTAAAAATGCTGTCCAAGCGAGAAAAAAATTGACGGATGTGTATGGAGAAGGCGTGTTAACAGTACGCCAGTGCCAGAACGCCAAGCCAGAACCAAGTTTGCAAAATTTCGATCCGGCAATTTTGATGTCGAAGATGCACCACGGTCTGGAAGGCCGGTCGAAGCTGACAAAGATGCGATAAAGGCATTAGTTGATGCAAATCGGTGAATCACCACACGAGAGATCGGTGAGAGGTTAAATTTGTCGAATTCAACTGTTTATGGCCATTTGAAAGGCATGGACTTAACCTCGAAGCTCGATGTGTGGGTGCCCCATGTCCTTACCGAGCGAAATTTGTGTCGTCGTGTTGACGCGTGTGATTCGCTCCTCAAACGTCTAGAAAATGATCCATTTTTGAAGCGGATTATTACTGGGGACGAAAAATGGGTTGTATACAACAATGTTAAACGCAAGAGGTCATGGAGCAGAAAAGATGAACCGGCTCAAAGCGTGTCAAAAACCAACATTCACCAAAAAATGGTGATGCTCTCCGGTTGGTGGGTTGTCCATGGCATCGTTTTGTTTGCGCTTTTGCCGGACAATACAACGATTAATTCAGAAGTCTATTGTCATCACTGGACAAATTGAATGATTCACTTAAAGAGAAGAGGCCCGAATTAATCAACAGGAAGGTGTAGTGTTCCACCAGGATAATGCGAGACCTCACACAAGTTTGGTCACTCGCCAAAAACTTTTACAGCTTGAATGGGACGTACTGCAACATCCACCATATTCTCCAGATCTGGCGCCTTCCGACTACTATTTGTTCCGGTCCTTGCAAAATTTTTTGGATGGCAAAACCTTTACCTCAAATGAAGATGTCAAAAACCACCTGGACGAGTTTTTTGCCAGCAAGGACCAAAACTTTTATGAGAGGGGAATTATGTTACTGCCAGAAAGATGGCAAAAGGTGTTGGACCAGAATGGCCAATATATAATTTAATAAAATATTTATTCATTATACGAAAACTGTCTTTCATGTTCCCCAAAAAAAACGAAATGACTTTCCGAACAACCCAATATATATACCTTGTACATAATTACTTAAGCAATTTCATGCAATGTATGCAATTCGTTCAACTTAGCAAACAGTATATATTGAATAGTTATTTTTATTGATTTTTCAGCAGGAAAATAAAATTAAATAAGAAATTGTAAACAAACAATTCCGAATAGTTTGTTGAACCCAGAAACTAATAAAACTTGCTACGTTATTAATAATAGTATAATTTACGCTTTACTTCACGGTGTAACGTGGTAGTTTCGAAGCATTGCTAAATACTGTAGCAAATTTATAAAATAATATATGACAGATATGTCATAAAGTTTTTGTTTACAAACATAAAGTTGTTTACCAATGATAAGAACAATAAGATGTTCGGAAGTAAAAACTAAAATATATAAAAGAAAGTGTATAGGTGATATGAGTCCAAGCGAGGAACTTATGCAAACAAGTTAAAATAAGTGTTAAAAGTTTATTTTAAATACAAAAAAAAAAAAAAAACATATAAATTATGATGATGAACATATATATAAATGAGAAGTCGAAGGAAATACCATTCATTTATATTTCCTTTTCGTGCCTACTTTTATTTCAACCCATCTCGATCACATGAGGTATGAGGAAATCTCTATTAATTCCTGCGTAAAAGTAATTCCCTGGTGTCGGGTATGTTTCCTATAAAAAGTAGGCGTACAGTACATTTAAATTTTTTCTTTTCCATTACTTTTTATTTCGCTGCTTGTGTTTCTTGCGTTATTCACCATCCTCCGTCGTCGTTCAGTGGAGAAAAGTGTTGAAAACAAATCAAAAAATCAAAAATGATGTGCTACACAATGTACAAATTGTTCGTGCTTTTGAGCTGCCTCATCTATATGGTTAGTAGCTGTTAACTAATGGCTTAAAGCGAAAAATCTAAAAGTACAAAATCTAAATTTTACCATTTCAAAAATAAACATATTTCAGAGTACAGCAGGATGGCAATCCAATGCATACCATACACGAGGAAAATTGAAACATGAAAATAAAATTTCTGAACCAAATGAATCAATTGTTGCAACGCAAATACCGTTCTATATAAATAACTTACGACAACATTTCAGAAATTGCTTCAGTCAAGAAAATAGTATAAATAGCGACAACTTAAAAGCAATAGATGACCACAACATAAAGTTTAAGAATTGTTTTCGTAAAGAAAATAATGAAATATTCCAAGCAAACAAGGCATTTGTTGATATGCTCGATCAAAATCCACGTAATCCTCAAAAAGTGCCAATTATACCAGATTCATATGTGCTGCAGTTTAAGAAGTGTTTTCGAAACACTTGGCCTCATAGCACAAATCAAACTCTAAATGCCAGCACAAATGAATACGATAGAGCTTTTCAAGAATCTTTCAAATCAAGTGAAACGAATCTGACGATTTATAAAATTGAATTTACACAATGTTTTACAAAAACAAGAGCGAATATACAGCGAGAAAATCTAAAAGAAAATTCCACACAATACTTGGATGCTGGCCATGTGGGACAAATAGGTGTTCTCAAAGAAAATTTTCAACAATGTTTTATGAAATCCTTGATAAAAATGGAGCTGCGTAAAACGTTTAAGCAATGTCTAGACATTAAACGAACGCGGCTAAATATTATATCCAAAGAGAATTTCAAAAGCTGCTTTAAGAAACCGATATACAGGGAAGACATGCGCAAAACTTTTAAACGATGTTTAGATGTTAGAAGTATACAACAAAAATATCAACTCAAAAATGAGTTCAAAGTTTGCTTTAAGAAACATATACACAGGAAAGAACTGCGCAAATATTTTAGGCAATGCTTACAGGCTAGAAGAATACACGAAATAGCTGTAATCAAAAAAGATTTCAAAAAATGTCTCCAAAAACAAATATCTTATGAAGAACTACGGAACACTTTCAAGCGATGTTTACAAGAAAGAAAAATACGACAAACAATTATTTTACAAGAAAAGTTCAAACAGTGCTTTGTAAAACGTAAATACGAAGAAGAGCTGAATTTTAAGCAATGTCTACAAAGAAGAAAAATACGACAAACAAATATTTTACAAGAAAAGTTCAAACAGTGCTTTGTAAAACGTAAAGATAGGGAAGAGTTGCGCAAAAACTTCAAACGATGTCTAAAAGGAAGAAAAATACGACAAAATATTATTCTCAAAGAAGCGTTCAAAAAATGCTTTGCGAAACGAATAACCACGGAAGAGCTACGAAAAAATTTTAAACAGTGTTTTAAATACAAAAAAAAACGAGTAATTGTTGTTATGAGAGAATTATTCAAACAATGTTTTAAAAAACATAAAAAATATAAAGAGATAATCCTCACAAAATGTATTCAACAAACAACATTTAAACCAGAGGAGCCCAGTAAAATATTCAATAAATGTATCGACAAAACAACATTCGAACCTACCACACCGAGGAAAATATTTAAAAAATGTATTCAAGAAACAACATTCGAACCTTCCACACCGAGGAAAATATTTAAAAAATGTATTCAACAAACAACATTTAAACCAGAGGAGCCCAGTAAAATATTCAATAAATGTATCGACAAAAAAACATTCGAACCTTCTAAACCTCTTAAAATATTTAAAACATGTATTCAACAAACAACATTCGAACCTTTTACACCGAGGAAAATATTTAAAAAATGTATTCAAGAAACAACATTCGAACCTTCCACACCGAGGAAAATATTTAAAAAATGTATTCAACAAACAACATTTAAACCAGGGGAGCCCAGTAAAACATTCAATAAATGTATCGACAAAACAACATTCGAACCATCCACACCGAGGAAAATATTTAAAAAATGTATTCAAGAAACAACATTCGAACCTTCCACACCGAGGAAAATATTTAAAAAATGTATTCAACAAACAACATTTAAACCAGAGGAGCCCAGTAAAATATTCAATAAATGTATCGACAAAACAACATTCGAACCTACCACACCGAGGAAAATATTTAAAAAATGTATTCAACAAACAACATTTAAACCAGAGGAGCCCAGTAAAATATTCAATAAATGTATCGACAAAACAACATTCGAACCTTCTAAACCTCTTAAAATATTTAAAAAATGTATTCAACAAACAACATTTAAACCAGAGGAGCCCAGTAAAATATTCAATAAATGTATCGACAAAACAACATTCGAACCATCAAAACCTATGATAATATTTAAAAAATGTATTCAACAAACAACATTTAAACCAGAGGAGCCCAGTAAAATATTCAATAAATGTATCGACAAAACAACATTCGAACCTTCTAAACCTCTTAAAATATTTAAAACATGTATTCAACAAACAACATTTAAACCAGAGGAGCCCAGTAAAATATTCAATAAATGTATCGACAAAACAACATTCGAACCATCCACACCGAGGAAAATATTTAAAAAATGTATTCAACAAACAACATTTAAACCAGAGGAGCCCAGTAAAATATTCAATAAATGTATCGACAAAACAACATTCGAACCTTCTAAACCTCTTAAAATATTTAAAACATGTATTCAACACAACAACATTTAAACCAGAGGAGCCCAGTAAAATATTCAATAAATGTATCGACAAAGCAACATTCGAACCTTCTAAACCTCTTAGAAAATATTTAAAAAATGTATTCAACAAACAACATTTAAACCAGAGGAGCCCAGTAAAATATTCAATAAATGTATCGACAAAACAACATTCGAACCTTCTAAACCTCTTAAAATATTTAAAACATGTATTCAACAAACAACATTTAAACCAGAGGAGCCCAGTAAAATATTCAATAAATGTATCGACAAAACAACATTCGAACCTACCACACCGAGGAAAATATTTAAAAAATGTATTCAACAAACAACATTTAAACCAGAGGAGCCCAGTAAAATATTCAATAAATGTATCGACAAAACAACATTCGAACCTACCACACCGAGGAAAATATTTAAAAAATGTCTTCAACAAACAACATTTAAACCAGAGGAGCCCAGTAAAATATTCAATAAATGTATCGACAAAACAACATTCGAACCTTCTAAACCTCTTAAAATATTTAAAACATGTATTCAACAAACAACATTTAAACCAGAGGAGCCCAGTAAAATATTCAATAAATGTATCGACAAAACAACATTCGAACCTTCTAAACCTCTTAAAATATTTAAAAAATGTATTCAACAAACAACATTTAAACCAGAGGAGCCCAGTAAAATATTCAATAAATGTATCGACAAAACAACATTCGAACCTTCTAAACCTCTTAAAATATTTAAAACATGTATTCAACAAACAACATTTAAACCAGAGGAGCCCAGTAAAATATTCAATAAATGTATCGACAAAACAACATTCGAACCTACCACACCGAGGAAAATATTTAAAAAATGTATTCAACAAACAACATTTAAACCAGAGGAGCCCAGTAAAATATTCAATAAATGTATCGACAAAACAACATTCGAACCTTCTAAACCTCTTAAAATATTTAAAACATGTATTCAACAAACAACATTTAAACCAGAGGCGCCCAGTAAACTATTCAATAAATGTATCGACAAAACAACATTTGATCCATCTAAACCATTTAAAATATTTAAAAAATGTATTCAACAAACAACATTTAAACCAGAGGAGCCCAGTAAAATATTCAATAAATGTATCGACAAAACAACATTCGAACCTTCTAAACCTCTTAAAATATTTAAAACATGTATTCAACAAACAACATTTAAACCAGAGGAGCCCAGTAAAATATTCAATAAATGTATCGACAAAACAACATTCGAACCATCCACACCGAGGAAAATATTTAAAAAATGTATTCAACAAACAACATTTAAACCAGAGGAGCCCAGTAAAATATTCAATAAATGTATCGACAAAACAACATTCGAACCTTCTAAACCTCTTAAAATATTTAAAACATGTATTCAACACACAACATTTAAATCAGAAGAGCCCAGTAAAATATTCAATAAATGTATCGACAAAACAACATTCGAACCTTCTAAACCTCTTAGAATATTTAAAAAATGTATTCAACAAACAACATTTAAACCAGAGGAGCCCAGTAAAATATTCAATAAATGTATCGACAAAACAACATTCGAACCTTCTAAACCTCTTAAAATATTTAAAAAATGTATTCAACAAACAACATTTAAACCAGAGGAGCCCAGTAAAATATTCAATAAATGCATCGACAAAACAACATTCGAACCTTCTAAACCTCTTAAAATATTTAAAACATGTATTCAACAAACAACATTTAAACCAGAGGAGCCCAGTAAAATATTCAATAAATGTATCGACAAAACAACATTCGAACCTTCTAAACCTCTTAAAATATTTAAAACATGTATTCAACAAACAACATTTAAACCAGAGGAGCCTAGTAAAATATTCAATAAATGTATCGACAAAACAACATTCGAACCTTCTAAACCTCTTAAAATATTTAAAAAATGTATTCAACAAACAACATTTAAACCAGAGGAGCCCAGTAAAATATTCAATAAATGCATCGACAAAACAACATTCGAACCTTCTAAACCTCTTAAAATATTTAAAACATGTATTCAACAAACAACATTTAAACCAGAGGAGCCCAGTAAAATATTCAATAAATGTATCGACAAAACAACATTCGAACCTTCTAAACCTCTTAGAATATTTAAAAAATGTATTCAACAAACAACATTTAAACCAGAGGAGCCTAGTAAAATATTCAATAAATGTATCGACAAAACAACATTCGAACCTTCTAAACCTCTTAAAATATTTAAAACATGTATTCAACAAACAACATTTAAACCAGAGGAGCCCAGTAAAATATTCAATAAATGTATCGACAAAACAACATTCGAACCTTCTAAACCTCTTAAAATATTTAAAACATGTATTCAACAAACAACATTTAAACCAGAGGAGCCCAGTAAAATATTCAATAAATGTATCGACAAAACAACATTCGAACCTTCTAAACCTCTTAAAATATTTAAAACATGTATTCAACAAACAACATTTAAACCAGAGGAGCCTAGTAAAATATTCAATAAATGTATCGACAAAACAACATTCGAACCTTCTAAACCTCTTAGAATATTTAAAAAATGTATTCAACAAACAACATTTAAACCAGAGGAGCCCAGTAAAATATTCAATAAATGTATCGACAAAACAACATTCGAACCTTCTAAACCTCTTAAAATATTTAAAAAATGTATTCAACAAACAACATTTAAACAAGAGGAGCCCAGTAAAATATTCAATAAATGCATCGACAAAACAACATTCGAACCTTCTAAACCTCTTAAAATATTTAAAAAATGTATTCAACAAACAACATTTAAACCAGAGGAGCCTAGTAAAATATTCAATAAATGTATCGACAAAACAACATTCGAACCTTCTAAACCTCTTAAAATATTTAAAACATGTATTCAACAAACAACATTTAAACCAGAGGAGCCCAGTAAAATATTCAATAAATGTATCGACAAAACAACATTCGAACCTTCTAAACCTCTTAGAATATTTAAAAAATGTATTCAACAAACAACATTTAAACCAGAGGAGCCCAGTAAAATATTTAAAAAATGTATTCAACAAACAACATTTAAACCAGACGAGCCCAGTAAACTATTCAATAAATGTATCGACAAAACAACATTTGATCCATCTAAACCATTTAAAATATTTAAAAAATGTATTCAACAAACAACATTTAAACAAGAGGAGCCCAGTAAAATATTCAATAAATGCATCGACAAAACAACATTCGAACCTTCTAAACCTCTTAAAATATTTAAAACATGTATTCAACAAACAACATTTAAACCAGAGGAGCCCAGTAAACTATTCAATAAATGTATCGACAAAACAACATTCGAACCTTCTAAACCTCTTAAAATATTTAAAAAATGTATTCAACAAACAACATTTAAACCAGAGGAGCCTAGTAAAATATTCAATAAATGTATCGACAAAACAACATTCGAACCTTCTAAACCTCTTAAAATATTTAAAAAATGTATTCAACAAACAACATTTAAACCAGAGGAGCCCAGTAAAATATTCAATAAATGTATCGACAAAACAACATTCGAACCTACCACACCGAGGAAAATATTTAAAAAATGTCTTCAACAAACAACATTTAAACCAGAGGAGCCCAGTAAAATATTCAATAAATGTATCGACAAAACAACATTCGAACCTTCTAAACCTCTTAAAATATTTAAAACATGTATTCAACAAACAACATTTAAACCAGAGGAGCCCAGTAAACTATTCAATAAATGTATCGACAAAACAACATTCGAACCTTCTAAACCTCTTAGAATATTTAAAAAATGTATTCAACAAACAACATTTAAACCAGAGGAGCCCAGTAAAATATTCAATAAATGTATCGACAAAACAACATTCGAACCTTCTAAACCTCTTAGAATATTTAAAAAATGTATTCAACAAACAACATTTAAACCAGAGGAGCCCAGTAAAATATTTAAAAAATGTATTCAACAAACAACATTTAAACCAGACGAGCCCAGTAAACTATTCAATAAATGTATCGACAAAACAACATTTGATCCATCTAAACCATTTAAAATATTTAAAAAATGTATTCAACAAACAACATTTAAACCAGAGGAGCCCAGTAAAATATTCAATAAATGTATCGACAAAACAACATTCGAACCTTCTAAACCTCTTAGAATATTTAAAAAATGTATTCAACGAACAACATTTAAACCAGAGGAGCCCAGTAAAATATTCAATAAATGTATCGACAAAACAACATTCGATCCATCTAAACCTCTTGAAATATTTAAAAAATGTATTCAACAAACAACATTTAAACCAGAGGATCCCAGTAAAATATTCAATAAATGTATAGAGAAAACAACATTCGAACCATCCACACCGACTAAAATAATCAATAAATGTATCGACAAAACAGCATTCGAACCTTCTAAACCTCTTAAAATATTTAAAAAATGTATTCAACAAACAACATTTAAACCAGAGGAGCCCAGTAAACTATTCAATAAATGTATCGACAAAGCAACATTCGATCCATCTAAACCAATTAAAATATTTAAAAAATGTATTCAACAAACAACATTTAAACCAGAGGAGCCCAGTAAACTATTCAATAAATGTATCGACAAAACAACATTCGATCCATCTAAACCTCTTAAAATATTTAAAAAATGTATTCAACAAACAACATTTAAACCAGAGGAGCCCAGTAAAATATTTAAAAAATGTATTCAACAAACAACATTTAAACCAGACGAGCCCAGTAAACTATTCAATAAATGTATCGACAAAACAACATTCGATCCATCTAAACCAATTAAAATATTTAAAAAATGTATTCAACAAACAACATTTAAACCAGAGGAGCCCAGTAAACTATTCAATAAATGTATCGACAGAACAACATTCGATCCATCTAAACCAATTAAAATATTTAAAAAATGTATTCAACAAACAACATTTAAACCAGAGGAGCCCAGTAAACTATTCAATAAATGTATCGACAAAGCAACATTCGATCCATCTAAACCAATTAAAATATTTAAAAAATGTATTCAACAAACAACATTTAAACCAGAGGAGCCCAGTAAACTATTCAATAAATGTATCGACAGAACAACATTCGATCCATCTAAACCTCTTAAAATATTTAAAAAATGTATTCAACAAACAACATTTAAACCAGAGGAGCCCAGTAAAATATTTAAAAAATGTATTCAACAAACAACATTTAAACCAGACGAGCCCAGTAAACTATTCAATAAATGTATCGACAAAACAACATTTGATCCATCTAAACCATTTAAAATATTTAAAAAATGTATTCAACAAACAACATTTAAACCAGAGGAGCTCAGTAAAATATTCAATAAATGCATAGAGAAAACAAAATTAGAACCATCCACACCGAGGGAAATATTTAAGAAATGTATCGACAAAACAGCATTCGAACCTTCTGAACCAATTAAAATATTTAAAAAATGTATTCAACAAACATCATTTAAACGAGACGAACCTCCACAATTCTTCAAGAAGTGCATTGAGCAGACTAGATTCGAACCAGGCGAGCTTACGCAATTGTTCAAGAAATGTGTTGATCAAACTAGATTCGAACCAGACGAGCCTACGCAATCGTTCAAGAAGTGTGTAGATCAGACTAGATTCGAACCAGGCGAGCCTTTGCAATTGTTCAAGAAGTGTGTTGATCAGACTAGATTCGAACCAGACGAGCCTATGCAATTGTTCAAGAAGTGTGTTGATCAGACTAGATTCGAACCAGATGAGCCTACGCAATCGTTCAAGAAGTGTGTAGATCAGACTAGATTCGAACCAGGCGAGCCTATGCAATTGTTTAAGAAGTGTGTTGATCAGACTAGATTCGAATCAGACGTACCCACGCAATTGTTCAAGAAGTGCATTGATCAGGCTAGATTCGATGCAGACGAGCCTACACAATTATTCAAGAAGTGTATTGATCAGACTAGATTCGATCCAGGCGAGCCTAGGCAATTATTTAAGAAGTGCATTGATCAGACTAGATTTGATCCACGCGAGCCTATACAATTGTTCAAGAAGTGTGTTAATCAGACTAGATACGAACCAGACGTGCCTACACAATTGTTCAAGAAGTGTATTGATCAGACTAAATTCGATGCAGGCAAGCCTACACAATTGTTCAAGAAGTGTGTTGATCAGACTAGATTCAAACCAGACGTGCCCACGCATATGTTCAAGAAGTGTATTGATCAGACTAGATTCGAACCAGATGAGCCTACACAATTGTTCAAGAAGTGCATTGATCAGACTAGATTCGAACCAGACGAGCCTACACAATTGTTCAAGAAGTGTATTGATCAGACTAGATTCGAACCAAACGAGCCTACACAATTGTTCAAGAAGTGCATTGATCAGACTAGATTCGAACCAGACGAGCCTACACAATTGTTCAAGAAGTGTGTTGATCGGACAAGATTCGAACCAGATGAGCCTACACAATTGTTCAAGAAGTGTATTGATCAGACTAAATTCGATGCAGGCAAGCCTACACAATTGTTCAAGAAGTGTATAGATCAGACTAGATTCGAACCAGACGTGCCTACACGATTGTTCAAGAAGTGTATTGATCAGACTAAATTCGATGCAGGCAAGCCTACACAATTGTTCAAGAAGTGTGTTGATCAGACTAGATTCAAACCAGACGAGCCTACACAATTGTTCAAGAAGTGTGTTGATCAGACGAGATTCGAACCAGACGTGCCTACACAATTGTTCAAGAAGTGCATTGATCAGACTAGATTCGAACCAGACGAGCCTACACAATTGTTCAAGAAGTGTGTTGATCAGACTAGATTCAAACCAGACGTGCCCACGCAAATGTTCAAGAAGTGTATTGATCAGACTAGATTCGAACCAGATGAGCCTACACAATTGTTCAAGAAGTGCATTGATCAGACTAGATTCGAACCAGACGAGCCTACACAATTGTTAAAGAAGTGTATTGATCAGACCAGATTCGAACCAAACGAGCCTACACAATTGTTCAAGAAGTGCATTGATGAGACTAAATTCGATGCAGGCAAGCCTACACAATTGTTCAAGAAGTGTATAGATCAGACTAGATTCGAACCAGACGTGCCTACACAATTGTTCAAGAAGTGTATTGATCAGACTAAATTCGATGCAGGCAAGCCTACACAATTGTTCAAGAAGTGTGTTGATCAGACTAGATTCAAACCAGACGTGCCCACGCAAATGTTCAAGAAGTGTATTGATCAGACTAGATTCGAACCAGATGAGCCTACACAATTGTTCAAGAAGTGCATTGATCAGACTAGATTCGAACCAGACGAGCCTACACAATTGTTCAAGAAGTGTATTGATCAGACCAGATTCGAACCAAACGAGCCTACACAATTGTTCAAGAAGTGCATTGATCAGACTAGATTCGAACCAGACGAGCCTACACAATTGTTCAAGAAGTGTGTTGATCAGACGAGATTCGAACCAGACGTGCCTACACAATTGTTCAAGAAGTGCATTCATCAGACTAGATTCGAACCAGACGAGCCTACACAATTGTTCAAGAAGTGTGTTGATCAGACTAGATTCAAACCAGACGTGCCCACGCAAATGTTCAAGAAGTGTATTGATCAGAATAAATTCGATGCAGGCAAGCCTACACAATTGTTCAAGAAGTGTGTTGATCAGACTAGATTCAAACCAGACGTGCCCACGCAAATGTTCAAGAAGTGTATTGATCAGACTAGATTCGAACCAGATGAGCCTACACAATTGTTCAAGAAGTGCATTGATCAGACTAGATTCGAAACAGATGAGCCTACACAATTGTTCAAGAAGTGCATTGATCAGACTAGATTCGAACGAGACGAGCCTACACAATTGTTCAAGAAGTGTATTGATCAGACCAGATTCGAACCAAACGAGCCTACACAATTGTTCAAGAAGTGCATTGATCAGACTAGATTCGAACCAGACGAGCCTACACAATTGTTCAAGAAGTGTGTTGATCAGACGAGATTCGAACCAGACGTGCCTACACAATTGTTCAAGAAGTGTATTTATCAGACTAAATTCGATGCAGGCAAGCCTACACAATTGTTCAAGAAGTGTGTTGATCAGACTAGATTCAAACCAGACGTACCCACGCAAATGTTCAAGAAGTGTATTGATCAGACTAGATTCGAACCAGATGAGCCTACACAATTGTTCAAGAAGTGCATTGATCAGACTAGATTCGAACGAGACGAGCCTACACAATTGTTCAAGAAGTGTGTTGATCAGACGAGATTCGAACCAGACGTGCCTACACAATTGTTCAAGAAGTGCATTGATCAGACTAGATTCGAACCAGACGAGCCTACACAATTGTTCAAGAAGTGTGTTGATCAGACTAGATTCAAACCAGACGTGCCCACGCAAATGTTCAAGAAGTGTATTGATCAGACTAGATTCGAACCAGATGAGCCTACACAATTGTTCAAGAAGTGCATTGATCAGACTAGATTCGAAACAGATGAGCCTACACAATTGTTCAAGAAGTGCATTGATCAGACTAGATTCGAACGAGACGAGCCTACACAATTGTTCAAGAAGTGTATTGATCAGACCAGATTCGAACCAAACGAGCCTACACAATTGTTCAAGAAGTGCATTGATCTGACTAGATTCGAACCAGACGTGCACACGCAGATGTTCAAGAAGTGTATTGATCAGACTAGATTCGAACCAGGCGAGCCTACGCAATTGTTCAAGAAGTGTACTGATCAGACTAGATTCGAACCAGACGAGCCTACACAATTGTTCAAGAAATGTATTGATCAGACTAGATTCGAACCAGACGTGCCCACGCAAATGTTCAAGAAGTGTATTGATCAGACTAGATTCGAACCAGACGTGCACACGCAGATGTTCAAGAAGTGTATTGATCAGACTAGATTCAAACCAGACGATGCCACGCAAATGTTCAAGAAGTGTATTGATCAGACTAGATACCAACCAGACGATGCCACGCAAATGTTCAAGAAGTGTATTGATCAGACTAGATTCGAACCAGACGTGCACACGCAGATGTTCAAGAAGTGTATTGATCAGATTAGATTCGAACCAGACGCGCCCACGCAGATGTTCAAGAAGTGTATTGATCAGACTAAATTCGATGCAGGCGAGCCTACACAATTGTTCAAGAAGTGTGTTGATCAGACTAGATTCAAACCAGACGTGCCCACGCAATTGTTCAAGAAGTGTATTGATCAGACTAGATTCGAACCAGACGAGCCTACACAATTGTTCAAGAAATGTATTGATCAGACTAGATTCAAACCAGACGATTCCACGCAAATGTTCAAGAAGTGTATTGATCAGACTAGATTCAAACCAGACGATGCCACGCAAATGTTCAAGAAGTGTATTGATCAGACTAGATACCAACCAGACGATGCCACGCAAATGTTCAAGAAGTGTATTGATCAGACTAGATTCAAACCAGACGATGCCACGCAAATGTTCAAGAAGTGTATTCAGCAAAACGCATACCCGGCGAAAGATAGGAGGAAAGTATTCGATAACTGCTTAGACCAAAATGTGTTGGAATCAGAAGAGAATATGGATACGTGCACTAACTGTGTAGACAGGAATGTATTTTTAACGGTTGAGAAAGAGTACATATTTAAAACATGCGTGTCTCAAATTAGATTAACGCCATTTGACGAGCTTCCAAAAATGTTCAAGAAGTGTATTGATCAGACTAGATTCGAACCAGACGTGCCCACGCAAATGTTCAAGAAGTGTATTGATCAGACTAGATTCGAACCAGACGAGCTTGCACAATTGTTCAAGAAGTGTATTGATCAGACTAGATTCGAACCAGTCGTGCCCACGCAGATGTTCAAGAAGTGTATTGATCAGACTAGATTCGAACCAGGCGAGCCCACGCAAATGTTCAAGAAGTGTATTGATCAGACTAGATTCGAACCAGGCGAGCCCACGCAAATGTTCAAGAAATGTATTGATCAGACTAGATTCGAACCAGACTTGCCCACGCAAATGTTCAAGAAGTGTATTGATCAGACTAGATTCGAACCAGGCGAGCCCACGCAAATGTTCAAGAAGTGTATTGATCAGACTAGATTCGAACCAGGCGAGCCCACGCAAATGTTCAAGAAATGTATTGATCAGACTAGATTCGAACCAGACGTGCACACGCAGATGTTCAAGAAGTGTATTGATCAGACTAGATTCGAACCAGGCGAGCCTACGCAATTGTTCAAGAAGTGTATTGATCAGACTAGATTCGAACCAGACAAGCCTACACAATTGTTCAAGAAATGTATTGATCAGACTAGATTCGAACCAGACGTGCCCACGCAAATGTTCAAGAAGTGTATTGATCAGACTAGATTCGAACCAGACGTGCACACGCAGATGTTCAAGAAGTGTATCGATCAGACTAGATTCGAACCAGGCGAGCCTACGCAATTGTTCAAGAAATGTATTGATCAGACTAGATTCGAACCAGACTTGCCCACGCAAATGTTCAAGAAGTGTATCGATCAGATTAGATTCGAACCAGACGCGCCCACGCAGATGTTCAAGAAGTGTATCGATCAGACTAGATTCGAACCAGGCGAGCCTACGCAATTGTTCAAGAAATGTATTGATCAGACTAGATTCGAACCAGACTTGCCCACGCAAATGTTCAAGAAGTGTATTGATCAGACTAGATTCGAACCAGACGTGCACACGCAGATGTTCAAGAAGTGTATCGATCAGACTAGATTCGAACCAGGCGAGCCTACGCAATTGTTCAAGAAATGTATTGATCAGACTAGATTCGAACCAGACTTGCCCACGCAAATGTTCAAGAAGTGTATTGATCAGACTAGATTCGAACCAGGCGAGCCCACGCAAATGTTCAAGAAGTGTATTGATCAGACTAGATTCGAACCAGACGTGCCCACGCAAATGTTCAAGAAGTGTATTGATCAGACTAGATTCGAACCAGACGTGCCCACGCAGATATTCAAGAAGTGTATTGATCAGACTAGATTCGAACCAGGCGAGCCGACGCAATTGTTCAAGAAGTGTATTGATCAGACTAGATTCGAACCAGATGAGCCGACGCAATTGTTCAAGAAGTGTATTGATCAGAGTAGATTCAAACCAGACGTGCCCACGCAGATATTCAAGAAGTGTATTGATCAGACTAGATTCGAACCAGACGAGCCCACGCAAATGTTCAAGAAGTGTATTGATCAGATTAGATTCGAACCAGACGCGCCCACGCAGATGTTCAAGAAGTGTATTGATCAGACTAGATTCAAACCAGACGTGCCCACGCAGATATTCAAGAAGTGTATTGATCAGACTAGATTCGAGCCAGACGTGCCCACGCAGATATTCAAGAAGTGTATTGATCAGACTAGATTCGAACCAGGCGAGCCGACGCAATTGTTCAAGAAGTGTATTGATCAGAGTAGATTCAAACCAGGCGAGCCTACGCAATTGTTCAAGAAATGTATTGATCAGACTAGATACCAACCAGACGAGCTTGCACAATTGTTCAAGAAATGTATTGATCAGACTAGATTCAAACCAGACGATGCCACGCAAATGTTCAAGAAGTGTATTGATCAGACTAGATTCAAACCAGGCGAGCTTGCACAATTGTTCAAGAAATGTATTGATCAGACTAGATACCAACCAGACGATGCCACGCAAATGTTCAAGAAGTGTATTGATCAGACTAGATACCAACCAGACGAGCTTGCACAATTGTTCAAGAAATGTATTGATCAGACTAGATTCAAACCAGACGATGCCACGCAAATGTTCAAGAAGTGTATTGATCAGACTAGATACCAACCAGACGAGCTTGCACAATTGTTCAAGAAATGTATTGATCAGACTAGATACCAACCAGACGAGCTTGCACAATTGTTCAAGAAGTGTACTGATCAGACTAGATACCAACCAGACGAGCTTGCACAATTGTTCAAGAAATGTATTGATCAGACTAGATACCAACCAGACGATGCCACGCAAATGTTCAAGAAGTGTATTGATCAGACTAGATACCAGCCAGACGAGCTTGCACAATTGTTCAAGAAATGTATTGATCAGACTAGATTCAAACCAGACGATGCCACGCAAATGTTCAAGAAGTGTATTGATCAGACTAGATACCAGCCAGACGAGCTTGCACAATTGTTCAAGAAGTGTATTGATCAGACTAGATACCAACCAGACGATGCCACGCAAATGTTCAAGAAATGTATTGATCAGACTAGATACCAACCAGACGATGCCACGCAAATGTTCAAGAAGTGTATTGATCAGACTAGATACCAACCAGACGAGCTTGCACAATTGTTCAAGAAATGTATTGATCAGACTAGATACCAACCAGACGAGCTTGCACAATTGTTCAAGAAATGTATTGATCAGGCTAGATACCAACCAGACGATGCCACGCAAATGTTCAAGAAATGTATTGATCAGACTAGATTCAAACCAGACGATGCCAATCAATTGTTCAAGAAGTGTATTGATCAGACTAGATTCAAACCAGACGATGCCACGCAAATGTTCAAGAAGTGTATTGATCAGACTAGATACCAACCAGACGAGCTTGCACAATTGTTCAAGAAATGTATTGATCAGACTAGATACCAGCCAGACGAGCTTGCACAATTGTTCAAGAAATGTATTGATCAGACTAGATACCAACCAGACGAGCTTGCACAATTGTTCAAGAAATGTATTGATCTGGCTAGATACCAACCAGACGATGCCACGCAAATGTTCAAGAAATGTATTGATCAGACTAGATTCAAACCAGACGATGCCACGCAAATGTTCAAGAAGTGTATTGATCAGACTAGATACCAACCAGACGATGCCACGCAAATGTTCAAGAAATGTATTGATCAGACTAGATTCAAACCAGACGATGCCACGCAAATGTTCAAGAAGTGTATTGATCAGACTAGATTCAAACCAGACGATGCCACGCAAATGTTCAAGAAGTGTATTGATCAGACTAGATACCAACCAGACGATGTCTCTCAATTGTTCAAGAAGTGTATTGATCAGACTAGATTCAAACCAGACGATGCCACGCAAATGTTCAAGAAGTGTATTGATCAGACTAGATACCAGCCAGACGAGCTTGCACAATTGTTCAAGAAATGTATTGATCAGACTAGATACCAACCAGACGAGCTTGCACAATTGTTCAAGAAATGTATTGATCAGACTAGATTCAAACCAGACGATGCCACGCAAATGTTCAAGAAGTGTATTGATCAGACTAGATACCAACCAGACGATGCCACGCAAATGTTCAAGAAATGTATTGATCAGACTAGATACCAACCAGACGAGCTTGCACAATTGTTCAAGAAATGTATTGATCAGACTAGATTCAAACCAGACGATGCCACGCAAATGTTCAAGAAGTGTATTGATCAGACTAGATACCAACCAGACGAGCTTGCACAATTGTTCAAGAAATGTATTGATCAGACTAGATACCAACCAGACGATGCCACGCAAATGTTCAAGAAATGTATTGATCAGACTAGATTCAAACCATACGATGCCACGCAAATGTTCAAGAAGTGTATTGATCAGACTAGATACCAACCAGACGAGCTTGCACAATTGTTCAAGAAATGTATTGATCAGACTAGATTCAAACCAGACGATGCCACGCAAATGTTCAAGAAGTGTATTGATCAGACTAGATACCAACCAGACGATGCCACGCAAATGTTCAAGAAATGTATTGATCAGACTAGATACCAACCAGACGAGCTTGCACAATTGTTCAAGAAATGTATTGATCAGACTAGATTCAAACCAGACGATGCCACGCAAATGTTCAAGAAGTGTATTGATCAGACTAGATACCAACCAGACGATGCCACGCAAATGTTCAAGAAATGTATTGATCAGACTAGATTCAAACCAGACGATGCCACGCAAATGTTCAAGAAGTGTATTGATCAGACTAGATTCAAACCAGACGATGCCACGCAAATGTTCAAGAAGTGTATTGATCAGACTAGATACCAACCAGACGAGCTTGCACAATTGTTCAAGAAGTGTATTGATCAGACTAGATTCAAACCAGACGATGCCACGCAAATGTTCAAGAAGTGTATTGATCAGACTAGATACCAGCCAGACGAGCTTGCACAATTGTTCAAGAAATGTATTGATCAGACTAGATTCAAACCAGACGATGCCACGCAAATGTTCAAGAAGTGTATTGATCAGACTAGATACCAGCCAGACGAGCTTGCACAATTGTTCAAGAAATGTATTGATCAGACTAGATACCAACCAGACGAGCTTGCACAATTGTTCAAGAAATGTATTGATCAGACTAGATTCAAACCAGACGATGCCACGCAAATGTTCAAGAAGTGTATTGATCAGACTAGATACCAACCAGACGAGCTTGCACAATTGTTCAAGAAGTGTATTGATCAGACTAGATTCAAACCAGACGATGCCACGCAAATGTTCAAGAAGTGTATTGATCAGACAAGATACCAACCAGACGATGCCACGCAGATGTTCAAGAAGTGTATTGATCAGACTAGATTCGAACCAGGCGAGCCTACGCAATTGTTCAAGAAATGTATTGATCAGACTAGATACCAACCAGACGAGCTTGCACAATTGTTCAAGAAATGTATTGATCAGACTAGATACCAACCAGACGAGCTTGCACAATTGTTCAAGAAATGTATTGATCAGGCTAGATACCAACCAGACGATGCCACGCAAATGTTCAAGAAATGTATTGATCAGACTAGATTCAAACCAGACGATGCCACGCAAATGTTCAAGAAGTGTATTGATCAGACTAGATACCAACCAGACGATGCCACGCAAATGTTCAAGAAATGTATTGATCAGACTAGATACCAACCAGACGAGCTTGCACAATTGTTCAAGAAATGTATTGATCAGACTAGATTCAAACCAGACGATGCCACGCAAATGTTCAAGAAGTGTATTGATCAGACTAGATACCAACCAGACGAGCTTGCACAATTGTTCAAGAAATGTATTGATCAGACTAGATTCAAACCAGACGATGCCACGCAAATGTTCAAGAAATGTATTGATCAGACTAGATTCAAACCAGACGATGCCACGCAAATGTTCAAGAAGTGTATTGATCAGACTAGATACCAACCAGACGATGCCACGCAAATGTTCAAGAAATGTATTGATCAGACTAGATACCAACCAGACGAGCTTGCACAATTGTTCAAGAAGTGTATTGATCAGACTAGATACCAACCAGACGATGCCACGCAAATGTTCAAGAAATGTATTGATCAGACTAGATACCAACCAGACGAGCTTGCACAATTGTTCAAGAAGTGTATTGATCAGACTAGATTCAAACCAGACGATGCCACGCAAATGTTCAAGAAGTGTATTGATCAGACTAGATTCAAACCATACGATGCCACGCAAATGTTCAAGAAGTGTATTGATCAGACTAGATACCAACCAGACGAGCTTGCACAATTGTTCAAGAAATGTATTGATCAGACTAGATACCAACCAGACGATGCCACGCAAATGTTCAAGAAATGTATTGATCAGACTAGATTCAAACCAGACGATGCCACGCAAATGTTCAAGAAGTGTATTGATCAGACTAGATACCAACCAGACGAGCTTGCACAATTGTTCAAGAAGTGTATTGATCAGACTAGATACCAACCAGACGAGCTTGCACAAATGTTCAAGAAATGTATTGATCAGACTAGATACCAACCAGACGATGCCACGCAAATGTTCAAGAAATGTATTGATCAGACTAGATTCAAACCAGACGATGCCACGCAAATGTTCAAGAAGTGTATTGATCAGACTAGATACCAACCAGACGAGCTTGCACAATTGTTCAAGAAATGTATTGATCAGACTAGATTCAAACCAGACGATGCCACGCAAATGTTCAAGAAGTGTATTGATCAGACTAGATACCAACCAGACGAGCTTGCACAATTGTTCAAGAAGTGTATTGATCAGACAAGATACCAACCAGACGATGCCACGCAAATGTTCAAGAAGTGTATTGATCAGACTAGATACCAACCAGACGAGCTTGCACAATTGTTCAAGAAATGTATTGATCAGACTAGATTCAAACCAGACGATGCCACGCAAATGTTCAAGAAGTGTATTGATCAGACTAGATACCAACCAGACGAGCTTGCACAATTGTTCAAGAAGTGTATTGATCAGACTAGATACCAACCAGACGAGCTTGCACAAATGTTCAAGAAATGTATTGATCAGACTAGATACCAACCAGACGATGCCACGCAAATGTTCAAGAAATGTATTGATCAGACTAGATTCAAACCAGACGATGCCACGCAAATGTTCAAGAAGTGTATTGATCAGACTAGATACCAACCAGACGAGCTTGCACAATTGTTCAAGAAGTGTATTGATCAGACTAGATACCAACCAGACGAGCTTGCACAATTGTTCAAGAAATGTATTGATCAGACTAGATACCAACCAGACGATGCCACGCAAATGTTCAAGAAGTGTATTGATCAGACTAGATACCAACCAGACGAGCTTGCACAATTGTTCAAGAAATGTATTGATCAGACTAGATTCAAACCAGACGATGCCACGCAAATGTTCAAGAAGTGTATTGATCAGACTAGATACCAACCAGACGAGCTTGCACAATTGTTCAAGAAATGTATTGATCAGACTAGATACCAACCAGACGATGCCACGCAAATGTTCAAGAAATGTATTGATCAGACTAGATTCAAACCAGACGATGCCACGCAAATGTTCAAGAAGTGTATTGATCAGACTAGATACCAACCAGACGAGCTTGCACAATTGTTCAAGAAATGTATTGATCAGACTAGATTCAAACCAGACGATGCCACGCAAATGTTCAAGAAGTGTATTGATCAGACTAGATACCAACCAGACGAGCTTGCACAATTGTTCAAGAAGTGTATTGATCAGACTAGATTCAAACCAGACGATGCCACGCAAATGTTCAAGAAGTGTATTGATCAGACTAGATACCAGCCAGACGAGCTTGCACAATTGTTCAAGAAATGTATTGATCAGACTAGATTCAAACCAGACGATGCCACGCAAATGTTCAAGAAGTGTATTGATCAGACTAGATACCAACCAGACGAACTTGCACAATTGTTCAAGAAGTGTATTGATCAGACTAGATTCAAACCAGACGATGCCACGCAAATGTTCAAGAAGTGTATTGATCAGACTAGATACCAGCCAGACGAGCTTGCACAATTGTTCAAGAAATGTATTGATCAGACTAGATACCAACCAGACGATGCCACGCAAATGTTCAAGAAATGTATTGATCAGACTAGATACCAGCCAGACGAGCTTGCACAATTGTTCAAGAAATGTATTGATCAGACTAGATTCAAACCAGACGATGCCACGCAAATGTTCAAGAAGTGTATTGATCAGACTAGATACCAACCAGAGGAGCTTGCACAATTGTTCAAGAAATGTATTGATCAGACTAGATACCAACCAGACGATGCCACGCAAATGTTCAAGAAATGTATTGATCAGACTAGATACCAACCAGACGATGCCACGCAAATGTTCAAGAAATGTATTGATCAGACTAGATACCAACCAGACGAGCTTGCACAATTGTTCAAGAAGTGTATTGATCAGACTAGATTCAAACCAGACGATGCCACGCAAATGTTCAAGAAGTGTATTGATCAGACTAGATACCAGCCAGACGAGCTTGCACAATTGTTCAAGAAATGTATTGATCAGACTAGATTCAAACCAGACGATGCCACGCAAATGTTCAAGAAGTGTATTGATCAGACTAGATACCAACCAGAGGAGCTTGCACAATTGTTCAAGAAATGTATTGATCAGACTAGATACCAACCAGACGATGCCACGCAAATGTTCAAGAAATGTATTGATCAGACTAGATACCAACCAGACGATGCCACGCAAATGTTCAAGAAATGTATTGATCAGACTAGATTCAAACCAGACGATGCCACGCAAATGTTCAAGAAGTGTATTGATCAGACTAGATACCAACCAGACGAGCTTGCACAATTGTTCAAGAAGTGTATTGATCAGACTAGATACCAACCAGACGAGCTTGCACAATTGTTCAAGAAATGTATTGATCAGACTAGATACCAACCAGACGATGCCACGCAAATGTTCAAGAAGTGTATTGATCAGACTAGATACCAACCAGACGAGCTTGCACAATTGTTCAAGAAATGTATTGATCAGACTAGATTCAAACCAGACGATGCCACGCAAATGTTCAAGAAGTGTATTGATCAGACTAGATACCAACCAGACGATGCCACGCAAATGTTCAAGAAATGTATTGATCAGACTAGATACCAACCAGACGATGCCACGCAAATGTTCAAGAAATGTATTGATCAGACTAGATTCAAACCAGACGATGCCACGCAAATGTTCAAGAAGTGTATTGATCAGACTAGATACCAACCAGACGAGCTTGCACAATTGTTCAAGAAGTGTATTGATCAGACTAGATACCAACCAGACGAGCTTGCACAATTGTTCAAGAAATGTATTGATCAGACTAGATACCAACCAGACGATGCCACGCAAATGTTCAAGAAGTGTATTGATCAGACTAGATACCAACCAGACGAGCTTGCACAATTGTTCAAGAAATGTATTGATCAGACTAGATTCAAACCAGACGATGCCACGCAAATGTTCAAGAAGTGTATTGATCAGACTAGATACCAACCAGACGAGCTTGCACAATTGTTCAAGAAGTGTATTGATCAGACAAGATACCAACCAGACGATGCCACGCAAATGTTCAAGAAGTGTATTGATCAGACTAGATACCAACCAGACGAGCTTGCACAATTGTTCAAGAAATGTATTGATCAGACTAGATTCAAACCAGACGATGCCACGCAAATGTTCAAGAAGTGTATTGATCAGACTAGATACCAACCAGACGAGCTTGTACAATTGTTCAAGAAGTGTATTGATCAGACTAGATTTAAACCAGACGATGCCACGCAAATGTTCAAGAAGTGTATTGATCAGACTAGATACCAACCAGACGAGCTTGCACAATTGTTCAAGAAGTGTATTGATCAGACAAGATACCAACCAGACGATGCCACGCAAATGTTCAAGAAGTGTATTGATCAGACTAGATACCAACCAGACGAGCTTGCACAATTGTTCAAGAAATGTATTGATCAGACTAGATACCAACCAGACGATGCCACGCAAATGTTCGAGAAGTGTATTGATCAGACTAGATTCAAACCAGACGAGCTTCCACAATTGTTCAAGAAATGTATTGATCAGACTAGATTCAAACCAGACGATGCCACGCAAATGTTCAAGAAGTGTATTGATCAGACTAGATACCAACCAGACGAGCTTGCACAATTGTTCAAGAAGTGTATTGATCAGACAAGATACCAACCAGACGAAGCCACGCAAATGTTCAAGAAGTGTATTGATCAGACTAGATACCAACCAGACGAGCTTGCACAATTGTTCAAGAAATGTATTGATCAGACAAGATACCAACCAGACGATGCCACGCAAATGTTCAAGAAGTGTATTGATCAGACTAGATACCAACCAGACGAGCTTGCACAATTGTTCAAGAAATGTATTGATCAGACTAGATACCAACCAGACGATGCCACGCAAATGTTCAAGAAGTGTATTGATCAGACTAGATACCAACCAGACGAGCTTGCACAATTGTTCAAGAAATGTATTGATCAGACTAGATACCAACCAGACGATGCCACGCAAATGTTCAAGAAGTGTATTGATCGGACTAGAAACCGACAATACGAGCTTCCACAATTGTTCAAGAAATGTATTGATCAGACTAGATTCAAACCAGACGATGCCACGCAAATGTTCAAGAAGTGTATTGATCAGACTAGATACCAACCAGACGAGCTTGCACAATTGTTCAAGAAATGTATTGATCAGACTAGATACCAATCAGACGATGCCACGCAAATGTTCGAGAAGTGTATTGATCAGACTAGATTCAAACCAGACGAGCTTCCACAATTGTTCAAGAAATGTATTGATCAGACTAGATTCAAACCAGACGATGCCACGCAAATGTTCAAGAAGTGTATTGATCAGACTAGATACCAACCAGACGAGCTTGCACAATTGTTCAAGAAGTGTATTGATCAGACAAGATACCAACCAGACGAAGCCACGCAAATGTTCAAGAAGTGTATTGATCAGACTAGATACCAACCAGACGAGCTTGCACAATTGTTCAAGAAATGTATTGATCAGACTAGATACCAACCAGACGATGCCACGCAAATGTTCAAGAAGTGTATTGATCAGACTAGATACCAACCAGACGAGCTTGCACAATTGTTCAAGAAGTGTATTGATCAGACAAGATACCAACCAGACGATGCCACGCAAATGTTCAAGAAGTGTATTGATCAGACTAGATACCAACCAGACGAGCTTGCACAATTGTTCAAGAAATGTATTGATCAGACTAGATACCAACCAGACGATGCCACGCAAATGTTCAAGAAGTGTATTGATCAGACTAGATACCAATCAGACGATGCCACGCAAATGTTCGAGAAGTGTATTGATCAGACTAGATTTAAACCAGACGATGCCACGCAAATGTTCAAGAAGTGTATTGATCAGACTAGATACCAACCAGACGAGCTTGCACAATTGTTCAAGAAGTGTATTGATCAGACTAGATACCAACCAGACGAGCTTGCACAATTGTTCAAGAAATGTATTGATCAGACTAGATACCAACCAGACGATGCCACGCAAATGTTCAAGAAGTGTATCGATCAGACTAGATACCAACCAGACGAGCTTGCACAATTGTTCAAGAAATGTATTGATCAGACTAGATTCAAACCAGACGATGCCACGCAAATGTTCAAGAAGTGTATTGATCAGACTAGATACCAATCAGACGATGCCACGCAAATGTTCGAGAAGTGTATTGATCAGACTAGATTCAAACCAGACGAGCTTCCACAATTGTTCAAGAAGTGTATTGATCAGACTAGATTCAAACCAGACGATGCCACGCAAATGTTCAAGAAGTGTATTCAGCAAAACGCATACCCGGCGAAAGATAGGAGGGAAGTATTCGATAACTGCTTAGACCAAAATGTGTTGGAACCTGAAGAGAATATGGATAAGTGCACTAACTGTGTAGACAGGAATGTATTTTTAACGGTTGAGAAAGAGTACATATTTAAAACCTGCGTGTCTCAAATTAGATTAATGATATCTGACGAGCTTCCACTAATGTTCAAAAAGTGCATTGATCAGACTAGATACCAACCGGACGAGCTTCTACAAATGTTCAAGAAGTGTATTGACCAAACCACGTTTAAACCGAACAAACTTACCAAAATGTTCAAGAAATGTATTCAGCAAAACAAATACCCGCCGAAAGATAAGAAGAAAATATTCCATAACTGCTTAGACCAGAATGTGTTTGAACCAGATGAGAGTATGGATATGTGCAATAACTGTGTAGACAGGCATGTCTTTCTAACGGATGAGAAGGAACACATATTCAAAAACTGAAAGCAGGTTCACACCATATCAGAATGAAAAAGTACTTGAGAAATATTTTGTACAATCCACATTTACACTCGACAAACCTAGGAAATAATTCACAAACGATTTAGACTAAGCCACATTCAAATCGAATACCGAAAATATTCATGAGATATACTGATCTGACTAAATTTGGAGCAGACGAGCCTACATAAATGTTAAAGAAGTGTATTGGTCAGACTGGATTCAATTCAGTCGAGCCTTCACAATTGTTCCAAACGTGTATTTATCTAATTGGGTATAAACTAGACGAGACTAAAACCCTTGTTGAGAATTGTGTCGATAAGTGCATATTTAAATCTGTCCTGGTGATTGACGAAAAGCATTCCTTCCGTAAGTGTCTTAATGAAGTTGCATTCCAACTAAATGGGAATGTGAATATAAGCAAAAAATGTATTGAAGAAAATGTATTCAAGACAGATGAAAAAATATATATGTTCAACAAGTACCTAGATCAAGATGTTTTCAAACCAAATGAGAATATAGAGACATGCACTAATGGCTCTACCCTAAACAAATTCGAGGCGGATGAGTAGGATTTTGTTTGTTTCAAATGCTTCTTAAAAAGGTAGGTAAACATTTGATAAAACTAAACTGTGCAAAAAATTCAAATTATGGTTTGTTTCTGTAATATAAAAGTATACTAAAATAAGTAAGAAAAGGCTAAATTCGGGTATAACTAAACATTTTATACTCTCGCAATATGCAAATATCAAAGGAGGTTAAATACTTTCAGGTGCTGTCAATACTATATATTAAAAAATGTTGCATAAGAATTCAACATTCATTTTTCGACGAAACCGTGAATGGATTACAATCATATTTGGTATCCTACTAACTTATATGTTAAGTCGTAGACTCACTTAATTCCATTACTATATTTTGGTTCGTGTCCGAGATATTTATATTAAAATCTACCAAATTAACTCAAATAATATATATCTGATATAAACTCAATCAAAGTGTCTTAATTAAGTATATTAGGTACATGAAGAAAAAGTCAACAAGACAAACGGAAATCATTATATTAGGAATAAGCGGCTTAGACCACGCTCTAGACTGATGTCATTCATATTTAGCGCAAAACCACATTATGTTTAAGACATATACATTCAATTTCATTGAAATGTCACACATATAGACCAAGATAACGGTTAAAAGTCAGCTGGAAAGTCGTAAATCACTATATCGAGCTAGGATCACTATATTCGGCTAGGTAAAGGTCTGGACTGATTGTATTAACTTTTGTCATTTGTCAAGTGCACTAGAGAACGATGGTTCCACTCAATTTTATGAAAATAAGTCAACTTCGTCATAAAGTCTGCTAGAATATCGAAAATTATTATATGTTGTATATGGGAGCTGGTGTTATTCGTTCATTGATTCATACATTTTCGGCATTAAACTATGGTCAAATGCGTCAAATATTATGCGTTCACTTAATTTTGCTAAGATATCTAGCATATTAAGTGATATATACTGTATAAAGTTAACCGGATTTTTGAAATTCTCATTCACATATATGGGGGCTAAGGGAAATATTTACCCGCTCTCATCAATTTTCGGCACACGGTCGCACAGTTTTCAGAAAAATACGCTCTCTGAATTTCACAGACATAACTCATATATTGACCAAAATAAATGGTGTAAAGTCTAACGGAACGTTGAAAATCCTTATATTGGGTATATTGGGGCTAATAAAAGTATTTACTCGATTTTCCCCATTTTTGACACCAGAGCAGATTATTATCATAGAAAGATAATCCTGAATTTCATTACGATATTTCACAGATTTACCGATTTACCGATTTCTGTATAAAGTCAGCCAAAGGCACAAAAGATATATGCCGATTTCGACTATTTTTACACATGAGATAGCATATCTTGAAGGCACTATTTGTACAAAGTTTCATTCCAATATCATAATTGGTCCTTGATTTGATTGACCTTAAATTGAAAGAATCAGATGAAATTTAAAATTGTGTTATATGAGAGGTAGGCGTGGTTGTTATCCGATTTCGCCCATTTCGCAGAAATATAATATCATTTACCAAATTTTATTGAAATTGGTTACGGCGTGCTTGAGATATGCGATTTCACCTACAAGCCACCCCACGCCCATTGTTCAAATTTTACAAGCATTCCTATACAGCCCATATCTACCATATTAACTGTAAGATTTAATATTTTCGATTTAATATTTAGTGTTTCTTCGGCGAGTTAACGCTCTTTTAGTAGTTTTCAACATAACCTTTGTATGGGAAGTAAACTTCGTTATTATCCGATTTCACTTATTTTCCCAGTAAATGAGGACATGCTAGAAATGGCATTTTCGATTAATGGCACTTTGTGGGCGTGACAGATGTTCAATTACGCCTATCTGCAATATCGAAAAGTTATCGCTTGCACGGACGGACGTACCAACGGACAGACAGTCACTCGGAGTTCAAATCATCTCGTCATCCTGATCATTTATACATATGTTACAAACAACCGTTAAGTAGACAAAACTAATATACTCTCTTGCAACATGTTGTGAGAGTTTAAAAAAAAAAAACAATATTACCTGCTAAGCAGCCGCCGGGTATGCCAAAGCTTTTTATTTGTGGAAAGCCTGTAAAGAGGAAAATATTTTTCTATATTAATTGTTTTATTGGCGGAAAACTTTTAATATTTTCATTACTTTATTTCAATATTTTCTGCGTAAAACTATTTCCTGTTCAGTTTATAAATATTCGGTGCCGTTGCCTTTGATCATTAATACTACAGATATGTACTTGTCAAAACAAAACCACTAAATGTTTAACAATACTATTGACAAATTGACAGCTCAATACATACAGGGAGTGCCATCTTTTACGGCAGTATGAGTATATAAATACGAAACCACTAATGTTTGCCTTGAGCTCGTCGATGAGCTCGTCGGTGAGCCGGTCGGTGATTGCTGAAAAGAAGCCAGGGTGGCCAAATCTGGCAATATGTGGTTTGGGATGCCGTTTACTCAATGATGGTTTTGGTGTAAACGGCACACCCCAAAGAGTCGCTTTTGGTAATACAAACGTGTTTCATAAATCTCGAATGGATTTTCTGTTGATACACATTATGTAAAAGCCAGGAAACAAATATTTCGGTACGAATAGTACTGAATTGAGTTATGAGAAGTTTACAAAGCCATATATAAGATGACACACCCGCGTTTCCACGACAGTCGGTTGTACGTAAGCGAAACGGTTTCGGATTTATTTCCGGCAATGGGCTGTCGACTCGAAAGATTGCCTCACAATTTTACTGCATAAAAGTTTAATATAATAATATGTCTGACCCTATATAACGATGTTTGCATATTTAAGTATTATATATTTTTCTTTTCATAAATTAACAAGATATGAAAAGAATTTTAAAATAGTAAACACACTTAGTGTGTGTTGAAATTAAACGAAATAAATATTTTTAAATGCTTATTTTCTTTTGATATTTGAGAAGCATGCCTAATAGTCGTTTCGACATAAATTGTTCAATTTAGTTAATTGAAAACTTGGCAACAAACTAAATAGCGGTTTCAGCACTCTACTGCATATTTACATATGGCAGATGAACATTAAGTCCATTGTCGACTTTAATATTCCGAAGGTTATCAGCATGCGACGCATATGGTAATATGTTTGTAATTTTATGCAAATATTCTGCTCCTTTTTCCGATATACCATCCGATTTTCTTGTTGTCAGCCGTCAAATTTGGGGTTCAATAATATTCTAAGTTGGCTGCAATATACTCAGACCTTTGACATAGTTTGACATGCTCGCCACTTGTAGCAGCATGTCATGTGCGCCTCAATCGGCTGCGAGGTGGAGTTCTCCATTCGGAAATTTATAATAAAATAATACCGGAACCACCGTGTATTCGACAGACTTCCTTACCACGATAAGAACAAAATTCAAGTGGGAAACGTATGCACGACAGCCGAATCGTTGCGATTGTGTGAGGTGTGAAATGTCAAACTTTAATTAGGCCAGCCAAAATGTAAGTGCATTTTTTCTTTTTTTAATAAAAAAAAATACAATGAAATATTTGTTTTGTGATGCACTTGACTTTGGATTGAAGTGGACATGCGAAATGTCAATGAAATTAAAAGGGTAGTTTTAAACGAGCAACTGTAAATATATATCCTTAAAAGTTCAGTTTCGAAAATTCCCACAGAAAATTAATTAAAAAAATACCCAATACCCAAAAAATACCTAAGCTATTTGCATGTCTTTTCTAATCGTTATCGCCCATATGGTTTTTACCGTTAACTGACAAATGAATTGAAAATTGAAAGAAGTCGATATGCTATAAATTTTTCTGAAATCTGCGGATAAACCTTTCGTATAGTATGAAAGCTTCATCCGAAGCCTGAATTGCGATTCTAACTACCCACTTTGGGATAAGAGCTTTTAAGGCATAGGTTTTTATTGTTGAACCGCCTGAAAGCGAGCACTTTAGGGATCACGATGTGAAAGACGGCAGTGAAGGCAACTGCAGTGTATCCGGTACTTATACTGAGTCTGCGGCTATAAAAAAACTTGATGCTCTTTCTCTCTCTAGCTAGCCTGTTACAAAAACTCAGACCTAGCAGTTGGTATGAAAACAGAAACCACAAGCTTTATTAAAAACACGTATATATTTCGTATCAAAATCTATGCTTGAAGAGAAGTAGTTAGTTACTTAAAGAAAAGTTAGAGACCGATCCTCGAGCTCAAATTTTATACCAAGTTTCAAAGAATGGTATTTTAAAGATGTCGAATACGATGCATAGATAATTTTTTAAACTGGAGAATGAGCTTAACTTAAAGTCAGAAGAGATTAATCAGTATTCAGAACCAACGTAATCGAGTGCTTACCAAATGGGTCGATTCCGGGTATAAATTTCAAACAAGACAGAAGCCAGTTACCCAAACTTTTAGTGATTTTTCAGACCACCATCGTGGTTATTTTAAATTTATAGTAAATGAACTTACTTAACGGTACCACAGTAGAAACAGTATTGTCGAAATAGATGTTTTATGTGGTGAGGCCAATTAGAAATTTTCTTTTATGCTTGCTGGAGGCAATTACCGTAAGGCTACACTTGAGATACTGTTATGTTAAAAAATGTATGTACTTTTTTAATTGATACCCACATAAATTTAATTTCTTTTTATTTCTATGTAGCCCATTTTCGATTAGCATTATAGAAGTGCCCTTTTTTTTTTTTTTTTGATTTGCATAATAAGTCAGCGCTCTTGAGAACACAAGCTCATACACAGTGAACAAAACAGTAAAAAATTAAGTTCAGATTTTAAGTACAAAAAATCGACCATTTAAAAGTTTGTCGTAGAAACGTGGCTTTGCATAAAGTCTTCTCTAGTAAAAATTGGCTTAGAACACAGGGTTTTTGTTTCATTATTCCGCTTTGTTGTACTAAATTATTTTGGGCTTGCTTTCTTTTAAAAGACTTTTCATGTCTTAAAATCGCTCCGCAATTCTAGAGATATCGATTTCCGTTTCCCTTCAATGATCCCAACGATTCACGGTTATAAGCCTTAAGACTGAATCCATAAAACGCACGAAAATAACTCAGGAATATTGACATCATTAGACCAAGCGAACTAAGGTATAAATAGATTCTAACGCCATTGGTTTCATATGCTTTTAAGGGAACAATGTAATGTAAGCCAAAGCGATCCCAACGATTCAAGGCTAGAAAGATGTTTGATGAATGCAATAAAATGCACGAAACTAATTGAACTTGGGACAGTTACGACAGAAAACTAAAATGTATATAGTTCGCAGCATTGATCGAGTTTATGCCAGTCCACAGGCAAGCTTTCGATATATTTCAGTGAATTTGCGACTGTAAAATCGATTGAACGAAGGTGAGTAAAGAGAAGGCATTTGTAGGCAGGGCCAACCACCGGTTTAGTAGTAGTGGATCCGCTCTCATTAGGCATTATAACTCAGATGTATATAACAGAGAGAACATTGCAAAGATCTCATAGATATCCAACGAGACGTCTTAAACATATAAGATTCCACCCTAGAATCGTGAAGCATTACTTCGTACAACATTCACAGGTTGTACATAGTGAACCGACTGTTTCCAGTAGTCAAGTAATCAATGCGCCTATCAATCATATTCAATGTACACGCACTCATACACACAAACACTCAAAAAAGCACACTTACTTGGCGGCCGAATAGGTTGACGTCAATTGGCAGCGTTAAGCGCCAGCCGACAACAACAACAAACATGCATGCATTACCAGCAGCCGCATTGTTGGCAGGCAACTTTACTTGGAAATATCACAACCAGGCTTGTTTTTGGGTGGTCTGCCGATGCAATGTTGCATACAAAAACAAGAGAATAATTTTTAGAAACTCAAAGTGTTTTGCGCTTTTTTGTAATATTTTATTTTTATTGGTTGCTCCGCAATTGTTTAATGCCAAGCATTAATTTTTTTTTTTTTTTTTTTTTCGGAAAATCTGCTACAGAAAGCACAGTTATCGATCCCGTTAGTGCACTGTGCGCACAGCTGATCTTGGTAATTCACACGCCAGATGGCGCTAGGTATACTTAGTTTGAGGTGATCCTTTATTGAAAGCATTTAAAGGATATTTACGCAAGCTTGAAGTAAAGCTTACACATTTTAAGCGTTTCATTTCGCTTCTACTTTCTTCAAAATCCTTTGCGCATGCCACATTGTGAACTTTTTTCACTATTTCACTTTATTTAGTTTTATGCTTTTTGCACACAGCTTACCGCTTCGCTTTTCCGCGTACCTTCGTCAAGCATTGTTTAGCATTAATCAGTTTTTAATTAACTCGTCACTTACCCCAATTTTTTGATGTTGTACTCATACAAGCAGTCAGCAATTAGCAAATAACGCTTTGTGCTTGTCAAGTTGGAATGTGTTAAAAAACAAAAAAAAAACAAAAAGTACAAAATTTAAAAGGAATATTTGAGAGCATGATGGAGTATCGAATTTCGCATAATTGATGCAAACGGTAACGATCTGAATAGTACTTAGCATTTCGATATGAGCTTTGCTGTGCGGCATTACTACATACAGCAAACCGAAGGGAAGGTAAGTGACAGAGCTGAAAACTAGGGCAATAAAATCTCAATAAACCGCTGTAGAGACTTTTAAGTAAAGCAGACATGCATTTTCGGTGCGAGTGACTTAATTTGCGCTGTTTTTTTCGAAATTCTCTAAACATTTCTGAGACATTAGTCTTAAACTTGCTCTACTCGGTACGGCTTCCAACCGACAAAAGGTCAATACGCTTTCTAACCGTTTGTTGTTGTTGTTGTTGTGGAAGTGATAATCTATTCTGAAGTTGGAGTTAGTTGCCTTCAAGTTCACATAATGCAGGAAGATCCAGGAAGCGAGCTCTTCCGAACGAGTCAGACCATAGGACCACAGGGGTGTTGGATGAGTCGGTTTTTCATGGAATGCAAAGAGTTGGTTAGTGTCATGCGGGGACTCTTTCCACGTTGGACAAATGTTAAATATGTTACGAGTCTATGTTGCATAAGTCTACTATCACGAACGAAGTGGCGCGAGGATGACTGGTTTCAGGAGACAAATAGAGCTCTTGTTCAACTATAGGTAGCGATTTGACTCGAAGGCTATCATTCGCTAAGAAGGAGTAGATGAAAGTGTAAAATCCACTGTGAATAGCGTTTGGTGCCTGCCTGAAATTGGTTGCGTCCGAAGTCTGGTCGATTAAATGTTTCTTGCTAGCAACATATTGAAGGAATCACCTCTTGATATACCTCGGCGGCTGTTCCGCTTCAAGCAGGTGATTGCGAGATTGATTTCGACAAAAGCATGCCGGCAGCAACTGCTTGGAATGGAGCTCGTGGTACTTCTTGACTGAAAACACAAGGGCCTCATTGGGTGTGCTTCAGGGAATCTACAGTAATTGTTCGGAGCGTGGTGTTCTGGCAGGTGCAGGTTTGGAGCTTCAGCTCAGCTGTAACCGACTACATCCAGGCGACCATGTTGCTGCGGCGTAGTTTATGATCGTTCGTCGTCTCTTTATCTTTTCCTCCCAAGTGTTGCCGGCTGGCGATTTGAAGTACTTATTGCGGCTCTATATATTGTTCATACTCGCGGTCGTAGGCGAGTGAAGAAGTGCAGACTGTCGTATGTAACGCCCAAAATTTACGGCTGTTGAAAGCCGGTATTTTGGTTTCGTCCACCAAAAAATATTAAGGTCTGGCCTGTTCATTCAGTTAGTAAATTTCCACCGGGTCGCCGTGGATTTAGCAGGCTAACGCCTTTAAAAGTCAAAGTGGATCTCGAAGATTTTTTTGAGTGACTTTTCTGAGGTCTACAACTATAATCAATCGTTAGACACTGACTAACGTGGGTCAGGCACTGTTAGAAAAACCGTTACTTAGCCCTAAATATTGTTTTGGGTCTACTGAGGTCCTTTCTTTCAGCAACGTTAAAAAAATATTGCGAAACAGAGGCACAGCGCTAACGGCAGCGCTTCGAAAATCAATAATAATATGAGTTAACTGTAATTTCAACCCCTCCATTAGCTTGGCATTGTTTCATTTTTGATTTTACACTTTTTATTTCACTTATTTTTTCATTTAAACAAAAACATTTAAACACCACAAAACAAAGGCGTACTTGTACTCAAGATCCGCACAACCCGTTGCAGCTTTGCGTTGCCCACATCGAACCAACGCAGATTGGAGCGTTTAAATACACACAACACACAAACAAACGCATTTATGCTTAGCAACCGCAAAATTAGCGCGCTTGTCTGTCAAATTTAATTTCCCTTTGATATGCCACTGACTGATGGACTACAAGTTTGTGCGAATATACGATTTATGCAGACTTTACTGGTTGGTGTTGCATGCAACATACTTTTAAGTAGCTTTAAGCACCATATAAAAAAAAAAACAAATATCACACCGCGTCCCGTCCATTGTCGCATACAATGCATACGAGGTGACGTGGATTTTGTTTGCCGTTGCACGAGTCACACTACGGCTATTGTCATGTGACTCCAGTGAAATTCATTGAGTGTGCTTGTCACTCAATGCACAGATGCAACGCGTTTATATGACGTGTAGCCGGACGCGGCCGAACCCCTTTCACATTGCCAAACAGGCTAATAAATGAAGATTTAATGCTGAAGTCAATTATTTTGAATGCAACTGTGGAATTCAATAATAAAACAGTTCGTAATACAAAATTTGCCGAGAAGACGCCTCGATTCCATACCTTTAAGTCTTTAATCAAAGCGGGTTTTTGTTCGATTTTTCTTCCCTGAAGCCACTTAGTTCTTCGATTCCATCTCTGATCCAGCTATGATATACACATAGCCACACAGCTCGAAAGCTAGAACTCGAGAGACAGATCAAGACCTCTACGGAAATTCGTAAGGTTTCAGACATAATTCACAGCCATAATCAAGATCAAGACCTCTACGGAAACTCGAAGGGTTACAGACACAATTCACAGTCACAATATCGAAGAAACACTAGCCGGGATGCTCATGAACACAAAGAAATGGACAAATTAAGTGCGAAAGAAATCTGTCTAAATTTGGATTATACGAGAAATAGATAACCGTAGAACTGTAAAGGCAATAATAAGGAAAGAATTTTGTAAATGCAACTAAAACCGAATCATTTTGAGCGCATTTCAACTCACACGGTTAAGAAGGACTGAACTTCCAACAAACAGGAACTAAAGATGATAACAAATATTATAATTGAGGGCATTGTTTGATAAAAACATAACCAGGTTACATAACAATTGCATTACTGCAGAAGATTTCGGCAGCCTCACTTTCCTTAAAACCATTACAATAGTAGCCAGTCAGATCAAAGGTTAGCCTCTTAGAGCTTTTTCCACCAGTCATCATATTAGACTGCCGAAGCTGTGAAGGTTACACAGCATGAAGGTTACAGCATGAAAGCAATCCAAAATTTCGGCGCTTTTCGGTTGATGAATCTTGATAGTAGTAGATAAAGGGTGGTCATAGTCGAAATCAAGGCCTTCATGGGATGCTATTGTGAAAGGGAATCTCTTACTTGCATTGTAGGACAGCGCATTAGTGTTAGGGTAGTGGGTAATTCGATACTTGGTGCTTTTATCGGATGTCATTGTATGTTATCTATAATTCACATGAGTTTATCTGCCTGATCGTGGTCCCTATCGTTTCCGCTCGAAAAACAACTACCTTAACTAGCTAATCGCTTTTTTGTGACAAACTGATTCCGACGCTGTAGCAGATTGATTATTTGATCCGATTTGACGTTTAGTAAGTCGTGAATCTATATTTCAAACAGTTCATGACTTTCAGTAGTACAGCGGTAATTCTTGTAACTGCATTAAGGTTCACCTTATAAACGTATAGAAAAGTCTAAAAGGTCTATAAAGTCACGTAGGTCTTCTAGATTTTTTTAAGCTATAGAGAGTGGACTCCAACGGAACTTCCTCTGAACTGTTCAATCCGCTAAACCGAGCTCTATAAAAACATATAAGTAAAAGGAAGTCGGCATGATTGGAAAATGCTTTAATTGGACGGTTTCAAAGCAATGGGTTTAAGAGTCTTCAAGCACTTTAACGTGTCTAATACCTAGTACAAAAGCGGGAGCGAGAAAAACAAACCTGGTTTGGACTGATCGTTCACGACATAACGACGGTTTAGTACATGTCCATGCCAGTTGAACAACTAGCGCGAAAATCAACATTTTTATAAGGTCTACTTCGATGATTGTAACAGGGCCTTGAAGTGCTTACAAGTTCCCTTAAGTCTGGACGGAGGACAATGCCTCTAAAGGTAGTAAATGAATTGATTTGGAACTCTTCAATGGAGTTTTGGGTATATCTGTTGCGATTACGAGCCATGCCGCAAGCTGCCATCCTCCATTCTCCCTTTTGCAAAGCACTTCTCGCATCTTTACATACTTAATTGCTATTCTAGGTACCTTCGTATACACTTCACTTAATATTCATACTGTCATAACTGCTTATTTAGCTTAATTATGCCGTCGTAACAAGAATAATAAACAAGGAATAGCAACAAGAATGATTTCTGGTAAGTGTTTAGCCAGCTTAATTGAAAATAGAGTTTATTTTCCTTGTCGCCGAAAAAGTTTACACACAGCAAGGAGCACGCTTAGTGGTACTAAATTTGTTAAGCCATAAAAATTGCGGTACTGCGAGACTGAAGTACACATTTGAAGAGCGTAGAGGTACGTAACAGGTAGCTTACAAACCACAAAATCAGCATAATAAATACGCAGCTCAAGTAAATTATTTTGCATAGCTGAGCGTTTAAGCGGCTAAAAAATAAATATGTAATAGCAATAACAATGAGTCGGTAGTCAATCAGGCGCTAAGTAATGAGCGAGCAAGTGTATGGAGAAGCAAGTTGAGTGTCGGTGCTGTCGGTGAGTGTGTGGGCGGTTGAATAGTTAGCTACAAACTCACAAGAGCTCACGAGTAAACGTGTGTATGTATGTATGTACCATCCCAATACTCATTAAACGCACAACGGCATTAATGTAGGGTCAGCAGCAAGTAGTGACAATGGCAATAAGACTTTTCAGCTTGGCGAGACGATGCTTACTCTACTCTTACAGGGTGAGATTATGGCAGAAAAGCTTAAAATATGAAATAAAATTGCAGTACAGGGTGATAAAAAAGTATTCTCAATACTTTTTCGAGGTTATATTTCATTATAAAACCACATTCTGTCTTGCAGTCCCACGGATCTGGGTTTTCGACTTTCGATTATCGCGCTCAAAAATTCCGGAACAACTTGTTTGGTTTTACAGCGTTATATTGAGGGAGATGTGCTAAAATCTAACAGCAAGGGCCCTCATATTCATCCAAGTCCTTATCCTTCAACATGAGTCCAAATAGCTTAGTTGTAACCACATAGAAACTCTGACAGACGGTTTAGGTAGGTTAGTTAACGCTATTTAAGCGCAATTCGAAGGGGTTTCTGCAACGTTTCGTGAGCGTCGCAGCAGGCGAAATATTGACCTATCGACCGGAAAGGTGATAGCCACCGTTTTCTGGCATTCCCGACGTGTAATCTACATCGACTACTTGAAAAAGAGCAAAACGGTCGAAGCGCTCTACTATGCCGAATTATTGGGCCGATTCGTCGCCGAAAAGGACTTCTTCCACAATGCCAACGCAGCGGCTCATATTACCGCCGTCACAACAGCCAGATTGTTCGAATTAGACTACAAACGATTTGGTCCCATGCGACTTCTTTTTGTTTCCAAACTTGAAAAATTCTCGCGCCGTATAGAAATTCCAGCCGAATGAGGAGGTTATCGCCGCTACGAAGGCCTTTTTATGTAAACCTACAGAAAATGTATTTTTCAAACGTGTTAAGGAAATTGGATTGGCGCTGGGTCAAGTAGATCGAACCAGCAGGAAACTATGCTGAGAAAAAATTGCCGTTTTTCTTCTGTAAACTAATCTAGATAAGCAACTTGAGGGCAATTCGAAAGCAATTCTAAACAGAAATATTGCAATGTTGCATTTTATACCGCATTTTTGTAGCCTTTGCAACTTTGCTACTTATCCGTGGAGATATCATGGAGTTTTTTTTTTTTTGTGGGGAAAAGTTGGTGGAAATTGTTGCAAAAACTTTAATTGACTAGATTGTATTCTTTCAATGACTGTTTTGCCGACTATTTTCTCATCACCCTGTATATGCATAAATATACATTCCGAACGCCAAATGCTTGTCATGCTTCGCAACAACAAAGCAAACGAATTTAACGGCAAGGCGACAACAATTCTCGCGTCACACTCACCATCACCAATAGCACCAACAGCGGACAGATAACAGCGTAATCATCAATATAAGCGGTCAACACAATGTCAACATTACTGCGTGTGTGTGTTATTGTAAGCGCTTTGCTTTTGTTGTACAGTCGGTTAACTGCGCATGTAGGCGCGTCCGGCTGATGTTGCAAGTAATTAGCGTACGAATGGATCAATCTGATTTCGATTTGAGTCCAGCTCCCAGTTGACTACTTTCCGCGCTGCTTCACTTCAACTCGCTGCGCAGCACATGTAGTTATATTTTTCTTTGTTTCTTGTTGTTGTTGTACTTTTAGTTGAGTATTTCTTTTGCATGCGTTAATTTGCCACTTTTGTTTTGTTTGTTTTTCTTCGTTTAATGCGCCAAGTGTTTTGAATATTTCATTGTCACCTCAGTCGGTCTGAGGTTTTAGCCGCTCTTCGGCTATAACAAGTTGCGCCGCGCTTGCTCTCTTTCGCATAAGCAACTCTGTCACACAGACAATCAGCTGTTTTTTCTTTGTATTCATATGCTTATATTTTTCTTTCACTTTTTTGTTTACTTTAGTGTTTAGCTTGTGACTTCCGTTTGATTTCGTTGATTTTTCAATAATTTATTATCTTTGAAATTAAAATTTTTTCCACGCTCTGCTTTTATAATTTAAGTAATTGTCATATTATTTGCTCATATTCATTTTCATTGTTTATCTTTCGTTATTAATTTGTTTAATCAGTGTGTGAAAAAAATGTACGCTTCTCTGCAACGCGCTGACGGCGCTGTCACGCATGTAAATATATGTCTGTCTGTAGATTTCCTTCACCCGTTTTGTGCAAATGATTACTTGCAATCATTTTTGGTGATTGTCAGAAATGCTTTAAATTTTATGGTGACATTCAAAAGTGACGTGTTCACCAAAAACAAAAAAACAAAAAAAAATTCAACTCAAATTAAATTGTACTTGGCGAATATTTGGCAGTCTGAGTCATATATATGCACGTAGATATATTTATATGCCCGTATATAATTCTATATAGACTTAACGGTCGGCTACACCTGATTTTTTAAACAACAAAATTAATATCAGTTCTCTTTTTGGCTAGATAGAGGGTGACTCATATGCAAAATTTTCATCTTTGTAAATCTAGCTATGTTTTCAGGAAGATATAAATGAATAAAACACACTTAACACAGTTCAGTTACCAATATAAATATTACTACATACGCTAGAAATAAAACGGATAATTTAGGCAACAAGCGAACCTCGCATCTCTTACAGCCTCATATATATAGCTAGTTGTTATCGAAAGTCGATACATTCAACGAATAAGTTCAACGCTGACAGTAGCTTTTTCGTACTTTCTAAAGACCGAAATACCCCAAGAATAGCACATATGTCACTTACAATAGTCGTATGCCCGCAATTTATGCGTCAAGACAGCCATTTTTCGAAAGTAGATGGTCCAAATTCAGGGACTAAGCAACCTAATTGAGTTTCTGTCAACCCTCAGCCTTACTAATCGACAAAATAACGGCATTATATCGACATATTAGTCGATACAGCTATGTTTTCGCCGCTCTTCAGCTAACTCAACATGTCTATTTAATTTTTAAAACCAATAGCGAACAACCGGTCGACGAGATTCCCTCACAAAAGAAGAACGTCTCAAGCGAAGCGACTGTAATAATGTACAACTTACCTTCGACAGATCGGCGTATAGTAAGATTTTTATGTTGAAACGTAGGTCGAAAGTGATCGTAGAGGAATATTTTTAACTATTCTAACCTCATATTTCGACAAAATATGGGTGCAATTTAGGCTATGCACACAGCAAACATAAGATTTATTTTCCAAAGGAATTAGAAAGCAAATTCCTTTAACAAATTTTTGGATATATATCTCTTGATTTCCTGCGTAAGTTTATAAGACAATTATCACATTATTTTAACAAAATTCAACATGTTCGTCTCACATGTGATTTGTTCAGCTTCCACTTGATGCGGACTGCGGATATATAGCGGATTGGCAGGCAGGCAGGGCGCGAAATCTTCAAAGAAACATATTTGCATTCGAATTATTGGAATAATATTTATGTTTTTTATCAATCTAAATTGCTTGTTTTTAGAATTTAAGCAAATTTTCTTTTCTTTCAGTTTAAAGACTTACAACAAAAACCGTCAACAATTGTCTTCCAGCAACAAAAATTGCTTTAAGTAATAATAATAAGTGATAAATGAATGTTTCCTTGTCAAAATAGTAAAAAAAAACAAATTTTAAATTAGTGCAATGCAATAAAAAAAAACATTTTATTTATGTATATTACAATGTAATATTTATTTTTGCTAAAAAGTATATTAAATAGTATAAATTATTGCTTAAGATGTTGTTTTGAGCTGGTTGTGGTTAAACTTGGTTTTTATTTCGTTTTGTTTTAATTTTTAGGAACAATGTTTTAAATAATTAATAATGAATTAAATAATAATATTTATAATTTTAAATTTTCTAAATTCGATTTGACGATTTGGAAGCATGTACATGTTTTAAAAAGTTTGGAAAATCTGAAATTTATAAAAGATCTTAAGTAAATAATTTTTTTTTTTTGAGGTTAGACAAGTGTTACCTATAAAGTGTTGCCAAATAATTGTAATTATTTTTTCTGATATATACAAAATAAAAACTGGTAAAAATATATTTAAGAAAAGGTTCGTTAACTAAAAAATAAATTGGCTTATGAGAAAAAATTTTAAATGTTTAAAAAATAATCAAAGTGTTTACAATCATCATTTATTTATTTAAAAAAAAATTAATAATATTAATACAAATAATAATTATAAGCATAATAAGATTAAAAAGAAGAAGACAGTAATTAATAATATATATTTAACAGTTATACGGTTATATTAAAACATAATTTCACTCATAATTAAAAATGTATTTATTTTGTATAATGGAAAATATACAGCAATATAAACTATACATACCGTATATTAATTGTTTACTGGAAAATAAACAAAAATAATTTATAATAAAAATATTTTAAGTAAAAAAATTAAGATGGCAAATAAATGAAAATACTATTTTTGTACTGTTAACATCAAAAATATTGTAGAAAAATTACATTAATTAGGAAAACAATTATTTTAATTTAAGCAAATGTGATAATCAAGAAATATATTTAAAAAAATCAACCAAAAAGTTGTAATAAATTAAAAATATAAATAAAAATCATGATAAATTGTAAAAAAGAACTATTTAAAATTTAACTCTTTCTTCTCTTTCTTTTGATTCCTTGTTTCGAAAACTTAAGTGCAAAAATTGCACAAAACTGATTTTCAACATATTTTTTTTATTTTACATACTTATCAGAATTTTTTAGATAATTTAAAAAAAAACATTGGCAAAACAAAAACAAAATAAAAAAGTTAATATTATAAAAAAATTATAATTATAAAAAAAATTATAGATAAAAAATATTTCATCATATAATTGCAAAAAAATTTATTTTTTCGTTACCTAATTAAAAAAAATTGTTTACTATTATAAATAATAACATTTTTATTATTATAAATAATATTTTTATATTATAAACACTAATATTTTAATTAAAAAAAATTTTTTTTTACAATATATTTAAAATTATATAAACATTTTGTAGACTTATATTTCCTACAGAAAACTGAGCGATAGTTCAGTTAAGAATATATAACTGTTAAATAGTTAAGAACATATAATTGTTAAATAGTTAAGAATATATAATTGTTAAATAGTTAAGAATATATAATTGTTCAATATTCAATTATAAAAAAGTAAAAACTAATAAATAATCACTTCAAAAATTTAAAATGTCATTAATTGCAGTCTTCAAGGAATATTTTGCATGACATAAGCGAAATGTTTTTAAAGCGCATTATAAACTTCCAACATACATACATATTCTTACAAAAACAATTTTTTTCAATTCTCGGTTAAATTCTTTTAGGGGTTTTTCCGAGAAACATTTCCAAGAGTGTTGGACCGAGCACGAGCAATCTTGACTCAAAAATACTCGCAACGACCCATTTCGATGGGATATAATGAACCTTACGCTGAGGAGAGAATACTTATAAACTAAGTAGAAGGTAGGTAGTTGCCACACTACTGCAAAAATAGCACTACTTGGAACGAGGTAGGAAAACAAGGAAGGAAGGAATTACCTAACTTCTTGAGATAATTAAGCCAAACTACTACTACATATCCTGAAATCACGTCATTTCAATATAAGAAGACCTTAAAAAAACATCAAGCCTTCATAACAAAATGTAGACGGAGTCTATTCAAGTCCAACAGATAAACCTAATATATAAAATTTCTTTCTTCTTAAAAAGACAAAGAAATATGGATAAAATGTTGTATATAAGGAAGGAGGAAATCGTCCGGAACCGGAAACCCGCTGAAGCACCGATTTCTAGGCGTGAGGTGTTACTAGGAGAGCGGTTGAAAACGATGGGTGGGTAAAATGTTGAGTAATTACAGGAACCTCGAAGACGAATATATGGTTGTTAGTTACTTTGGATAGTGGTTAAACTAAGCACCTGTCAAAAGTTACCCTCCAAATCTGACAGTATCGCCAATTAGCACCGGAGGCTAGTTTTGTTAGTTAAAAATATGCCAGCTGCACAGAATACGCATTTAATGACTAATCCGTTATATTGGTGGGGAAGGGGGGGGATTCAACTATTCGGATGTAAGGTGGGCGATATGACCCAACTCCAATTAAGCTGGAGCTTTAGTGTATGTCTCTAATCTCGAAGTCGGAACTGCCATCAGGTCCACAAAAGAGCCAACTTCCAGCCCTTATACATGCAAGACTGTAATTCTCAACCGACTTATGAAAATAAAAGTACATGAGCTTACAATTTTCGCACTTAATATTTATTGTATATTGTAGAGTAACGGTTTTTGCCTTAATTCGATATTGCATTATAATTCATATATCCAAACATCAGAAATCGCCACTTACCCTGTGCATGCAACAAATGATGCGGCGCATTATGCCCGTGCGTATGATGTGGCTGCAGTTGCAACTGGTGGTGGTGGTGGTGATGATGATGATTGTGATGTTGTTGCAATGCATGCAAATTGGTTGGCAAAGTATGTTGGGCAGCGCTGCCACTACTTAAATTATGTGGCAAAAATGCTGCTGCAACAGCGGCATGTGCATTGAAGTAGGCCATGCGTGAGGCAGCCGCGGCAGCCATTGTCATCTGGTGGTGGTGTTGTTGTTGCTGCTGTTGTTGCTGTTGATGTACAGCATGCTGTTGTTGTTGTTGCTCGGCGGCAATACTAAACGGCGCTGCTGCAATACTGCCATTTGCAGCCGTAGTGTCCACGGACGCCGACAGTGCGGCCGCACTAGTGCCCACAGCTGTGGTCATGTTTAATGAATTGGTTGAACTGCTGCTGGCGCTGCTGCTACTACTGGCAGCTAACGCTGGCTGTTGGGGCGATGGCGTACGCATTGTTATTGACGTGAGTGGCGGTGTGCCGCCACTAGTAGCTGCTGCAGCATGTTCTTGTGCTTTTGCAGACGGTGTGTCATGATCTTTGCGCTCGCTGCCGCTGCCGCTATCATTGGGTTCGTGTGTTTTTGCGACGGCAGCGGCCACTGCTGCTGCCGCTGCGGCTGAATTGCTCAGGCCGAGCAGCTCTTGTATGGCGAATGGTGAACGTTGCGGCATATTTTTATCTTATTCTTATTCTTACTAAGGTGTTTTTTGCAGAAAATATTTATATTTACAGTTATTTGCAATTTTCTTTTTTATATTTTACTTGCACAATTTTTTACATTCAATACAGCTTTGTTCAATTTCCACTTCAAAGGTTATTTTCAAACACTTATTAATTGGCTGAATCAGCTAAATTCAAACGAAATAGGCTTGTTAAGTGTTTGAAGCCCCCCGGCTTTTTCAGCAACGTAAAACTCGAACAATTTTGGCCCAACAAAACGAACTACGCACTTTTCTCTATCTTTCACTTCCTGCGAAACATATTATAGCTGAGGCTCTCGCTTAAAACTAAACATAACTTCTGAGGAACTGGTTTGACGACGTCCTAATAAAGGGGATACAATGCAAATTTCTGGAAAAGACTGCAGTCAGTTTCGTCTGTGTAATTTTTGAGTAACCTGAAACTGACATTGAAGAAAAGTTGCTTGAAGTAAACCTTAACTGTAAAAATTCTACAATTTCATATTATTACTAAAGAAGCTCACTAATCCGTGTCTTTACATGATGAAGCGCGCACACTTCAAGGGAATTCCTTCACAAACCAGGCAAAAGGTCTATGATTGACACATTAGAAAACCAACTTTTTAAATTTCAAGTTCGGACCTTGTTCAAGTTTTCTTCAGGCTTCGAGTTTTATGAAAATCTAAACGGAAAAAGTCTCAAGTTAAGAAGCAGAAAGCTTAGAAATTCCCAAGTGTAGTTTAGTTTTGTAGCACTATAGCTGTAGTTGTACAATTTCGTTGCAAATCCGTTAATTGCGTTATAGTTAGCAACCTATCATATTTTTTGAAGAATATTTTAAGAAATTAACGGAAAAATTTTTTTTATAAATTAGGTGTCGTAGATTTTGAAAACAAAAAAAATGCAATTTGAGGCGGACCGTGAAAATATTGAACAAAAATTAAATATTGCAGATTTTTTTTATGTGGAAGAAGCGGTACTAGAGCCAGTCAGCGTAAAAAATAATTAATTCTTTCTAAATTTGACTTTTTGGTGATGATTTCCAGCATAAAAGTGTTTCTCAACAAAATCGATAAGCAGTTCGCACAGACCCTCTGTCCAACCACTTAATTATCTGTATTAAAAGTTCTAAGCATGAACTCTGAATTTTATTAAAAAAAAAAAAAAAAAAAAAAAAAAAAAAAAAATTTTAAATTTTTTAAATTTTAATTAATTTCGAACTAATTTAATTAAATATCATAACGATTATTGAACATTAATTACATTAATTTACGCTACATCGCAATTGAAGCAAAGCTGAAAGCTGTCCCTTTAGTCAAATAATCGCAGGCATGCTTTTGCTTTGCTATTTCGCTACTCATACGCTCAAACAACGCACTCACGCCTCTTACGCACTGGCACGCTGTTACAATGCGTTACGCGTATGTTTTTCTTTTTTGTTCTTGCACGCGTCGCAGCGAGCGAAAAATATGTTAACTAGCAATAAACCGGTTTATTTGAGCGCGCACAACAAACACACACAAACGCATATGCCGCAACGCGCCTATTTAAAACGCTTCAACCGAACACATTGTGAGCGCACATAGAAAACGCTCGAACGCTCGAACGCATTAACCCGCCAGCGAGTTCAGAACATTGCCTCGAGAGCAGGGCAATCAACAGCACGACAACTGTAAATAACGCGCTGAGTGACGCGATTAACACGAAGCCGCCTACTTTGGCGGCGCACAATGAAAAGCGGCGCTAGTTAATGCTTGGCGCCCGCTTGGCGGTAAGTACAACAATTTGCGTAAATTTTTGCAAAAAAAATTATTAAGCGACAATAATTTCGCATAAAATACACAACAAATTCGCCATAATTTCCACGTACAACTGTTGGCCGCTTGCAAGCGCACCGAGAGTTTTGTCCAAACGACAACGTAAGTAACGGCGCTGGCGACGACAACGACAATGGCAACGACAACAACGAGCGCACCGCTCCGACGCTAACTATGCGAACTAGGCGAAATGCGAAATTGAAAAAGCGTAGCGTTTGTGGCATGTGGCAGTGGCAGTGGCGTAATGGCGCTAGTAGCGTTAACAAACCGGGCAAGCGTACGCATTTGCATGAAGTACGCGGCATGCGGCATATGCAAGCGGCCAGAAGTCAGGCGACGCTAGAGCTAAGTGTACCAACATATACACATATATTTATGTTTGAGCTGTTTGTTGTTGTTGTTGTTGTTTTATTTTTATTATAAATTAATGCTTTTTCAATGCATTTCTTATGCAGCTTGCAAAGATTTGCGCATGAGAAACACATGAAGCATATCGCATGCAAAAACAATAAGCGCTTGTTTTTTTTTTTTTGTAATTGTAGCAGCAAGTGTATGCCCGGTGTTTGTTGCTGTTGCAAACATTTCACTTTGCTTGTTGTTGCTTTACTACACTACTCTACATATAGCATACTCACTTAGTAGTTGTTGTATTTCAAAATTTTTTTTTAATTTTTATTTACTTACGGTAAATCTCATGAACTCTCAGCGGCGACCAGCAAACCAACGGGCTTTGCCGCCGCACTCTCGCTACACGTAGTTCATCTCATGCGCATTGCAGCCAAGGTGCTCGTACAAAACATTGGGCGTCAACCTCAAACACGGTACCGGAACGCAGCGCCAGCGCCAGCGTGTAAGCAGTCGAACATGTGTACATGCAGTTAGTTGCGCTCGCTAGCTGCACTACTCGCACACACACGGCAACCATACAATGCAGTTCCCCTGCCACTTTATACCAAGCAATATGGCGCACGCGCATTAACACGCCCACACGCGCAACGCAAGCGTAAGTAGTGCAACTAGCTAGGCGCTTAGGCGGCGCGCCGCTTGTCGCACTGTACGCACGCACTTAATGCATAGCACTTTCCAGCGAAATTCCAATTGGAAGCATTCCAGTTGGATTGTTGGCGCGCCTTGCATGTGTTGGTGTGCACGCGTGTGCGCGCGTGTGCGTGACTCTCCTACCATTTTTCTTTTGCACTGCCATGCAATGTGTTGTTGTGACTTTTGTTGCCATTCATGTCGCGCGCACAACAACAACAAATGGCGAGGCAAGGCAAGGCATGGCAAGTCCTTCAGCCTTCCGTTTAAATCTTACCTAGTTGTTGTTGGTTGCTGTTATTGTTGTTATTATTGCTGTTGTGCGTCGTTTGCCACAACATTGCCGCTTCGATTAATGGAGTACGCCAATTTATAAAACGCAGCCGTTCATTGCATTCATTTGCTTTCATTGTTTGCTCTCATTCACTGCGTGCCTTGTTGTTGTTGTTGCAAGGCTTCTCTAAAATTCGTTGTTCTTTGTTGGAAGTATTTAGCAAGTTTGCTATAGCTCTCAAGTCAGTATTGCGCCGTGTTGATTTGTAGAGTCCCCGCAAGTTTTGTGGGTAGAGTTGGCTTCCGTGGGGTAACTCTATAACTGCGCTCTATATCCTCTAGTGTCGCGCTTCATGAATCATACCTTTTGGACGACAGTAAACCTGACAGACAGGCAATCGTAGAATAGTACTACTAATCCCCGCAGGTTCCAGACGCTCCTCCAAGTTCGATACCACTTTTATTTTAAGTCGAAAACAAATTTTCCAATATCTGTGGGCCTCGGTAGGCAAAAGAAACCTTCACGTGTATTTTTTTTTTCATAAAAAAAAACTACTCATAAATCATAATCTCCGGCAGCCGTTCGCAGAAAGCTCAAAGCTTGGCACAACCTTCATTTATTGAATAAAATTCAGACGCGTGTCAGTCAGGAGATGACTTTATTGAGCTCAAAGTTGTCGATTTCGGAAGGAAGCGCCAAGAACGCGCTGAAATATATACTGTGCGGCGGATTAAACTTTTTATTGTAGCCTTCAGCAAGAATTCCTTGACAAAACTTAGGCTACTTGAAAGCCAGGCTCTTGCTCCGATTGCGCTTTCAATTTCTTAAAGGAAGGCATATATCTAAATTATTGGCGACCTCGCTACGAGGGATTCGGTTAGACAGCGTATGATAATTACTGTATCAAAACGGTATGTTAATATTGAAGGTGATCTTCTGTCGAAATATCCCACATTCACCGCCAATGCCTGTTATTTTCCGATTTTTTTTTGGATCAGGTGGCAAAACTTCGAAAATGACGAATGAAACATGAAAGAAGCTGCTACGCTTGGTGATCTTTAGAAGACGACTTAATGCAATCAAACCTGCTTATCTAGATGACTAGAAGCAACGCTTGGCCTAGGTCATGGCATACCGACAACCAAACATGCCGATCAGTAAGCTCATTGGTGTTCCCAAGACAATCGGCTGTATGTAATCGGAACAGACCAGGATTTTTATCCAACCAAGCAATGTCAACTAGGCACTCGCGCACTTGCCTCGCGAAAAAAGCGTATGCCTACCGCAATTTCAGTCGGAATACTGTAGCAGTCAACACCGTATGGTTCGACTTCGCGTAATCTGTACGTTCCGTGGGCCTTCCATTAGTTGGCGCACATAAAATTTGACACCTCAACACCAAGTAGCCGCTACTACAATGGCATCTAGGGGTTTTGAAGCAGAAGGAAACTTCCTTAGCGCTTTCCAGCAACATTTTTGAAGTCGAATAGATCGTGTCTGCCGTTAGATGACTTCGTTTAGAACAGCTTACACTTTGACAACTAATTACAGTTTGACCTTGATAACTACTACAACAATACTAACTAAATCAGTACTAAGTTTTGTGACTTTCGTGCCACCGTTCATGTTCACGAACGAAACCGAAGTCCACGGCGAACGTAAAAACGGCAAGAGAATCAAAATTGTTTCGCCGAAATAAAATGATTCAAACAATAGATCGTTGTAGTAAACGTCATTTTCTGCAATAAATTTTGTATTTTTTTTTTATGTATTAACTTCCTTCCACCGAAACTGAGCATTCGAGATTTATAACAAAATATCGAATTCCCCTACACATGAGCCATACATACATTGCAGAAATTTAATATTTTTATTTTTATTTTTATTTTTATTTTGACAGTAAACGATTGCGATTGCGCCTGCCCCAGCTATTGAAGAACGCACAAAAATCAAAATACCAAACCAAAACTCATTAAAGTTAATTAACAATGAGCCAGTGTCTAACAGCAAGTAAATAAGACTTTAATAGGATTACAAGGAATTCCCTTTCGTTGGAGCGACGCTGATGATTCATAGGCAGCAGTATAAAGTGTACAACAATAAAAACAATAACAACAATAAAACGTAGGCAGGCTGCGAAATTCCAATAGAGCAGCGGAGAGCAGCGGAGAGCAGCGGAGAATAACAACATGGGTATTCGTTGTTTGTAGCCTAAATCACGCAGGACATTTCCATTGTTTCGCTAAAAACTACGGCAAAAAATGGTAATGCGTATGCGTGGAATGCTTTCTTTGCAAGGAATTCGAACGAAATAAGCGAGTGAAAAAAGGTATGAAATCAAAATGTGAAAATGTGAAAATATCAAATTACACACGCAAATGTGGAAAACCCATTGCGCATGCGCATGCGCGTCTGCTGCCCGACATACATTCATGGCGGACGCAGCGTGTTGGCTTGGTTTAGCAGCTAGTTTGCTCAGCGTTTGCTTTCTACTTTTTATTTTTGTTTGTTTGGCACTTGAGGTGAGGTTTCCTTATTCGTTTTTTTTTCCGCCGTATTCCATTTATTCTATTAAGCTGTCAGACAGCGTGGTTTCAGCGCTTGCATAGGTAAGCTTTGACTTCGTCAAACTCTTTTTACGCACTTTCAGTCGGTTGTAGAATTCCGGGTGACTGTCTGTCCGTCCGTCCGTCTATCCGTCTATTCGCCCGTCCATGCAAGCGATAACTTGAGTAATTAAGATATCTTGATGAAATTCGGTAGACGTGTTCCCTGGTACCGTAAGGCGGTTGGTATTGCAGATGGTCGGAATCGGACCACTGTCACGCCCACAAAATGACGCTAAACGAAAGCTTACAAAATGCTAAAACTAAGCTCCCAATTAATATATGAAATTGGAATTTGGTAGAGAGAATCACAGTAGGGAGAGCATCTGTGGTTAAAAAAAAAGATGTTTAAAGTGGGCATGGTCTCTAATAAGTTTAATGTACATATCTCAGAAACCATTGAACCTATATCAACCGAACTTGTAGAGGCCTCAGAGAATGTGAAAATGGGTGAAATCTGATAATAGCCACGCCCACCTCCCATATAAAAGTTATGTTGAAAAATGCTAAAAGTACCTCAACTCGTTGAAGAAACACGTCAGAAATATAAAATCTTTTGGTAAATATCGTAAGGAAGGGATGCTTAGCAATCCGTGTAAAAATTGGACAATGGGCATGGCAACGCCCACTTTTCGGTGAAAACCCATATCTTAGGAACGACTAAACCAATTTCACACACGGTGAATTTGGCCCACAGCATTATTTTGCTATCTTTATGTGACAGTGTGAAAATGGGCGAAATCGCACTATGACCACACCTACTTTCCATATAACAAAATTTTAAAATCAATCAGATTCTTTCACTTTACAGTATATAACTCAAGTATCAATTAAGATATCAGAATAAACCTTGTCACAAAGAGTGTCCTCAGTGTATGCCATTTCCTGCAAAAAAAAAGGCGAAAATCAGACAATATCATTTCAAGCCCCAAGATACCACATATGTGGACCTCGAAGCCTATATCAGACTTTTCACCGAAAATATCGGTCAATGTGTGAGATATACCAATGAAAGTCAGAGAACATTTTTCTCTGATAATAATATGCACTTGTGTCAAAACTTAGTAAAATCGGGTCAATCCCGACCCGTCAACCGATCTACGAATTACCAGAGCCCCCATATACTACACTTAATGATTATCTTTATTCTAATAGACTCTATGCCAAATATATCGGTCAAATTGTGGAAATATGTTCTTGAGCATACTTTAGTTTAATGCTAAGAATAAATGTTATCTGCTCAGACCTTCTCCTAGCCCCACAATATACCCAATATAGCGATTTCCGACTTTCCAGCTGACTTCAAACCTTATAAGTTGGTCAAAATGTGTGATATTTTAGAGGAATTAAGTGGATGTGTTTCCTTAACCATAATATGGTTTAACGCTGAATATGCATGAAATCGATTTAGACCTTGGTCTAAACCCCATCCCTCAAATATTATGATTCACGTCGCTCTGGTTGACTTTTTCCTCATATACACAATATATTAAATTTCGAACCTTTGTTTGAGTTTATATCGCATATATCTCCATAGAAGACATTCAAAATTTTTCGAATAACAAATGCCGTAACCATTTTTGAAATAAAATTTTGTCAACCCCTGAAAGTATTTTCCCATCTTTGATTCTTGAAAATTGTGAGAGTAGAATGGTCGGTAAAATTCGGTTACACACGAAGTCCTTCCTTACTAGTTTTTCTTAAGTTTTTTTCAATTTTGTAAATATTTTTTCAAACTTCTTTTTTGTTAATTTATACTTTTTAATTTTTTACATATTGCTTTGAATTCATTATCCAATTTGTTCTACTTTTAAGGGATAATTTAAAATTTTAGTTTTAGTAATGATTATTCATCAATTTTTATGATTTTTCCACTAAACTTTTACTTACACTTAACTTTTTTTAAATTTTTTTTTAATTTTTTAATATATATAAAACTTATTAATATATATATTTAATAATTGAAAAACATTTTATAAATAATATTTTTTATTGCTGTTTCTCGATTATTATTATTTTTTATCATAAAATAAGATATTGCTTATATAATATTTTAATTTATATTATTATACAGAGATGCAATTTTAGAAATTAATATTTTTCAAAAGCAATTATTTATTTTTTAATAATTATTTTGTTTTTAATAATATTTTATTTATTTATAATTATTATTTATGTATAATTTTTATTGATCAAATAAGTGTTTTGTAATTTATGATTTGAAATTCATATTCATATTGAATTTGCAGATTTTTTTACTAGTTTTGTTTATTTTTTAAATTTCTATTAATTTTTTTTTTCATGTACACCAATCTTTATTAAAAAATTTTATTTGCGCATGCACAAATAATTATTATTAACTATAATTAAATTTGTAATTATTTTATTTTATATATTATATATTATATTAGTATAAATATTTTATATTTACTATAATTAATGATATGTATTTATTTTTTTAATAAATATTTTTTTAAAAATTTTTTTTACTTATTTGACAATTTTGTTATTCATATTTTATTTTTCATTCCATTTAAATTAGTATTTTAAATATGTAACCATTATTTTTATTTATGGGCCATTAATTCATTTTTGATTTTTTATTTGGTTAAAATTTTGTTTTCTACGCAATGTGTGTTCATTTTAGTTTATTTTACTTTGTTATTTATTATTTTGCATAATATTATGAATAATTTCATTTTCTGCTTTGCTTCGTTTTCATTGCATTTTTTTTTGAATTTTGCTTATTCTTTGTGTATTTAAATTGTTGATTACTTACTTTGATTTTTGATTTCATTTATGTTTCTTACGTTATTTATATTTTTTATTTATCTTCATTCCTCAAAAATTCCAACTCTTTTAAATTTGTTTTTAATAATTCTAAAAATCCTCAAATTTATTGTCACTTTGGAAATTTTTATTAGGAAACTCACAGTAACAAAATGAGTGAAGCATTCAATTATTTATACAATATTTAAGTACACAAAATTGCAATGTAAATTAAGTTGTTATCCATAAATACCCTTTCAAAAGTACAATGAATAAGTATAAAAGCTGCAAACTGAGGAAGTCAAGTGCCCTCACAAACGAGTTAACTAGAGAAATCGGCCAAAGTATTAACTCATATACAAATATATACATATAAAACTGAATAAACAAACAAAAAATTAAACAAAACGGTAAAAAAAAAACAAAAAAAACACGAATATTAATTAGAAAACGCCGAAAGTAAGCGTAAATGACCAAGAGTGGCTACTTGAGTAGTTTGGAAATCTCGCTGGCAAATTACAGGGCATGCTAGCCAACAATGATTAAGCAGCTAACCGTCAATATACCAATTTGTGCATAATTATATCATTGTGTAAAAATCTACAGCAATCAATAAAGCTTTCGAGTGTGCAAAAGGTCTGGCTAAGTGCACTAAAATTATTTTTAAAATTATTTTAGCTTTTTTATTCACTACGAATTGGCTTAAACAATGGTACTGCGCTTTTGTTATTTATTTTATTGTTTTGTTGTTGTTGTGCCTTCTTACAACTGCCACAAAGGTATTCAAATTTGAAATCAGCTAACAAAAAAAGTTTGTTATCTATATATTTTGGACTGCTTCTGCGTAATCACACGCACATAATTACACACTTGAATGCCTAAACTGTATTTAAGCACACATTGTAGCGATTATAAACATGTCTATTATAGTTTTAATTATGTTTTTAGCGCTGTCATTGAAACAATTTAATTATGGATGATTTTTTATGCGCATAATAAATTTTTTTTTTTTATTTTTTTACAATGTTATTGTCTATGTGTGCAGAAAAAATTGTTGGAAAGCCTGTTTTCCAGAGTTGAGAAATTTCAATTATTCTCTTTGATTATTATGTAGTAATTAACCAATGTTTTCACAGGAATGTTTTCATATTAAAAAAGTCGATATGAAACGTACTTAAAATGGCTATTAAGAATTCTTGCATAAATATGTATGCATGCGAGGGACAGTTCTAAAATGCGAATTTACTTATACTTCTTGTAGCTTAACATCTTCAGGCTACAAATATCGCACTAATGTCAACACTTCGAGCCAAAATATCGGTATATTCTAATAATTAATTTAGTTTGCTCATACTTATTGCATAAAAATATTAATTAATTCGTAATCGCATACATTTTACCTAATTGACCAATTGATTGCCTTTGTATAAATTTTCAACGTCAGATGCCGCTGTTACAGATATCAATTATGGCTAATTGTTCAATTTGCTTAACCGCCCGAATGGTTTATGTCTTTGCTAGAGCACAGGAGAAAAAATAAGAGCAAATCGAAAATTAAAGACTGTTGGTGAATATAAAAAAAAAATCGTTAATATATTCAAAAGAACGTTTATGGATTAAGGATAAATAAATTTAAAATATATAAATTGATATCTGTAAATTACTTCAGTCTTCTTACACCGCACAAAAACTAAATCAACACAAGACTTTGCAGTCTACATCGTACTAAACATTTTTCACATACTGCATATTAAAACAATTAACGATACAAAAGGTATCAAACTTTAACATATAGTAACAATATATTAACAAATTTAATGTATTTTGTGTATCATTCCAACTAGAAGAATTAAAGAAACCAGTGCTCACCCAGTCATAAGCAGCTATTCGTTTCTGTAAGAACAAGAAAAAACTATATTACAATCATATAAACAATATATTTAACAATGTGAAGTAAATAAAAATATTGATACAAACTTCGAAGCGCCTTTTCAGCAAATCTCGGGAGCGCCCGCCGAGCTCTATTGTAACCATTGAGCACAAACACACAATAACACAATTACTTTATCAACACCTTAATATAATAAACAAACCGATTTCATACAATTATTCCAGCACATACTCATACTTAAGCATACAATTCTTCTAAATAAACACAACATAATACATTTTAAATCACAGATTGAAATTACTGGAAATGCATTGTCAATTAGTTAGTGATAACAATTAATCGACAAAATCGATAAGCAGCAAATGGTTTGCAAGCATTTAGAAAACAACGCCGTTAAAACTTGCCGTCGGCAAAATGACAATATTAAATTATATCTTAGATACATAAATTTTATTTATGTTGCATTTTAGGGCGTAATAAAACTGTAAAAATAGATTTTCGATCTTTTACGAGCTCATTGTAATTCTTCTTCATTAAGGTATGGAAATATTGCCAGTAACATTGTATTATAATTTTTTTTTTTTAGAAAAGCTTAGCATAAATTTAGAGTGTCAAAAATGGTTATAAGAAAGACATTGGCGGTAGTCAGAGACAACATATTATTATTTATAAAATTAAAATTATGTTTTCTAAATTAATTTTCAGCTAAATTTGTGTCGCAAAATTTTGGCAACCCTATGTCTACTTCAACTACGGTTAATTATTACAAAATCATTTTGGCAAACAAAAAAAAATGTTTTTATAAGGTTATTAGAACATTGTATACTTGTATGTCCTCAAAAATTATTAATAAATTAGAACTGCTAATTAGAAAAATATTTATAAAATTTTCAACAATTACTTTCATCTATGAATAGGTCTATCGAAAGCTATTATTTAAAAATTTTATATCAAATCATATCTAACATACGACGATGACAGTGTGTCATCATGCATTTTCAATGCATATTCATTTGCACAACTCATTAAGTGGGAAAGTAGCACTTGAAAACGCCAACCGGAAGCTTCTAGCAGCAGCTGCAAATGAAGCATTGTGATTGAGCGCTTCAGCAAACGTATGCGATGCAGGGGCCTTGACGCAGCGCTATGTTTGTTTACTTTAATTTTGATTTATTTACATTCGGGCTTTATTTTCAATTGCTGTGATTACCATTCAATTGGGTTGGGTGTTAAACAGACAAAGGCGACTGCCGCGCAAGACTATGCGCCGCCCAATAAGCACCAACACACACACTAGTGTGCATATATAATGAAATAATTTCCTGCACTGCACCCAGCCCTAACAAGCTATACTGCCATATTTGTGCATTAATTTTTTGTGCTGTGACTCCATCATTGCCCATTAACAAACACATGCATGAAAATTACAGCTTACTGCTGCTGCTGCTTGAGTGCCATAATGCGCGGCGAGTTATCGTATTGTCGTCGAGTGTCGAGTTGCTGCCACTTAGTGAGCACCTCAAACCGGCTAGCGAAAAATACGCGTTGCCGCGTCGTATTGCTGCCATCAATTGGGTGATTACCGTACACCGAAGTGCTGCTTTGCATGATTAACAAAGCCGCTGTTTTGTTGGGTTGGCACTCCTACTACATCACCGCCCGCCAGCAGCGCTTCGTTTGCATTAAATGTAGAGGTTTTTTTACCCTCGAAATATTTATTTATTATAGCGTATAGCAAATTTAACTAGGAAAACAGGGTTGATTGATGAGTCGTGCACATCGGTAAAAAAAAAATATATATATATATATATATATATATATATGTCGTAGAGTGTAGCGTAAATTAACTGGCAGTACATACTTGTATGTTTACACATTAGCAGTTGATGGTAATCATTCAGGCGTTCACACTTCTATTTGCGCCCTTCTTTACCGCGTTATACATTAACAGTTATACGCTGCCTTTATTACAGTTCACTATATGGCAGCCATATTTGATTTTTATTTAACAAAAAAACTTCAAAAAAAAAGTACAAGTATGGTGGCAAAGCACCCCTGCTGTTATTACTAGTGCTACTATTATTGTTATTGCACCTTTCCCATACTGCTTTACCAATTACTGTCACTCGTATTGTTAATGTTTCATTTTGTTGCAAATTAAGGTCAGCATGTGTTGAAGTGCGGCCAGAAATGTAGGGGGAATTTGTAAATTTCAAATAAACTAATTTAAAGTAGTTTCAAGAGGCTCTCACATTTGCATTTGGATTGTGTTGGGGAAAATAAATAAAATGCTTCATGAATAAACATAAACAAATTTTAATTTTAAAGATTTTTTTTAATAGAAATTTTAACAATTTGTATTTACTGAAGGTGGAAAGAAATTATTTAAGCTGAAGACTGATCAACATAGTTGTAGTTGGAATTAATTTATCAGCTAATTGCCAAATTTCCGATTTATATATTTAATCTAACTTGTACTGAATTAAAAATTTCATTTAATTTTCATTTATGATCCCCAATTAATCGCTATTTATTTCATATTATTCATTCTCAATTTTAAGAATATACACCATGTTTTGTTTTTGTCGTATACACTATATATTCGCTATATTACTCAGTTTAATGAATGAAAAAGTGTGTGTGTACATCTCAGCAAAGCGATATAATCGCTTGCTATTCTCCTATTTCGTTATATCAGTCTATTGGTTTTATGCCAGTTGTTTGTTCGATTCGCCAGACTCTAGAAGTGTGTACGCAATTAACGAAACTAACTTGTAATTTCTACCAGAAGTATAGCGTATTATCATTAGATATCGATGTCCGATGTAAACATTGCTTTACAAAATATGAAACATGTACTTAGTCTAATTCTGAAGTAAAGATTCACATTCCATTTTATTTTTTAACAATTTTTTTATTTCGAGATATTTTATAAAAAAAAAATCTCTTGTTGTGTATTGTCTAATTGTGTAGTCCATGCATAAGATATCATTAAACATATTGAACCAATTCACGCAGTCGACTAATTGCAATTACTCCTAAAAAATTGTCTTTCGGTCGATAATTAAGAAGTGAAAAAAAAACTTAAAAATTGGTTAGACAAAACAACATGCAAGTCTACCCATAACCACTAGCACCATAGCAACCCGCCCAACTAAAAAACGACAACCACTTAAGCATAATTAAAAAATATAGCTATTGTCTTATAAAAAGCACTTGCAATGCGACCAGAATGCAAGTGCAAATCTGCGTGGAAATGTCAAATCACGCTTTGACAGCAATATACACCCTATAGCCGTTCTAAAGTAGAAGTTAAAGCGGAGGCGCACAATGGCATTAATAAAAGGCATAATAATCGAGACCACAATAGTAGAAATGTATTATACAGTTATATGTATGTGCTTATAATTCGTATACGCTCGTTTTTTTTTTTTAATATTCCTTTGACACGCCTTTTTCGCAGAAAATTTCCACTCTAAAAATCACCAAAGCGCGTAGAAGCAAAGCCTTGTGTGGGAGGACTTAAAAAGTTAATCAAGCATTTTAGCATTTGTACGGACAAAGTGAACTGTGATAATTAAAATTGAAGCGAATTGGAAATGATGAATGTGAAATTAAAATACCACATGTTGAGTTAAGCACAAAAAACGGCATATTAATAATGGTGATGAAGTATAAAAATTGGAAAAATCGTGGTTGTTACTAAAAATCTGCATCAAATATTTGAGCGAAGCATTTTTTTATTATTGCATGTGTTTTCACGGGGGGTTACGGTGTAATTTAAGTTGTAGACAAATATATCGATATTTCAACAGATAGTGGAGACGCAGGCTAATTATTGCACTGGGTACACACTTTGATCAACACTAATTGATCATTTGAACACCAAAACAAGCGAATCGGGATTTCCTTGGGATTATAAAATAAGATTACAAAAACAAAAAATGCATAAATATTCTAAAATAGCACCTATTCCCGAGAATAGCATAAATTAATATTAGATAATAAGGGAATAAGTTTAATATGAGAATTTCATAAAAATACGAACCATTTGACATTCATAGCGCTTAAAAAGAAGAACAAGCAATCGGTGTTGGGGCCAGCGTTCAGTAGAAATTCTCCTTGGTCCCTTTTAATAAAATAATATCACCAATTTATTTAACAAAGAAGTCAGAGATATCTGAAAGCAATTATTTGGGGGAAGAAATATTTAAAATCAGTTGTGCCGCGTTGCTGCCAAGGGTTCATTAGTACACCCTGGGAGCTCACATCGAAGGTTATTTCTTTACACAACTCTACTTAAAAATCTGGAACTACAAGAAGGGTAGAAAAGACACATCGTTCCGCTTTTATGAATATCTAACGCTCTCCTTTTTTCGTCTCACGAACCTTGCAGGAAATGTATGCCGTTATTCACTCAACAACTCTTTAATATGTTTATGATAATCTTCAAACTGTATATCTACATATTGGGTTGTTCGGAAAGTCATTTCGTTTTTTTTGGGGAACATGAAAGACAGTTTTCGTATAATGCCTTTCAAATGGCCATAAACAGTTGAATTCGACAAATTTAACCTCTCACCGATCTCTCGTGTGGTGATTCGCCGATTTGCATCAACTAATGCCTTTATCGCATCTTTGTCAGCTTCGACCGGCCTTCCAGACCGTGGTGCATCTTCGACATCAAAATTGCCGGATCGAAATTTTGCAAACCAGTTCTGGCACTGGCGTACTGTTAACACGCCTTCTCCATACACATCCGTCAATTTTTTTCTCGCTTGGACAGCATTTTTACCTTTTCTGAAGTTAAAAAGTAAAATATGACGAAAATGCTGCTTATTGCTCTCCATATTTAAAAAGGCACCAACCAAAAACTACTGGGTAGAATTAATAGAACTTTTTCACACACAAGCCTTGCAATATCAGCTCTCATGACATATAATGGTTATGGGGCTTAAGTGTGAAGTTAGTTTCGAAAAAACGTAATTAAGTCCTCTGGCGGGAAAAAACGAAATGACTTTCCGAACAACCCAATATTTTCCCAGATCAACGAAATCACTCTTGACTTTCAAGTGATTAACTTGTACATTTCATAGCCGTGAGAATATTGACTAAAACTAACAACACAGGTGCTCTTGAAATTGTTTCGTAGAAGGATCAGTAAGAAAAACAACGGTACATGACATGCATATAACGGAACAAGTGCGAAATACAAACAATTTACAATGACCAATTTGCCACTGCTATGCGGTCTTTTGTATACACGCCTACAATTTTGTGATTTTAACAACACAATAATCTATTTGCAACTGTTCTGCGCAGGATTAAGAGCATAATAGGATTTAATGGTGATTGTTTACACAAGAAAGCCGCAACGTCACAGTGTTAGAAGGCATTTCCACTAATTACTTACAAATTAGTCACAAAAGAAAAATAATAGAATTATTTCTAAGTCCAGTGTCAGGGTGGAGATCACTTTAAAAATCGTTACAATTAAAAAAAAAAAATTGAGTTCTACGAACGATGAACAGGACGTATAATAAAAGCAGCGCCACACAAAAGAAGTGCAAGCAAATGCTTAGCGCAAAAGGGATTGATGATCACTACGGTAATTCGTCTTGTATGTCACAGCGGACATTGCTAATAGTGCACAACAACCGTTTACAACCCAACAGAATGTATATACACACAGTGCCGAACCGGCAGACAGGTAGTCGACAATGTGAGGAATGCAGTCTGCGAGCGCGACAAGTGATGACCGTTGACCGAACAAATTCTCATCATAAAGCCATTCTTAAGCCGCTACCTTCGGAGCATGGATATTTGGTAGGTAGCAGAACGTGTGCATGACAAATGTTGCGTAAATATTTTGACAGTGGTATGCCAAAAATTTCACATGTTGGTGAGGCATGCAATGAGAAAATAAGTTTGGCATATGCATAAAGGCGTTTTCGCACGAACAATGAGCTAAACGTTTGCATGTAATGCGATCATTGCGAAATGCCGTGCGTTGTGAGTTACTGCTACTCACATGAAGGAACCTAATAGATTACAGTTGTCTTATAGAAGGCGTTTTGATAATTTTTAAGTAAGTGAGAGTGTTATAATTACCAAACTTTGGAGAGTGGTGAATCGAACAAACAAGTAGCATAAATCAAAGACATTGTCATAAAGAATTAGAATATATTTGCTCAATCGTTAGCGTTGGGATGGCTCAGGGAACGAAGTCCACTCATTCCACATCAAATAAAAACAGTCGGAAATTTTCAGCGATCAGAGCGCAGTTTATTCGTGTTTCTGTGGCAGATAGTCGAACTGCCTGCAAAAGAGAACGGATTTCGGGTTCGCCGTTGAGAATATTTAAAAGGAAGCTCTAAATTATTTAAAGGTAATCCGGGAGGTTGAGCCTAAAGCGGTGTGGTAATTGATCATTAGATTTTTAGAGGGATGCGTTGAAAAAATCAATATCACGCCACTACTCTTCCCGTTTTTCATATATGATTCGTGGGTAAGCCTGGATAAGTGACTCTCCTAAAAGTACTAGAGAATCGAACCAAATACCCAACGTAGTTAACATTAAAGATTCGGAACATGGATTAAACATGTGAAAAGCTTTCGATTTGCTTGCGGAAGATGTTGAAGTGCTGGTTATACCCATATTTAGACAGTTTACAGAAAGGATTTCTTTTAAACGTTACAATTGTATGTGAACTTTCTAGGGAATAACTAAACCATTGCTGGATAATCATTTTTTTAGACCACATCTTTGGAAATAAAATTTAATACACTTTTTATCTCGTAACTTTAGATCCCTGCTTACTGAAGCTCGAGAGCTTTTACACCAGCTGCCTTGTCGGTTTGAGCGAGCAATCAGACCAGTCTGGGGCTCTAAGAGCTTTTGTATGTGTTGCTTCAATGATTTAAGCGGATTTAACCGGATAAAACAAAATAAGGTGTGGTAAGTTAATGAGGGTTTGCTTTTTTTCATATTTTCTAATAAAAAAAAAATTATTAAAGTACTAATTCCTACCTTCAATTGAATCCATTCAGTACATTCAATTCATTCATCAAAAATGTGATTTTTCATTCGTTGAAATAAATCATTATAGAGCATAAAAGAAATAATAAGGTATTCATATCACACGAAGATAGCTGTAAATAAAAGTAATGAGACCATTGCATAATTTATGCCACATGCCACATCATTTCTCCACACACTCAACATTTCAGTGCGCCCCATAGTTAAACCAATGGTTGAGCAGTACAGACGCTCTTTTGCATTTTTAATTGCAACACACAAGCAGCAGTAGTGCAAAATCAAGCTCCACGAAAAAAATACAGTTCTGCTGCACCGCTGATTATGTGGACGCGCTTTAATGGCGGAAATGTGGCGTCGGCACCACTAATGTGGACGGAGCTTGGGTTGAGTGAAATGGATAAATGTGCAGCACATAGCTTATAATTACACCCAACCTAGCAGCTGTCAGAGCAGCCAACCCAACGAACCGGCGCGCATTGATACTGCAATTGTGTAGAGTGTGGATTACGCCGGGCGGAGAAGCGAGTAAATGGATATTATGGCGGAGCCGGAAAATGCGGTTTGCTATGCGCACAAAGCGCCCGCGCTCTCACACTAGCTGTGCGCACTTGTGCACTCACGGCGTGAAAATAATTGAAAATTGCGCAATGCATACTTAAAGCAAATAATGAAACGGCGTTTGAGATTTCACATGTGGGCGTGGAAAGCGCAGGAAAACCACAATTAACTAGACTGAATACTGATACTTCACTAAGTAGGTGGGTTGTTTCATACGTTTAACAAGTAGTCAACGAGCGAGCCGTCCCATAGTATGAGCTCACACTTGGCAGTCGTGTAATTTTATATTGTGGAGAAAACTTCAGTCCGGAAATTTGATTTGAAAGACATTTGCAATGTTGGGAGCTTTAAGAAATTTCATAAAGAGTAAGATACGATCGCGCTTTCTACATTTATAGTAGCAGTATTCAGGGAAAATGTCACCTGGCAGCGGCCGATTACAGTCTGTTGTAGGAAAGTACTTTTGGCTCAAAGTTTTGAAAGTATTTCTTAGAGTCTCTACCAACTTCTTGTAAGTGTAAAAATTTCTTTCAAAAACCTAGATCGAAAAATATCCAGAAAATCAATTCATCATGTTGTTAAACAGCGAGTCCGACTATAAACAAATTTCTAGTACAAAAATTATTAGACTAGTGGATTTCGTTATAGAATTTCTAGAAGTACTAGACTTTCGTACTAGAATTTCGTTATATTAAAAGAAATTTGTGTCCAATATAAATTAAAAAGAGATAGGATTAGAACCTTAAACCATCCAACTTATGAACTAATTGTTTATGGTATGGTAGCTTGATTGTTGGGTGGGAGTGTCATTCGAGCTGAGAATGCGTAAAATGCTAACGTTAGAGAAAAACGGAATATGATTTGAGAAAATATATGAAATAGCTACGTTAGAAAAAAGAGGTACTTGGCTGGAGAGCTATATGATCTGGAGAGTTATACAGTGTAAATTAGGGAAGAAGTGGTACCAGAAAATATACCATATTGCGCTCTCTATCTTAAGAAAAATTTGGACTAAGGAAGGCTTGACCGATCAGTCCGACAAGAGCTGTTAGCATGGCAGGCAGTTAGAGATTCAAGCTATTGATGATTATCTGCGCGGATAACAGACATAGAATAGCTCAGAGAGGTCAGTTATTTCGTTCGTGTTATTTTTCAGGTTCCAGCAGCATCCGAAAGTAACATATACTAACCTTATACTCCTTCTGTGAGCCTTTCAATAAAAGTTGTGCTTGAGCTCCGATTCTTTAAAAACTTTTGCTGAAAATCAACTCTATCGATCACGAATTTCGTATTTCTGGAGCTTTAAACCTCAAAAACAAACAAAAAAAAACGATGCTAAAGAATAGTTTGTTGCTATTGTAGAGCAATGAAAGTATCACTTTATATTTTTCTAGAATGCTGCCGAGTTAACACTCCTAGGCCGATTAAAACTCCAGCTCCTTTCCGGTATCGTGGACCCGACTATGGTAGGAACGATTGTTTGCAGTTCGGTTATCTCTTATTCTTGGAGTATATATAACGGCATATCAAAGACACAAGTAATTCCAATGCGGAGCTATATTCGACACTGCTTGCAATGCCACCTCGGCCAGATAACAGCTGTTCGCAGAGATAGCGTAAAGGCCGATACTGCAAACACGAAGCGTCCCCACTTCGTCGTACTAGAGGAGTTGGCTGAAGAGAGGAGATTTGTGACAGTTGCAGTTGCATTGGATTGGATTTCGAAAATATATCGCAAAACTTTCTAAGCTAAAATGTCAAATACTAACCAAGGTACAATGATTTCGTCCCATATCGCACCCTATGGCGTATTTGGTATCGACGTTGATTTCCTGCCGTCCGCAGCTCAGACTATATCTTCATATTTACTTATTTTCATTTCCGAAAGAATTAGAGCGCACATTTTTTGCATTATGATGTCTTTTATGCTCACTCTGAGCACATGTGGGTCCAGCCCAGAGGGATAAGCAAAGCGACAGATAAACCGAAATGGACTAAAATAGAAATTAAGACAAATGCACAGGCGCCAAGCAGCGGCTCATAAGCAGCTTCTACTTGGGCATAATTGAAAGAGATGATGAAAACATACAAAACGAATGGAAAAAGTTGAAATAAAATAAGGTATTTCCTTCATATGTGCAAAGTGGACGTTTCTGTTTTTTGCGCATCCTTTGCCATGACATAAAAAGTAATATATGGAAAAGTAAAATATAGAAAAAATGCAAATGCAAATATTATAGTGAAAATATATAAATATATGAGAAATGAGTGGTACGAGCATAATGAAAAAGTACTTCATTAAAAATTCGAGCACACAAATGCAAAAAAAAAAAAATTCTCTACAAACGCAAAAGTGGCAGCAGCAGCAATGGCTACAACAAAAGCGGTAACTGCAATTGCAACAAATTATAATGTCCACTGACAGCGGTAGACACAGGATTGCATATTTTTACATTAGTGTGAAAATGCGAAATGCAAGCACTTAGCTACACGCATAAACATGCAACTGCTGCAAATGCAACTGAGTGTGTGCAAAAAGCTGTGCGAATATTGCGAAAGCGATACTTTAGCTGTCGCTGCTTAAGTGATACTTATGCTGTGGAATCCGACTGAAAATGAGGTAAAGTGGCATTACGGCTGATGTATATTTTTACACATCTGTGAAGGGGGCAGCTTTCCTCTCCTCTCGCTTGCAAATCACTTTTAAAAATATTTTTTTTTTATTATTTGAAAAATATCTAGTATTAATTTGGAGAAAAGTGGGCGGCATTTTTTTTTTTGTTGGTTGTAGATTAATCTGAAAAGATTTGTACCGTAAATGTCTTGAGAAAATTACTCAGTGTCGTATTGGGACTACCGCGAATCGCATTTACGACGAATTTCAAAGTTAAGTTATAGCAAGAGGAGTAACTTCCGCAAACTGACTTGATTTTTATCAGCTCTCAGCCAGAAGCGTCTATAAAAACGAGACAGATTATTATAAAATCTTCTTCGAATCGATGAATCGACGGAGCGATGTTGAGGTTAGGAATTTATCGGTAATTTAGACTAGAACAGATGATTAGGAAGTGAAGCGTGCTCGCAAGTTTATTAAAACTTTACTTGAGGAGATTCTCATTCAACCAACTCAAGAGATTATTCTTGGAATGCACCGAAAACAGTTTCTGTGAAAGCTTCATTAAGTTTTACGTAGTCGGAAATAGTAAAAGTAGGAGGAGGAGAGTCTTCTTGCTCAAAATAAAACGTCTTAATGGCACTAGGTATTTGGAAGAAACATCGCTTAAGCAAACAGAATATATGGAATCTTTGAAAAATGGATCAATTTAAAAGAGTGGCCAAAACTTTCGATCGAACTTGAGATCGTGGTCATCATCTTAAGCGCATTTTTGCATCGACTTTATTTATAAAACCGTTTCGGTTCGTATATAAACGGAACGGACCTGGAAGTTTGTGCGGCCAAAGACAAAGAAGCTCAAAATGATTAGGGAATGCGTCTTCTGACGCTACAACAACAACAACCTGGTACGAGGAAATTTCATGAAAGGAAATTTTCCATGAAAGGAAAAGGATTTCATGAGTATTCCCATGAAAGGAAACCTTAATCTAACTTTTCAATGAAAGAATTGTTAACTAGGTTAGTCCAATTCCAATTGAAGTCCAAAAAAACAAAGGTTGTGTACGGTACGGTATGTACTTATACATTTTTCATCGCTCGATGAGCATGAGTTTTTTGCGTTTTGTCCTAGATGTGGTGCAAAGAACGAAAATGCTTTCCTGGCTATGTGACAAAATAAGCAAAAAAAAAAACAAAAACAATGCATTAATGAGCGCACAAAATGTGCATTCACGTCCGAAAGGCAAATTGTCTAAGCGAAAACGCTTTGATCCGAATGCATTTCTGGGCTTAATAAGAATTTAAATTACAAACAATGGAAATGCCAACTGGCGTGTTTTACTAAAATAATAAAAATTCGGGTATATATTGCCAACACTGGCCGAAGTGCTGAAATCTGCACACTCTATCACACTCCCTGTGATAATAATACTCAGCACAAAATCGCTTTTAAAAAAAAAATCACACTTGGCCGCCTTGCTGCACAGTTTCGTACCGTTGTTTATATGTATGGGCGCAGCATTCATCTATATTTCTAACCTTTCCACCTGTTCACACCCGTTTAACTTTAAACACCTTCCACGCCGTCAATAATTGCTTTGAAAACAATGCAAGGCACTTGAAACTTATTTGCGTTGTCTTTTTTTTTGTACTACTTTCTTCTAGTTTCCAAAGTAAAAAGTCACGCTCTCACATTTTTTCAACACAAAAATACACATTTCTCAAACCAATTATCTGTGTATATTCTAACACGCCTTCGCCGTCAATTTCCAACTAATTTCCACTGACACTTCGTGTTGGAGTTGCCATATAGTAGGAGTACACCTAACGCTAACGAGCTAGGTTAAACTGTTGTGGGTGTACTACATGCGAGAAACACAAAAAAAAAAACGAAAACTCTCCGCAAACAAAAACAAAAAAAGCAAAAAAGAAGAAAATTAAGAAAAAAAATAATAATAATTGCGGCGTTGCCATATATAGATGCACATGTGCCAATTAAGTTTAATTGGAAAATGTTTCATTTAGTCAGTGCTAAGCTGAAGTGTTGTTGGAGTTGTGAAGTGTGTGTGATTTGTGTTGGGAATTTGTAATTGAGGGAGTAGAAGAAAAGAAAAGAAGAATGCTCGAAAGAAGAAAGATGATGTGGTATAGATTATTACAAAAAATTCCAAATAACTGATTGTTGATTAGAATTCCTTATTGGTATTTTTAATTTCTAACCAGTGGCAATTAAAAATACCGCAAAAAGATATGTTATCTAGATAATAACTGTTATATGTTCGTAAAATGGCTTAATCGCAAGTCCAAGTATCTTTATTTATTTGGTGTTGTGCGAGCGTCAAGACAGCAATAATGGCATGAGAAATTATATATTAAATAAAAAATGCAGATACTGCTATCCGAATTTCTTTTGAAAATATTGTAAAATATTCGGTATCTACGAGTTTCCTATACCTAAGAAGGCTTTAGAGTAAGCAACCGAGCAAGCATTTATTAGAACTACGTGCATAATATACAAGGCAACGAATGGATTAACGGTACCTCGCAGATATGCTTCCAACCAGGCATTAGAGAAGAACTGTGGACTCTGCTGAGGAGATGGTCCATTAAATTGAAAGTGGTCCTTTAAAAACCAACTAATAAAAGAAATAACAGGTAATGAAGCAAAATTTATAAATTTCACCGTTATTATATAAATTCTCACATCGAAACTCAAACAATTATTTACACTGGAGGTTAGGTTGAAAAATAGCAGTCCCTCTTTTCAGTTAATAAGCTCCCTATACTGTTGGTGGGTCCGTCATTGCTTTATTAAAGTATGTCAGTTTTTTTGCACAGAACTCTGGACTCTGACTAAACACCTCGCACGCATGGTTACAATAGCGTCTTTTTTATTTTTCATTCACTTTATTGATAAACATGGATAAGAGTGTGGTAATAGTAGATTGAGATAGAGCAAGAGAGAGCGGAGTAGCGAAAGTTCATTTTCGAAAGTTCCATTTTTTTGCTATTTCTGCACTGCAGTTTGTCCCAAGCTTTCGTTACTATGAAATTTGTTCAGCAGTTTTTAGCCTATTTAATGTACTTAGGCCTATTAACTCGTACCCATTAAACTCTAACCCCCGTAGAAGTTGTTTAGTGGAGAAGATTTACTCTTTCTAGTAACTTGTGCCGACAAATAATTGTATCTCAAATAATTTTAGCATAAAAAGTCTGCAGATGTAAGTTCCTTCTCAATAAGCCGCCAAATATATTTTGAGTATACCTGTTTTCCTGGAAACAACTATTAATCTACATTTCAAGACTGTTCAACCATTATTCTGAGTCTCTAAAATGAATAGTCTGACACGATCTCTTTAAAGTTCTGCACAAATAAATTCAGATTCAGGCAGTCTGATTATTTTTTGGTTAAGGTTCAAAATACCGACGGATTGTGGTATAAAAATTAAAGCTCTTGACCCTCGCTTTCATTCCTCGCATTCCGATATAAGGGGATTCCTTAGAGATAAGCAGCTTTCGAAATTTGACAGTAAGTCACTGGATAGAGCTGCTGACACAGTTGCTTCAACAGATGCTTATGGGAAAGGTGTAGTGGTTACCGCTGAGCTCGAAAAACTCGTCGAATATCTAAAACAAAACAAAAATACAGAAGTACAGAAGTACAGATACAGAGTTTCTTCCAGTAGTCAATGTTGAAATGTAGTCCGTCGGAATGTTCTAAAAGGTTGTAAAAGTTTTTTAAAAAGTCAACTTTTGTTTGTAGATACAGAGGGAAGTCTAAATGTCAATCTTCACCAAATCGGCTAAGTGAACTGAATTTACGTATTGTAGATTTCTGGCACATAGTTGCAAAACCATGTGCTTCTAGATATTTTTGGTTTCATTGTTTTCTGTTCTTTCCAGTTCACCTACCAGTAAACCGACTTTATCACTTTGATTTAAATACCTACTCTCTTGCTCTCTACAATTGCTGCTGTTTTTGTAATTATGCAATGCTTAATTTCGCTTGTGTGCTTTTAGGCGCATACGCTTACGCTTGCCTAGGTTTTTTGCACAGCTTTGCATTATAATTTAAGTACTATTTCAATGCTTTCGTCAAACCCCAGCCACCTTCAAGCGCTGGCCTGCCGCTCCCGCTGCCCAGCCGTCTTAATCACAATTATGCAACAGGAATTTTTTTTTTGCTGTCACACTTCTTTTTCCACGAATATTTTTCGTTGTTCTGCACTACACAGCCCATATCCCTCCACCGCTCAAATATGCTGCGGCCGCTTTTCCAAGCTGCTCAGGTTTTATAAGTTAAAAGATGCTTTAGCTGCTTTAGGCATGTATATTTGCATTGCCTACATTGACGTCGTCAACGGCATTGAAGGTGCGTGTGTGTTGCGCCTGAAATGGGCGTGTTCTCATATGCAGCTCATAAACGGCGAAAGGGTGAGTGAATTTATTTTTATCGCAACGTTTTTGGGGTTGTGTGAGCGCGTTCTTTTTGCAATTATAATATTTTTTATTTTTTATTTATTTTTTTTGATGGCTGACTTTGCTGCTAACAAACACGGCATAATGAGGAATTTAGTACTTGCAATTATTTTATGAGGTAAGGGATGCCACAGTGGTGCAATGTTGTATAGAAGAGTTGTGAACTCGTTAAAAATTTGACGAAGTGTGAGGTCATACATATTGGTCCGACGGTAAAGGGGCTGAAGACTTCGCTGCCGAATACTGAAAATTTTAATTATTTTATTGTAAAACAGGGAAGCTGCCGGGAAACTCGGCTTGACTCAGCAGACTAGATGAAAATGTTCCAAATGGTCGAAAAATGTTAGGGAAGTACTTCTTTTTGCATTTGATGTTTGGATGTGGTTGTGATTGTTCTTAATACGACCTGCGGGTCTGAGGTGCACTTCAATGTCTCGGGGTCACTGCAAAGTTAAGGAAAAAGTGCATATAAGCGAGCAAATGACGAGAACTTAAAATTATTTTTTAAAGCCTTTCCAATTTGCAATATTTTAAAAGTATTTTCATGGATGTGGGTCCCATTAGAGATTCTGAGACCATCTTGAATAACAATAGGCACCTTTGCAATAGTAAAATTCACCTATTTGAATAGTTCGTTACATTACAGACTTACCACTCATTTCGTACCGGAGTTCGATGCCGCTATATGATTCGGTATCCTCGTATTAAGAACAATTATAATGTCTTATCTCTCAGGGATCTGAAAGTTTGTGTAAACTGATCACAAAAGAACTCTGCGAAGTAACTTTATCAGCTAACTAAATGGTCTGCAGATGTCAATATCTCCGGTTATTAGACCTGGCCTCAGAATCTCTAGAAGTCGATGAACCGGGATTCAGGTATTTCATCTGCACAGCTTCTCGTATAAAAATTGAGGAGTGCTGGAGACTATGTATAAATATGTATGTACTTTGGTTTGATTAATTATTCTTTAGGAGTTTAGTGCTGACATGGGCTCGTTGCTTAATGAGATGAACTTGGTGAGTTTAGTGAGCTCTCGGCAAATAGAAGGGTAGTTGATCTTACGAAGACTCTCTAAACAAAAGTGTTCTGGAGTTGTGAATCATGTAAGTGCTCTCTAAGCCACTCATCTGAAATTTATGCGGGATGTATCAAGAGACTGTCGAGTTGTCATTGAAGTAAAAGATCTACTTAATCTAGCTTTACCACAGGCTATCTAAAAAATATCCACATTTCTTAATTTTTAATCCCAGTAACACCACTGTGGAGCACAAAAACTTAATGGCGGCTTAAGTGCGGGGAGGTATCTTTTCGACCAGTACTCTCAACCAACTGAAACTACCTTTAGAGGTGTTTAGAATTTTCTGGGCATTCTCCCGGAGTCTCCGCGTAGTCTTGTAATAATTTTGAAGTAATTTTAATACCTTTTTGTTAAACGATCCACCGTTCTGTAACCCAGCCACCAGAAGGCTATCAGCTCCTCCTCTACCACTTGAAATGTACGCAACTTCAAATTTTCAAATTAATGCATGAAAAATCACATAGCACCCATCAGACTTGCTAGGCAGTTAGGTATGCAGTGCAACGGAAAAAAACTTAGTAATTCTGCTTTTTGTACCTGAAGAGCGTAACAATTTAAATAATAAGGCCACAAATGTATGGGAACCATGTGAAGGATACCTGTGTGTATGTGAATTCGAAAAGCGTTCACGAAATTAAGAAATTATGCAAATGAAATTCGCCACATGCGGCAAGCGCAACTCTCACGGCAAATATACATTCATATGTGCACCCTCTAATAAAGGTTTATATATTAGGTGTGCTTGAGAGAAATGTTCGAAAGTATCTCGCTGGTATACGAGCAAAACTTCATGAGAATTGGGTCTTAAGAGTAGGACATTTTGAGGACCCGTAAACCAGATCCGGCGGTATCAAATCAACAACTGTCGATCAAAAATAACGAGTTATCGTTACACTAAATTTTTTTCTAATTCTGAGAATGTTCAATGAGAAAATTCACCATATATCTCCACAACCTGAATGAAGCTGATGTTCAAGTAGAATATGTCTTTTGACTGGGGTCGATCAGCAAAAATTTTCTCTGGCAAAAGTTCTGTGACCATCTTTTTAGGGGTGGAAAGCTAAAAGTAAAATAGAGCTGTAGAGGAATAAATTTAGAGACTTTGAGGGATCAGTAAACTTTCTTCCTTATTTCGTTGTTCAAAAGTGATATCGAAATCAATGTTGAAAGACATTTCGCTAACTGTGATCGAACCTGAGGTGTAGGGGAGCCTAGAGAGCACTAAGCTTTTCCTCATCCTCAGCTCCTCAGCTTCACATTTCGATTTCCAGGATGATATTTTTAGAAGTATTGAAAGAAAATTGTCAAACCAGTTCCCCTCTTAGAGATCCCTTAGGGTTTTAAAGCTTAAAAAGTTTTTTGCATTGTATAGTGTTTAGGCGATCCATTTTTGTCCTAGCTTTGGTTTGAGTGCTACATTTGACATCTGTCAAATTACAATCTTGGAGATTTGACAGCACGTAACGGTTAACACTTTATTTGGTGTAAAGCATCAAGCGTGTGGAGAGAGAGAGAGTGAGAAAAGTGAATTAGTGAGTGCAAAATTGCATAAACGCATAAATCCAGCTAAACCGGGCAGTCGTCGCAACGCTTGGCCGGCGGTGTAAGGATATTCATGAAAATGTAAAATGCAAAGATTTATGACTAAGATTTAATTGCAGCGATTTACTTGGGCAAGCAGGAAAATTATGCCTTTTGTAGCTTATTTTAAGAACTAACAAAGTTCACGTTGACGTTCACCCACTTAACTGTCAAGAGATCAGCTTTTGCTCTATTAAGGTGCAAACACAATAGAACTGCAGCTGCGTTAAGCGCTTCATTTGTACAGACATATAGCGCAGCTTCCGCAGAAGCTCTCGAATGTAGAAGTATCAGCGCAGCTATGCGTCGGCTGCTCCAACTGGCCGCTTTTAACGCATTATTATTGCTCTTATTATTATATGCTTGCAATTGTTAAATTCCTGCCTTGCGGAAGCGACAAGGTGCGACGCTAAATTTTTGCTTCAATGATTTCTATTTATATGGCTTCAACTGCTACTTCCGCGCTGCATTTTTTTGTTGTAAATTTGCAGTTGAAATGCGTCCGGACGCATTCGCTGATCAAAGGACGACACTCTTGAGAAATTATCATAAAAAAATGTTTTTTCTTTCTTTCATTTTACAAATCCGTTGTGTGAGTAAATGCATTTAGTGAAAAATTAAGTGCAAAGCTAAAAGGTGGGGAAATGGCATCGAGAGTTTTTGAATTGAAATTTGAATTTGAATGGACGCGCACGACATAGTGGGCGTGTCAAGAGGCGGCTTAAGGAGGAGATGGCGAGCGCCAAAGTGGCAACTCATCAAGGCGACAATTCAATGTGGATTTTACGTTTTGGCGCAAAGCAAATCTCAGGTCGTACACGTTTCTAGTCGGCGACGCTTTGCAATTTTTGCACGAATGTTTTTAGCTTTGCCTGACAACGACTTTCGCTTTTGTTAACGCTTGACTGATTGTTGCTTGTTGTTGTAGTTGCCGTAGAAGATTTTTACCGTTGTTATGATTAATGTAATTTACAGCTACAAATTGTGCAAATTGCTAAAGTGTTTTGTGCGAATGTTAATGGAAATTGGAAAAATGCTAAATATCTTGAAAGGCGAAAATTAGACAACACAACTGGTGACACGGGCGTAACAAATGCATAGAGTAAGGTGAGTTAAGGTTTTTGCCCTCAACTTTTGAATGATGGTGCTATTATCAAAGGATTCATATTTATTATTAACATATGGAAGAGGCCAAGCGGGTGGATTGTGCAATGGCATTGCAGTTGCATAAATGCGAGTTCATTTGAAGGGGAAAAAAATTTGCAATTTTTTGTTAATTTTACGAGATAACGGAGTTTCCAATTTTAAAATAGAAAAAATATTAACCCTTTAAGTGCCACTTTACCTTTAAAAGCCTGACCTCTTCTGGAGTACAAAGCTTAGAAAAGTGCACTTCCCACTTCTAATTGCTTAGATGAATAAATAAAGTGTGCACACTGCACCCAAACCCGATATACAATCTTAACCCGCTCACACCCTGTATATCAAACTCTAGCCGAAAGTTTATGAATACCGCTCTCGTACCTCCCAACAAGAAATGTTTACCGGCGACCTAAAATATCGGCTATCTGTTTCAAATTTAAGCTGTGTGACAGTGTGATCCTTTGAAAACCTCTGAAGAAGTGGAAGTGGAGATGGTAAACTTTTCCTCGCATTTGTGCTTGCGGCTTCGTGTAAACCAACAATTGGATAGACTTATTAGAGGCAACTTCTACCGGCCCATTGACTTTATAGCAGCTTATTTATTGCAAATCCTGGTTGTTTTGCTTTTGTCTGCCGAGGAGCGACGGCTTTTAGAAAAATGTGGAACCGATTTGTTTATATTCAAAACAAGTGAATGGTGGCTCAGTTTCAGAAGTAGCCTGCACTATAAAAATTCGACCTAACACTTCTTGCAATACGGACCTCAATGTATAGTATTATAACTTAGCTGTCAGATGAGATATTAATTGCTCTCAAGGGGTGCCCACAACTTAGCTTTTGATTGGCAGTTTTGAGAGAGAAAGAAAACTAAGAGCGATTTGTTGATTAACTTAGAATCTGGAGGTAATAAAACACACTTTATTCTACTTAAGAACAAAGAGCGGCGAACTTGCCTGATTTTAGTGTTGTTCTCTTGTTCAAATTTGTCTTTAATCCTCCGGATGCTCCTTACTCTGTCGTTGTTTGTATGTTGTTGCTGTAGTTCTGGGTGCACCTTTTCTTCGTCTTCGTTACTCTGGGTATTTTCCTTATCCTAAAGATCCTTTGGTCTTTCATCTTTCATTACACTTTCTGAACCGTGAGGAAACGTGAGAGAACGCGGAGAAATCTCGATATTTGATTATTTATTTGTGGAGTAAATAGGTCCACGCTTCACGCTTCAAAGACTTCACTGAAAAATATTGATAAATTCTCAATCATTCATTTCAACATTCTGACTGAGCTATATTTTTAATGTATAAGGTAGAGACTTGAAAAAACAAGAATATATCTATCACATATCAAACCCACCTACTACTAGTTTATGATGCACAGGCATACACATACATACATACATATGTCATTTAATGGTTGCTGTATTTGCTAAGCGGAAGCGTACACCATGTCGAGTGATTAAAGCGGCGAGCTTCAATGCAACAGTAAAAACGAAGTAAAAAGCTTTTGTCAAGGAAACAAGTGAGCTTTCTGTTCCCATGTGTGAAGGAATTTCTAATTGGATTGAATGTATGAATAAGGGTTGTGATGGAATTTTGGCGAGCGGTGTGAGATATTGCAGGCAGGTGTGTTTTTGCAAGAAAGGCTGAAACTGATTGATGAAGTTAAAGAAAACTTAATTAAATTCGTATTAAAATATAAAACATTTATTATTATTTATTATTTCGATTTAGGTGAAATGAAGAAAAATATAATACAATAATATTAAATAAAAAAATAAATGAAAATGGATACATTGATTACACGCTACAGATGTGCAGCTTCGCGAGGCGTCTCAGGGAATTCAGTAAAGAGGGTGATATGAGATATGGTGAGGATTATTTCAAAATTAAATATTTTATGCAATAAAAGTAAGTTTTATAAATTATTTCGTTTACGGTAGTGTAGGCCTTAATCAATAAATTCATTTGGATTAAATTTGTCAAAGAGGTGGCAGCACTTCCCAAAGTTGTCGCCGATATTTCTTAAACTTGTTTAGTTTTTGAAGTATATGTATATTGTAATGGATAGTCATTTATTTCATCAATTGAACAAAAAAATTTAAACAGGTGGCAATCATTAAGCTGTAAGCTCTTTTAATACGCATTAGCGTGATACACTAAAATTGTGTGGTTTGATGTCCATGATGTAATACTTTTTATAATTATTAATTTAAATTGATTGATTGAACATTCGAAAAAGGTGGTAACACTCTGTAAACTATATTTTTAGCTATTTGTAATTTTAAACCACTTTAATGTGATACACATCGCTTAACGTTACTATTTTATTAATTTTTAATAGAAAAATTTGTAACAGTTGGCAACTCTCCGCAAAAAATATTTTTAACTGTAAGCATTCTTAAAACTTTACAGTTTGAAAGGCGAATCGCAATAATTGTTCGACTTATAAAATGTTTTATTAAAATTTGTGAACAGGTGGCAACCATCTTCAAAAAAAAAAGACGTAAAAAGATCGTTATTGGCATATGCAATAAATGCTCAACTAAACACTGGATAAAATTCCTCAACACTTGGGAGAAAATTTCGAATATTTCATATGTGTATATATGTATGTATGTATGTATGTATGTATGTATGTATGTATGTTAATGTACATAATCTTATTTGTACATCAACAATCATTATTTGGCAAACAATTAAATGCGTAAAAGTGTGGAAAGGATGCGCTGCCGCTTCACAACTTGATCGTATTAAGATAACTGAGTACAAAATTATAACAAATAAATAATGCTTGCATAATTTGTGATTAGATCATTAAGCAGCGGATAGGCTGTGCAAGTAGTTGCTGCGCTGCGAATAAAAAAATGTATATAGAATATGTAAATATATGTAGATATGTATGTCTATATGTATGTTAAAGTGCTCGTGTGAGCGTCAGCAGCAGTTAACAACAATAACAACAATTACAAGTAAGCAAGTAAGCAAATAAGCAAATAAACGCAAACATACAAACATTTTTCTTTACAAATAAATTAAATAACAATAACAACAAGAGACCGGTGTATATAAATATCTACATATATACATATGCTCCTATAATTCGTTCTTCCATGCATTGGCAGGCCCTCTCATCCATACCCTTCAGCTCATCGTCAACGATCCGCTGATGTGATATGTCAAATGTGTGTGACATAAGCGCCATTGTTGTGTTGACATTTTCGCAATGAAAATATGAAGTGTGGAATGTAAATAATATGTACATATGTATTTTTTGGCAGCTGTGCCTTTGAGCAAAAGAAAAATAACAATAATAATAAAGTGGAAAAAAACTGCAAGTGAAGCAAGAAGTGTGGATTTCCAGGAAGGTCTAACAAAAAAGAAATACTGCGTTCCCTCTACTATGAAGCAGCGCTAACTTTTGTGCGTAGTAGGTGTTGAAATTAAATGTTTGTAAGTGATAATTGTTTGATAGGATAACAAGGAAGTTTTTATAATGACATGCGGTTGTCAAAATTATAACCGTCATCAAATGTTTAATAATACAAAGCGCATCACGCGTATAATGTCATATCGGTATGTATGCATATTAGGGGGGTTATTAAATGCAGCATGAAAATATGTTAGACCATATTGTGTTGATCTGGCGGTCTACATGGAACAATCTTCCAACATTATGCCCAATAGAACACGCATTATCAAATTAAGATCGGAACAAAAGTAAATATATACATATATGTTAAAATTTGGACCAGCGTAGTACAAGCGTAGTACTATGTAAAAATTAGGCCCATAATGTATACGGATATCGTTATCCGTGGTATTATTGTTGTTATAGCAGGGTTAGACTTCAAAAAACCGTAGATCCGATTTTTAAGAACCACCCTATTTCATATATGTGTATACAAAAATATTGGGTTGTTCGGAAAGTCATTTCGTTTTTTTTGGGGAACATGAAAGACAGTTTTCGTATAATGCCTTTCAAATGGCCATAAACAGTTGAATTCGACAAATTTAACCTCTCACCGATCTCTCGTGTTGTGATTCGCCGATTTGCATCAACTAATGCCTTTATCGCCTTCCAGACCGTGGTGCATCTTCGACATCAAAATTGCCGGATCGAAATTTTGCAAACCAGTTCTGGCACTGGCGTACTGTTAACACGCCTTCTCCATACACATCCGTCAATTTTTTTCTCGCTTGGACAGCATTTTTACCTTTTCTGAAGTTAAAAAGTAAAATATGACGAAAATGCTGCTTATTGCTCTCCATATTTAAAAAGGCACCAACCAAAAACTACTGGGTAGAATTAATAGAACTTTTTCACACACAAGCCTTGCAATATCAGCTCTCATGACATATAATGGTTATGGGGCTTAAGTGTGAAGTTAGTTTCGAAAAAACGTAATTAAGTCCTCTGGCGGGAAAAACCGAAATGACTTTCCGAACAACCCAATAATATAAAATTTCATAATTCCAGTCTGCACGCCATGCAACTACGTTCTGTCGATGGGCGACCACTATTAGAAACCATTTTCCCACCATATATTGCTCCACTTTATATTAGTGACAAAGGAATCCATTTTAGAAGAAGCCTGAAGCTTGTCCCTTCGATATTTGTTATACTGCGCATTCAATTCATAAAGAATATGCTTCGAGAATAGGTTCTGGGAACATATCTTGGGACGCCTTTGTAGAGATCAAGTGACCCTAGAGCACTTCATAACATATATACATATGTACATATATGTGTAGATCTCAAACGTAATCACATGCCGCTGGCAATCAGGGTACTTCAATTTTGCGTGCTACCAGCCGCCAGCTCGTATAGAAAACACGAGTCAGCTATATCACCTCCGCTTAACCGAGAGACCATCGGTGGGTTGCGATCCTTGGAGGAATTACAACAGTACGTCCGCTACTTACTGGTCGCAAGAGAAAGATAGTCGATGAGCCCGGTATTTGCTCATCGCATGAAAAAGGAGAAGTAGAGTGAGCTTGGGGCGCGAATCTGGATAAGGTTATATCGTCTAGAACGGATATTAAAAGGTCGACTTCTACGAACCAACATAGGGTACTACCGCCAGAGAGCCAGAGACTAAATTTTGATCATATGTTTAATTGTTAGTCAGTTTCATTTTATATTAGCCTCAGTTCAAATTAAATCCCAAAAAGGGTGTCCCAAAAATTTGACGTGAACTAAAAATTGCCGAGATTTTCTGAAGACAGTTGTTAGACATCTTTAACATACTGACTATTCGACGTTTCTGCGAAGATACGATGATTTCAAATGTTTCCTGCTCACTATGCGAAATTTTAGAGCGAATCGTAAGTCGCAGGAGGTGCAGTTTTCTCTGTTTAAAGATACAAAACAGTTCTAATAAAATCCGCGTAGATTAATTTGTTGCTTTTTGTTACCTTCTAACGAAAGCTTTTGAAAATCGAATTGTGTTCTGAGAGCTTCGCAATGAAAGAAGACGCAGTGTTGGAAATATTTTTGTGATATCGAACTCGAAATTTTAAATTACAGGCAGTCGATTTTATATCCATTAAACCACTCACTCGGATTTGCTCACCTCAGCGCTCCTTAATCAAACTTTTACGCATTTATACACATTTCATATAATTTTTACTGTTAAGCTTCTCAAACAGTTTAACTTCTGTCACAAGAAACTGTGATTGCACTCAACTATAAGCAACTGCACCCACTTCAAAGTAACTTAAAAAGTTTTACAATTTTATTTCTATTTCTATTTCTAATTCTTCTATTTTTTCTACTTTTACTTCCATTATAATATCTTTCACTGTGTAGAATTGAAAGATATGCATTGCGTGTGCACACTGAAATTGCATTTCAATTTGCAATTCACTAAATTTCAATTCCCGGCGCACAACAAACGCAATCGAGCGCGTGGAGAGCGAGTCAGTGCAAATAAACTTCAATAAAACTGTCACAACAGCTGAGCGGAGGCGACATATCGACGTAATCGAATTGCATTGTGCGCGTGGAAATGTCAAAACTTGCATTTGCACTTCACCAATTGTGCACACACACAAATGTTTGAAATATTGCTTGGTTTTTTAAAAGTTTGTTGCAAGTTTTTTACGTCATTTGTTGTTGTTTGTTAATGTTACGCACTGCAATTGCGTAACAACTGCAAATGGCACAAGTGAAGTGTCAACAGAAGTTTTTGACATTTACATATGCTTGTGATATTTCCACGCTTGCAAATATTGCATTCAATTGTAAATGTTATTGCGAAAGTAATAACATGCTTGCAAAGCGTTGCAGTAGTGTTTGAAGTTCAGCAATGCAACATTGCGGAAATTATTAATTCGACAGATGTTTAGTAAAGTGTAATTTTTTGGTGACTTTTGCATTTGTTAGTGCATTAAAAATGGTGTAAGCTTGTAAAAGAGCGTCTTAAGAGTTAGGGAAGACTGCAAACCAGGATCCTACGATCTCAGAAGGCTTCCTCAATAGACATCGTTCTCCAAGATGCTGCTGACAATCAAAATGTGATCAATTCAAATTTTTATTGTCCTGTACTGGCCAGCGGAGTCGGTGAAATATGAACAGCACAATTCCAAAACTCCAAAGGCACACTCTCATTAATACTTTTCTGAGCGCAGATCATGCAAATTTTTCGACAAAATCTTGTGTGAGTTTTATGAGCTCGAGACTCTTTTTTTTGTTTCTTTTAAATATATAAAGCTTTTTTACCGGCAGTGTTCACTGACTGCAGTGTTGGAGGGGGTTTAAACATTTCCTCAATTTTGTATGCTTATATAAGAGCCAAAAATAACACCCAAGTCGCCTCGAGGAGAGCTCTTGCAACTTAACCTTCTTACTGCCGTCTCTAACTTCCGTTGAAATTTGTTGTATATTTTGATAATACAACCATATACGAGCACCTATTCAATATCGATCTGAAATACGCTTCTTCGGTGTGGGTTCCTCAGCATATATTGGACCGAAGTTTCCCTTCTGAATATTTTTCTTAAAACAACTGTTTCTACTGTCGTCGAAAAGCGACCATTGACACTAAGACCTCTCACAACTTACACGCAACGGCCTAGCATATCAGCACTGAAAGCTGCTGTGAGACCCTGAAAGACATTTAATCATTAGCAGTTGGGTCTACCAGAGCCAGATTGTGTAGATATCGATGGAAACTGAAATAGTTGCCCAACCAGTGAACTGTTTCTAACATTAGCTCACTCCTAAACGTCTGGATGATTGCTATACAATAATTTTATCGGCGTACTTAAGCAAATTAAATACGCCCAGCAGCTGAACGCCGCAACAAAGCTCCGAGCTCCGACCTACAATACAAATTACATAGCAAATAACCATTTAATTTACTAATTGCGGTTGTGCGTTAGGAGATAATTTAATTTAATATACGAAGCTAAACACGCCCACGCAGCAACGCACAATTACAGTTAGTTCGTGGAGCCAACAAATAATTGCGGCAAATTGCATTAAATTAAACAGAGTATGGGTATCAATAGTTGAGTAAAATAATGAAAAAAGAATGGAGTGTTTTGTTGTTGTTTGCAGTCTCCACATTTTGGCATGTCCACCGGCGCCAAGGTTGTCAACAACAGCAACCCCAACTGAAGTGGGCATTTTCGATAAGTGCCATGTTTACAACAACATCGTCTTCTTCTTCTTCTGCGCCTCGTCTTCTTGCGGATCGCCACAAGAATATTTTGTTATTTGAACTCGAAAGCTTGAGGACCTCGATGTTTGCCAACAAATCACTCATGCACTTACAGATACATAGAAATGTAAGGATATGTGCTGGCGAACAAACCCCAATTTGTGTGAGTGGCGCCGCTTGGAAGGCGGTTATTATGTGGGCGGGCATTCCATTTTGGCAGCTCGCCTCAAGTGATTTATTTGCAATTGGATTTATTTGTGCTTGGCAATTTGTAAGGCACTTTATGAGGTATGTATTTTTGTACTTACATCGTCCTTGGAGCTGCTCATCACATAAGTATCTCTTTCCATTCCTAATCTCTTTCTCACTGTGGACTCTTTTTTTCTAGACTGTGGGTAGGTCAAACTCGGGTTTGACTACATGCGGTCAATTCTCAAGAGTAACTATTACATGTTAGTAAGCTTGGAACAGATCTTCGGACTGCTGCATGACAGATTTATCATTTTATATAGAACTGTTCGGCACACGGGCCGATTAGTTCTATTGCTCCGACCATGTGAACTTTTGTCTACTAAAGAATTTCAAACTCATCCCTGACATTTTTGATTAGCGCGTACTACTGCTTTTAGATTTTTGTTTGAAGGACACTATCTGCAAATAAACTAAGTCGAAGTAGCAAAGGATTTTCAAAAGAGAAGGAAATTTTCTAGAATACCCAACAGAACCATCAAATTAAATCTTAGTTTTCCACAAATGACAGGAATTTAAAGAGAACTGCTCGGATGACTGAACAGAGAAACCAGTCCAGACCAGTGTTGAGTTGAAGATTTGCACTGAAATTGGTGGACTTTCTCCGAATATGGAATATTTACTGAAATATTACTGTTGCCACTACGGAAACCTCAATTTTCATAAGAATAAAGGTTTTCTGTGGTTTTAGGCATCTGTAGCCTCCTACACCATAAGCCGGAAGGCTAACTCCTCTCGGAGGGTGGACTCCTATCATCCTATCATACTATCAACTCCGTCGATCAGTCAAACACTGTCGTTAAAGAATGCTTTTCGATGATGTGTAGGGCTGCATAGCTGTATTACAGGATTCACTGGTGTATTCCAGGTTTGGTACGCTATCAATATTGAGCTTCCTTTGAAAAGCCCTCAATGGTATGCAATATTTTATGGGAATATCTGACAACGCCAGTGAACTAGGAATCTTTTCTAAAACATTGCGGTTTAGAACCGCTATTCAGATGATAGAAGCTAGATCCTAGATCGAATCCTAGACATCGAACAGCCATTTGAAGATGGCTTAGAACTAAAGCGGTTTTAATTTTCACAAAGCTTATTATATTTTTGAAGAGCTTGGTGTCCGCTGAACCGTAGAACTACAGTCACGGTTTTGTAAAATAAGGTTTTGGGCCGCATTATTTCAGAATTCCGGTAGTTTTCTTGATTGTAACATTGATCTTAAATGTTACTGAGCTTCTTTATCAAAGTCAACTCTGTCATTCGAGTGGGGCTTCTCATCTTCCTTATTGTCGATAATTACATGGCGAAGGCTTTTGCATGCAAATCTTTACCATTTTTCCTTCTATTTTTCATTTACCGTTATTCAATAGTGTCATTACAGCTTTCTTGTTGCCCTAACGGGGCATTTTTATGAATGAATTAATGTCTTATTTGCTGATTTCGTGAAAATTGCTATTCACATCTCTTTTATACACTTTCTTCAATATTTATCAGACAAATTATGCGATTTTTTCTCATTATTTACCTTCTGAAGAGCGTTCAAAGCGCAGTAAATTATCAATTCATCTTTTCAAATATTTCTTTCCAGTTCGTTCACTTTCAATGGACGTCCGCGCAATGATTGCAATTTTCATGCAAATGAAAATTTACGCTTATTGAGCAAATTTTCATTTGTCTATTTGTATGCGATTTGAAGGATGGCAATGTGGTCCAATGAATGTGATTTGTTTGATGTTGGTATTGTTGTTGAGATTAGTTCGACGTTGATCCAAAAAAATAAAACGCTTGATCCACGTTCCAATGAGTAGCCGCGTGTGGGTTAGCAGATCCCTTATCAATACCCTGTAGAAAGATTAATAAGTTCAAGAACATGTGGGTGGAAACTCCTCCGGAACCCTGGCATGAGCTCAGCACATTTTGAAGCAAGCCTAGCAGCATTGTTTCGACACTTTTCGGGTTAATAGGACTTCAAAAAGAAAGAAAACTCTATCTGAGTGTCTAAAATTTTACTTGATCTTTCCCGTTATGGATACATCGTGTCATCCGCCCATCCGTAGCAAGGCTTAAACGTTTTGTCTGCTTGGTTTAGAAACTGACGACTTCTTAGCAGATATATATACAGAGAGCTGACACATAAGCTTGGCGTTTTAAGGTCTGAGACGTAATGCGGCCTGTACAGAAGCAACTGTACATCGATCAAACGAACGAAAGTTGAAAGAAATGTTGGAGTTTCGAGAGCAGACATCGCCTCAAAATTTCTACTTAGCCGAAGGATCTACCAAATGAGCAAGATTAGAATAATTTTTAACTGTGAACCCTTTCGTTCTCGACTTTAGCTTGTTTTTACTTGATAGAATGAAGATGACTTGCGAGAATTTATATTGAAGTTGTCTGGAAATCTCTGAGACTTATTCTGAGACTCTGAGACGTGTGGACTTAAACGTGTTTCTTTCTTATCCTGTTGCAGCATTCGAAAAGACCGAATACAATCCCTAACATGCCCCTGTGTTAACTAACTGAGAAGCTCTCGTGGTCTTCTTCCGAGACAAAGCGCTTCTTTATCCTCCGTAGAGTTTTTGTTCACATTTTTCAATTTCCAGCCTTCACGACTAACCTGAGATGTGGAGATTTCGGCTTCCACACCAATTTGCTTTCGACACATCCCACTTACCTATGAGTGCTTAGTTCGAGCACACATTATACATATTACTAAGTATCTATACCATATTTAATGCATTATGCAAAATGCATCGTTAAGCCGCGCATTAATTTCGAATACCAACACTTCAAAAGTAGAGGACGCAAAAGTTACACATAAAAATCTCGTCAATCCGACAGTAGAGTCCTTCAACTCAAGCATAACAAACACGTGCATATCGGTAACAGCGCCGGCTGCTTCAACTGATTCATTATACCGCACTACAAAAAAATTAAGCAGGTACTCCGGCGTGAGGGGGCTGACAATGGCGTACAAAATGAGGCTGCACAATGAACCGACAGCGGGCGGCCCAAATAGAAGAGCGGATGAGCTGCGCAAAATAACTGGGTGCGGGGAAGTGGTGTAAAAATGGCGTAATAGCGAATGCGATTGTTAGGCGCTGCTGGACTGGGTTACCTACGCGCGCTTTTCGAAAAAGTAACGGCTTACGAGTGGCAGCAGCGGCGGAAAGCAAAGCATTGAGAATGAGAACAAAATAAAATGCTTTAGGCAACACTCAATTTGAAATTTGCATTAAGTGAAGTAGTCATCAGCGTTAGCAGTAGGCAGTCAACGATGCCGTTGGTTGAGGTACCAACAACAACAACAACAATTGCAAACGAAAAACTGAATCCCTAACGACCTGCTCATTCGCAAATCAACCAACTGAACTCATCACTAAAACGAGGTAAACGAAGCTAAACACCGCCATGAATGTGGGGAACGAACGAACGGACGGACGGAGGGACGACGCAGGACGTGGTAATGGCTGGGTGATGGCTGGTTGTTGTTTGGCTGGATGCTGCCTGGCAGGTGCACGCGCGCTGGTTGGTGCGTCAGCAAGTCAGGCAGTTGGTTGGCTGTTAGCTTAGGGCCAGTTGCTGTGTTACCCCACAATCCCGCACACTGCACACAACGCCCGTTTGAAGCCATTACAATCAACGTCAACATCGGTGGAAATTCATCGACATAATCGTCCTCATTAACGTAACGTTTAATATCCTGGAAAACCTCGTCAACTCATCAAGCATGCAACAAGCGTGACAGCAAAGACACACAAACGCGCATACAAATAGATTTGTAGCATGAGTTAAGTGTAGCGAGGTCACAAGCATTTTTACCGTTATTATTATTATTATTTTTTTTATTTCTTTTTTTTTTTTTTGCAATTTTTTCTAATTTTCTTTATTGTCCCACACTCTGCATTGCTTTGCTAAAAATTGCATATTTTTAATTTTCCGATTTTCTGTAATATATTACAGTTAGGCGTGCATGTGCTGCCGCGCCGCGCCCTGCGGCATATAGATTTCTTCAAGTGTATGCCAAAACCGCATATTAATATGTAAGCATATCCTTGCTTGGCATTATCCTTGTGTGCAGTTGTCATATGCATTAAACTCGATCAACTAAATGAGTTGCTGAATAACTGTTTGTGCTTGGCTGCTTTGATTGCTGAGTTAGTTGATTGGTTTGCTTGACTGGCTGATTGAGTGTGGGCTGTATGGCTGAGTGTTTCGCCGATGGAATTCAATTCGAATAAATTTAGCGTGAGCTATGCGACAGCAGATTTGATTGGATGCAACGAATGTTGGCATAAATACATAAATAACCCGTACAGTTACTTTTTTGAGTGCTTCTACTCGCACCACACGATTATTTAGCAATTTTCTAAAAACATTTTCAGCAGAAAAAAGTACATATTTTTCTTTACCACTCATTTTTATGCATACAAAACAATGGCGACCCCTTTTTCATTTCTAATTGATTTGCAAATCATTCGAGTTAACGGTACTTAATACGAATGGCATAAGTTTGCATTGCTAAATAATGTTTATGATGCTTCAAGTAACATTCTCTGCTTGTTTGTAGCTTTTCCAAGTTTGAGTTGGAAGGTACGCTTTAATATCTCAGAACCCTATATATAGCTGGGTTAGGTGCAGACAGGTTATATTAATTAAGAGTAACTTTCCCTAGAAAATATTAAGCTATAAACAATTTAGTTGTCTGGAATGGAAAGATTCGTCGACAGGAAAGGCCTAGTAATCAGAGGGTCTTTAGAAGAACGCCGTACTAAAATCTAACAAAAGAGATCTACTAATCGCAAAATCTTGAGATGTCGTCAACTCGAAAACTTTCTGATCTTGTCATAAGAACTACTGAAAATGTACCAGAGGGTTTATAATTAAGCAAGATCGCTGACCCTTTCCAGATCGCTCTGATTCGTAATTGGTAGTACGCTGCTGTAATCTCTTCGCTCCATGAAAATGTTTTCAGAATATCATTCCATATTTCAAGCTCTGTATTTCAGATGTTATTTTTCACCATGATCGGCTCCTTAGCCGCCTAAGCGAGTTTGATCGTGTGCCGAACAGCGTGGGTTGCTTGCAGAACCCGAAAGTATACTCAATCGAGAGTTGTAATGTGCAAAAGAGGGGCAAAACTATGCAGAAACCCAGAAGAGAACACGAAAGGCTCAAATTTAAATTCCACTGAGAGATTTTGCTGTTGTTAAATGATAAACTAATGTTAAAAAAATTGCTAATGGTTCTCTACCTCCGTCCGTCCGTCCGTCCGCAATACATTATCTCACTATCTACATATGCATTATTTCTGACATGCCAAACACAAAGTCTCTCTTTTCTACTTCGAGAGTGTCATATTGACTGAGAACCCGGTTTTGAACTCTCAGAACGTTAATGTGTAAAGACAAACCCTTAATAACGGTTCACTGCGGACAGCGCTTGTCAATTTATTTTATTATTTGCTTTCCACGTCCGATCACACTTTTCAAATTTAGTTTACTGACTCTTCTTTATTTGGGCTACCTTTCAGTAGCCCAATCTATCTAACATCCTCACATCGAACTTAACCCGTTTGATGTAATAATTTCTTGCAGTACAAATCATTCTTTGAATTGAGTAACGTTATCAGTCCTTCACAGTTTCAACTGCTAAGTCGCCCTTCGTGATAGTATTGCTTGGTTGAAACATACACTCCGAAACACTTAGAACTTAAAATGTATAAGAAAAGAAAAAAAAAGATCAGGTTCAAAATCAAAAAAGTGAAGATAGGGGCTAGAACCTCGACGGACATAATTCTGGGTATTATAAATTAGAGAAGTTTAAATCGATCTTCACATTCGTGGCATCCGTTGTACTATCATTTTAAGCATTTTGCAAATTATGTGTAATTTAGAAGCTTGGAATCGTTCAAGAAGATCTTCTGAAAGGTTATAGTTTAGTTCCTTACAAATCAAGTCAATTACATAATTCTAGTGGGTGTGAAATCTTCGCCGCATAAATCTAGGCATGCTGGAATCTCGAAACGTGGACTGTTTAACCGCGTGTGTACCGCTGGGATAACAGTTTCTTGTCACATACATATGTGTATGGAAGTCTGCGTACGTTCCGGTCTGTGGATGCGTCTGTTATCTTCTATTTCGGTTACCCTTTTTCGAAGTGTCTTTCTACGAAATAGTTTAACCCTCTGCCAATTTAACGAGCATCTAACAATATATTTAAAAGTAATGAAAAATAAAAAAAATTTTCTATAATTTTTGGAGTTAAAAATTAGATGCTTTTTTGCTAATAAATTTTTTAGAACAAATATTTAAAACAAAACATTTTTGTTGTATGTAGAAGATTAATATTTTGTTTATTTATAAAAAATAGTTTTTTTTTAAATTATTGAACAAATTAGAAAATAAAGAATTATAAATGTACGAAAATTTAGAATATGAAAATAAATTGGTTTTTCTTTTCTTAATCTTTTTGAATTCTTTTCTGAAATCAGCCACTATTTACTGAGCTCTACCTTTGAAATGCTACAAAATTTTTATTTATTTTTATGAATGCCTTATTATGCGCTTTACAACAATCGTATACAAAAGGATATGCATAATTTTCCTCTTTTCATATTTGCAGCTTTGCGCCAGTTCGAAAAACCCGCTTTACATGACCACCCGCCGTAGCAGCCATCAAATGAATACAATGCGATTTGCTATTATTATTATTTCTATATTTTTTTTTTTGCAGGTGCTGATTTGCTATGAAGGCAAAGTTGAAAAAGGAATAAAGTAGAAATTGTAAAATAAAAAAGAAAAAAAAAAAAATACAAAAGATTTGCATAGAAACTTTTGCGGCACACAACTCAGGGAAGCGAGTGATTTTTATTTAACTTTGTGCGATATTTTTCTTCCTTTTTTTGTATACTCGCTTACTTTTTGCAACATTTTGCAAGCGTATAAAATCAAAACTGCTGCAAGCGAGAGGATGCGACACGCAAATGAAGCCAACAACGTTAAGCAGCATAGTTATGCGGTGGTGGGTAGGGCGAAAGCGCTATTGTATGTGCGTGTGTGTGTGTGTGTGCGCGCGTGTGTGTGCGTGTGTTGATGTTGATTTTTAATGGCGGTCTGATTTCCATTTTTTCACTTTTTCCCATTCAAGCAATCATAATAATAATCATCATCGTCGTAATAATAAATCAGCTGAGGGGCGATCATGGCCGTGGTGTTGGTGGTGAGAAATTCATATTGCAACAACAACAAATACGCGTTTTTAGAACGCGCAGAGTGGCACAGCTGCAATGTGAAAATAATGGCAGTTTTTATTGTGCGCTTATTCACATGTATGTATATATATATATACATTGGTGCTATATCAGTATGCATAGCTTTATTGATGTATGTGTGTGTAAATGTGTGACTGACTGATTGAATGGTCGCATGCATGATGAATTGGGTGCGCGATACTCTTTCTATAAATGTAGCAAAATATATGATTGTAAGCATGCACAAACATGCATGCATACGATATGTATACATATGTATATACATATTTATATGAGCTCAACTACCGCCATAATTGTGCGCCGTGCAATTATTATCCTCGTTATCTTGGCAATACGCAAATGCGGCAGTTTTTATTCCTGGGGCCTAGAAAAGTACTTGATACATATATGTGTGTATGTATAGCTGTATAACTATATCTTTAGATATACATATGTATGTGCTTAAAAAGTGACAGCAGTTTTCCTCATATCTTCACATACATATTTACACTCATATATACAGAGCTATACATATGAAATAATGAGCATGGTTTGGTGTACATATGTATGCGTAATTTTAAAATAGTTTCCACACTCTCACTTCAAAAAAGTAAAAAATTATTTCAGCTTGAACTGCTTTTTAATAGATTAATATTTTATAAATTTTAACGGTGTGCGCTTATGAAACAATTTTCCTAATCAAGAGGTTACATTTTACATATTTTTGACAATAATTCGAAAAAAAATTTTATGAAATTGCAATGAATAATTTTTATGTATAGTTATAGCTAACATTATCGGACATTATTTTACTTATACACACATATATATATCGTAAATTTCCACAAAGGAGGAACAGTAATTTCGGTCATAGGCGCAGAAATAGCGCTGAGCAATGGCTGAATTTGCCAGAACCGAAGCGCTTTTAACATTAACTGACTTACGAGATGTTTATAATCAAAATCTGAGAATCAAATTCAGTATTTCAAAAATCTTTAAATTTTAAGAAAATTTTATTAAAAAAATTAAGCGCACAATTTTTTTAATTTGGCACGATTCGCACGCGTTTTCAAATCTAGAGCTAAATCAAATCTAAGCTGTAAATTTTAATTATAAAACTCACAAATTTTTACCGAATTTTATCTTTCTAGCAGAATTACTTCCATGCAATAATTGAAAATGTTGCAAAACTTGTTGGAAGATTAATTTTAGAACGCAAGTACTAGGGTGGTTGTGACATCTTTGAAAAATTCCCACATTCAAGCCGTTCAACCACCTACATTAGCGACTCTTTTACCAAAAAAGTGACAGCAATTGTCAAAAGTGGTCGTGTAAAATCTCTTTTGAACCGACTGGGCAAATTAGTTTTTGGCGAGCGCTTAATCAGCAATGTTTTTGCAAAAAATGGTGAATATTAATCACAAACATGACAAATTATTACTCTAACAACTTATTCGCTGAATTTCGGGCTATGACTTTTTCTATTCTCGCAAAAAGCTCTAGTGAAAGCTCTGGAGAACATGTTCTTGATCGATTGTGGCTATAAAAGAAAAAATTCTCTGAAAAAGCTAAGGGAAAGTTCCGCCGAAGCCGCTAAAAATGGATGAAGAATATGGATGGATGTGAATAGACCGTTTGTTATATTAGAATTAACTCAGAAGGAATCTGCTGAGAAAAGATAATGAAGCATGAATAAGTTTTTATTTACTTGTTTTAGCAACCCAGGGCAAAACGGTGGATGGAGAAAATTTGCTGGAGCCTTCAAAATTAGATAGATCAGTGAATTATATAAAAATTTGGAGCAGTTAAGGTTTTAACGCTAATGAAAGTGCATCTGGTCAATACAAAGTACCGTTATTACACAGTTTACGTTTCTTTCATTGCGTTAAGCTTCCATATTACTCTCGTGATTTATAAACGTTGCTAACTAAACTTTTGGAACTAGTTAATTGTTGCTTTTCATATCCTCAACCAATTTGCTTTGAAAACTTTTATATTGCTTTTACTTTAAGATACTTTTTTCTTACTTTTGCGCTTTTGGTAATAAAATGTTTTAAAAAAATGTTTTAAAACAGCAAGCCACTGTGAAAATTATTGTCTCTTCTGCACAGTACTTAGCAACTAAAATCGGAAAAAAAAATTTTTTTCCAAAATTTTAGATTTTTTTAGACTTTAATTGTATACAAGATTCTTTAAAAATCTTAAAAAAAGATTTTAAAAAATTTTCATGTAACTTCGACTGAATGGGTGGTGCAACTAATAAGCAGCGCGCTATTTATTTCAATAATAAATTTTTTTTTTGGATTTTTAAGCAATCATTTGTTTTCAAAGAGATTTATTTACTCGAAACCTTGATTTCAGTAAACTTTTGCAAATGTTCTGTGGAATAGTTTCAGCTATGATGGCAATCAGCTAAATACTCGAAGTTTGGAAGAAGAAGAAGACCTGCACCCAGAGTAATAACAACAACACACAAACAACAACATAATAAGGAGCGATCAGGAAGAAGTTGCACCTGATTTTATTGTATATAGTTTTGAAAATTTCGACTTAAGCGATATATTAAGAGATATTTTCTTTAAAAGTCGTCTTTTTAAGGTGATCTCTGCTTCTTTTTTCTTTCTTCTTTTATTAATATATTCTTTTATTATCAATATAATTTTTTAATATCTTAAATACTAACTGTTTTGAGATATTTTCTACTCACTAGATACTTAGCGGCCTGTCTCCGCTTAGCTTATATATAGTATATCAAGTGTTGCCTCTCTTCTCTTTGCATTCTTATAGCAGGAATAATTATAATAATTTTACTGATAGAATCTAAAATTTAAAAAAAAAAATTTAAATAAAGCATGCTGAATCCACTCGACAGCCAAAATATTTCATAAATGCACCGCCAAGTGCGCTCAGCTACTATAAATTATTCAACATTTTGCCTAAACAAAATTCATCATGCAATTTATAAGTATTGTTCGTTCTCATTAACAACAAATCAAATATCATTAAAAATTAAATGAAATTCTAAATTGTAGAAAAAAACTTTAACTGCGCGCTGAATGAGATTCGAACAAAAAAAAAACGCTAAATAAACCGCAAAGAATCAACAAAATCAGCTTTTATGTCACAGGCCAACCATGCCGACCTAACAGCCACTAGAGCAGAGCGAAGAAAAAGTCAAAACAAATCAACCAACCACTAAACAACAGGCACACTGCCAGTACTATGTGTGAGTGTATGTATATATATATATATATATATACCCAAACAAGTATGTCAACCAACCAAGTGGGCCACCCACGCCATTGCAAGCGCAACAAACACGCACACGCACACACGCCACTGCTTGCCGTACACTATGCATGCTCGCGCTCTTTTACGCACATGTAGTACATGTTTGCAGTGTTTTTTTTGTTGTTGCGCTCTTCACACTGATTGCGAGTTTTACCTGCAGTTAAAATGCAGCAAATGCCAAGAGCAAACAACCCTCATACACTTCGTTAGCTTGCTGTTGTTTTTGTTGTAATTGTTTGGCAGCTTGTCAACGGCAGCTGTGTTTGTTTCTGTAGTTTTGTATTTGTATTACGGCTTTTCTTTTATTCACTTGCCATTTTTTCATAAGCAGCATTTTTATTTTCTCAGCACTCATGCCCCTCCCCACTCATCAAATGCATTTGTGTGCGCGCTCTCACTCTCACTTGTGCGCAGCTGCTGTTGCGCACTCGCTCTGCCTTGGCGGCTGCCCATGCACGGTGGCTGTTGTCAACCACTCGACTCCGGTCGTCTTTTATATTTTGTAGACGCATAAGTGGCGGCAGCGGCCATTCGTGCCCCGCTGTGTTGGCTGATGATTCCTTAATTTCGATTATCCTTAATGCGTCTAATTCGTTGCGCAGCTTTACAACAGTTGCCCTACAAGACATTTCTACAACTCGCCTTGTACTATCGCACCATCCGTTGGATAATTGTGTGGGGGTAGGGCATTTCATCTCACACCAGCCCGGCTGGCTTTGTTTGTGCTCCTTATGATCCTTGACATTTTGCCTTGTCATAATTATCCCTTCATTAGTAAGATTTTTCGTGCGCTGAGTGGAATTTGATTTCTTGGCTTTTAGCAGCGATTCTTCTTAAGCAAAGTGTTTGAGCAGCGTAGCCCCGGATAGAAACTGTGCGTGTGATATTAAGGAGCGCGTTGGTGGGCTGAATTTAGTGGTATTGGCGGAATTAAAAATTCATTTCCTCAAAGAAATTTTTCATAACTCAAATTATTACTTTTCTGAAAGACGCCTATGAAAGTTTTGGGTCTTATACGTCCGCTCGCCAGACTATACAGCATAAGTCTACTAAAATCTCTCGAAAATTTCTGCTTCTCAAGAAGACTGACACTGAATGCCCTGGTTTTCAGGCGTGTGCCACGTGCACTCTCAGCGCTTTAGGAAGTGGTATCTAGATAGTAAACTTGACCAAAGACTGCATCAAAAGTCTAATCTAAGAGAAAACCTGAGCGATACTCTACCAGTCTCGTAGATCTGTTCGGCAGAAACACGACTAATGATGGTTGTACCTAACTGACGGTCGCACATTTACTACATTTGGTGTGACGTTCTCTGCCTCACTAAATGCATTACTAGCTTTCCGAAAACTTAAAAAGATTACTTTTCCACTCTTTGAGAGTTCCCTCTCTCTATAGATTGCATGCGATTACTGAAATTTAGGAGCTGGTATCACTAACTTCTGAATAAGTATTTGCAGAATATATTGGATCCAGAAGCCTAGCACTCTTGTATCAGTTTCAACATAGGATCCGTTGTAAAACTAACTTCGCATCAAATTAATCAGAAGAATTGTGGTTTTCAACCTACTAATTTGAACTTAATGACTGACGAGGTCAATCGATTACCGAAATTCAATGAAAGTTCTAAAGAACCTCTACTGAATTTTAAGGTGTGTATTTGTTTTTCGTCTGGTATCTTGTATTGTCTATGAAATTAATCGGTTTTTGGGTCGAAAGAAAGAACCTTAAGCTCTTCAAACCTCAGAAAGAAATGCCAGTTAATAATGCATGAACCTCTAGTCCAACTTTTGAAGCAAGACTGATGGAGAAAAGTTCTGTCTAAAAGCAGAACTAAAACTTTCATTTATAAAAGTTTTTCAAAAGTTAAAATTACTGTAGAACTACTTTAGGAAATTGTTAGAAGTTAGAGCTTGCTCGAAATTTATGCAGTTGGTTCATTTTACTGGATAATACCGGTCTGGACACTACGTGCCAGAATTATGGAGATACAATTAGCTTACACTATAGAAAATTAAGTTATTACCGGTATATTAGGTCCAAAATAACGGTAAAAGTGTTGAAATGAATCCATAAACTAAGAGGGTGGTACCAAGTGGCAAAGACATTCTTTTTGTGAGACGAACTGTTCAAAGCTGTTAGACCTAAATTCCCCATTTTATTTGAATTTCGTCCAGAGGAGTTCTACCATATCTTAGCTCTCGCTTAATCAATAACGCAAATTTTTTCTCGACATATTTGAACTTTCACAATGATTGAACTCAATATAACCCGGGGTTTTTGGTACAAAATAATGGAATATTAAAAAATAACCACGCCCACTTCTGAAATAGTAGATATTTTAAGTTTCATGCCTCCGTTGGATCTCGAACAAATAATGAATGCTTGTGGAATTCCAACACATTATGTGAAGAATGATTTTTTTTTAATGCTTTGGACCATGATAGTGACAAGCAGGTCCAAACCAGGTCCATAACCTATATAAACTTCATATTATTTCCAAATTTTCTTTTTAAACTTACTATGTTCCAATTAAAATAAAGAGATATATTTCTGGAACACTAGTCCGAGTTTAACATTTGGTTTTGACGGAGTTTAGGCCCGCCCTCCCGACTTGTCTTAATTGAATTTTAATTACATCTATAATTTGAAAAATTTGTATTAATTTTCATGCATCAAACAATCTAATACCATTTAAGAATTTTTTTACGACAGAGTTGTATGCGGTAGTCTATCTACTAATCATCATTCCCGTTAGACATATGTAAGTGATACAGTGAGTACATATACTCATTCATATGCAACCACTTAACTCTCCCATAAACAAAAACAACAATACATGTTTACAATATCTTTTTGAGTAAAATGAAAATGAAGCCTCATTATTTTTTAAGAAAATTTCCGCAGGGAAATCATGCCACACGCTCTCAAATGGCCCAAAAGCAAAGCAAAAGCGGTGAAAAAATTAAAAAAAAAAGACGAAATCTAAAAAATTGTAAAATGATAAATATGAAAACTGCAAAATGGATTTATTCCCGCGAGATTAAACACAAGTAAATGGTGAAAAACATATGTATACATATGATGTGTGTGTCGGTGATGTGATGAGGTGTGTGAGCAGGATATTAAGAGTACACAATCTGCGCTAAGGACTCACTTCATTAGATATTTCAGGCAACAGCAGTTATCGAGGGAAATTCAAATGAAATGCAGAGGTGTATATAAATGTATTTGTTTGCATGTGTGTGTGTGTGTGCTGAGGCGCGACAACCGGATAAAGGAAACAGAAATTTGCGCACGTTTGCGGAAAAAATATACACACACATTAGCATACAGTGGGAAATGCATATGCCCTAAGTATATTATGCATATGTAAATTACAAAGAAAAAAACAAAAACAATAAGTTAGCGAAAAGAGATGATTTTTTTTATAGAAAATGCAGTAAATGATGACGGCAGTGGTTTGGTACTTCGGTCGTTTTGGTTGGTTGATTCATTATTTGGTTATGGCGTGTATTACATTAAGTAGAAATAATAAAAATTCCTCTACATCCCGTTCAATCGGGATCCCGAAAACATACTTTCGGGATTAAAAAATGTAAAGAAATCTTAATAGTTTGGCTCCAGATGTTCTCTAGCTTATTAATTTTTAACATATCGAAATTTTCGGAATCCCGCTACAAAGAAATTTCTACTACATTATAATGAAGTTCATACCTAATAAATGCATACTTATAAATATGATACCCTTGCTATAGGCAGATATCACAAACCTGCGTCACAGTGCTTTCGGATCGTAATATATAATTTTCGGGATTCCCTACAAACTGCCTAGATAGGTTTATAAACGCTCTTTTTACTCATATTGTAACAGTCAAACTTATTATTGAAATGGTTTTGAGAAATGTCACGGAACCCGAAACTATATAATTTCTACTTCATTAACTGGTAGGCTTGTTTGTAGAGATAAAAGGATTCTAACTAAAAGAAGGTTTTGTAATGGAAGTACCTTCTTGTTTAAATAAATTAAGGAACTGTAAACTGTAAAACCCGGGAAGGTACTTGATCGACAGCCCGTGAGTCAGAAAGAAAGGACAAAGCTCGATGCAGTGTCATGCCTCGGGAAGTATAGTCTCAAGTCGTCAGCCAGATCTTGAAAAATGTGTCCAAAGAATTGTCTAAGTATATTATGCATATGTAAATTACAAAAACAAAAACAATAAGTTGGTGAAAAAGAGACGAATTTTTACGGAAAATGCATTAAAGGATGTCGGCAGTGGTTTGATTCCTTAATTGGTTATGGCACGTATTACTTTAAGTGGAAATTATAAAACTTCCTTTAAATCCCGTTCAAGCGGGATCACGAAAATATGCTTTCGGGGTTTAAAAATATACAAACTTCTAATTGGTTTGAGATCTGGTATTCCCTACGCTATTAATTTTTAACTTATCGAAATTCCGAACTTTTATTTGCGGGATCAAAATAATTATAATATAATAAATCGGGGAATATAATCGGGGAATTGTCTACTGCTGGCCAGTGGAAGCATTCACTTTTGAAACCGTCTTGTAAAAATCAACTATATTGGATCACCCTGTATAAGCATATATTATTCTATTTAACTGCTTCTATGTGTAACTCACCGAATGGTAGCTTTTCAACAAATTTTTTAAATCTTCTTTTCATCTTCGCTGCCTCATCCTACTTACTTGGAGCTCATTCTTCTCCAGCCTTGGCTGCACAAAATTTCCTTTGAACATATTACCGGCACTCATATTACCTCGCATTTTCATATTTCGCACAAAAATTGCTAAAACAGCGTAAACAATTATGCGTTGCGTCCCGAAGCCACATACTTTCTTCTACCCATGCAGGGTTGCAATTTAGTGCTTTTTTTTTTTCTACTTTACTCTTTACCTATGCAATGCGCACTTTTCAATGCATCAGCATCATCAACATCATGTTTGTCATCAATTCCATTCAACGAAGCGTTGTCATCAATTTTAAATGAATGCAATTTCGCTTTGATTTATGCATTTCATATTTCCACTTTTTTTCGCAAATAAAAAAAAAATTTCTTTTACGCAAATTTAGCTTAACCCTCTTATTAAGCGCAATTTCTCTTTTTATTTTTAATATTTTATAACAAGCGCTTAAGCTTTATTTACAATACTTTTGAGGAAGTGGTGCGTATCCTTCGGCAGCGTATCCTATTCCATATAATATGTATGTATGTATTTTTATCCTTGCTTAAAATGATATTAAAATTCATTTTAATTCAAATTTTAAGCTTCTCTTATTATGCCATCGCTTTGCCAAATGAGTATTTTGCGAATTTTTCATTGCAATTATTTTAATGTGTTTTCATTTCGTCTGTCTTGCGGTTAAGTGGCGAATATTTCGTTTGATTTTCACTTGGTTTTGTTGTTGTAATTCAATAACCGTTAGGTAACTCATAAAATTCGCATTTTGCAATTTTGCTTATTGCTTTTAAATTGATTCCTGTTGTTTTAACTGAGAGGCACTGTTGAGATGAGATGGTGCCTGTTATTATAATAAGCCAGAGAGCTCCTTATGTATTTGTAATTTCCGTTAACGCTCGCTGAAACTCAATTATAGTATCAAAAATATACTTCACGTAAAATCATGTAATGAGATCCTTTGACACTTCAAGCAGACTTCGTTTTAGTCGTGTCAAATCGGGTGAAATACTGCTCAAAAACTTGTATACAGCTTCGGTAGATCCCTCCACAAATTCCTACACATATTTCTTCTTGCACTCCTCTTCCATTTCATCCAACAAATATAGGGACCTGTAGGCTTGAGTTATCTCCAAAGGATCGGTACAATTTTATGAACTGCTTTCCGTGTATCAAAAATATAAGCAGCAATTATGATTTAACCAACTGAGACTCAACGGACCGGGGGCTAACAAAGCATCACTGCTTTTGCCGAGGTCCTGTTGCCGAGTCAACTAGAAAAAAGAGATACATGAGCAAAATTTCAAGTCCAACGCGCCTTACTCGCCTGCCAAAGAACTTGCCAACGAAGGCAGTCTATAGACGGCATAAGTGTAGAGGAAACAAATGGAAATTCCGGTTCCTGCTACTTGCTAGAAGAGAAGAGCTGCAAATGGGGCCATCCCATCGTCATTGGTTCCCTAGACATTGGTGTGGATTTTAACTGTACCCAGTTCTCTTGGTTATCTGGACTGTAGAGACGGTGTCAGAATAAAACTACTACAGTATTTGTATCAGCTTTCGAGAGACTTGGATTAAAACATTTCATTTGTTAGTTAAGGGAGTCTCTAAGGAAACTGTCGCTAACGAGTTTAATGTTTCTACTCTGATCATTAGAAAACATGTTTTCGTCCGCTATCGCTTTTCCATAATAAGTGGTCGAAATTAAAAAAAAAGAAAAATCCTTTATTACCTTTCAATATATTATGGATGACTGGACCTGGCATATTTTTGAATGTCGACTCAGTTAAGCGAACCATTCAATAAATAGCTGGTTTTTGAAAACGGCTTTGATCTAGTTAATGTCTCTTATTAGCTACTCAGTGTTTACATGAACTCCAAACCGAGACTTCGTTTCTACAAAAGTATCCTTCAGATTGAAAGTCGAAAGTTAGCTGCGGCGCTCCGGATAGTTCTTTCCATATAATTAAGCAAATAAGAATGTTTTTTTTAGCGTCCGTTTGGACTTATTCGGAAAATATGATAGTATGGAAATGATTTTATAAAAGAACTATAAGTTCGACACATTCTAATATCCGACACCGTGGAGGCGAAGTCGTTTGCAAAAATTATAGGAAATTCAATTCCTTCACTACTCGAACTTTTTGTAGAAAAAGAAGCCACCTGGATGCACTGCCACCTGCAGAGACCGCAACAATTGTCTCCAGAGCTACAAGCTTAACGTGCCTCCGAACAAGGTTACCTAATTAATTAGTTGATTGTGCTTTTATTTGAAAACTAGAAAAGACAAGAGCCCAAAAATACTTAGGCAGACATTCTTTCGGCACTTGCAAGCGTGATCTTAGCTGCGGAAGCTCTCCTCCAGCTTCTGAATCAAGCAAAAGGTTAGGTAAGTGTCCTACTGATCATATGGCACATGACGAGGGTCCGGAGAATGAGAATGGAAATAATCGTGATTTTGTCTTGCTCGAGTTCGGGCGCAATTTTACTATGGAAATGGGTTTAGGGGGCTATTAAGAAAATGAAAGCTGTTAGTGGCAAAACAACATTTAATTAAAGAATGCCGAGCAATTGAAAGCTTCCTTTAGGGCTTCCTTTTCTTGCTATAACTGTACTTAGTATAAATTTACCTAAAGCAGTTTCAGCTACAACAGACTTCAAATAAAAATGAATAATTAAAAATAGTTGTGAAAGCAGAATCATTAAAAATCTTCTGAAGCATACACGCGTGTGCCACACTTGCCACAAGCATATGTACTTATTTTGCATATGACAAAGCGAAATGAAAAATAATGTATGTGTAGAAAATAAGAAAAAAAGCAACAAATGTAACTGTTTCTAATATTATATTATATTATTATCTCACCACTCTGCTGGTTGCATTCAATTATTATTTCTTGCGCGCGGTTCCATACGGTTGAGAGCAGCTGCCAAGCTGTCGCGAGCGCAACAATGGCAGCAGTGTTGCATTTCTACAACAACCCTACCACAAATGGGGCTCATTCATTTATTTATATGCCGTTTATTAAATTAATATGCACAGCATGGCGCAACAAATATGGCCAACAGCAATGAGACAAAGGAAGTGAAGAAGGGGAAGCGACAAAAAAAAAGTGAAACGCAAAAAATGTATGAAGGAGCTTTACAACAACAACACGTGCGCATGAAAAAGTGGTTAAGTATCTATAAATGCAGATGCTGATATTGCATTAAAAACTATATTTAAAAAAAAATTTTTGTTCCAAAAAAAAAACATTTAAATATCAATAAAAAAAATGTAAATATCAAAAAAAATTTTTTTTAAATATCAACTTTCAATTTCAATTGTAATTTTTGTTTTTTTAAATAAAAAAAAAAGTTTTTTTAATATCAGAAGAAATATTAAAAAAAAATTTAAATAAAATTAAAAAAAAAAATATTTAAATATAAATTTTTTTGTTATATATATTTTTACATCATCAATTTATACTTTTGCAATTTTTTATGCATATATTTCTAGTATTTGCAACTCAAGTGCTTTTGTTTGTGTTCTCGTCGCCCAATGTTGCCGAAAGCAACCCTGTGGCATGCAAATTTGTTGCTTCAAAAAATCACACCTTTTTGTTTGCGACCAACAAAGCTGCTTATTATTGTACAACAAGCTTTGATATGCAAATTGCGAACATAAACAAGCGCCCGCACCGAGGCTGACGGCCATTTGCCGCTTTTTGATTTTTATTTCAAATATGTAAAGCAACAAACAGCATATTGTAAAAATATTAAAAGAAAAAATTGCAAAAGATAAAAATAAAAAAAAAACAGATTTTTTTTTTAGAAATAAATTTTTAATTTTTTGTTGAGCTCAAAGCAAAATTTTGCAAAATGGCCGCAGCGCCATGAATTACAAGCTTTTCACACTCGCCTGCATCTCTTGCGAAATTCGCTGGCCTCGCCTCTTTATACTTGTCTTCCAGCTTTATGTGCGCGTCTTCAAAGCAAGTGGCAACAATTCATGCGTTACCACAAAACTCACGAATATCACGCAACGTTGCTCATTTTTGTTTACATTGCATATCATTTCTCCATATTACATTTTTTATTAATTTTTTCTTTCATTTTTCTAACGGTAAAAATCACATTGTAAATGCCAACTCGGCGCACAGTGGCAATATCAAAGCGTTTAGTGTATGCTTCAAAGCACCGTTAGGCACAATTGAGATTTTTTTCTAGACCTCTCATCATTCATTTTTTGATATATCATTTCCTTCTACGCCTGAGACTTTTCTTTTCATTAAAATTGCATTCATTTGAATTTTGTACTCTTTTAATTTATGCTTTTCAAACTTATTTGAATTTTCAATGAAATCATTTTATTTTTTGTTTTTGTTAAAAGTCACTTAAGTGTGGCAACATCAAACGTTAGCAGAAAACCTTAGTAATTTTCTTTGCTCAATCCACTTTTGTGCCGTTGAGCGTATTGTGCCATGAAGACTGACGAAAATGAGTCTGGGAAAGACGCTACAACCGTGAAAACTATGAAAGGGAGGTTGAAAATTGAGTTACGGACCGTAAAATGTGACCTGCATATGCGCCAGATAGGGTGTTGCTAGTGCTTTGCTCGGGTCTACAAAAGTATGTACGGTAGTGATCGTAACTAAGTTAGATTAGGGTAAACTGGCGATCAGAATTCCATGCACAGACCATTTTAAATTAGACAACATCAAAGATTCAAGAAAAATTTGATCCTCAATTTAGATAGCTCTTTCAGTTTCTCCATCTTTGACTAACTATAAGAAGTAAGAAAATGAGGTTGAAAATCATGGTTGGTTCATAGAGGCTTCTAGACGCATATAAAATGCTTTTGTGCAAGTTTAGAAAGCCCCAAGGTCATATACGCTAGAACTTTTGCTCCCTAGCTTATAACCTTTGCTTAATTGTCTGACGAAGTTTGCATGAAATACGGTTTGTGATAGAATATCATCCAGCATTTAAGAAGGGTCTGGGCGAAACCGCAAATTTTAAACCACTTCTAGTTCTCTTGATTTCAGCTATTTCATAATCTCCTAATAACAGGTTCAAAATATTCACTTACTCGAGGTTAGGTTAAGATGGACACAAGAATCTTACGCGAGGTTAGTTTAAGTTATACAAAGGGAACTTAACTGCGATTCCAGCATAGTTCGAGGTTCGCTGACAAGGACCAAGGAATACTGGGAATATTTTAGCCGTAGAAAACCTCAATTCTTCAACAACCAAAAATATATTTAGTATATCTCGCTTGAAGTACACACATCCTAGCTAATGATCCATCCTAATAATCCAGCTTAGAGATATGCTGGATTTACCAGATGGACTTCAGCATAGACTACTAGCTAGACCTAGTGATCATTTTTGCATCAGCTGTCTTTCTAAAGGTAGACGCCATATTTTGAGAAACCAACCAACCAATGAATCTGTGTGCTCTGATTGTCCAGAAGTGCATCTTCTGGGTAGTTCCGGCGAAATCGCACCGAGGTGATTAGCACACATTGTGATCTGTACGTGGGTCTGAGGACTTAACTGTGTTTAACCAAAACGTTTTAGTTGCCTTACTAAGGTGGTTTGTGTTCTTTGCAGCAAGCTGAGAGGCCTGGGAAGTTCCGCTTGTCTTCGCTAGACAATTTGCAGTGAAGAGTGCTTGAAATTTTCAAAACAACCCGGAAATATCATGTTCTAACCTATTCGCTGTAATCGAGTTTAAAAGAATAGATTCTTGTGTTTCTTTAAAAATATCTCGATTTTAACAAACCAATTGAAGCAGCAAACGAAGCGAACTTGACATCGAAACCACTTGACAACTAGCATAAAGTTTCAGGTGTCAAAAATTATGCAATTACAATGTAAGCACTAATGGTCTACCAAAAAAAAAAAACGAAACCCAACCATCAAGCTCGCTTACTTTCCCTAAGATTTGCCTTTGCGCAAGGAGTATTTGTGGTGGAGCGGTACAGTTGCCCACTCAAGTTTTCCACCTTCGGAAAATAATGTCACTAATTGTCTCGGAAAATGCACTTATGTATATACACACACATTTATGCGCATGTTTCTCACAAGAATTAGTAGCAAAATGAATAGTAAGTAGAAGGTTGCGCACAAGAATACGCTTACAATTCACTTAATCACCAGTTATTTAAATGTCAAAGTGATTTTGAGTTTTTAATGAGATGAAAAGTGATATGCCCGCTCGGTGGTGTAGGGCGAAGAAAAAGTGTGGAAATTCGCACGACAAAGTGTAGAATAGGAAAATTAATAAAACAGAAATTACTGCTTAGCAGCAAGTAAAAATGTGGAGAAAAGTTTTTGAAAAGTGGAAAATTCATAATGAGCTGGTGGTTAAGAATAAGAGTGGTGAAAAGAAATTAAAAAATTAATGAACGGAATTAGAGAAAAATATGAGGTACTATTTCAAGATCTACCAATATAAGCTAAATTTATTAGGCTAAGTACATAGCGGGACGTAAAGTAAAGCTACGGTGAGAGAGCAGAGACTAGTAAGAGAAAATAAACTCGAAAATATAGCAATTTGCAGATGGCTTTCAAATGAATACCTCAAACACCATGAATTAAAGCATGAATTCGACCAAGCAGACCAAAAGATCCATTGCACAAACCGTTAACAAGAAAAAATCTGTTACTTTCTGAACTATTTGGATAGTGTTGACTATAATTTCGCGAAGTTTTAGAAGCAGCACATACGGCTCTCCTACTCAGTTAGGGTTATTGTAGAAAAGTGGTGTCAGTTTAACAGTCCTATAATAAGAGTATATAAAACTAAACTAAAAAAATTCTAAAAAAATGGGGGTATAAACATTGACCTCGTGACCCGTGATCTTTACCAACCTAATTATTTTCTCCTTATATAGCTGTTTGGTTACTATTTGGGTTCCTCGCTGTACTTTAACCGGTGTTCTCTGAGCTTCACCTGAAAGGTTTCTTTTATTGGTCAAACGGTTTGAAACTAAAAGGGAATTTTCGTTTCGAATACTATTATCTGTGATTTCTTCTTAGTCGAGCCTTGTAAGTAAGTATAAAAAAGATTTATATAAAATCCGCTTGATACTTTAGGACCTTCCCTATGTCGCATAATAGGGTAACTCAAACCTCAAGAAGAAGGTTGATTATTCATAGAAACTCGTAAATGATAATTAAATGGGGTTAAAAAAGATAGGTTTGACACAAAGGGTTCATCCCGAAGTCAAATAAGGCTGAGGAACTTTCTAGGAACTAACCCGCAACAGATTATAGTTTGAGTTTAGAGATCAGCATGTAAAATTTGAGTATTTAAGTCGAATATTCGGCCTGACTTCACCAGAGCTTATCAAACATTAATTACTTCTCCAATAAAAAAGGCAATATGGTTCACGTCCAAACTTATTGAAACAGAAGGAACAATTTTTAGTCATCGACAGTCATTTTAAGATTTTCTCGAATATATCAATTCACGAAATAAATAAGGCATTGGAATGTTCGAAGACAGTTTATGCTACTATCCCCACAGCAGCTTTCATTCTCTTCCGCGCCACTTGCAATCACTCACTAAAAGGCTAGAAATATAAAAGTGGGTACTTACACGTAACCTGCACCCACTCTACGAACATATTATCGAGGATTTGCGACATTTCACAATCAACTCTCGCCTACGGCGCTCGCCTGCTGTGCGACCAAACACGCCAGCGACAAGACGTTGCACACACGCGTCAAAAGATTATGACAAATTTGTGTACCGCAAATGAACAGCAAGCAGCGTGACTTTGAGAAAACTGAAAAAAAAAACACAAGAACAACAACAAGGGTTACAATAAAAACTACACAGGTATAAACAATAACAAATAATGATGAGGGTATAAGGATGCAAGCATTTGGATGTGGGAAGTTGAGCTATAACGAGCCAGTTTTAGCGTTTTTATTGTTGTTGTTGTTATGCCTTGCTACTGTCAAGAAAATTCTTTTGTAATTTTCTGCTTATATTTTTTTCGTACCCATGGATGTTGACAAGGTGTAATCCCAGTCATAATTGAGCAGTGGGATAAGTGAAATGTAAAACAATAATAACAACAACAACAACAACAACAACGAGGAACACACAATATGGAATATTGACAACGAAGGAGCATTGCAATAATAACAACAAAAACAATAACAAAGTATTTAAAAACTATTGGGGTCCTTGAAAGAATACTCACAGCGTTGGCATTACAAAAACAAAAACCAAAAAAAATTTTTTTAGAAAAATAGTACGCAAATATTTGCACCGTCGAAGATTGGAAGGAAAGTACTTTGTGGCAATTATTTTGCTTGGAGTTGTATTATTGGGTTGTCAAGCGGACTAAAAGTAGTACAAATAAATGCACATCGTGTGAAAATTTTAAAGGAAAATCTGCTAAGGGCAACAACAAATACTGAAGCATAAATTCTATAATAAATTTCTCTGTCAGAGTTGCCATAATTAAACTTAAAATTATAACTCTGACCTTTATTTGTAGGAATAACGAGATTAGGTGACGCACTCTACTAAAATATTGATGGTCTATGAAAATTTTAACAAACTTCTTCAATAGGGTTGCCACCATTGAACTAAAACGGATAAAATTAATAAATATTTTAGGGAATAAATAGTTTTATTGAACAATTTTAATAAGGAATAATAAACTCAATGAAAATATTAGTAAATTTCGGTGATAGTGTTGCCAACAGTACACTTAAAATCAGCACATTAACAAATATTTTTGGGAATAAAGAGATGAGTTGACCAATTCTAAGGAAAAATTAATAGTTCATGAACATGTTTTTAAAAATTTCGTTTTCGGGGGTTGCCATCAATATTTTTTATATTTTCACATTCAGCACATTTACAAATATTTCTAGGTATAGCTAGGGTAGTGGACCAATTCTAACGAAAAATTTGTACTCTATGAAAATTTTCAAAATCACCACATTAATCAATAAGTGGAAATAATTAGGCTAGTAGGCAATTTCTAACAAAAAAATTTATGTTTATGAAATTTTTAATTTATAATGGTGACAGGGTTGCTTTTAGCAGTTGCTTTATCAGATAATTAATCATTATTTTAGGGAATAATGAGTTTATTTGAACAATTCCACCTTTTTTGAGCTGAAAATCATTTTATAGTACAATATGAGAGACCTTGAGACCTTTAGCTGAAGACCAGAGTTTCCAACTTTTTCTTACCAATAAAAAGTTGTCTCAAGATCATGGAAACACGTCATTGTTTTGCACTAAACACTTTATTCGCCGCAAATCTCACCCGAAATCAGCAATTGAGATTTTGAATTTAGGTTAAACAGGAACAGAGGTTAAACTTAGAGCAATTTTCTTAGAGGCAGTCCATAATTTCTTCATCAAATGTCTTTTTTATTTTAGAATCACGTCGGTACTGACCTACAGCGTCGAATCTATTGAGCTTTGATGAAAAAACATGCTGATTTACATCAATAGGTCTTAAGTTAGGGTAATGTTACATTTTTTGTTGAAGATTTTGGGCTTGATTAGGAATTGTTGAGAGAAAAAGCACCTAAGAAAGCACCGGTATACCAAAAAGTTCACTATAGTGCTGACGTGGAATGGATTACAAAATGTTAAGAGTATATATTACACTAAACCGACCAATAGGTTTGAAAATCAGCAGAGAAGCCTATATCTCGGCTGGACAAAAAGCAACTACATCCCTTAACTTTGGTTCGCTTTACCTTTAAAGCTCCGCAGAACAAGCTACGAAGTTTTAATCTATCCACGTAGTTGCTCATAAGCACCCCTACCCATTGCTATAATTGAGCACTCACCTTAAAAGAAAACTAACTCCAAAGTGCAAAATAAATGCGCACAAATTGTCTTTCTTTCAATTTCTAGAAAATCTACGACTAACAACAACCACACCCCATACAAAAGCGAATTCAATTGGATTTTCTACACGAATGAGAATTGCTATTGACAAGCAAGCCAGTGGAGTAAGCGTGTACAGGATGAGCAGGCAGCCAAGCGGACGACCAACGTACATACTAGCTATTAGTAGCGCTGCAGAGTCGACAGGTTGGCGTGTCGCAGCAAACTGTAAGACGAAGACTAGCAGAAAAGGATATGCTTGAAGTGTCTCTTATTTATATGTAGGCTATGAGAAATTATGTAACTGGACACATGCAACAACAACACAGCGTCACTAATATTTATGTTATTGCTTGCATGCTATTCCACTTTCCACTTTCGTGTTATTTTCTTTTACACTTCCAGCACTGTTTGATTTAATTTTGCGCATCCTTGCGAACGACAAAGCAAATTGAATCAATTCAATTTATTTAATAGATCCTATTCACATATTTCCTGCTCAACTGCAATGTATATTTGTGTTTTCATGCTCGCTCACACACACACACTCTCTCTCTCGCCTTCACGCTCAGGACTGTGAGGCGTTAACTTTTACTTACTTACTTATTTGCGACTTTTTTTCCCTACTTTTCTCGAGTTGTTGGGCGAAAAAATATTAGAAACATTTATCATAATAATACAGCATCACATGCGTGTGTATGTGTGCTTGTGTATGCGTGCGCATTCGTAGCAATCATAAAGATAATTGAAGTGGAAAACAAGTCCTTTTGTATGGTGTCAATTTGTTGCAGAGTAGAAGCAGCCGAGAAGGGAGGGAGGAAATGTTGAAAGAAAAGAAGCGCAATTGCAGCAGTAAGTGAATGCAAAGAGATAATGAAGCATTGATTGTATAAATATGTCTAAATGAAAGGCATATGCAACGGAATATTTAAATATTGCTAAGTAATGGGAAATAAATGGGGTATTTTTTTTTTTGTTTTTGAAAATACTTTCTTTTGATGAACTTAATGCGAGATTTGTTTTATTTCTTTGAATTTTTGTCTCTTACAAATATATTCCTTAGAAGTTATGTCACTTAATGGGACATTAGTTACATGTAGAAACCCCCTCCACAAGTTTCCAGTTTATAATTTCCTCCAAAAGTTGCTTGTTTTAGCGAACAAGTGCTGCTCTTTTCGTGGTAGCTATAAATCTCGCCAAAGTGTCGATCCGCATATATATTTTTTCTCAAACCCTTAGCGATTTCACTTTTCCCGCCAATTTCAACAGGCAAGCATATACCAATAGCATCTCTCTTTGTACCCGTCGACATCAATTTGCAGCATATTCAATCCTCTACTGCCGGTTGATATTCTTCTTTCTTCGATAGCCTTGCGTAATACTACTATTTCCCTTTACTACGTGTTAAATAATGGTCAATCTTTCATTTCTTCAATAAAAAATGGAAAAATTAACCCAAACCTTTTTCTATATATGGTCTAGCTTTTGTGAGAAGTCGGTTCAGCTAGTTGGTAAGAGACCGGTGAGTGTGCGAGAAGTGTTGGATCGGTTCGCACGCACCTCGAGGCAAAGATGTAAACTTTCATTGGAGTTTTTGTTCTTGTGTATAGAAATTAACAATATATTAATGTATGGTAGACCTTAGTTAGAAATTTTTGAGGCATGATAACCTTAAAATTCATCACGTTTATTTCGCTGGTCCAAAAGACGTGCTTCTATCAGATAGTGTCAGATTGAAATTAAATAGTTTGACTTTTTAGTTCTTTTAGAAGTATAGACCATGGATCCATGGATATGAATACAGAATCTCCCATTTTATCTGAAGCTTTGAGCTCCAAAATCTTGTAGCGTTCTTCAGGAAGATATTAAGATAAACTTCCACTAGCACTAACAAGCGATGAATACGACCTTAGACTTAGACATAGGTATCGTTCTTTCATATCAAAATTATGCATTCCGGACAACAAATATTAGCGGCTGTGGAATAGCTATAGAAAAAACAAAGATCTGGCTCTATCTGGAACTGACCGACTGGAGATATAACGGTGAAAATACAAATTTTCTATAACAGAGCCATGTATTATGTATTAAGTAATGAACTTCAGTTAGGAAAGTTCGCTGTTTTGACATATTTTGTGTCATTCGACGTCATTGAATTTAAAGAATGTGGGAGTTAGGGTAATAAAAAGAGTCTATCAAAACAAAGCGCCTAAGCTGTCTGGGATAACTAATTCGAATATTGCAGACTTTCCAGCTCCAAAAGTATCTAATGTGATCCTAATTGAAGGCAAAAGAGGAAATAGAAGAGCTCTTCTAAATTAGATAGATGAAGTAGAAAAGAATGTAATATTCGAACTCGCGCAGGACTCGGCAAAAATGCTTAGAGATTTGTAGACCCAATCAACAAGAAACTGAGATATGTAAGTATCCTAAAGTCTGCCGAAGTGGCTGATAATTAAAGATTCTTATTGATCATTTGAATGGCAATAGAAGTGCCAGTCTCATACAGAAGCAACAAGCAATTTTTTGAAAAATAAAATGTAGATTATAAAAGGTTAAGCGTTCCAAAAGAGATTTTTCGACAGATTTTACCATGCCAGAAATATGATGGGAGTGTCCAGATCCGCTTTAGTTCGTACTTGTACGAAATATTCGGCTTTGCATTGGTAGTCAAACATTTACCACTATCAGTTTTGACGGAAATCTGTTTAGCGCTGCCGAAAGCGACTAAAAAAATCTATTCACTGAGGGATCTAGGACTTTGCTGAAGGAAAAAGCTTCTAGAAATTTATAAGAGCACTTTATATGAGGCAAGTTTATGAAAAAAGGTACTTTTTTGCCTCACTTGACATTTATGACTTATTCAGTTTGGAACAAGGACACTACATATGTACATGCTTCCTTTAAAGTACAGCTCTGATTATTCGAAATCCAATTTAATCAACTTTCCTACCATCCAATGCCGTATATTACTCCTTGATTAAACGGAAATAAATCGAATGACAACCGCATGCACATACTTTTTTACGAATTTGTCGAAATTTGATATCTAACTTTTCAAATCAACGCTAATATCTTGCACTTAACAAATAAAAAAAAATTATTTTTGTCTATGTGTCACAATTAAATGCACAGACAATTGCTGTCAAAACAATTGCGCAATTGAAATTGATATCCTTTTGATCGAAGGAGTGTGAGAATGACTAAATTGCTGGCTTAATTGTTTAGCGAGTGCGTTGCCGAAATCAACTCGGTACTTTCGTGCCTTCGGCTGGGGCTTTAACTAGGGGCCGAAGCAATATTATGCTAACAATTATTTATTTATATTTTTGCCTTTTATGCTAGCAAGGGTTTCAATTACAAAAGTGTGTAGATCCGCAGCAACGGATGCGTTTCGCATTTTATTTATTTGTTTACGTTTTTTTGTTTTTATTTTAATTCTACACTCTAAAACACTTCCAAAAATGAAGCTTTAACAGAATTTCCTTGTTTTGACATCCGTTGTCACTTTTGAAGGTTTGAATTACGCGTATTCTGCGGTAATATGCTGAGAGCATTACCTTTCAACTTTGTTATTCTTTTTTTTTTCTCATTTTTTTTTTTTAATTTTGTCAAGTGTTGGCGTGTTTTCTATTTATTTCATTCATGGTTTTTAATTTTTCGTAAACGCCATTTTCATTTTTGAAAGATGCAATCCCTTTAAATCATTCTACTGCCTGTATTTGCTTACAATCGCAAAACATTTTCATAAAATACCCTTTTCAATAATACAAAGCCACGTTTGAAATTATACTCCTCCCTCAAAATGTGCTTTGAATGACATTTAATTGTTTTGACATCACGCGTTTGAAGTTTCAGTTGATGTACTGGTTTTTCTGCTAAATCCTTATGGCAGGTTTGCAATCCTGTATGAAGGTAAATAAATAAGTATATACATACATACCTATATACTAAATAATATATAAAGTTTATGTTTATACAAGGTTTTGCATAAGGGGCGAATGGATTTTGATAGTATGTGGCGGCCATGTTGGTTTGAGTTTATAATTAAAGTGTTGAAACGTCTAAAGGATGAAACTTTGTTATCAGAGTTATGAAAAATACAATTCCTATAGGATGAAACACTATTAGTAAAGTGATTAAATATGCAGAGGGTGCTATTTTGCTGTGAAAATGTCCAATGAATGAAACTTTCTGGTAATAAAAATTATGAAACGCCTAAAGGATGAAATTCTATGAGTAAAATGATTAAACAAATTAAAACTTTAAAAACGTCCAATAAATGAAACTTTCTAGTAATAAAAATTATGAAACGTCTAAATGATGAAAGACTTTCAAAGTCATGCAAATACAGAGAATGAAACTTTATGCTTGTAGTGATTGAATATACGAAGTATGAAATTTATTGCAAAAACGTCCATAGGACGAAACAAATTCATGTTCTTAAATGGATCTATGTTTATTTGCATTTGCTTTCTTTTTTTTTATTTCCCCTATCACATAAATTTTATATTTACCAATTCTTTTGCACGTTGCCTGTTTTCATATGTGAAATATCATTTATAACGGCAATTATGTTTACGAAAGTTTCATATATGTACATATGATATATGCAGTTAAGAACTCAGACTTCATAAAAACATAATCACAAGCATAAGAGTGGAAGTATATATAAGTATATGTTTGCATAGACACATACACGTATATGTATATACCGTTAACTTTTGTACAAATGTAGTGAGCGTGTTGCCAATTTTCATAAATTTAGCCAATCAATTATGGCACACTGATTGCAAAAAGTCAAGGGAACACTTTGATATTATTACATATAAATACAAAGACACGTATGTTGTTTGTAAAATTTAAAAATTTTTCCATGTGTATGTAAATATACATATTAACGTGACTCACGCTATTCGTATAATTTTTAGCGCACAAGTCACGTAATCTATTATAAAAAAATATATAATAGATATATACTTCTATTAGAGGTGGTCTGCGAAGTTAAAGTGTAAATTTTGATTAATAGAGCTTAACTAGAAATAAGGCATATCAATTATGCTATACAGTAGTTAGCTCAATAAGTTGGGATATTCTTACTGTACACTATTTGAAGACTTGAATATGAAAGTTTTGGTTAAGTTGAGACATAAAAAATCATCATTTTTTTTATTGATTATAATAATAATCTGTTAATATAAAGCATTTTCGGTGAATCACAATGGAGTCGCTGCTTTTCCAACAAACTAAAACTTAACAGCATAGAGAATCGTGAATCCACTTTGAGCTATTCGGTTTACCTTCTACTAACCGGAACTTAGTGAACAACGGATACTATTAGGAGCTAAGCTAATAATATACAAATAATTTTCTAACCTCACTTCAAAAGTACTAGCCGCACCACAAATTGGCTTATTTGTTCAAGAGCTAAAGATAGAACTTCTTAAAATATGTCAGCGTCGACTTGAGGAGCTCAGAGATAAGCGTGAATACCAAAAAGTTCACAAATCTCCAACAGGACTTCTCTAGAATATTCCTCTCTTTTCTATGTGGCTACAAGGACTCTCAACTAACAGTGACTTTGGGAGATTCCAAATCTAATAACACCTACGCCAAATATACATTCCAACCCCAGTTGCCGAACCACTTCACAGCCTATTTATCTATGAGCTAATGCAATGCACACCTTAAATTTAATAAATAATTAATTTTATAAATAGATCATAGCGCCTTGTCGAGCTCCGACCAAATCTATTACGAAGTTCAGGACTATTTGTGTGTTATCTTGCGAATTTTTGGTACTTGTAGCGCTCTGGAACTGTAAAATGCGGTTCTAGCGGGACCTCGTAGTTCATTGTTACAAGTATAGTTGCAACTTTCATTATAGAACAAGATTTCCTTCCATGGAATTCTCAACTTAGTCTCCAAGTTTTATCAATCTTAAGGAAAGCCAAGTAGAAGATATCATCCAAGGAATTGCGTGGAGCTTTGTAATAGCTTGAGTTGTTGAAATAAAGAAAATGGAGTAAAAATTTGAAACAACTTTGCTTCAGAGAACATCCATGTCGAGCTCAGCTGAGGGCAAGAACGTGCCACTTTGAGCTGTCGTCATCTAAATAGCGATTATTAATACGATGGCGCTCTCTGTTCTCAAGACAGTCATATCAATATAACCAGAACGGATGCAAAATTAATAGCAGAAAAAGGTCCATCAATTCAAGAATTTTCCCGGATAAAATGTGTGGCAGTTTTTAGACAGCTACAACAACGATAACGATAACAATGGATCGCTGTAAGAGGCTCAGAAAAAAGATGCTATCGGATTAGTCAGAAATATCGATACTGTCACAACATATGTACATATATTAGACATTAAATGCAATTTCGACGTTTGGATTGGTGAAGTAGTAAACAAGGAAGTAAGGATCTAACTTACAAAAAAAATTATATTATTCCATATTCTTTATAAAGCAATTATAGCTAGATATAGAGAACCCAACTCTGCCCAACCTCTCTAATTTTGCAGGCAATAACTCATTAAATGTCTCATTATTTCTCAATATTAGATATAGTAATAATTTATAGCGCAAATACAAACAATACGAAAAGCAACAAATACCAACAACACATATTTTCCAATCAATCAAACACAATTGCGCCGGACATTATCGCTTTGAAGCGGCAGTTCGAACGAGGAGGCCACAAATGATTGGATCAATGGCGAGAGAGCCAACGCTACACCAATACTTTAACACCATCAACTAGCTAGAGGTCTCTAATAACGGCATTATTGTGTAAATAAATAAATAAGTAAATAAATAAAATCATAAATGATGATGTGATAAACATCAAAGCTGACATTTACTTGATTGGTTGGTTGGTTGGTTGGTTGGTTGGTGGTGCGGCGGGCTGATAAATTGGTCAAACAGGCTGGCAACGACGCAATAGAACCTTGCGCGCGCGACCAGAGAACGGTAGTGGAGAGGCAGCAGGCTGCATGTGGACATTAAATGTTTCAATGGCGACGGAAATTGAAGTAATTTGCTTGAGGGCAAGTGTTAATGAGCGGCTGTTGGATGAAGTGCGAAGTGGGGAAGAGAGTTTGAGGGAAATTGTGTGTGAAGGCATGCGGGATTGATGGGAAATTGTTGATGAGAAAATGAAGTGAATTAAGTGATAAATTAAATGTCAATGGTAGTAAATCAATAGGATGAGTGCACTTTTGTGGAAAAGGAATGCGGGAGGAGTGAAAGGTTAGATGGCAGTTGTATAGAAAATGTATGACAAACAAAATGAGGAGATATATGAAAATGAGTAGAGCAAGGTTAGAAATGAGAAAAGTGATAGGACTTAGGGTAAGGATGGAGATACAAATGGGTATATCGATAAGAATAGGCATAAGGACAAAAATATGGATAGGGACAAAGACAAATACAAGGATAAGGACCACGACAGTCGGGAGTACGTAACCGAAATGAACCCGGACCTTTATTCGGCCGAGGACAAGGCCCATGGTAATGATAAAGATAAAAATAAAGATAAAGATAAGGGTAAGCGTAAAGATAGGAATAAGCATGAAGATAAGGATATGTTGTTGTCTGTTGTTGATGTTTCTGCCATTACAACAACAATCACAAGGACAAGAACAAGCACAAGCCTAGGATAAGGATAAAGATAAGGCTGAAGATAAATATAAGGATAAGGATAAGGAGAGCGATAAAGATGAGGATAAAGAAGGGTATAAAGATAAGGATGAAGATTAAGATGAGAATAAAGTTAGGCATGAAAATAACGAAAAAGGCAAATATAGAAATAAAGATAAAGATAAAGGTGAAGACAAAGGTAAAGACAAAGGTAAAGATAAAGTTAACGATGGTAAAGATATAGAGATGTAGCTAAAGCTAAAGCCAAAGATAAGGATAAAGACAAAAATAGGACTAAAGATTAGGTTAGAGATAAAGATAATGATGAAATTAAAGATAAAGATGAATAAAGATAAACAAAAAGATAAAGATAACGGTAACGATAAAGTTCAATACTCCCTTCCATCCGATTTTGGATGCATATATGACTTAGGATAACTGTGAGACCCATTCCTCAGGCAAGTTGTTGTTCTAAAAATAGAAAACGTCACTGAATCAAAACAGGAAAACGTGGTTAGAAGACATTTATGTATTATTGCATGGAGAATTAATCTTGGGTGAAGGAGTTATTTGGTTCTTATCATAAGAAAGAAGAAGGTTAAATGCCATCCACTTGGCGATCCATCTAAAATATGGCAGTGTAGAAGGCTTATGAAGAAAGTCGCGGTATTCTCTGCAGTTCTTTCTTACTACTGGAGACCAGCTAGTCGGTTTTCGAAATTTTCAATTTTTTTTCCTCATTTGTGCAGGTGAGAGGCAAAAAGTAACCAATGCATTTGCCAAGGCTTCCTTCTTAATCACTGTGGAAAAGAACTCCTCAACACACCCAGCTTACCTCTGGATATTTTCAAACTAATACAACAAGTACAATTGAGGCAAGCTGTCAGCGCCTGTCAACCACCCACCGCGTAAGAACTACAACATCCAATTAAATAACAGCCTCGCTACCGTGTGCTGTATGTGTGTGTGCAGGCGAAAATGTCACAACAGTCATACATGCAACGCCGCCTGCCACACGTGCCCAATTAAACTAATGATAAGCAAAAATGGCAGTAGCGCAATAAAAGTGACTAAAAGACACTTACACAGGGGTCGGTCGGTTGGTGTAAGTGTGTATGTTGGTGTATATGTGTATGTGCGTACATAATTTTGGCATGTCAAGGCAAAGGTAACAAAGTGCAGAGTCAAAAAAATCGAAAACGAAACCGAAACAAAAACAAGCGCCGAGTGAAGTCAAAATTGTTATTTAATTTTTTTTCGTTGCAGACCACGAGGCGCATACGCTTGTACGTGCGAAATGGCTTGTTAGCACAGGTTGTGCAACTGTTTTTGGCACTATTTTGTGCACACATGTATATAGAGGCTATAAAAGTTTCACACGACGCTCCGAAAGTAATACGCACACATACATATTAACATTTGCACATACATGCATACATACATACTACAAACATACTACTTATATAAATTTGTGTGAAAATTCGCCTGTCACTGATATGCATATGCATATGCACATATGTGTGTGCGTATGTGTGTGTGTGTGTGTGTGTGTGGCGTTAAGTGGCATCATTTCGAAATAAACTTGATTCAATCAGAGTTCATCATCAACAGCCAAAGTATCTTTGCACAGGCTAACCTTTAAATACTCGGTGCATGTTGAACGCCTGTGGAAGATTAAAAAAAGTCGTAGCTTTACATACATTTACATATACGTTTAAACATATCTACGTATTGCATAGGTGTATATACTCAGGCATCAATGATTAATACGAATTTCCGCTGGCATCCGCTTATTCCGGAAATTGAAATGTCAAGCTTTCTGTGGCATAAAATGGCAGCCGCCTGAGGTGAGCACACAATCCAGCTACATATGTGTCTATGTGTACATAGATATATACATACATACATACATACATACTTCATATCAACTTTTATATAAATATTTTATATATATATTTAAAAAAAAAAATCTAAATAAATTAAAATTACAGAGCGCATCGCTAGCTAAAAACTTCCATAGTTGTTGCTGCGTTCATGAATGGGTCTCAGGACGTCTACAGCTACCGGCGAGAGACTTCAAAGTACTACAGGTCACGTTGATAATAAACAGGTAATAGTAAAATCCCTAAGAATCCTCATTCTTTTCAAGAGAATACTAAGATATTCATGCTCCTAAGTTACAATAACAACCACTAGTTACTTAAGTTGCAATAACTACTACTAGTTGGTAGGACTAAGCATTATAATTATGCCATATCATTTGTCTCGTAGTTGCATTACGGCTGATATCTCAAGAGCTGTCTTTCCGGAAAGCGATCGACAAGAACACAATACTCTACCTGAAAAATGCGCGCATCCAAATACAAGCTAGCCAACTCTTAACGGTATTGTCAGTGCTAATAATGGTACTCAACTTCAATTCTAACCTAATCTCTTATCTATCTATCGATCTATCTAGCCCATCTTTAATGGAATCTATAATCTAATCTCTAGCCTAATTTATAAGGCCTAGTAAAAAGAAATCCATTTTTCCATTTATTTTCCTAATAGATGGTTTTCGATCGGATCGGGTTACGCTATAGGGCATTATGGAGATAATATTTCGTACTAAAAAACTTTCCAGACACTTTTGTGCTGCTTGATGGACACCAGCAATGAGAAAAACGCTATATGTTACAGTTTTTCTTCGATAAAGGCGAAACTGTGAATTTGTTGGAAGACCAATTGTTGAAAACATCGATAAAATAATGGAAATCGTCGAGTCCGATTGTCATGTCAGCACTGTTTCAATTGCTCAGAAGCTAAACAATGCGCAAAAAACCGTTTAGAACTATTTAAGGCTTCATTTAAAGCTGGATTCGAAAAGAAGATCGAATGATTTCGATCCATTTCTGAAGCGAATGGTTACTGGTGATGAAAGGTGGGTCACGGACAACAATGTCTGGCGAAAACCATTCTGGTCGAATCGCGGCGAGCCGGCACAAACGGTGACCAGACAAGGATGGACGATCAGGAAGGTGTTGGTAAGTGTTTGGTGGGATTGGCAGCGAATCATTTACTATAAGTTCCCCTCCTACGACCAAATTCGGACCAATTCGGAGCTGTTCGGTCAACAATTGGACTATCTGATGGAAGCAATCGCCCAGAAGCGGCCAGCTTTGGCTAATAAGAGCGGAATTGTGTTCCATCAGAACAAAGCCACACTACACACATCGATAGTGTTCCGCCATAAGCTTCGGGAGCTTGGTTGGGAGATTCTTATGCATTCGCCTTCTGCTGCTCCTGTCTAATGCGCATAATTTTGCTGGTGAAAAATTCGCCTTAAGAGAAGCTTGTAAAAATCGACTGTCTCAGTTTTTTGCCAATGGGGACCGGGGTTTTTCTGAGAGTGGCATTGTGAAATTCCCTTCAACATGTGCAACAAGTTATCAAATAAAACGGTGCGTATTTGACCTAAAAGGCATCATTCTACCTAGGCTACATAAAAGCTTCAGTTTAGTGCAAAATCAATAGATTTCTTTTTACTAAACCCTATATATATACGAAGTCATCACTGGAGGAGGTAGGATTGTGTTAATATAATGGGCAGTGATATTTACCAGTAATTTTATGGAAAAAATGCCACAAATGAAATTAGACGGCGAACACAAAAGGATATCCCACAAATCGTCTCGGCGTTGTGGTTAAGTAGACTAGGTTCTAAGAACGGTTTCATTACATAGAAACTGGCCAGAGAAGTTGACACAACGTGTTGGGCTTCAGTACAGGTAGGGTGAACATCTTAGGCCGTTTTATTTTTGCTACTTTCGCCCGCAATTCAGGAACCCGCTACAGAATCACCGTTTTCGACTTTTTTCTTAATAAACAAATTTTGATAGATTGATTGGTATTAAACAAAGCAGGGTCCAAAACCAACTGAATTAAAAGTCACCACAATGAAATCGGCGTCACTAATTCACCGCTGTAGTGGCCACGTTTACCACCACCAGCAAAAGCGCGACATCTGCCGCTTAACTTTTATGCAAAACAGGATAACAAGCTAAAGAAATAATCAAAATGCCATAAAACGTTTTATGGGGAAGAAAGAAGTATTTTGTGAATTTGTGCACATATTGGTTCTCATACACATATGCATATATGTATATCATAGGCAAATAGGCACATGTGTTATAATTTTTGTTGAATAGTAATATAATTTATATAAATATTTTAATTATTATATTTATTTGTAAAAATTCAGTTTTCTGTTGAAATATTTTTATTGCACCATTTATTAGCAAAAAAGAGAAATAAGAAGGAATACAAAAACCCAAAAAAAATAGATAAAAATAAACCGAATAATTAATTTTTGTTTTCGTTTTTTTAATTTTAAGTTTTTAATACTTAAATTTACACAGTGCTTTTTAATTAAAATTAAAAAAAAAATATTTTTTGTTAAAGATTAATTTAAAAATTTTTTTTCATTTTTGTAACTAATTTATTTTTAATATAAAAATATTTGTTAAAATTACTACCATTTTTTATAAACATTTTACTTTTAATAAAAAGCAGTTTTTAAAATAAAATTTGGACAAATATTAAAAAATAAAAAATAATAATTTTAAATAAATTTTAAACAAATATTTTTTCAAACTTCAAATTTCTTACTTTTAATTTTTATCAGAATTCGTGTAAGGTTTACTAATTTTGTTCATTTTTAAAGTAAATTTAAAAGTATTCAATTGTCTTTTATATCAGTCGGAATGCAATTCATTAAATTTTTTAATGAAACAATTTATAAATGCTATTTAAAAATGAATATAATTTATTTTGCATTCCATTTTGAATGTTTTTGATAGAATTTTGAAACAAATTTGGCTGTAAAATCTTTTTTTTTTTTAATTTAAAAAAGTTTTAAATATGACATTATATTATTATATTAAAAGTATTAAAAAAGTAAGAATAAAAATTCATTTCTTCCATTGAATGCATAAATTAAATTACAATAATGTTATATAAGCAAAAATTAAATATTTTCAAAAGCTAAATAAAATTAAAAAAAAAAAATTGTGTAAAATTAATAAAGCAAATATTTAAAAAATTGATATTTTATGTTATTTCGCTACAATTTAGAAACTTAAATAAATATTTTAAATTTAATATCAATTAACTTTTAATTTATTTTATTTAATTTTTATTTTATTAACAATTTTACCAATATTTTTTTAAGTTTAATTTAATTCAGTTTTTAATTTTTTAAAATTTCTTTTTTTTACATTTACACAATAATTTTTCAGTAATATTTTTAAATTTTTTAACGATTTTATATAAATTTTTTTTATATATAATTTAATATAACACATATACTCGTATATATGTACGTATGAAAAAAAACTTAATTTAATATCAATAATTAATTACATTTAACATTGTCATTAATTAAACAAATTATGTTTATTATAAAATTTTTTCGCTACGAAATTTCCACACACAAATTTTCGTCCTTGCTGCTTCGCTGATGTGTACTGGATTTCGACGCAGCGCTCCAGCGCTCCAGCGCTCGTTAATTGGAAAATGTCATTCTTTTCATAAACGCAAAATATCAAATTAACATGTAAAAAACTAATAATTCCCTGCAGCAAAACACAACAACCTTGCAGCGACAAGAACACCAACAACAAAAAGCAACTGAGTTATTTGTTAAGGATGTGTGGACTGGCTGTAAAAGAGGTGGGAGTGCGCCTAGTGGCAGCGCAATTTATGCCTAAATGAGCAACACTTTCAATGCGAATTGAACAAGAAAAAACAAAAAAAAACACAAACAAACAAAACAGAGGCGCGCAAGAAAAAAAGAGCGAGAGCATGTAATTGAAAGTAGAAAAATATAAAAAGCCAAGTACATATGTATGTATGTATGGTACGTGTGAAGGCAAAAAAATTAATATTCGTAATTACGCGCAATTGCAAGCGAATTGGATATGTATAAAAAGAAAAGTAGGAAAAAAGTGAAAATATAATATTTTTTTTTGCATGCAAAGGGGAAGTAGAAGGACATTTTTTGTAGCTGGAAGGCAAAAAATATGAAGTAAATAAAGCAAAGACACATGTTTGGTCAAAAGGGAAATGAATGGATATAATGAAAGTCAGTTATATGGAGAATTGTGCGAGTATTAGGGATGTACATAACTGTATGAGCATATTTTGTTTAACTTTTTAAATTTTAAAAAACGGAAGTTTATATTCAAATGTAGTTATAAAACTTACTGAAATGTCCATTTGTTGAGTATTAGGGTGGCTCATATGTTAGTAACATTTCAAATATTTTTTTGTTTTTACATTTTATATGTTTTCAGTTATACCGATATTTAGTTGGTTAGTTTTTAGTGATTATTATTTATAAATACTGGAGTAGAATATTATTTACATATATTTAAAAAAAAATATAATATGTAATAATATAATTATTATATGTAATATATATATATGTGTATGTATCATTTATATAACAATTATATAATATTTTTCCATGGAGTTATTTGGAAAAATTGAATTTTTAAAATGCATAATTAAAAAAAAATTTTTATTTCTAATTTAAAATATATATAACATATTTAAATAAAGCTAGGTGTACATAAAATGAAGGCAAAAACATATAATTGTGTTACCTGCACTTATAAATAATTTTTTCAGATTTTTGCTTACTCAAAAATTGTATATAACTGTCATAACTTCACAGAATAATGCTCGGTCAAGCAGCTATCAAAAGTGTAAGCGCCAATTCTACATAGTTGTATCGCCGTATATGTATTCCTAGTAGCATCAAAAGGACTTATATCACTCAGAAATTTGCATTAGGGCTATCCAATTTTTGGAAAAATTTGCAGCATAACATTTTTTATTTCAAATGCCAAAAGTTCTATATTTATTATAATAAATACATTAGAACGCAATTTGATTATTTAAATCTATTCATTAGGGATGCTCATATTTTTATTACTTTCTTTAATATTTTTTTTTTTTCATTTTTGTCTATATATTAGGATTCTTAATTGAAAAAATGTATTTTCAAACACGCAAACTATCTTATTAATTTTTGTCATACGCTTAGCTTTTGAAATCCGAAATCTAAATTTGTAAATTTCCAGCGAAAAATGCTCGGTAAGTCAAAATAATATTCTATTTAGCGAAACAAATAAGAATATAATGAAAACCTGAAGCTTAGGATGACCTTTCTAATTGAAAATTAATGCCATGCTGACACAAACAAAAAGTAACCACCCTAATGTGCAACAACAAATCAATTAATTAAACTTACCTCTCAGAAACAAACAAACAAAACTAGCTAAAGAGATATTGAAATTTTTTAATTTTTTAAATAAAAAATTGGTGCAACCCTAATGCGCATAAATATATTATCTGCTTGTAAAATTATATTTCTTTATTTTGCGACTTTGAATTAAACTAAATTAAATCATTTCCTCATTTCGCAAGAAGCACAAACATTTTCAATTAAAATATTTCTGAATCAGCGCTTTACAACTAGACAAATGAAAATGAAAAAGTGTGGCAAGCAAATTGAAAAGAAAGAGCAGATCCTTTAATGCCTATTTCTTTTAAGCGTTTTTGCTATGGCGAAGATTTTATAAATATTTAGATTGCTGCTTAAGCATTTCCATAGAATTATGAAATGAATTAAGAAAATTTCATTGAAAAGAGGCACTTTCATTAAGCCACTCGCTGGAGTTGCGGTGTCTAAGTGTATAGAAATGAAGTTAAATATATTGAAAAAAAAAATTTTTTTTTGGAGAAAAGGACATTTTTTAAGACAATTTCAAAAGCGCAACAAGAAGGAAAGACCTGGAAATATTAATGAAAAAGTAGATAAAAAAGCAAAGTCGAAAAAGGTCGGCGAAAAATTATAAGCCTCTACAAGTGTTGCGTGTTGCTGAGAAAGTGGGTTGAGAAGTTGTTGTATTTTTATGCTGAATGCCAAGCTGTGCTGTGTGTGTGGTAGCTACCTTAATAGCTTTGTGGGCACTGAGGAAGTTGCCACACTGTTCAAGCGCCACAGTTCATATATTTCATAACACTCATATATTTGTATGTATAAGGTGTGTGTGTATGTGTGTGTGTGCGCTTTCATTTGTTTTTGGTTTGTTTTTTTTTTTTTTTTTGACTTAAGGCTGGCTTCACTTTTTCTCTAACGCTTTGCAATGCTCTCAAGTGCGCACAATAAACTTTTTTATATTTCATATGTTTGTCAATTAATTTTATTTTCGTACTGATAAAAAATAAAAAAATGCATTCGAAAAAAACTATGATTAACTCTACATATAAATGTCAAACAAATTTGAAAAAAAATTTTACTAGAAAAAATTACTTGTAAATAAAAAAAAAAAAAAATAACAGCAAACTGGAATTTTGATAACAGCTGACATTTTTTTCATTTGCTGTTACGAAAAAGTGGTTAAAACATGCATATTAATTAAATTCAGCAATCAGCGCGTTTTCAGCTGATGCCATGGATGCCGAAAATTCCCTCTCCTTCTCACTCATTTTGCTCTCTCTCTCTCTCTCTCTCTCTCTCTCTCTCTCTCTCTGAGATTCTGATATCGAAGTTTTGTGAAACGCAATAGTCGCGCGGAATCAGTTTCCCCGTCATTTCTAAACTAGTTCAACTAAGTAAGTCCGAGTCAGATGTTTAAGGTTTTCACCTGCTAAAGATGCAATATCAGCTTTTAGCAACCAACACATCTCTCCTTCCAATGAACGCTATCATTCTTGCTTTGTTTGTGGTCTTAAGCACTCATGTGGTTTCCTTAAGTTCTCAACAAATTGTTATTTTTCTATAGAAGAGGGAGATCATAAGCAAGCGGGAGATCACTAGATCTCTAGAATCTGGTATTTAGGTATAAAGTGGAGTAGTTATACCCAAGGAAGCTTTTCGTAAGCCTTTGTTTTACTTGAGAACTTTTATGAACCACACATAGACGCAGTGAACTTTCTGGAGCACATTCTTGATTCATACTTTAAAGGTTTCCCATTGGACCATATATCAGTGAAGCCATACAGCGAAACCAAGCATGAAACGAAAGTGGTGAGCTTATGTATAGCAGAGAGCTCGTGAGTTCAACAGTACAATTATGCTATTTGACGTGAGTTTTCTTAACTCATTGGTCCATTTTAATAGACTGGCGTCGCACGGCATCCCGTAGAGTCCAGAGACAACCCAGGTAACCGCCTGAACTGAGTCGGTTTTGCACTGTAACCATTTTAATAGGTAGGTCCATTTTACTAGAGGAGCTACTATGAGGAACTAACTATCGAAGACGTTAGTTTCATTATCTTCAAAATACAGCCAGTTCCTTGTGGTACACACAAACTCCATATTTGGACCAGTATTGAGGAATAATCTAACATGTAAGGTGAATGTCGGACCAAATAGGGTCTTACTGCGGACAGCGGTCGGCTTAAAGCTTGCCTGACAGTACATTCTACATTCGATAATCTTAAATATAACATGTCTATAATACACACATACACACACACACACACACACAAATATATATATATATATATAATGCCTATATCCTTCCTCTGCATTGAATGTCAGCGCCGAACCGAGTGCGTCAATCTTCATAATTATTAATAATTATTCACTCAACTGTCAGCGGCGCGTACTTTTTTTCGCTGCATTCTCACGACAATCACCTTCGTCACGAAGGCACACCGGCCAACGAATGCGCCGGTGAACTATGCAAACAAAGGAAACGAAGGGAAATGAAGAAATGAGCGGTATGAGTACATTTTATAAGAAGCCGCCACTTTTGGTTAACAAAATGCAACAACAACAACAATGCAATGTGTGTGACAAGAGCTTCATCGATATATAATGTACATATATGCATGTGTGTATTGGTATATAGATATATATTGATGTACATATGTAGTTTATGTGTGAGGGAACCATTATGTTATACAAAGAAATGAAAATTCACGCCTACACACGCTCACGCTCACACATGCACAAATACATATACATATATATTTGATTATTTACGACATGGCGAGATAGTTGCATGGAGGCTACTTGTGCTGCTCAGCTCAGCGTCAACTTTTGGTGAATTTGGTGTGCCATTTAGCTGCGCACGCTGGTAGTGTTTAATATCAGTGCATTAAACGCTGTTGTTGTTGTAATATTATATTTTGCATTATGTATTTAAAGGGTGCATTTTGTAAAGTAATTATCTTTAAATTGACACCTTTTGAATTTTTCGATAAATTTCAATCAAATTTTCGGCAAGCAGCAAAATGCAGTTATTTCCAACATACCCCCATATGCATATGCCCACTTATGTGCATATATTTTATTGCATATATGTAGGCATGTGCGCAGCCTAAACCAATTTGCAAATGTACCATCAATTTGCTAGCTAAGCTGGTTAATTAAAAATGTTGCAATTTGCATAAATTTTTTTATTTTTTTTTTGCTCAACAAAAAACCTAATATTTCACTTCATTTATTGGCTTTTTATGTCTAATATTTATGTGCAGGCATATGGTATGTACAGTGACTCAAAAAAAGCTCACGACAAATAATTTAATGTAATTTCAAACAAGTAAGAAGTAAGTTAGGGCTAAGTTCGGGTGTAACCGAAGATTTTATGCTCTCGCAATGTGCAAGGCTCGAAGGTGGGGAGGAAATGCTCTCAAGTGCTGGCAAAACTTTACATTAAGAAATGTTGCTTAAGAATTCAACATTTGTCACTCGAGGCAATTGTCAATGGATTGCAAACATATTTGACATCATATTAACTTTCACTTCAGGTCATATACCCATAAAGTCAATCTAACTAAGACAAGTCATGATATTAGTGCTGTGGGAAGGTACGTCAATTTCACTAATTTTTACCACCAAACTACAGTATATTCAAGATTATACGTTAATTTAATTTCGCTAAGACATCTAGACTAAGACATCTTGCATATTGACCGTTATACACGGAATTTTGAAATTTCTCATATTAAGTAGTATGGAGGTTAGGGGAAGTACTATTCCGATCTTATAAATTCTTGCACCAGGAAATTTATTAAGATATCTCGCAGATTAACCGAAATATACGGTATAAATTCAAACAAAAGTCCGAAAATTTTTATTTTAGGTATATGGAACTGAAGGAAGTATTGAACCGATTTTACCCATTTTCGAAAAACGACACATTATTATACATTCGAGGTCAACAATCTTTGTATCCTTTTATAAGACCACTACCCTCAGCTACCCTTCTCGAGGTCAATGAAGTTTAGGTTTGTTTACCTTTTTCGAGCTCATAAACCTTTGTATCGTTTTTTCGTTTACTTTTAGCAAGGTTCGCCACCTTTTAAACCTATTTTTTACATATTATTTATATTTATTTTTTACAAAAATCATAGAAAAAATTTTTTTTTAAACTCTTACTTAAGTTAAAACACATTTTTTTTTTTCAAAATCTTACAAAATGTTTAATGCATTGCTTGCATTTTATTAGAATAAATTTCGAAATTAAAAAATTTTTCTGTAAAATCGTTTAAAATATTTTAAGAAAAAAAAAATCACATAACAATTTCAACAGAAAAGAAGTCTTAGTGAATATTAGTATTATAAGCATTATACTTATATGTATATAAAGATAATGTTTTTTAGAACATAGCGCCAAAATATTTCTACTAAAAATATTAAGGAATGGAATAAAAATTTTAGCTAATAAAATAATTATGACAAAAAAAGAACCGAAATCACAGAACTAATATTAAAAATTATTTTTAATTATAGTATTTTATTGTGAAATTTTTATAAAATGTCATAAATTCTCTAAATATGGTGGTTTATGAATACTAATTGACTGGTGCTAACAAAGTCAATTTCCAGGGTTGCCACAAAGATAGCGGAAGATTGAGGAAGATCGTAATTAACTCTGCTCTCTTTATGTATTCTCTCAGGTCTGCTCTTTATTAAGTTTATGTGCAAAATTTTTCGGATTTTCAGCGCCAATAAATCTATACTTTACAATAAAAGTTAATATTTATGGACCTTTTCGGTGCAATTACATTTTGAGGATTCGCATCATTTCAACACGATTTAAATATAACATTATTTAAGATTCAATGAATTTTCTTCAAATTTTAAAAAATTTAATTACATTATTTATAATATTCACAAATCATAAAATAATCAACAATTTCGTCTGAAAACATTTTAAACTCACTGTGTACATGTATATTGTGCGCATTTTTTTCAAATATTTTAGCGGAATGCCAACGCAATAATTTAATAAGCACTTAATTGCTGAATTGTTAATTATGGCGTTAAAAAGGCAATTATTGCTTCCATATTAGATTACCAGGCAAAGCAATAAATAATCAAATGTACAATATTTGGAGTAAAAAAACACTCACAAATTCAACACATACATACATACATACATACCCATATAGATGCCTTAAAATGGAAAGAGTGTAAAATTTATTAATTTAGTGCAATTTTTTCAAATTAAAATTTAATAAGTAGCTTATAAGGAGGTGTGTGAGGGAGGAAAAGCTGTCGAGTTTGAAAGTAATATCCTTTAGTGGAATTGGATACCCAAATGAAGCTAAAACCCAGAAATGCTTTGACGAGCGACGAAACCGGATATAGAAGGTCTGAATTCACTCCCTTCGACCTTTTAAAACTTCTAAACTAGAATGGTATGAACTTTCCAGTATTTTTGAAGAATTTTTTATTGATATGTATGGAAACATAGATGGTTTCATTTCGTTAAATTCAATGACAGTCGAAGCAAGGCAATGAAAACGCTTGTCATTTAACTTTTATGCCAATTCACGACACTTTTCGAGCCAAATTCGTAAGTGTTTCGAGCCAACGTAGTGAAAATTGTCGAATGTATACCTGTCAATCAAGTGGTTGAGACATTTTACCACAAGTGAAATTGACAACGCATATCATTTGATTGTCAGTTTAGTTAATTGCTTTGTCATTAAATTTAGCATAATGTAAACCATATATTAGTAGCATATAACTAAAAGAAAGAAACAACTAGTCTGAGACAATAAAGGTTAGAATATTAACCCTTTGACGCTTTTGGCGTAAAACGGCAGAAATTAGAAAAAATATTTTGTATATTTGTCAAAAAAATTTATATTTATATGATGCAAAGAAGATTTTGTCCAAAAAAAGTAATATTTATGCGATGTCAAAAAATTTTTGAAACAATTTTAGTCGCGTTTAAAGTTAAAAAATATTAAAGAACGCTTTCATAAAATTTGGCAGTATCTGTTCGTCTAAAAGAGGGAATATTAATGTGCTGCGAGATAATTTTTGTCCAAAAACAGGAATATTTATTTGGTACACCAGTTTCTTGGATACATTTTAGAATAGATTACAATTATAATAAGGTTTTATAAATAAATTAATGAATTAGAGAAAAGTATCCAAGAATTCAAGTTTGAAAAATATGACGAAACATTGTCAAAAAATTTGGCAGTACCTATTTGTCTAAAAGAGAAAATATCTATATATTATTATATAACAATATTTTTGTGATGCTATAATTTTTTGAACAAATTTATAATAGTTCAAAGTTAAAAAATGTAAAAAAAAACTTTGTCATAAAATTTGAAATATTTATTTGTCTAAAAAATTAATATTTATATGATGCAAGAAATTTTTTATTAAAAAAAGAAATATTTTTTGTATTTTTGTATTTTTGAAACAATTTTAGAAGAGTTCAAAGTTAAAAAATTTTAAAAAACACTGTCATAAAATTTGGCAACATGTATTCGTCTAAAAGAAAGAATGTTTATATGATGCAAGGAAGATTTAAAAATTAAAAAAATTATTATTTATGTGTTGCAAGCATGTTTTGAATAAACTTTAGTACTAAAAGCAATTCAAAAACATTTTATTTAGCAAGCATTATGTCTTTATGCTTTGAAGTTGTCTAATCTCTACTTTTTTATGACTAAAGTCGTATGTTAAATGCATGTAAATATTTGCACAAATTTTTGCACTCTGCAAATGGATTTGAAATAAGGTTACTAGAGCATGAATTATAAATGAAAAATTTAAAAAGAACATAAAGCAGCCCTTTAAAAACAAAAACAAAAAAAATAATAAATAAATAAAGCAAATGTTTTAAAGGAAAAAAAACACACCACAATTTTAATATTTTTAATTAACTCGCGTATAATAGCCATACTCAAGACAAAGTGCTAAACAAGTGCAATGAACTGGTAAATGCTGGAGAAATTTCAAAAATAATAATTTTTTTTGTAAAAATTTCCTTTGAAATGTCAGTGAAATGCACACGAATGCATGCGACGCGCCAAATTTGAGGTGTGAATTTTGATGTAAAGTGACAATTGGCTGCACACCAATAACACCTACACTTACTAAATGCTAAATATATGAACAAATATATATATATATATATATAATATAGAAATATATATAGACATACGTATACACCACAGCGTTGTCAAACCGCAAAGCCACATTTGTGAATTTACAATTTACGCCAGTGGTGCCAAGTCACTTTGAGTGGGTAGCTAATATGCGAGAAAAAAAATTAGAAAAAATCCAATGTATGCCTGGAAATGGTCCCCAGGGAATGCTGATTTCTATATGCTCACGGACAATGAAAATCCACACATATTTCTGGGTACATTTTGGGCCAACCTTTGACGTTTAAAAATACAACACTGTACTTTTTATTTTTTATTTTTTCCAACTGGTTTAATCACTGAATTTGTATTTGTGGTATCTCAGTGGATTTCCGCTTGCTTTGGCATTGCAAAAGTGCTAGCTTTTAGCTTAATTAGTCATTGGGTTAATTAGTCCAAAGGAAGGGCTATCGTTACATGACGGCGGCATCATCCGTGCGCATACGTTTGAATTAAAGACTTCTGCAGAGAGATTTGTAATGCTTAAAAGTGCTTTAAATATAGAAAATCACGGCTACACATAGCAAGTATTGAGATGCCCAAGATAGATACATAGATTTAATAGAGCGAACTGGCGAGCTTTATCTCACATTTGGAGTCCGAAGGACATATTCCCTCAGGCTGATACGTAGTCTATCGGCCAGACGAAAGAGAGAGAGAGAGAAACACGATATCACAGTTAGAAAGATTGAAGTATACGACCCATTAACCCATCAACCCATCGACCGCATTAGTCGGAGCTCAGAAGTGAGCCTCATCCATAAATTACAGATCACCAACATGGATGCAACTTTAGATTTGAGAAAAATCAAAGCCTCTAAGTCCATAGAATTAATTTGAGGGGTCTCAACTAAGTTTAAGGTTATGGAATGACTCCTTATAGCGGACCGAAAGAGGAGGACGTTCGCAATGATGATATCTTGAGGTTTTAAAGTACGGCTTCAAAAAAGGCACAATACAAAAGGAACTCTCTCAATATACGAAAGAATTCAGAAAACTAAGTTTACCCCAGATTCCCAACGTGGTAGAACCGACTTGTCTGGATTGGCTGATTGAATTGGAAGGTATTAAAACGTTTAAGCTTCCCGAAGACCGCTATTTTGTAGAGTTAAAGCGAGACAGAGAGAAAGAGATAGTGAAAGAGAGATCTGGTCTAAATGTCTTCAGAGTCACACTCGAGTCTCTTCGATAACAGTTAAAAAAGCTATTCTACATGGAGCGATAGTTAGACTGCGTATGCCTCCTTCATCAAACATATTTCTTACATCCTTACATACCATCCAATAAAAATCCACCGTTATACACAATTATTAAATATGCTCGCACAAACTTCGAAAATCTAAGAGCGTGAAAATTCATTTCGTAATGCATCCGCTTCCAAGTGCAAAAAAAATTTCGTAGGCATTTAAATTGTTTTCCACTCCAAACACGGAAATGAGGTTTAACTGCATTTGGCACTTGATTGCAGAAATGCTTTGATCTAAAGTACCATATATCACATATTCTTACATATTATTTCACCAAACAATAATAACAACAAATAAGTAAGTGTACTGCTTAAAAAAACCATTTGCCAGGTGTTAAACATCGATAAATAACGGAAATGCATTAAACGATGAACAAAGCAAAAGAAAATTCGTACTTGAGCGTAAGTGCCGTTATACGTTTGAGAACGAACGTGTAAATGGGAAGTACGGCATAAAATGAAATGAACTAGCTTAAGATTTTTAGAATATTACGACTTTTATATATTTGTTTACAAATGGCGCCCTCCGCGGCATCCATCGAGCGTCAAAACACTCCACTCCAAATCCACCACCCTCGAAGAAGTGTATGCTCTTTTCTATATCAGATTTGCTAATGGTAAATTTGGATTGCCAAGTGTATCCCTGTGGTCTTACCGTTATATTTCTGTGATACGTTGTTTCTCTCTATCCGTACCACCTAACATTAGAGCTTATGTAAGGACATTAACTCTCGACTAATCTTCAAATTCGCTCGACCAGTAAAGTTCCAGAAGCTTAAAAGATACAGATGTAATACACATCAATGGCAACTAGATCCACCTTAAACGTTTCCAATTCAATCTTCCCCGTTGATGATGTTTTTAGAACTTGATCTATCGTCTTATATTTCGAGAGTTAAAAAGTGATTGAATGCAAGGAATTTAAGGAACTTAAAGGATTTTCTATCTAGTACCGACTAGACTTCTATGTGGTGTGAGCCTTCATAAGGAATCAATGATACATAGTTAACCTTCCTATTTAGGAAAACGGTTCTCCAGTTAGCGGACATGGGTATGTACCTTAAAAGTAAAGGGGTAAAGAGGCTGACCTTGAGTAACCGACTACTTTTCGGCTCGCCGCAGGTTCAGAAACATTTTTTTCTACCAATGCTTGATTTTTGGAAGGTAACAACTGGCATCCTTTTCATAAAATGCTTAAGCAGTTTGGACTCCCTTACCTACCACAAATTGAAGGATTATCTGATCAAAATGCCTAAATTTTTCAAAACTCCGAGCAACAAAATGGATCGCTGAAATTCGCATTATGCGGTCGCTTCAAAGCCGAACACACTAGCCGACGATGAAAAAACTAGCTTTGAGAGAAGTAGATTTAAGCAGCGGACCACTGGTCATTACTACAAAATATAGCAAAAGTATCCTCAAACAGAAAAAATAAAGGTCGGTAGGGCTACACTAAAAATAGGGGAGTTGCCTGGTCCAAATACGCACGAGGTTTGGTTATAGGGTCTTGCTCTTGGATAGCTCACTATCCATCTCACTTTAATACGCATAAGGTGCAGCAAGTGACTGCTTTCAATTGAATATCGAGGTTAGAATCCCTTCGAAGTCTCAAAATGTAATATTCTCTGTCGTAGGTTCACACCACACCTAACGAGCTAAACGAGGTTTATGAAGCACAAACTACGCTAACCTAGTAGCTAAAGCTTCAAGTGAGTATATGTTTAGTTTAGAAACGAGCCTAGGTGTTGCAAGCGTATTTTTTACGGTTACCTGCTACGAAGTAAATATTTTTCTTTCGCCTATCCCGACCCCGCATTTGAAAAACTCTTCCAAATAACCGCTTTATATAACTGTGATTTCAAATTTCTGTTCTTCGCACACTTCCACTTCGCTCATTTATTCATTTACGAATTCTGCGCTCACACTTCATTTGTCTAATATCTAGTACTCCGCTCCGCTCAATTGCGCTATGTGCGCTCTGCTCTCACAAAAGCAAACATTTTCTATTATTTCAACCGAAATACAATTCCAATAATTATTCCAACTTCCTATTATGATTGTTGTAGTATTGCTCCATACTTGCATACACATACATACATACATGTATACAAAGGCAGAAAAGCATTTCCAGTCAATTGTTTTTGCTGTTTTAAACTTTGCCGTTGCCTGCACTTCCGCTCATCCAATATTGTTTCTTATTGTTTTTGTAATCAGACAATTCCATGAATGCTTCCGATTTTCCACGCACGCACACACACACACACACACACACAAAACACACACACAAGCACATAAGCGCTCCAAAAACTTGGATTTTCTTGTTTTTGTATCAAGTTTTCAAGTATGTTTTTTGTTGCTGTTGTTGTTTTATAGCTTGCAATCAATGCTGATGTTGTTGTTTTTATTTCTACTCCTGCTGCTATTTCTATTGCTATTGCTGTTGCTATTGTTGTTGTTGTTGTTGTTGTCTAGGAAACATGTTAATTAAGAAATTTTCACTTTTGGCCCTGCCAATTAGTCAAGTTTTATCGATTAGCTCCTCCCAAGCTCCCCAATGGCGCCAAGAGTGTTTTCAATACGGAAGAAGAGGGAGCGGCTGGCGGATGGCGCTGTGAAATGGAAACGAATGTGAGTTTGTAGGGACAGTAGGGGGACAACAGTGTTTAGTATTGAAAGAGGCTTGGCTGTGTTGGGTGAATCTTAAATATTTGTTGGTGTGTGCGTAAGTAAATTTCATGTGTATATATATTTTACGAAATTGAGCTATTTTTAGAGTTGTTTGTAAATTTTTATTTCTAATGATTGTTTAAAAATGTTTAAATGTAGACTTTTTCTAATTTTTAAAGCAATTATGGGGTAGTCACATTGAGGTCGATGTTTTAAAATTATTTATTTACATTACACTCACTTTTAAATCAGCAATCAATGAAAAAAATTCTTTAATTTCGAATTTTTTTAATTTTTTTAGTTAAAAAAAGATTTTTAAAGACAACTTAGCACCAAAAATTTTTTGAAAAATTTCGAATTTTTTTTGTTCAAAAAATATTCTTATTGACAATAGCATTCTCAAATTTTTATGCGAAATCCCTGTTGTTTTTTTTTTTTGTTCAAGAAAATATTTTTAAAGACAACTTATCTTTGCAAATTTTTTTGCAAAATTACTTTGTTTGATTTCAATTCACTTTATAAAAATTTTTAAAGTTCTTAAAAGCTTAAGCAAAATTACATTTTTTCTTTTTGTTTCAAAACAATATTTCTAAAGACTACTTATCATAATACAATTTTTTTCAAAATATTAAATTTTTAGTATTTTGATTTAAGATTAAAATTTTTAAAGCTCTCAGAAGTTTAAAACCTACATCCTGTATTTGAAATAAAATTTGTTTTGCTGATTTTTTCAAACAAAACCTCAATTTTTGAAGTGAAAAATAAAAATATTTTATGATTTATAAATTTGAGAAAAATTTGAAAAATTATTTATTAAATAAAATTTGTAAAGTTGCGTCATGATTGAAATTAGAAAATGTGTATAAGAATAAATTGATTTTTAAATTCTTGGCCTCAATTACAAAGTTTAGCAAAAAAATATAAAGTAATCAATGAATTATTTTTGAAGAAAGAACACTTTGATCAGCTAATTCTGGATTAAAGACTGCAGTTGAGGAAGTGTTATTTTTTTTCGTAATTATTTTTTGCATATTATTAACCATACATCATATTACTAACCATTTATAAGAATTTTGTAAAAAAAAAATAAATATGTAAAAAATGTTCTATTACAACAGTGTTGTCATAGAAAAAAAATTTTCTACAATTCAAAAAAATTTTCTGCACAAAAAAAATTTTTGTTATTTTTTTAACTAATACATATTTTTTAATTTTTTAATATTATTATGAAAAAAAATTCCTCAATGCAAGCTTGTATCTTAAACATGTATTGCTTATAATTCCTACATTTCGGAAATGCAAAGTTACAAATCTTTTTTTAATTAAAAAATTTTTTAATATTATAAACTATTTACAAAAATTCTAGAAAAAAGTAAATAAAATAAAGTTTCCAATAGAACCTAGCTAGCATTAAAAAAACTTTTTCCTATAATTCTAAATTTATTTCTGCATATAAAATTTTTGTGTTTCTCCTCTTGAAACTCAAATACACATACCAATATATAGTACATACATATATACAAGCATACACTTCAGTTTACTCTAAATAATCCATTTTAGTATTTTTTCCGCTTTCATGCAAAGCAAAAAAAATTATGAAAACAAAGCACTACAAAAACTGTAAAAAACATTGCCTAAGTGGAAAACATTATCATGAGTTATTAAAACAAATATTATATGGATGCATGCAAAGGCAAACGCGAGTAAAATGAAGTGCAAAAACGCAAAAAGGATTCTTCTATCTACCTGAATATGTACAAAGATGAGAACTTAAGTAAGTGCCTTTAGATGGTGGTATAAAAGGAATTTGCCACGCATATGTATACATATGTACATACCTATGTTCGGATATGTATATGCAGGTGTGGTGATTATAAGATGGTATGAACATATAAAAGCATTAATTTTAATATAAAAACCTATTTTAATAGTATGGAAATATTTTACAAAGCGGTACTTATGAATATGAGCACTTTTAAGAATATGTGTAAAATCATTTTGACGAAAATGGCGAAGGGGGCAGTAAAAAAACAACAATGTTTTGCAATCCACTAAAATAAAAAGCATAAAAGCGTTGCCAAATGAGCACAAATTATGCATATGAGAAAAATTAATGAAAAATTACAAGAAAAATCGAACTTCACTTTGTTTTAAAAATTTTTAAAAGAAAGAGAAAAGCAAAAATATCATAAATAATTGTAATAAATTCGAAATATATTTTATAACTCTTAGTTGATTTACTTACTTTTCTTCGAAATTTGAAAACTTTTTATGTATTAGCAATTAACATGAGACGAAAAAATTATTTAAAATAATTTAAAAATTATAAAAACATATAAAATAAAGAAGAGATAGACAAAATTTAATTTGTTTAAATACATTCAGGTTTTAGATGGATTTCTATATTACGCAAAATTTCATTTCGCTATAAATAATATTGAATTAACAGCATTAAAATATATAAAAAATTAAAAAAAAGTAATAAATTTTGGAAAACCTGAAAAGCTTAATACCTACAAACAACAATTAAAAAATATAACTTTTAATTTCAAGTTTTAAAAGAAATAAAAAATTTGTAACATTTATTTTTAAATAAAAAATTAAAAGAAATATTAATATCTACGTTAAAAAACACAAATTTAACTTTTAAACTGCAAAATTATACCTCAATTTCATCACATTTAAATGGAAGCAAGCAAAGTTTATAGTGATTAAAAAAATTTTTATTTTTGAATACAATATAAGATAGTATTAACAAATTTGTGAACATTATTTAATTCTATAATTAAAAGGAATAATAAATTAATGCAAATAAGTTCAAATGGAAATTACACATTTTCTAATGCAAATTTTCAAAAAAAAAAAGAAAAAATTTGGAAAATTTTTCAAATTTCTGTTCAAGTTTATTTTAATGGAAATTTTGTAAAAAAATCCATAGTAGAAGTCGAAATTTATTTCTTGGCAATGTAAAGTAGGCAATTTTATATTTCCTGACATATTTTAAATTTTTTATTAAAAAAAAATTTTTTGTTGGCTAAAAAACCAGAAATATTTTAAATTTTTTTTCGAAAAAATATTCGGAAAACGAAATTAGGGGGAGTGTGGTAATGTAATTTTTTCAAAATTATTAACAAAGTTAACGTAAAAATAATGCAATTTAAGTTGAATTTAAAAATGTAACATTTTGAAAATTAGTCATTGGACTAGAACTTTTGATAAAAATAATATTTTCGCACACTTGAATATTGATTTTAGCAAATTACCCACAGCCAAATATTTCTTAACTGATACGTTCTGCTTAAAATTACAAATAGCCATCTAGAATGAAACTAATATTAACCTTATTAAGCTAATTGAAATAAAACATACATATATGCATCTGAATACATAACTACCAATGAGCAACTACATAGAAATATCACATTAACTCGAATTTAAGTGTGTTTTATTAATAACAAAGATAAAAGAGAAATTACGCCACAACAACAACAACATACAACAGAAGCTTGCTAAACATTTACACTTGCTGCGAACCACAAATGCCACGCCACTACCACCTCCTTGCCGCTGCTGCCACGACGATGAGTTAATTTTCCACTCTACGAAACATCATTGCATTGCCACTACTTACGCGCCACAGCACAGACATAGTTGTTGCTTTGTAAAGCTCATAAGAAATTGCTGCACGACGCACGACGCCCGGCGAGACTGCGGTGGCGACGACGGCGGCGGTGCTGGGGTCCTTGCAGCGACTTTTCGGTCAGTAATTAAACGCAAACAAAAGGCAAAATCAAATCAGCCTGAAAGTCGATGCACACCAACGTGCCGCCGAGCGCACACGCATAGTGTACGCGCAACGGTGTGACCTTCCAAAGCGTGAATGAAAGCGCTGCATGCTCCGCCCGTGTGTGCGAGTGCGACAGCACTCGTAAAATGGAATATTCCAATTGTGGAATCGGTGTAGCAATGTGCCAATTGGAAAATTGGAAACCCCTCAAATTGGAAAAACTTTGCGCGTGAAGTTAAAGCGAGACAGCAAGCTGCGCGCAAGCTATCACACTCATGCGTTAGGGTTTTAGGCGCGGCAAAGATGGCGCGTGTGAGCTATTGCTCGCCAAGCAACCTATTCGCTCTTGTACACGGCGCGCGTGTGTTGTTGTTGCTGCGGTGGGCATATTGCTGTTGTGCTTGTTGGCAGGCTGGCTGCGCCGGCTGCTGCTCCATGGCAAACGGCAGACACGGCGTCAGCCTCCGCTCAGTTCCGTTTGGTACTTTGCTGTGCGCGTTGTTTTGAAATCGTGTTGTGCTGTGTGGCGTTGAGGCAACCAACAGCCGTCGCTGTCGCAGTTGGAAAAAGACACCAACCACAACGCACGTGTGACGCGCACCAAGTGAGACGAGTTACCCGTTCGAAAATACATACATATATGTGTGTACACACTTAGCTGAATGCAGCAACAAAAAAGTGGCAATTACACAGTTTTTGCTTTGTGACGTTGCCAAAGACAAGTGAATTAGTAATTAAAGTGGAGCAAGAAATAAAAGACGTATTTTTGAATGAAAAAAGAAGTTTCTGCTGCATGAAGTGACCGTTTGAGTAAATACTGTTATGAGTTAAAAATTTTTGCGCTCGTAAAGTGAAGTGAAAATTTTTTAATTTTCTTTGATTTTTTAATTTGTAATAAAAAATTAAGTAAAAAAAAAATCAGAATACAACAAAAAACAATTAGACAAGTAAATATTGATTGCAATAATTAATAAAAAACCTAATGAAAAAAAAAAACAAAAGGAAAATTAAATAAAAAATTATCAATAACACAAAAATAATTTTAAAAAATTAGATTATATTTATGTACTATTTGCATAATTACTTTAATTACGAATTTAAAAAGTTCAAATAAAAGTAATATAAAATTTTTATATATTAAAAAATAACTTAGTAACCCACTTTAAAAGATAAATTAATATTTTCAATACTGTTTTCACAAAATAAATTAATAAAATTATTTTAAATAAAAATTTAGAAACGTTTTTATATATTAAACAATTACGAGCAGAAAGCCTTAGCAGCTAGTGCTCCTTTTATATTGTATAAAAATAATTGCATAATAATAATATATAGAATCTAATAATCTAATCTCTACAGCTTATAAAAAAAAATAAAGAAATTTAACTAGTACACAGTCAAACAAATACTAGATAATAAAAAAATGCAGTTCACAATTAAAAAAAAAAGTCGGTATATAAATGAAATAAATATAAAAAAATATTTAAAAAGCAAATAAAAAAATAAGCAAAATAAATTTCTTTTAAGTAAATTAAAAAACATTAACTATAGTAAACAAAATTAAATTAAATAAAAGAATGAACTTTTAAATGAAAATTACTGTTTTAAAGCAAATCGAATTTAAAAAAATATTAATCTTTGAACAAAAAAAATTGATATACACACATAAGACTGGCCAAATAAAATAGTAATTCACATTAAAAATAAAATAAATAAAAAATAAATTATTTTCCGCATAATATAATCAATAAATTTGCAAACAAAAATATTATAAAAATAACTTGCTAGAAATTATAGAAATCAATTAACAAATTGAAAAAACAAAATATAAAAAAAATTATAACTGAAAAGATCAACTCAAAAACTTTACAAGAATTGTGAACAAAGGAGCCAGATGAATAACGAACGCATATATAATAAATAAACATTTTAAATTAAATATTTTTTAAACTTCGAAATTTTATACAAGTTGCGAAATCGAAATATTTTAACACAACACCAATGAAAATGTTTACAAAAAGAACAAATATTTTGTTAGAAAACAAACTTCAACCATTTAAATACAAAGTGAATAAGAAAAAATTATAAATTTAAAATAATAACTCAAGAAAATATTGAATTATTAAAAAGCTGAACAATTTTTTTAAATAATTGAAAAACATTAATTTATTTTAACAAAAATTTTCAATGCATGAAATGAACTAATGAAAAATGAAAATCACACTCGAACAAGCGAGTGCGCTTCTGGAAAACACCAATAAAAACGTTAAAATGTGTTGAAGTTAAATAAATAAGTCTTTAAAAATAAAAAGAACTTTTTTAATTAGAATTCGCAATCAATATATATGTATTTTCAGACATCTTACGTATATATTTCAAATTTTTGAGATTATTAAAGAATTATAAAGCAGATAACTGCGATATTGCATAAGAAACTTAACTTCCTTCAGTTTACGGATATCAGCAATTATTTTGAAAATTAATTACGTATATGTAAAAATATTTCCAATATTTATTTTTTTTAATTGGATACATAAATTATTAAATTTTTGAATTAACTATAGAAATTAAAAGTTTATATATACAAACAAATTTTGGAAAACATTTAAAGTTTCTAATAAAATATGAGATTTAAAATCAGCACAAAAACTGTAAAGAGAATTTTAACTAAAAATGTATACTCAAAATTTTTCATTAGTAACGAGATGCATAAATGCTGAAATTCGAAATGAAAATTTAAATATTTTACGGCAAAATTAAATTACTAAATAAAAGTGTTAAATTTTCATAAATTTGCTTTGATGACAAAAAAAAATTAAAAATAAATTATTTACTAAAATTTAATACATTTAGGATGAAAAACAATAACTTAAATTATTAAAACAACGCATACTCTAATTAAAAATAAAATAATGAAAAGGAAAATTTTTTAATTTTATACAAAAAATAACAATAAAATAAAATAAAAAATAATAATTTTGTGCGTAAAATTAAGAAATTAAAAAAATTAACAAATAACTTTACTAAAACAAATAACACTTAAAACATTGAAACCTTAAGTCCAAATTAATTCTTTACTTAAGCGCACAATTTTGAAAAATATTTTTTCTTTAGTACCCAGTTCCCCAATGCAATTTGAAAGCAAAAGACTCTTAAGTAAATATGACAAGAGAAAACTGAAGTGAATTTTAAATATTCAAAATACAACTTAGGTGGAAGACTTCAACAAAATAGTAAACAAACGAGCAGTGTTAAAATATCATAAAACAACAAACATTTATAGGCGCAACAAATTTGCCGTCGGCAAAAATGCAAGCAACGAAAATGCGCACCCCCTTCGCCATACAGGAGATACTCGGCTTGGGTGTAGGCTCGGCAGCTGCAGCTGCTGCCGCCAACTATCAGCAGGCGCAGCAACTGAGCCAACAGCAGCAGCAGCAACAGCAGCAACAGCAGCAACAACAGCTGCAACACAGTCAGCAGCAGCAGCAGCAGCAGCAACCATTGCAATTGCAACAACAACAATCACCTACTTCACAAAGTCAGCAGCAGCAGCAGCAGCAGCGGCATAACAGCATTACATCGAACTGCACACCACCACCACCCGCCGCTACACCCACCGCCACCGAATGCAATAATGCACCACTATCACCTGCCTCCTCACACGGTCGCGCGGCACGCGATTCCCGCTCCATATCGCCCGACGTGACGCGCCTGTCAGCGGCTGCGGCTGCGGCGGCCGCCACAGCGCACTGTCAACTGCCTATTTTCAATCCAGCGAACTTTTATGCAGCAGCCGGTTATGCGGATCATGCGGGGCAATTGAATGCCGCACATCATCATCACATGACGACGTTGGCAGCAGCAGCGTATTTGCGTGGCTTCTTGCCGCCGGGCTTCAGCACGCCACACGAGTTTCGCGGACACTTTCAGCAGCATTTCGGCAGCCAATTCGCGGGTGAGTGAGAGTTTAAAGTGTGTTCTTTGGATATTATTTTCAGTCGCAGAAATTTTTAGGGTTTTTGCGCGTAAAGTCCGTTATGGGACTTTCCAAATTTTTTAGAGCGTTTTCGAATTCAAGTAGAAAATTAACTCCTTGAAGAGTTTTGTCAAATATTTTTGGATTTTTTTTCACTCGTCTGAGACTTTTTGTGAAGAGAAAATTGGTCGTTGACTGTCATCGGCTTTTCCGCCCAAAACTCTCATTAGATCCCACTTTTAATTGAAACATGAACTTTGTAAAGATAGCGCTGGAATTAAAAGTTAGCTTTAGAAGTGGAATGCCGATGCATGGTTAACGAAGTCTATACGGATTCTATGGAAAGAAATATTAAGTCGTGTTCAAGTCAGTCGAATTTGTGTCTAGAGTATATCTGTGACCAAAGCCCGTCAGTCAATACTAGCTGCAAACCTTGTTTGTGGATATCTTGATTCTGTCCACCCATACCTTGAACAAATCAATCAAACATTCAGTTAGGAATCAATTGTAAGCTCCTCAGATCTCATCTAACCCAAGTTTTCTACAGTTCGACTGCTCTTAGCAATCCAATTCTTCTCCTTAACGGTAGATGAGTGGACAGTCAATCAAAGACAATCAATAATATTCTAGCTTTAACCAAATTCATGGACTTCATGGACTACTTAAATGTTAGCTTCCCAGCCCAAAAAATTTTCTCGAGCTTTAAGCTTGATAAACGCAGTCTTTTTTAAATCTCTAGTTAATATTAGATAGGAGATCTCAATAATGGTAATACAGTTCAATAAGTTGGCTTGAATCTGAGCCGTTAATGAGATTATGAATGAGGATGAGGAACGCTTTAATCTTTAGAAAACTACGATTCGGATCTTGCAACTGAGAACTAAACCGAGTTAACTCCACGAATCAAGCTCTTAACTCTAGGCACGTAATCCGAATCTAGCGATTCGGACCTACAAGATATTCTGCGGAACCACCAAATTTGGTCTGCGTTAGACAAATCAGAAATGGCATTACAGTATATCAAGATGGTCTGAATCTGCACCTCTAAACGGATTAACACCAAAAACGCTTTAGTCCGGATATAGCGGTATTTGAAGATATTAATACTGAAATAACGCTTCAGTACTTTAAGCCGCTCTGCGAGACCACTCATAAGATTGATGCAAAGAAACTGACTGAACCTGGTCCGCGATCCACACTACTTGGCGGCATACAAATCAGAAAATCTACCAACTCCGGCCCACTGTGACTCTCTATTAGCTCTACAGTGGCATTGCTTAAGAATCCTAATTTAAAAGAGATAACTCCACTACACCCTCCGTCCTCAGCCACTTGCAAGTGCAAAATCGCAACAATGTCGAGCGGACAAACCAAACCAAGCCAGTATATAACAGGGAGAGGCAGCGCGCCGACATGACCATAAGTGCAAACGCAGCTAATTAGAAATCTTGAAAGAAACTGCGGGAGAAGCGAGTTGGCGACGCAAGCTGAGCTTACCCAGAGACTATGCACAGCCAGCAGGCATGCAGCAAAGTCTTTGGCATATTAATATGAGCATTGCGTTATTTTTGCAACTCTTTTGCATATTCGTGCTTTTTTGCAACTCTTTTGCACTTTTTCTAGCTTTTGTTTTTGCAACACTCGTATATAACATTGTTATTGTGTTAGTCGCATAAGATCCATTGTGTGCACTTGAACGAACCTCAATGTCTATGGCTTTAAAATCTATGCATGCATGTGTGTGTGTGTGTGTGTGTGGGGGGGGAGTAGTGGTTACGCCTTTGCGCTTGTTGCTGTTGTTGTCCTTATTGTTGTTGCTTTTTGAAGACACTGAAGTAGGCTAACTTAGAGAAAACCACAACAATAAAAACAATAGCGAAAGTGCAACGCAAAAAATTTACACTAAAACAACTACAACAACAACAACAACACGCGTAGGCAAATGAGCGCAACAAAAACAACAAAACAAAGTTAAGCAAGCAACAATGTCTATTGTTGTCATGGAATTGTAGATACAAAGCACAAAAGCAGCTTATGAATACACTTCGGAGCGCTTATGTATATAAGTTGCAGCGCAAAAGGCGCAATAGTAGGTGGCACGCTGCCTGGTTGCCTGCCTGGCTGGCTGGCTGTCTGGCTGGCGAAAATATGCACAGCTATATAACCAGACATGAGTATATATGTATGCAGTTATGTGCTCGTCTGCATGTGGGTGCTGCGGCGAATGCAGCCAAGTGGTAATGACGCCGGCGTGACTTGGCTCAGCTCAGTTTGGCTTGGCTTGGTTTGAGCAGCGGCCTCTAATAAGCCTCATATGTCGCATTTAGTAGGCGTGAAATTGCTTGGATGAGTGCTTGTCGTAAATTTATGAATAAATACAATATAATATTATTTACCAGAAACTATTTGCGCGCGCTGTGGGAGCAAAAAGCCAAGTACAAAACAAAGATTTATTTGAGTCTAGTACAAATTCAGATAACATCTTTTAAGATACAAAGAAGACCGATTTTTAACACTACAGCAGGTTAGGTTATGTTTAGTGAGACTCAGTAGCTTGGCGTATGTGAAATGAGGAAAGAAGAAGAATACCCAGTGAACACAAGTTATACGCAAGGCTCGGAAGCTTTCGCTTCTCTCTTCTCTCTTCTCTAGAAGAAGAAATCTCTTCTCTAGGACGAATGTCGCTTCTGTAATAATAGATAAAATTATAAAGCTCAGCCCCTAAATCCGGGCCGACTTTCCAATCCCTTTAGTAGCACTAATTTAATAGTAATTTAGACGCCGATTAACACATTAAGTTTAGTAAGAAGCAATAACTCGTGATCACTGTGTGTCTAATACCATACAATCCCGTGGCCTTAGACTCGAGGAGTTAGGTTATAGAAAGTTGCACCGTATGGCATGAATTTCAGTCAAAAATCTTGCTTATATTTCATAAATTTGGAGTGGAGTTGGAAACGGCACGTAAACGAAGCTTTTTTGTCGCGCCCAACCTTTGAGCCACCAATTTCAGTAGTACGTAGGCCTTGGAGCTCGGCGGTAGGAGTTGAAGTGCTATTCTATTTCGGGAACTGGAGATCTAGTGCCTGTCTGCCGATTTAATATATAACAACATAGAGCTCAAACGCCATAAAAATGGCGCACGCGCTTGGTAAGAACCGAACTCATGTTGAGTCTTGCACTCAGGCTGTCACCTTTCTAGACTCACTACATAGAGAGAACCTCAGATCTTTAAAGGTAACAGCAAACTGCGTGGAAACAAATTTACATTGTTCAACTAATTACTTGAATGAGCACAACCAGCTTGCAGAGTTGCCACCAAATAGATTAAAAAATGAAAAATAATTAAAAAATACCAATGAGTAAACTACACACAACGAGCAGATAAATAAAACAAAAGTATTGCTAACAAGCTATGACTAATATGGACTGTGAGTGCGCAACACCACGCCAACCATAATTTGCCTGCAGACTGTCAGTCTGTTGGCTGACTGTCATTTCAACTAGCACACTGCTTATTAATCCATTCCAACTCGCTGACATGCGTCAGTTTACCGCTAATTAAGCAAATTAATATATCGATGTGACATGGCACGACACATACACACAGTCACTTGCAAGCGCGGTGCGGTGGCAACGGTGGAGATGCGCCTTTGCGACGATCCAGCTAGCCCCTAAAGGGTAAGTTAATCAGCTATATTTGCTGGATTTGCTAAAAATACACGCGCGCGTAATTTGCACAGTTTTCTTCTAACGAATATTTATTTATGCCGGTTGGGATTTGTTGAAATTTATTTTCACCTGCCCGCTGCCCGCGCTAAAATTAACTACCGCATCGCGTCAACTAATATTTCAATTTCTCAGTGTTACCCAAATTACCTGACTGGTTTTTTGCTAACTTTAGCTATGAGTAAGCTAAGCTTTCCGCAGCAGTAGTAGTTATGTCTGCAGTCTGCAGCGCTGCTGCTCAGAAAGGTGTGAAATGGTAATGTGTGAATTCATATGTGAAATAAGCATATAAATTCATACACATACACATACACACACGCACACACACATGCGCAGTGTAATTTGTTAGCTTATGGCTGGCGTTGAAGCGAAGGCGCTACTGGTTTCTAACTGAGGGGAGGTGCCTAAACTGAGCGTGAATGAGTGGCGTGTTATATGAAAAAAGAAGCATGGCAACATTTTCAACTCACAACATCAAGCATTTGATGGCAAATATGGCGGTACATGAGCTGCTGGTCCCAGTTAATGAGTAAATTGTGAGTACAACGACCTCTATAGGGAATTAGTGAGAAATATTAAACTGTTTTAAAAGATTTAATGAAATACTCAGAAATTATTCCAATATTGGAAGTGTAAAATATTTCTGCTACAAAAGGAGGGGCTGGAGCACCTGTAGCTTTCTGGAGCAAGGCTGCAAGCTTTTGTTTGCTTAGCACTTACTTAGATAACATTATGGTTAACTTCTCAGCTTCTCAAATACTGGAAAAAAAGATATTTCCACTACAAAAGAAAGTGCTTAAGAACTTTCTATGCAAGTGCTTACATAAAGGTGAAAGCTTTTGCAAGACTTGCAAGCCTTTATTTGCTTCGCCGAGGTAATATTTCGGTTAGCTACTAAACTTCTCAAACACTGAAAGAGCAAAGTATTTCAACTGCAAAAGCTAGCAAGTGCACCAGAGCTTTCTAATTAAGTGAAAGCTTTTGCAAAGCTTGCAAGCGTTTGTTTTCTTAACCGATATAATATTTCGGTTAACTTCAAAGCTTCTCAAATTGTGAAAGAGTAAGATATTTCAACTAGAAAAGAGATCTAGAGCTTTTTATGCAAGTGATTGTACAAAAGTGAAAGCTTTTGCAAAGCTTGTATACACGAAATCAACTCAACTTTCTAGCAAGCCATTGGCTATTTAGTTAATGTAATAGAGGTAGCGCTTGTATTAATTTCTAAACCCCATTAAGACCTTAGCCTATAAAAATATTATAAAAGAAAGAAAAAAAAGTTGAAAAAATACGAATTTTTCTATCTTATTACAGAAATAGAAATAGTGGATATGCAACAGAACATAACAACAATAACAATAACACAGCAACCTCGCACTTTCTATTTCTCTCTAGCTCTCTTTTATACTAATACCACACCCAAATGGAAAGAGATAACCTTAACCACCACAGCACACAGCTTTCACCGAAAGCTTCATGCAAGTTGAAGCGTTTTGAGAGAGAGCAGTTTCTTTCTTGATATATTCCTATTAACTTGGAACTTTTCGTGCACAGGATAAAAACATAAAAACTGAGCGGGGTTGCAGATAAAGGAGAGGTCCACTAAAGTCAAAAAAGCTGGCAAGAAAACGGTAAAAATTAGTTTTTCGCGCGTATTAACCTCATGAAAGTCCACAGCATGCGAGAAATATATAACTAGAGAAGACATTTTTGAATATTTGCTTTGCCTCAATAAACCATATCATCAATATTATTGAAGAACATGCACAAAACGCCACTCAAGTCTTACAAAAAATTTACACTCCTCACTTTAAATGTCAAACTATTTCAGCCCAAATTGCCGTAAGACCATAAACTTGAACTAATGATGTACTTTGGCTGCTCACACGATAGTAAGAAGCAAATGCTGACACTCTACAACAATCAATATTTACGATTTGACACCAACGCGCAACGAGTCAATTGGTCAATTTAACGAATTGCACATCAAAAAAAAATGTTTCAACATGAAAAACAACAACAAAATTGTGTGTAAATAAACAACCAAGTGCACAAAATGTTGAAAAAGACAGTCAGTGCCCACATTCGTAAAGGCACCTTTGACACCTTCGCTTGCACCGTTTCGCCCAAGGTGTGAAGTAGGCAGCATAATATGCCACTAATAGGGGTTAGTTGCGCTTATGTATTTGCAACATATGTCAGCAACAAATTGTGCTATAATAATATTGACTTTGCCAACGGTATAAAGGAAAGTCACGAAAAGAAAGTAGACAACAATGCTGCTTACAATAAAATAGGATGGAGAAGGTATGAAGAGTACACAAGTTTCCCAACACTCGAGCATGACCATTAGAAGGTTTCTTTGTGCCCTTCATACGGTAGCAGCAGCAGCGCTAGACACTTGAGCACAAGCAAATTGTTGTATAAACAGTTAGAAGTGGTTAATGCAAGCGCTAGCCAACAACAATATTGCGAGATAACAACAAATTACGCTGTAAAAAAGAGACGCTTGTTGGTTTTGTTGTGCCCTTTTGCTTGAGCAAACGCAAAAGAAAAGGTGTGAAACCCGCATGAAACGCATGACAACGCGCACTTCAACGGCGGCAGTCGTTAGATAGTGGCTTAAAAAACTGTTGGCAAAAGAAAGGATACTAGTAGCAAAGGTAGCGGTTAATGCTGTTGCGGCGTACGCAATGTTGTTAAGTAGCTATAGTGCTATTAATATAAGCTATTTGTTGTTGCTGTTTTTTTTTTTTTTTTTTTTTTTGTTGGATAGCTTGTGGCATTTCTCAGCTGTTTGCCGACATCGCTGCTGTGACTGTGGCGTGTTTGTGCTGGAACTTCCTTCAATGACCACTCAAACGCAAGTATTTCGCATTGCTATCATTTTGCACTTGTGGCGCGGCAAATTGGCAGTACAAATGGAGATATTCTCTATTTTTCTGTGTGCTGAAATTAAATATTAGTGAAATTTTGTGTTTAAATTTTGTTTTAAAAGAGCTGGTTCATACGAGGTAACTTTTGTTGCCGCAACTCGTAGTTTGTAGGCGAGGCGGTGACGAGAAAAGATGAAGGGCAGTAGAATATGATATGAAAGGGAATGTGGAAAATTGCACAGCAACTCGAGTCGCTCGTATAACAATATAAGAGATTCTCCCGATAATGAGCAACAAAAGTTTCCGTGTATAAACCCGGACTAAGCTAACTTGACTGAGGAAGTGTCTTCTTATTTAAGATTCTAGATTTTCACTTTTGAATTGTTGACATTCATGGCCTGGAGTAAATTTTATATATCTCGTTATCTTTGAGCTTAACTGAACTCCAACTTGGCCTGTCTTGAAACCACAATACGCTTTCATCGAGCTTACAATGTTGCAAAAGCTCTAACAAAAGGTTTTACACTGTCTTTCATAATTTCTAGGCAACAACCAGTGTTATATTTATCCACGATCTTCTCAACCTAACAACTGAATTTAGTTTGATATCCGTCTTGATAGTTTAGTGGGATTTTTTTGAAAGAAATTAATTAAAAAAAATTTTTTTTTTATTTATTTGTAATTTTTTAAAGAACTTAGTCGTGCTGACTCTATGAGAATTTAAAAAATAATAATTTTTTTGTACCAGACATTCCGAAACACTCCAAAAATTGTAAATTTTCTTATGTTTTAGCATACTATCCGAAGATAGTCTCATAAGACATTTAGGAAAATTCAATTAGATGAATTTAAAACACTCTCTCAGCATTTAACTGTGTTCGACCAGATTGTTCGATTAAATAGATCTTCTCTTCTTCTCTCTTAGTGGTGCTTCTCTATTTATGAATATCTCTCTTTACACTTAAACTATCGTCTAGTATAAGACTAGTTTTCGGGGAATAGAATCTTTATTCCATAAGCAGTTTAAATTTTTACAGTTTCTGGAGACATATAGCTATCTCCAAGGAATTGGATTTACAAAACAAATTTCTTAATATTAAAACTCACGCAGTTAGAGGTTTATTTTCTTTCTTTGACAAGTTTTGAGTGCCCTTCATGCATATGGTTCGAGGCTAATCGCAAGATTTGGCTTAGTGCGCTTAGTCGCTGATTACTTATTTGTTGCTCCCTGTATTATTTCAAAACCGCTATCATTCTGGTTAGTTGCTCTCTTTCACCTTATAAAGAGTCTTCCAGGCATCTATGCCAACAATAGAACATAGGTGGATAATTTTGTTTAGTGTTTGACATCGAAATGTCTCGTATAACTGTAAACACTTAATTCTTTTTTTTTTGTACACACGAATGTCGGCAAACGCAACGCAAATAATTTCGAGAGTCTCAATATTTTTATCTGCACCCGATTTTTTTTTTTTTTTTTTGTTTTCATTACATTTATTTATATATTTTCTATGGTCTGCACACCTTGTTTGCACGCTGGGCAGCTGATGCTTCACCTTCAAACCACAACAATTGGCAAGTCCTCATTTCCTCTATACATACACATGCACACGCGCCTACTTATTGCTGCAATTAGAGAAATAAATGTGTAAAATTACAAAAATTAAGTGGCGTATATTTACATTACAATCAGCGATAGCAAACGCCTACTGTTTGCCACCTTTTTCACACCTCATTTCGCCGAGCTATGCACCCATACAAACACACACACACACACACGCACACACACAGATGGAGGACACTCAAGTTGGAAACGCCCTTTTCAAGTGCAATTTTCCTTTCCTAATAACGAAAACAATAACAACAGGAACCTGGCACCTGAAATTTCACGAACATTACAAAATAGCTTTGTATGTGTGTGCTCGCAAAGACACTGCCACTACTTTCGCCTTGTGGTTGGCCTTTATTTTCGGTCGCAAGTAATTTTCCTACAATTTTCCTTTACTTTTTGCGGCATATGCTTGCGGATTTCTTGCGCCTTCTTGCTCTTTGGTCGTAGGAGTGGGTATACATACTCATATCGCATATACTTACCTTATATATATGTGTACGTTAGCTACTAGAGCGTTCGGATATCCTTCTTCCTATGCTTTCCTGTAACATTGTTCTCGCATTTAATTTGATTATATATACGTTTGTTGTGCGCTTAGGCGCTGTGTTGACTGTCAAAGCTGCTGCAATTTAAGAAGTTGGAATTGTTTTGTGTCGCACATTGGCCCCGGAGGCAGTGTTGAAGAGTCCGGAGTGCGAAAGAAGTCAGAGTGAAAGTGTGGTTATGAAGGTAAGGCAGCAGAATGTTTGAATTAAATGGAAATTAAAAGTGAATGGGTATTTCAATTTGCAGGAAATAAATGTTTTAAGATGCTCGGTTCTCATGTAAGAAACGTTGACAGCAATGGTTAGTTGCAGGCCTTATAGATATTGAGAAAAAAAAAAAATTTTTCTGTACTTCAATTTTTTTTTGGGACTGAAGCCATTTATTTTTGCTGGTGTAGATTAAGCCTCGCAAAAGGTAAACTCGCTTCACTCCACTTATTGAACTTGCCAACAATGTTGCTTTCAACACTTCTGTGCATTACTAGTCCAGACAGAGACCAGCTGTATAGACTGACTAAGCCTCTAAAGAGCCTATTTGCAAGCGCTAGCTGCTGCTGGTAAATTTCTTAGTAATACTAGGGTGAGCTGCTGGACAGAATTCAGTGGAAATTTTTAAAATATTTCGAGCAAATTTTTATATAAAAAGGTGAGTTAAGTCCAACTCGTTGCCTTCTAAATGACACTCACATGGGCATAAAGTTCTTTAACCCGTTAACGGCTACATCATAGCGCTCTCCGGCTGAATTAAAAAGAAACATAACAGTAAAAGGCCTTGCATTGAAATCTTGAAAGAGTCTAATTCAAATCAAATACACCGTTTCGGGTTAGAAGTCAAAAAAAAATTGGAAACTGTGGTTTCGTTACAAACCAAAAATACTACCAAAAAGTCTCTTTCGGTCTGCGATCACCACTTAATACAACTGCGAGCTAATGTAATGTGCGACTTTATATCTAAAGACGCCCTAACATGAAAGATTTCTTCTTAAAGATACCTGCGACGCTACTTCAGTGTCTATTTAGACTACATCACTTTAGATCCGTCATCTTGGTCGACAGTTTTGAAGTGATACATCGCTTGAGACGGAATATTAGTAACTACTCCCCAATTTGTCTTCCTTATCAAGTTAATTTGCGCGAGAGAGAGTTCCATCGAGTCCACTAAAGAAATCAATCGACTTCTAGTCGTTTAGTTGGTGGTTTCAGGAATATGAGTTTCTGGAGGACCGACTTCTAGGTCGACTGTACTTTCGCTAGTTATATGGGGTTCACTGAAGAACTTCATTTGATTATTAGAGAACCAGAAACTTATATCAGGAATAAGAGCTTATCGAGACAGGACTTCTGCGTCGACAGTCTTGTAGGGATATAGTTGCTTTAGGTTGCGGAAGTATTTCCTCAGCAAATCTTCACTGATATGTAAATTTTCCCGAGAGAGAGTTATATCCGGTTCGCTGAAGTATATAATTCGGCTAATAAGGAATCAAGAATTGATTTATTTAATTTATTTAATTAATTTATTTTTTCGCGTCCGAGAATTTTATCGTTTCCAGTACAGAACATATCTAGAACACTAGCTTATAAGTCACTTATTTCAGAAATATGGGTTTCTCACGATCTTAAAATGTACCCCAACTATCTTTACCCATCAACTCATCCTAACATCCATGGCTCACTCGTTTCCAATGTTACACTCAAAATAAATGCTGTGCCTCTGCAATGGCAGCAGCTGTTTCTTGGAATTTCGAAGCGGTCCGAAAGTAGTTTTGAAACATTCCCACAATTTGTAGCTACTGTGTTTTGATAACACTTCACTTTTGAATTTTATAATTTGTTTCTTTTTTTCTTACTTTTCGCCTACATTACAACAACAACAACAACAATAACAACGTCCATAGTTGCAAGGTCAGTTAATTGAAAACCAAAACGACACAAAGAAATGCAATTACAAGTAGGATGCCAATGCAAGGTTCACGCTTCCTGGAAATAGAGTCTTGTTAAAAATTTCTAAACTATATGAAAACTTAATACTCACTAAATAAACAAACGAAAATAAAAGAAGGCGAGTGATGATGAGTTTTTGAAGTGTTGAAGTGCCACAGGCAGGCAGGAGTTAAATGTCTGCACATGTGTGTGTAATGTATGTGTGTGCGTGCATGGAAATGGTGAATGGCGTATGCGTGAGGAGCAACGATAACAGCAACAATAAAATTTGTCTAGTTTGCTGTCAGACATATTTATTCATACATACATATAAGTATATATGTATGCCGTTGTGTATAACTGCATACGGCTGCAAGTATCTATGGTAAATACAATGTGAGTGTCTGTAAGTTGATAGTCGAATTATGAGGAATTATGAAAATTACCATATGGTACCTTCGCTGCCAAGTACAATAGTACTCCAATGCAACACTGCTTTTATTTGTTATGCGGTTATAAGCCACTTCGGCAGCGCCTGCAAATACTTAGTTAGCTGTCAGCAGCTCATCACTAGATATATACCATGGCTATATAAATGTATATTGCTTTACACTGCAACTACACATGCCTGGCGCTACTTTATTTGCTTTGCACTTGAGAGTGTGCGCACTTCCTAGAAAACACAATTTGTGGGGAGCGCACTTTTTATTTTTTATTTTTTTATTTAATTTAATTTTTTTTTTTTTTTGTAAGAAATGCAAGCTCAGCAGAACTTTTCCAGCATGTAACTAGCTCTCACATTCTCCACGCATACCCACCAACACAGTAGCTGCGTTGCGCCAACAGCTTTCATGCACTTCCGCTGCATAACCGTTATTTATAGCTACACACAGCAGTCGGCTAGCCAATAAGAACATCAAGCATGATCGGCGCTGCCATTCGTCGGCTCGCTAGCGCTGTATAACGAACAACGCAACGCAACGCCGCCATTGAGGCCAACACTAATATAACGGTACTAGTTTAATGCCTATTGCTTAGTGGTCAGCAATGCCAACAAGTGCTGTTTATGTGTTTAGAAAGGGCCACTTGTCAACATGCACACACACATATATATATACACACATATATTGTATTTATATGAAAGACGCTGTCACTGGCTGCTTATAGCAGTAAACGCGCACTTATAATTTTGTACTTAATTACTTTGTAGTGTTTATTTCCTCGTTAATAAAAAATAAATTTGAGAAAGTTGCTAAGGAATATTTCTTTTCCGGCTAACAATTTGGTTTATTGAACTGGTAAGTTTCTAATGAAAAACTTGCCAAATAAGAAAATTGCGGCGCACACTCAGCGTTGTTGCCACTAAATGTAAGTAATAAGGAAAAAACAATAAAAAAAAAATAAAATATATAAAAAATTTTGAAAAATTCAAAAAACATTGCAAATGAAAATAGAAGCTACAAAAAAAATTAAAAACAAATATAAAAATTAAAAAAAAAACAAAATATAAAAGATACAAAAAAAAAATTAAAAATCTAAAAAAAAAATAAAACTGCAAAAAAATAAAAAAATTTGAAAGCAGAATTAAAAAAAAGTATGAAAGAACAACAAAAGATAAAAAATACAAAAAAATTAAAAATCAAAAAAAAAATTGAAAATAAAGAGTAAAAAATTTTAAAAACAATTAAAAAAGATTGGAGAAAGAATAACAACATAATAAGAAACCGATAGCTACCTACCCAAATGCAGGCTTACGCAGGTATCTATTTAATGACAACCCTTCACCAACTTTTCACCACTTCTTTTAGCTTATTAGTCTTATACATACATATATCCATTACAATTTTTCCATTAGTCATCTAACTGCCTACATTATTAGATACTTTTTCTTTTCGACTGTTGGAATTTCGAATTTGGGGGAAAATTGCCGGTAAATACACTACAATTAAATTAATAGCGCAAAAATATTTGGGAGACACTTTTTTATGGCTTCCCCTAGCAATTACAGCGGATCATTGTCCAATAATTGTGCCATTATAGCATTAACTGCGTGCTAATTGTGTTATTAGAAGGCAGAAATTTCAAATATATTTGAAAAGTATCAAATTTCTGCAAAACGAAAATCATAAACTCAAAATTATGATAAGTGAGTAGTGAGTGTAAAATGGAATTATGTTTAAATTTACTGAAATTAAGCAGACAATGTTTAAAACATACAGTGAAGATCAACACAAAAAGTATAATATTATATATATATAATAAAGTTGAGTTACTATTTGTAAGCCATAAGCTACTTGTAAGCTAACTGTAAACCTTCCTTATAACTTTAATATTCTAGAATGGCGACTTGTGTAGTCTCAAAAGGAACCTGAGTAATCATGAGAGGCTGATTTGAACATTTTGACCTCTTGCTACGACCACGAGTAACGAGGATTATAAGCTTGCATATTCTTGGAGTGTGGCGTATAGAACAACAACTGTTAAAAAACGCATATAGTAGCTATTGATTTTCACTAGATAACTTTCTTGTCGCTTTATCATTTAAAGTTTTTTTTGGAAAAAGCGCTCGGTTTCAGAGAAATTTTACAGAAAATCTTGCAGCTAGCCTAGTACTTTCTTTACAAAGAGGAAGTAAGAAACTTAAAAAACGAAAATTTTCTCATATCTCACATTTTCCCGAAATTCCCGTTGCCCTGTCGGCATTTTAAACCAAAAAAAAAAGTTTTCCGAAAACGAAACGGGAATGAAATTTTTTCTTTACATTGAAAGCGCTTACTAATTTAGTATACCCAAGAAATGGTCATTACAACTTTCGGACACTTAAATGCATACATATATTCGAACAATTCTATAAATATTTATGCAGAGTATTGGAAAGCTACTTCTGCTTTTAAGGTTTTTTTCTGCCAATAGTATGGGCTATCAAAAGTTTTGCAACACTATAAGTCCAAACGAACCGGCTGTGGGGCCATTTAACGGGAGCACATAACGGTATAAAAGCGGTTTACTTGTGTATACACGCTTCCAAACAAATAAACTTTTGAATAGTTATGTGCATATATGAATAACACACGCCGACGCCCTAAAAGCCCATTGTCGAATTAGTGAAAATTCGTTAGTAAATAACGGTAACTTTACATATACTCATAAAGATGTGCATGTAGTATATATGTATGTATGTATGTACCTATGTAAATTCACTTTCTAACTTTCCAAATGTTTGCTGTATAACATACATTACCCCACCAACTACATAAATAGCTTTCTTGATAGGCTTTGAAATTGAAATGAAAATTCTTTTAGTGCCAACCCCCTGACGCATGCAACCCTTAAGCGTGCATATATGCTTATGTAATATGCATGTTATTGCGTTTTAAATTGTTTTAAAATTCATTAGTTGTCGACTGAATACCCTGCAGGAAAAATTAAGACAGTATTAAAAAAAAATTTTTAGTGAACTTTTAGACCATTTTAGTGAACTTTTAGACCAAATTTGTGTGTTTTGCTAACATTTCCCATAAAACCAAGATTTAGTACAAAGCGGGTTTTACAATATTTTAGATATCAGCTTTTAACACAGTAACTCAGTTTAAGAAATCTGTCGCCATCCGTGTTCCTCGACTTAAAATTTTTCATTTGTGAATTGTCTGTGTGTTTCTTCATTTAAATGTCTCTATCAGGCAAGTAAATAATTTGTGTTTTAACTCTTCTGCTAAAATCTTGTTTTGATTTCAAGATTTAGAATTCAAGAGTTTAATTATAAAGTTTCTCATTCTATGTGCTAAAGAAGTTTAGTAAAAGAAGCGAGCAGTTTCACAAAGATCACACAGAAATGTTAAAATTCTCGAAAATGCTATTTTTCTTACATAGTCTACATTGGTGACGAAGTTTCACGAAGCAACTGTAAAGTTAGGCCAATGTGAACACTGCGCTAGATATGACTGCGTGTTTACACCTGCACACCCATACTATGTCCATATTTTTGACCGTAAAAAAGGTAAAGTGAAGCAGTTAAAGCCAAGCATAAACTCACAATTGCATATGCAACACACTTACAACACATTCCCATTGCCGCTGCCTCTTGGCACTTTCGCATACTCAACACGCACTCGTGTGGTTGGGCGTTTGGCGTTGCCAACTTCGTTTTCGCAGGCACACATGTACTTCACGAAAGGTAGAGTATGTGTTTAAATATTTATTAACCCATCGCATACGCGTAAAATTTGTTACTTTCGTAAACTTTTACAACGCGCCGTGAAATGTTACGTGCGCACACACGTACATGCTTGTGTGTGTTATTTTTTCTCTTGCCAAAAAGGATTGTATATGAGCGTTATATCGTCAGCATAGCAAATTTCTGTCAACAGGGAAATTATTATACGCCGGCGTGTGGGCGGGCACAAAGTTCGCTACTATATATATATATATATATATTTATGCCCTGTATGCGCTCAGTTGACAGTTATAGATTTGTATGTGTACTTTTATTACATTATATACTTGCATGTCTCGCATACTTGTATTTACACGGTTAATATTCAATTAACGTGTAAAATTATTGCCTACTTCACGCTTTTATGCGCATAATATACGCTTATTTGGGGCAGTGCTAATAGGTTAAAATTGTATGAATTCAGTTCAAGCAAAAGTTTTCCACGATTTGTCACAACTAGCACAACTAGCTTTATAGAAGAGCAAAAACTCAACTTCACGCTTAATTCTTTCGATTATTAGCGTGGAAAATTGTGGTTAGGTTGGTTATTACAGGTTAAAAAAACGCTCTTGAACTAATCCAAAGAATTTGGAAGAATGGAAGTATATATTTTAGAAAACATTTGGTTTTAGCTACAAGCCGCACTTCTAACTCTTTTATTTCTTCATAAAGAAGGTGGGAAAGTTCAGCAATGGGTTAATACTAACTTTTATAAAATATGAAATAGTAAACATTTTTTTAATTTTGCATAAATCTAAGGATTCTGAAACTACAAGGGTTAATACTAACTTTTTAAAGGTAAAAATTGTTTAACCTAGCTATAACTAAGTTTTTTTTGAAGCTAAGAAGGATTACAGTTAGCTTTTTAACAAAGGAAATAGTTTGATTCAGCATATGGCTAAGCTTTACTGCACCTTTAAGGGTTAATCCTAACTTTTTAAAGGTAAAAATTCTTTAATTTGGCATATAGCTTTTTTTTTTAGAGTCAATGCTAACTTTTCAACGGTAAATTTTTTTTTCATTTAGCAAGTAGCTAAGTATTTTTGAAACTACAAGGGTTAATGTTAACTTATTAACCGTGCAAAGTGTTAAAATTACGACAAAATCTAATACTAACTTTTTAACGGTAAAAAGTTTTTCTGAAACTATATGGGTTAATGCTAATTTTTTAATAATGGAAATTTTGTGATTTCGCATTTAGCCAAGTTTTTCTACAACATTAACAATCTAGCAAACATTTATAATTCTCAGCTGGTTTATTTAAAGTTGGATATATGTAATGAACATGTTGAAACAACAGAAATACCAATTAATTGGTAAAAGTATAAGCTCCAGTTCACTAAATTAATCTACTATACTAAAAAACTTCAGTTCACCAAACTTCTAAATTCTTACCAGGTTTATGAAATATTAGAATTACATAGCGCTCCCTTAAAGCATAGGGCCTTCTATTATGCGAGTTGTCGCTAGCCCACGGTGCTTCTTCGCAGTGCGACACTACGCGACCCTATGTGATACCTCTCTAGGAAAAAAATTAGAACACTTGCGTCATTGTAAGCAGATCACTACGAACCTCTAGAAGGCATTTGTAAAGCATATGTATAATAGCTTCGAGTTGGTGTCACATCTGATAAAAATTTTGTTTGCGTAACACTCAATTGAAAAAGACGTAAAATCTTCGAATCCACAAGTTCAAGCAGGGAGCGTTTTGCCTCTCTGACACCAATCACAAAACTTGAATTATTATTTTGGTGACAGAGCTCGATGACAGATTGTGAAAAGGGGCGGCACAACCGACTATATGTTGTTGTTGTTGTTGTTGTTGTTGTTGTAGCGTCAGAAGACAAATATTTTTCAGGAATGCTGCGAGTTGACCGTGCTTGGTAGGATAAAAATCCGGTCTCATAGCCTCGACTGTGGTGGGAACGATAGACCATAGGTCACAGGGTATACTTTTGCAAAAATTTTATTTTATTCATTTTCTTTCCATTCACATTTCATTCATTGCATAATAAATGTGAGTTTTTCTCAAACTATTCATATATTTTCTCTTAATTAACATAAAAAAAATGCAATAATTAAACAAAATTCAGTAGTATATTCATTTGTACTAACGATTATCGAAAACTACCGCGTCGTGACTACTAATTAGAGCCACAAGCTTTCGCCGCTTGCTTTTTGCACGCCACTCAGCGCATTTTAGCGTAGAGCAAATAATTAATAATGCAAATTAAATAAAGCGTGTTCGCGAAATACTACAATAAATAATGAAACGAAATAAAAAATTTTATTTAGAAAAATTAGAAAAGAAATTTTCCAATTATTCTTATTATTTACGAATTATTTACGAAAATAAGCATATACAATTAAACCAGGCTTTAACACGCTGGCAAAACAGACAACTGTCGTCGTACGCCCGTTCGACAAACACGAATGTGGAGCGAAAATAAAGAAAAAATTACCCAATTATTTAATTTAAGCTACAGTGCCGGCACAAGTCCACAGTTAGCAGCTTGGCGGAGTATAGCGTGGCAGACAAGCCACCCAATCGCCACAGCAGCACACCGTCAGCCAGCTGCCGCCAGTTATCCAATCAGCCAACAAGCCGGCTAGGTAAGCAGTCAGCCATTCGAATGCGCTGGCACTGCCTTCCTTGCAGGCTTGTTTTCGAAATACAATACGGTAATCATTAAAATGCAAAATAAAGCAAACGAAACGCAAATGACGGCAAATAAAAGCGAAAATAAAGCAAAATAATCCAAAATAATCCAAAAAAAATGCTGAAATGCTGAAATGCATATACACACACACACACACACACACACACACACACACACACATACATGCACTACTTGTATTTGTTGTATTTATGAGTATAATGGAACATAAGCGCAGTAATCAGGTGGCGAAAATCTAGGCATAATAATAGCGGGGCGCAAAGCACTGGCAACCGTATGCCACTTAGGCAACAACAACATGCACGCTAACGGCAACATGGCAACAAACATGAGACGGTCGCGCTAACCGTGCTTGAGCTGTTAGTTGGCAATTTTAGTCGAGAAAATTGCGAACCGAATAAGAATAGCAATGAATTGAAAATGTATGGAAATGTGAAATGAAAATATAAACGACAAGTGGCACAAATGCAAACGAACAGTGCGCTGGAGTCGCTGAGTGACGCATAAGCGCTTGAATAATTCTAAAAAAAAAATACAGAAAAAATAAAAAATAAAAAGTAAAAGTATAAAATATAAAATATTGAAAAGAATTTACTGAAATAGCATACGACAGCGTTAGTTGGCGAAAAGTCAGCCGAACCGTCGGCAAGGTAAGCAGCTGCCGCGCAACTACCGGAAATGTGCCGCCATGGAAAATGTTGACGTTGCCAAGGAAAAGTCTTAGATTACCTTGTTAAAAATGACTGCCGCTTTCATTGCGGACGCCACAATGCTTGCATTTCCTGCCCAAACCAGCTATACACTTCGTAGTTACTTTCAAGTAAATATATACTTGCTGCAAAATGTAGAAAAAAATTATTATAAATGCAAGTAGTTCTACAAAATGAATTGTAAATGAATCGCACACAAAGAAAACAAAAAAAAAAAAAAAATCGAATTCATTGTTAATAATTTGATAATAAATTAATGGGTAAGGATTTGCGGAAGTGCTGGGTATTAGAGGCAACATGAAAGTGACCACATCCTGCTCTTGCAAAAGAATATCGAAAATCAGTGCATAATGGCGTTGACTAGGCGTTTACTGTTCTTTTCATTTTTATATTGCTTGATTGGTAGCTTAAACAACGATACTAACGACGAGTTTATACGACTAACGGTATCCTGACAACAAGCAGCTACACTTCAAGCAGCAAACTAACCGTACTCTCCAATTTTAAATGTTCTAGATTTCTCTATTTGCTGCAATTGGAATCCTCTTTGCTTGTTTTCTTCTCTTTCTCCCCGTTTTTTTTGATTTTTTATAGAATATTAAGCTTTAATTCCACTTCTGATTTTATATCATAAATGAAATATGCCGCCACCAATTGTTATCAACTTCCGAGTTTCAAGTTTTTTCACCAATTATGAATTTAGAAACATTTAATGTTCTGCTAACATCGTTATTATTCGACTAAGGAGTTAGACGAGTCCGAAGCCCTCAAAAAGGGTTTAACTTTGTGAATTTATTCTGGAAGTAATGAAAATGGCCTCGAAATTCGCTTTTCTAGCCATTATTAAACAGCCACTTGAGTATATAAAAAATTTTATATTGACATTTTGATACAGAATGGCGACTACGGGGCCAAACTTCGAAATTACTCTTTCAAGATGGCCTTTATGGGTGACGGTGTTTCAAGGAACTCGTGCTGACGGAAACAAACTAAAAAAAGGGATCATAATCTACATAAGAATTGCACGTCAAGTACGCACGTTCTTAGCTTTAAAAAAAATTTTCACAAAATGGCGGATACAGATTCAAGTTTTTATCGAAAAAATGTATCGAATTGTAGATGTTGCAATAATAAAAAAAATTGTACGTGAGTCTCCGAGTACCATCGTCGTCCGATTTGAGAAACGAATCTTCGTGAAAAACGCTTTTAAGTTTTTACGTGCTGAAGCTGACTGACCCGAACGCTTCGACACTACCGCGGCTTGGACTAAGAAGCATCTTAGTGTCCTACCAATTGCATAATGTATTAAGACTCTAAAGTGTAATTTAAGCAAAAAAAGAGATTTTTTACAAATTTTAAACTGGCCTAACCCACTAGCAACTACTGGCATGCAAAGCTTTAAATTACATAAAAAAAAATTTTTTTGCGAATATTTCTTTAATTAATTTATAATTGCATTTTTATTGTTTTTAATTTTTATTTTTTTTGTTGATTTTGTATGAATTTTTATAAAATTTTTAAATTTTTTTATTGAATATTTCTTTAATTAATTTATAATTGCATTTTTATTGTTTTTAATTTTTATTTTTTTTGTTGATTTTGTATGAATTTTTATAAAATTTTTAAATTTTTCCAGCGCGTTCAATTTAACAAAAAATTTGCTTTAAATTATCACAAGACTCGCTTTAAAACCAACAAACCTGGCAACACTTACTCTACCACTGCTCAGCAACTACACAATTGCATGGCACTTTCCAACTAAGTCCGCTAAGCGCCGTGTTTTTGTTGTCGAAGAAGCCTCTAAGCGATTTACTCAGTGCAACTTGCAACTGCTTGCAATGCAAAAACGTTGCCAATTTACATCCAGATACTAGGCAACAAAACTAAACAACAACAAAGCAAATAATATAAGAACGAGAAGCAACGGCACGAACTATGGCATGGCAATCAGCGTGTGAAGTAGCAAAGTAAACTATGCGTGCCATTTTTATCTACTTGCGAATACTCTCAAAATAAAATAAAACCGAAATAGAATGTAAAGAACTTTAAACTTTGTAGCTTATCCATTGCGCCAGCTAGCTAACTAACGACTAATGCTGCTGACGGCTGTGTGTATGTGTATTTACGGTTATTTGTGTGCCGACAGCGCCGCCATACTTGGCGCCATCTTTGAAATACGATTTCACTTGCACAAGCTGACTGGCAATAAGCAACGAAAATGCACACAAAAATAGCTGCGAAGAAGACTTTCGCAGTCGACAGCTGGCATTACACAGCCACCACCCCAAATACGCCACTTCGCCTTACGTTATGCGCAATTTTTTCTGCTTATTACTTTTTACTTCACTTTTATTTGGCTTGATATGCCGTTTTTTATGACGTCTCCATTACAAATAATTGCGCGTCATATTGGCTTGCGACAAAGTCTACGGCAACAGCAGCGAGCAGCAAGCAGCAAGCAGCAAGACAACCGTGTTGTTTGTTGTTGTTGCTAATGTCTATGCGAGACGACAGTGTTGTCAGTGTTGCCACGTCTGCATTATATACATATATATACGTGTAGTTTCTACCAGCCACCGAATGCTAGCATTTTATGCTGCTTTTCCTTATCGCCCCTCTTATTTCCGCTAGCCGCACCGCTGGCGCACTCACACTTCGGCGACATTTTCATAAACCATGCTGCCAACTTGCTCGTTACTTGCTGCTACATTTTCATTGTATATGTTGTTTTTGTTGTACATGTTGTATGTCTATTTGCAGCTTTGCGCCCTCGTTTCCTAGACGCATAAAGTGCTCGTAATAGTAAATACGCTGGAGTATTATTAACGTAAATGCAAAATTGCCAATTTCGAGTGTATTTCCTGTCAACAGCGTATTTCCCTTTTCCGTTACCGCATTACTGTACCGCGCAGCAGCATTAACGTATATAACTGTAAAATACCGCCATAGGTAGCAATTGGTGAGGGCGCGGACTGCGCATGGCGTGAGTAGACGGCCGTTATGTGTAATAGGAACGTGTGGAGGGGCCGCGCTCCACTTAAGCTTTAAGAAAATTAAGCAGCGTGTTCTTGCTAGTGCTGGCTACAGTTACATCATGCTGCTTAGCAGCATTTTCTGCGCATGGTAATGACTTCTTGACGAGGTAATTGGTGCGTTGCTCGCAAACGTGCACACATATATGCTGTAATATAATTTGGGACTACCCGCGCTCATACTCTGCGGTCCACTTGGCGATATTAGCATGTCTGGCAATTACAATTTTCCTCTTTTTTTTTTTAGTTATTGATTGATATTTCAATTTTTCGTATACCACATTATGAATGTCTACCCATAATATGTTTGCAGCCCAAATGAATTTCGGTTATTTTTGCTTCACTTGTGCTAATACTCAATTATCCTTATTAAATTTTCGTTTATGACGCATTTATTTGCGAGGGTTATTTTTCGCTCTAAATTCATGAATCGCTTTTTGGTGATTTCAAACAGGGTGGTAGCACTCATCGGCTGTTAATGTGAGTTGTGTGCATGTACTGTTTAATTTGCAAATTGGTTATTTAATTACTCACTCTTACAAAATGGCCGTTCCACTTTCATGCGTGTTTTTTCGGGAAACTTTGACTACTCGCTTATTTTCTCAGAGTAAAATATTGACTCTCCTTGCAAGAAACATTTCAAAAGTCAAATAAGTTAAACGAACTCAAAAACTTTTCACAAACTACCTGACATAACGGAAATTTAACCGGCTTCGGAACCTCAAAAGCACCGCAGTAGTTAAGCTAATCGAAGGACTCTTTTTGAATTCCTTATCAGAGACCCTTCTACCATACATTTTTGTTATAGAATTCAATAAAGTATTGAAAATTGAGGTTATTTCTGTATACAGATGTTGAACCCTGCTAAATCTTAAGCTTGTTTCCGGCAGAGCTCAAAAATAAATTCGGAGATCCCTGGCAAATACTATATACTAACATTCCAATAGCAAGAGAAAAGAACATCACGCTGTTGAGGTTCAACCTTACAAATTACAGAAGCTAAAAATTTTCTTTAACGAAATAAATTTAAAGATTAAAGAGATGAGTACATGGTTTGTTCTAAGTAGAGATGAGTCTCTTCTTATACCGTATCTCTGGTTTCCAAAATCAAGTCGTTTCAAATTCATATTCATATCATACCGTTATGTCGGGAAAACAATCACATAATGGTGTTGAGAAGTTCCTCCGTCGTTTAGTGTGTTCAGTTCAACAAAGAACTTTTGAATCCAATGACCGATGACCGATGTTCCAAGCTGTAATAAATGAAGCTTTTAAGTCTTGAGACTAATAATTTTAGTATACAGTTATAGTAAAGCTGCACCGACACCTTTGATCTGAACTTCTTCAAAAGTAATGCAGTATCCCAAATCAAGACCGGATTTTCTTCGTAAACAAAGCATACATACTTATACGTTGAACCAGAATAGAGACTGATTGGTAACGAAAACCGCTTCGAGTTGAGTTTCCTAGGCTCTTTGTTGCTTTTGGACTCGATATGCTGCCGAGTTGTCAGTCCTTGGCCGCTTAAAAGTCTTAGTCCGTTTCGGTTACATAGAACCGACTGTCGTGGGTACGGTTTCGGTACGCAGGTTTGTCTTTACTTCTGGCTCTATCGCATTCGACAAGCGATATAGTTGGGATCTAGTCAATCTTTGCTGGTTTTAACTATTTTGAAACAGATTGTATAAGAGCCTGAGATTGAGATAGCTAAGCTCCTGGAATCCAATAATCTTAACTACTTTGTCTCTAAACGGGAGTTTTATGTGTAGCATTCTTCGAGAGAGATCAATTTACTGAGATTTATATAAGCTTCTGCATAAATCAAGGGTATGTTTTTTGAGATTGTTATTGAAATATCGGGTTATATGGTTTTAGGTCACATTGAAATAGGATTATACAAGAAGCTTTGGTTCTAATATATTCTAAACCAAACAACCCAATCAGCACTAATAAAAAAAATGCAAAACTTTCAGCAACTTTCAACAATTTCGGTTTTCAAACTTTTCACTCAACAAAAACCATAATCAGCAATAATGCCAATTTCTTCGTGCCAGCAAGTTATTTATAGCCAAATCCCCCACTTACACGCCCACATTGCTAATCAATCAATTTGTGTGCACAACCGAAGGCACTTCTTAACGAAACCAATTAGTAGGTGACCACAATACAGAAAGCTCTACAAAAGCACGTCGCTTGCCCCTACCTATTGACTCAATCATTTAACACATGAGCACACACATTGAGCGTGAGTGGCGCGTTCTATTCGACCGCAATGCAAAGCACACGCAAATGTCATTACACACGCATCAATTAACAACAAAAACTGACCAGCACTGCGACTATCGACTGTCCACCTTATCGATTGCCCCACATTGCTCGCACACTTTTGCAGTGCAGGGTTGCATGGTGAGGCATTTGCTGCGAAATAAAGGAGCGCATAGCAAGTATGGTCCATATAAAAAATAATTCAATTAGCAATTTTGCGCTAAGCTATCACATAACTAGTGGAATGTGTACTTTTGTGCGCTTAATTGTTTGTTTAAGTTGCCCGCCGCGCCGCCGACATGCGATACTTTTATTTGGCTCAATGTAAGAAACTATTTAGGTGTATTTACCAGCTAACAGCATTTCTTTTGTTCTCTCACATGCAATTAAATCACACCAATCAACGAAATTTGCTCACATTTTTCCGCTATTTGCGCTAGTTCTATTCTTACTTTCATTTCAATTCATTATTTGGCGATTAAGCCTGCCTAGCAGCGTGTCCTTGCTTCATACAATTAATTGTGCAATTAAGCAATTTGCTTTCTTATTATTGTAGGTATTGAAAAGTTTGTGATTTTCAAGGGTATTTGGTAATGTGATATGGCAGCAAGGAAAAAGAAACAATGGATAGCAAACATTTTCAGCGCGAAAACTATTAAATTGCATTCGAAATTATTATTTGTGTTATTGTAATTTGATATAATGCGAGAGAAAATCCTTCCCGACTTTCACTTCCTGGAAGTGTGTATTTTGAAAATGATTTGCAGAATCTTCACCGAATTTCAAGCGAAATTCAAGCGCTGGTGCCACGCGCATTATGCATTACTGGCTTCCAAGCACAGACTTGGCCGCGCGCCTTACCAAGCAAAGTTGAAAATTTAGTTACATTTCAAGCATTTTCATCAGTCTTAAAAGATGGCCGAGTATAAAAAGCTAGCAGACAAGATCTGCTAGAAACAGAGATCAATCGTGTAAATATGCGGGGGCGCAGAAAAAAATCTCTTCGGCACATACAACTCAGGAAACTTTGTGTAAGTAAGTTTAAGAGCACCAGGTATGCATAAGGCTTGTATATTACAAAGCTACGTCTTCAGTACGCATTTGTGTCTTAAATTGTGGTCATCGGTCAAGACGTACCTGCTGAGTAAACCCAGTCGTTAACTATGTAAGTAAGAAGCACATATCGAGTTAGCAAATTCTCCGGTTTATCAATCTGGAAGCTGTTTCGAAAGCAATATGCTTTCAGAGTATCTCAAGAACATTCAAATTTTTAATCTTCCGCGCAGCATCAAGGAATACTTTTCTAGCCGTTTCAGAAAGATGTTTCTCTCACTTACCAAAGCTTTACCATCGCTAACTATAAGAACCGTTAGACAATCGTTATGAAAGATGTTTCGAAAAAATCACAACTGGAAACTTAAGGATCTCGATCTCGATCTCAATCAAGTTCAAAGCTTGAAATGTCAGCTGAGCTGAGAAATGTTATGTCTCGAATTCATCATCGCCTTTTTTCTTTTTAGCGTAGTTGCTTCATAGTTGGAATCTTACGGATCTCGATATCGGTCAGGTTGACAGCACGAGTTGCCAGCATCTGAGAAATGTCACACTTCGATTTTATTATTACCTAGATTTCTTTTGACGTCGTTGTTCTCTCTATGAAGAGATTAAGACTAATTGTACACTTTTATACCCGAAAAGAGACCAATTTACGATTTATAAAATTTTTACGAACTAGCCACATTTTCTAACCTAATTATTTTTAAATCAGTTCCAACATTTTTGAACTAATCAATCTCCAATTATGCCCTAAATAAATTCGTACGGGGTTAATTAATACCTGTTTGGATCCTAAAGGTATGTGTTGGAGATTAATTCATTCTCAATTGCACCTTATAGAGATCACTCCGGATATACTCACTTTAAAGATTACTCACACAATTTTTCGCAGAGTTGCCATCACAGACTTTTCAACAACAGACAGTTCGATATTCGTTAAATGAATGCACGTGGTTTTTAAATTTGTTAAAACAACAATAATTATAATAAAGAGCTTGCCTCACGGAGTGTATTTTATTGCTCCAAAGCGTTTTCATTGCCAGAAATGCTTGAAATATATTTTGTGTCCCATTTTCTAATTTTGTAAAATTATAAAAATAATTTATTTTCTATTAATTCATAAATTATTTTAGTTCAACAATATTTTTAACATTTTATTATTTCCTTTTTTACTACCTTTTACCTTTCCTTCTACTTTTTACTTTACCTTTGCCATTTAGAAATGCTTAAAATATTCTCTGTGTCCCATTTTCAAATTTTGTAAAATTATAAAAATAATTTATCTTCTATTAATTCATAAATTATTTTAGTTCAACAATATTTTTAACATTTTATTATTTCCTTTTTTACTACCCTTTACTTTACCTTTTCCATTTGGAAAAGCTTAAAATTTTTATCGTGTCCCATTTTCTAATTTTGTAAAATTATAAAAATTATTTATTTTCTATTAATTCATAAATTATTTTAGTTCAACAATATTTTTAACATTTTATTACCTCCGTTTTCAGCTCTTTATAGCTGAAAATTGGCAGTTGAAATTTTTAATCATTTCAATTCAAATAAAATTGCTATTTGGCAAGCATGATTGGCTCAAATTGAAATACAATAACCTTAATCTACTCAAATTTAACTGAGAAGTGATAAACACATTGCAACTAACAACAAAACAAAATTAGGCTCAGAATGCAAAGAATACAAACTTCAAAATTGCCTGCCATGCCTTGATGTCTTATCAGCATAACAATAGATTATAAGCAAAACGGACACCTTTATTAATACATTTCAGCATAATTTGATGCGTTCATTGTGTCACATACATACGAACATTTGTTTGCGTTTGCGGCTTGCTTGCGGCTGAACCACTTAACACCCTAATTGTCACAACACAAAGTAAATACAATAAAAATACGTTTGTACAAAATACAACAACAAACTGTAAATTTATTGTAAACAGCTATGCGAAAATGTATGTTATTTTTTGTATTGCAAGGCATATGGGAAATGTGCGCAAAGGTAACTTAACCCTACGGCACAAAAACACACACAATCGCTGCTTGTCAATCTGCTTTTGCTTGAATGACATTTGAAAAAACATTTGTCAAGCGTGCAAAAATTCGCTGACAACACTTGCACACTCACTCTCACTTTAGTGTAGGCTCTTCCTCAGCTATTGGCTTGCTGTATTTGTCGGCATATCGCATGCGAGAAATCACGCGACTTCCTTGAAATCAAAACTGACAGATAGCCATATGTTTTCGTGGTGTGTACATATATTGCTTTGCTTGCATGCGTGTCGCTTTGCCTTTGTGTTGGCTGCTTAAGGAAATGAGATTTGCCAAATCTTCCCTTTTGTAGCTGGAACCTTCTTTACTTGAGAAAAGTGCTCACACATGGCAGATTATGAATTACCCAGTGGTAAATGCGCTGTTAATGATTTTCGGAAAATCTTATTCAGAGGTCAGAGGTCAGAGGTCAGAGGTTAGAGGTCAGAGGTTAGAGGTCAAAGGTCAGAGATCAAAGGTCAACATTCTGAAGTAATGAAGTTAAGAAAAGGAAGAAAGCAAATTAATTAGTTTGTGAAACTGTTCGCCTTGTCACTCTTTATACGGCATGAGATTATCAATCACTAAATCACCACAATAAAGCCCTCACGACCCGACGCTCTGACTGGCTTATACACCAATGTTGATCAGAAACATGTTCGAAACTCTAACTTTGTTAGGTTGAGCTTTCGGACTATGGTTAAAGGCTCCGATCTACTAGATCCTAGAACTAGAACTAGATCCGAAAAGCGCTAAGACTTCACAAGAAAATGAAATTTTGGTAAAAAAAAGTCGGTTCATAGTCTCCTTTTATCTCGATACACTGGACACAGCGCTGTTCCAACTCCTTTAAGCGGTCTAAAAACTACATTTTCCGGAAGTCTGCAAGTCTACTCATTCGACACAAATTTCTGCCCGCCGATTAGCTTTTTTTAAGTTCAGAAATAAAAAGAGGTCGCACGAAGCCAAATCTAGAGAATACGGTGGGCCAATTTAGCGATGGTGACAGCGAATTTAGACGTGGTGAACCATTACTTGTACCGTACCTTACCCAAATCGCATGTAATCGTATGTAAAATATAGAACCTTCAGAGTTGGAAGAAAAATTTTTTGGAAAACGTATTTTCAAATAAATTTTCGAACATGTCCACAGTAGTTTTTCTACACACCCCTTAGCATAAAATAGCAAAATTTCTGCATATAATGTCTGCCTTGAAAGCTTCTTATAAAGTGCATCACGCTTTCGGTGTCGGCGTACAATTTGCAGGGCCCTTGCTTTTATCGCTTAAAAACAAGGGACACACAGCAAATAAGAGAAATTTACACCAAGTTACTACTACTTAAGCATATAATTGAAATTAATTTAAAACGGAAAGTATTATTGTCGCATGTATTTCCTATAGGGTCGCTTCTTGCAGTACATAATGTATGCAAAATCAAGGCGAATTTCACCAAAATGGCACATTGTTGACATCTTAAGTCGCACACAATGACATTAGCGATGACACACGAACAACTGCATGCACGAATACGATTGCACACGAACACCTTGTGCCGTACAATAAATAAATTTACAAGCAACAATACACAAAGCGCACACAAACAAACACACACAGAACAAATATGGGCGCATTCTATTGTGACAGTCAGACGGCAAAAAGGTGTTGCAGATAAAATAAATTTGTTTTCATTTTTTTGCATTTTTTTTTTTTTGTTTTGTTTTTTTTTTTTTTGTTTATTTTTTGAGAAACTCTCAGTAGAAAAACTTTGCATTGCAAAGGAGCGGTTTTTATTTGCTGCCTACTTCGGGAAATAAGGCTCAACTTACAGCGCGTACTCGTGTGTAGGAAAGCCTGAAAACTGGGCGAACGTGCTGGCATGCTACGTGCATTTGCTGAAATCGCATAAGGAAATAGTTTAAGTAAATTATAATTTCACCTTTTTACGCACAATAGGCGTGTGTTGTATGCGTATGCGGCGGTATTTAATGCCAATTATGGCATGTGAAATTCGATATAGGTCCTTCTTGTATGCATGTCTGACGGTTTATTTTTATTGTGTTGGCATTATTGCGGGATTATGTGTGTTGGTATACGTTTGAAGTGGGCGATTTGTGTGCATTATATTTTTTTCGCAAATGCCTTTGTGGCCAAATGATGTGGAATCCTTGCGAGTATGTGGAGAAAGTGATTTGACAATTGTTCGGCGTTTAGTGTTGGGAAAGGCTTACCAAACGCACGATGTGTCAAAATTGACATGTGAGTGCCGTTCAAAGTGTTTGTAGTGGGTGTGTGCGAAATAATTGATTTAAATGCTTAATGCAATGTAGGGAGCATAGCTGTTGTGATAACTTTTGTGTGTGTGTGTAGGTAAAAGTTACTATAAATCTACTGCAAATAATATGGCAACTTTATTGCCGCACATTCTACAACACGCTCCCTCAATCTTACAACTTTTTTTCGTACTCCTCGACATTAAACACTTATTTTCAAACACAAATTTTATACAACACGTATTCAATTTCCCTCTCTCCCTCTCTCTCGTACACAGAGCAAGCCGCACGCGGTGCCCAAGACTACACGAATAGCCTAAACAATAATAATAACAACAACAACGACGATGCACACTCACCTAACAAAGCGCATTCAAACAATGGTTCTAACGGCAGCAGCATCTCACATATGTCCACAACGAATGGCGGCAGCCTGTCAAGCAGCGGCAGCGCCACAACCGGCCACATCAATGGCGCTGCGAATAACAACGGCAATAGCAATAACAACACTTCGCCAGCTATACGGCCGACGCTTTCACCCGCTGAACATGCCGCTGCCGCCTTGGCGCATCATGCTGCCGCCGCTGCAGCGGCACACCATGCGCACTCACATCATCAGCATGGCCACCATCATGCGCATCATGCACACACGCACGCCCATCATGCACACCATGCACACCATGCACACCACCATCCGCATGCACATCATCCGCACGCCCATCATCCGCATGCCGGCGCCACACATGAGGCATTCCTTAATGGTGCTGCGGCGGCGGCGGCAGCAGCAGCTGCCATCGGTAGTGGTATGGCCGGTGCCGGAAGTGTTGTGGGCGCACCTAATGGCCTGCTCGGACACGGTGGTGATCCTAGCGCGCTGCTGGGCGGTGCCGGGCCCGGTGGCGCAGGCGGTTTAAGCAGTAAAAAGAAGAATAAACGACGGCACGGACGTACAATATTTACGAGCAATCAACTGGAGGAGTTGGAAAAGGCTTTCAAGGAGGCGCACTATCCGGATGTGAGCGCACGTGAATTGCTCTCGATGAAGACGGGCCTGGCTGAGGATCGCATACAGGTGAGCGTGTTGTTGTTACATTTTTTTTTTTTTTTTTTATTCCGCTCTAACTCACTTTACTGCTATTTTATTTATTGTGATTGATATGTTTGCGCCAACATGAGTAGTCGGTGCAGTTATTTAGTTTATAGACTAGCCAGCTGAAAGCTGTTTGACATTTAGTGTAGCGTACAGCAGCAATCAATACTGAATTGCTGAGGAAATTTTATTATACAACACAACTAAGGTGCTTTATTGGATTTTTGCTAACTCACGTACGTACGTACTGATTGCAGCGTTGCATTAGTTAGTCATAGATTTTGCTATTGTTGGCTGACTATAAAAGCGTGACTGCTAGCAGCTTTATTGAGCACTACAGTAGTTGGGGAATAGAAAAAAATATATTTTTTTCAAAATATTTATTTTGAATTAACATTTGCATTTTTTGCATATCATTGCAAAAGAGGCAATTCACTCATTTGTAAATTATTAATCATTAAGAAATATGCAATAATTGTTGCTATAATTTTTCGCTAATCGATTTGCACAAATGCGAAATGCAAACAGTGCACTTTTTTATGCTTTTTTATAAAATTTTATAAATCTTAAAATTTAAAAAAAAATTGCTGCATGAAATAAGCACAACACAATCAACAATTGCAAAAGTGCAAACAGTGCACTTTTTTATAAAATTTTATATATCTTAAAATTTAAAAAAAAATTTCTGCATGAAATAAGCACAACACAATCAACAATTGCAAAAGTGCAAATAGTGCACTTTTTTACGCTTTTTTATAAAATTTTATAAATCTTAAAATTTAAAAAAAAAATGCTGTTTGAAATAAGCACAACACAATCAACAATTGCAAAAGTGCAAACAGTGCACTTTTTTACGCTTTTTTATAAATCTTAAAATTTTTAAAAACATTGCTGCATGAAATACGCACAACACAATCAACCATTGCCACGTATAAATTTAATTATGTGCAATCCACAACACAGCTATCATGTCATCATCATTAATATGAGCAAGCTTAAAAACAATTGACATGTGTCAAACGCAATGCAAAACTCGCAAGGAGTTTCGACACATTCTAACTTTTGAAGTGCAATATTGACAAATGCAGTAAACCCCTGCTGGAGTCGGTTTTGAGAGGCACTTGCCTGACGTTTGCCGCTTTTAAAAATGAAACGCTGCTTTGAAGGATAATTAGACGTGTGCAATACTTGAAATTTTTTTTATTTAAAAGCACATTGTGTAATTACTTTATAATTTGTCGTGATTTGACAACACCACATACTTTGGAAAAATTGGAATTTTTTAAAATGGCGAAGTTTGACGCAGCGCTAATGGATACAGTTATAAAATTATAGCTCAGTGGATAAGTATAGACTATCTGAATAAAAATTGGCTTTTAGGTCTAAAAGAAGTCGCTTCCAAGAAAGGTTATTTACGAAGTGAGACAATAAGTCCATGTCTCGTATAACAACAGTCTTCAGTTTCAAACATTTCATAACCCTAAGGGCTCGGTTTGGAAGTTGAATTTGAAATATTTATAGGTTATGGCAGTTGAGTGTGAAATTTGTTGTTTTCTCTGCAGAATCTTTTGAAACTGCTGTTTGTATGCAAATGACACATTCGAACAGTTAAAACATGTTTTTTTTTTTAATTTATAGTACCATCTTAAAAAGTTAGGCCTGTCTAAAGTCCATAAAAAAGCCCTAACACTGACAATTTATACTGAGAGTCAGGAAAAAAGAAGCGAATTTCTTTCTAACAGACTCTAATAAACATATATTCGAGTGTAAACAAAAAAAAATTTTCGACACTTTCACACAAAATGGCGACTACAAGACCAAACTTCAGAATCACATTTTTCAAGGGCGTCTTTACGGGCGATCACGATTCTAGGAACTCGTGAAGTAACTGTAACTTCAAATTGCGAGTGTGTGCGATAATCTCCGAAGGGCAACGTCGCTCGTAAATCGAGCGTGCTGAAGCTGACTGAGCCGAACTCTTCGACACTACAGCGAATTATATAGGGAACTTCTTATTTTCACCATTCTACCAATTGCATAATGCTTATAGGATACTAGGCGTACTTTAAGCCAAAAAAATAAAAATCGATTTTTTGAAAATCTCACGACTTACCTAACTAACTAACTAACCCCTCAAAAAGGAAGACATGTTTTTTTTTTATTTACGGCACCACCTTAATGCTCGTAGAGCGCATCATTCCAGCGTCTATAATTATCAGATCTATAATGCTATAACAATTACTGCTCAATTATCTACTCAATGTAAAGTAATACTTCCCGGCTATGTTGGGCATTTGTAACGGGATGTTTGTTTAATTTCTTAAAATTTTCAAAGCTGTAATTTTCATTAAAAATCGCTCATATATAGTGCATATATATTTTTTTGTAGGTACTTAGGTTAAGTTAGTTTAACAAGTTGATGCTTGCAACAGGAGCCGAAGGTGCTCACTTGCACTGCTAGAGAAGCTAGTTCTTTGCGATGTCAAGAACGCCGAAGTATTGATCACCCTCAAAAGCCCTCATAAATCGACAAAGCGCTTTGCGCCTGCCACAAATTTCCTGAGGCGGCTAATATCAGTTCCAGCAAATGCACCTGCTTCGCCGAAAATATGGCTGCCGAGAATGTTTCAAACTCTGTACTGCAATCCTTGCCTTGCAAAGCTAGATTTTTAAGCCTCTATAGGTACTTAATGCTAACAGAAATTTTTTGCGCGCTCTTAAAAACTTTTTTCGTAAATTTTTTTTTATTATTTTTCTTTCATTTTTATTTTGTTTTTAATTACACCTCACACCGTAAATTACCTCTCCTGCTGCAGCCATTAATGTAGCACAAGTGCTCATATTCAAATTCAATTATGACAAATAAGCGACATGGCGCCCATGTACGCCAAGAACTTGCTAATGCAAAACAAAAGAAAAAAACAAAAAACAAAAACAAAAACAAAAACAAAAAAACAAAATACGAAATGAATGCAAAAAAATACACATCAAGTGCGTTGAGTGCCAAAGTAACGCCTACGAAATATTTTTTACACACTTATGCCCCTTGTATGCAACACAAAAGTGCCCTACTGCGGTGGCGGCAGCTACGCGCACCGTGCGCCACAAATTGCAAATTAACATACAAGTACAATTGGCAATAATGTCTGTCGGATGAGCACGCCAACGCATATACAAACATATGTACGGACGCGCGGGTTGGCAAGCGGCTGTGCGCAATTGCAAGAGGATAGGCACTTCAATTAAATGCAAAAAGCCACAACTACAACAAGCATATGTATAACGCTTTTTTCGCCTTCACTTTCAATTTGCCGCCGTTGCCGCCGTTATATTTCAATGTTTTCACACAAAGCAATTGCTGCAACTCTTACCCCTAAAATATGCATGTCGTATGTAAAACGAGCTATAGGCAAACAAAAAAAAAAAAGCAAAAAAAAAAAATAAACAAAAAAAAAAATAAAAAATTCAAAATTCAAAATAATACAAAACACAAATAAAAGCATGGCATACTTAGTGCTGTGGACCTCTATTCAGTGCAAAAAATCGAAGCGCAGCCATTAAAATGACGCACGCACACTGTTGCAATGCGCGCAGCACCGTTTGAGTTGTACTTTTGCAATTGTGTGTTGTGTTTGCAGATTTTCTTCCCTGTGTGTTGTTTTTGCTTTTCTGCATAGCATATCTTTTAGGGCCTTTCAAGTTTACACACACACTCTTGTTTCTGCACTTTTGCAATGCCGTGCAACAACACTTGAAAATCACATAAGCAGCCAACAAATATGGCTGGCTGGCTGGCTAGCTGGCACCTTGTTTGACGCTTTGGCATTGTTGTTGCGCTTGCAGCTGGTTATTGCGGTTATTATTATATCTTCTTTTTTTTTCTTTTCGTTGAGCGTATGCGAATTTTTGTGCGTATGCAAGCAAGTGGAAAGTCCAAAGCGTTGCAGTCAAAGTTGTTGCGCGAATGAGAGGCAAATAGTGAATACTGTTGCGTGCGTTGTGTGTTGTAGCTTGTTCAGCGCCTTTCCTCGACATTCGGTTCTTCCTTTTCTACACAGATTTATTTTACGCCACAACTGCATTTTCGTACCTTTTAATTTGCTCCATTTATTGCACGAAAACTTTCTTGAAAAAAACTACAAGCGCGCTTGCAACACCCACTTGCACTGTCTGCAGCACGTCTAGTCTTCACACTCGAACGAGCAAATGCATTTGGCGCAGGTTAAAGTGTAGCTTTGGTGTAGTAGTGTGAAGCTGAGATTGCGTGTGCGAATGTTGCGTGCAGCGTTGTATTGTGTGGCGTGCGGTTGAAAGGAGAAACATGATTTTTTGAAAACTTTTTGAAACTTTAAATTTCTAGCAAGTATATAAATGGTTTTGAAGTTATTTGTACCAATCGCTGCGAAAATTGCAAGTTTTTCGAAATCACTTTAAATCATTTTAAAGCTTTACTTAAGTTTAAACTTAACTTTTGCAATGTAGTAAAATCTGATACGTGCGCTTTGCAATTGCATTCAACAAAACTTGTATGTAAGCATTTATTAACCCAATTGCAAACTACTTTAGGCAACAAAGTAAGTCCGCAAAGCCGTTTAGCTTCAAAGCAGCTGTTTTCGACTAAGTGTTGCCAGGCTTGCATAGCAAGTGCATGATTTTCCAACGAAAGCCTACACGCTGCATGCTTCAATTTTGCAATATTTCAATATTTTGCTCGCTACAGTTAAATTTTGCATTGTTTGCATTGTTTACATTGTATCTGTGAACACCAGCGGTTAATGCTTATTTTATGGCCTGTGCAACTTCATTGATTAGCCGACTATTTAGCGCATATTTGGCCCTACTCTACATGCAACATATGCAGCAGGGTGCTTTTTCGGCTTTTTACAAGTATTTCAAGCATAAAAAGCGAAATGCACTCAACCGCATGTTGCAATTCAAATTTTTGGAATTTTTCGCATTAAAAAAAACAAATGAACGCTACTTGCAAAAAATGCAAATTACATGCAATGCTGAAGATTGGCAGTACGCGTTTGTTCTTTACCAGAATGCCGCCTTGCTCTTTCGAGCATTTAATGCATTAATGTTTGAAAATGCACACAAAAAAAAAAGCGCAATTATTATTAAGCACTTGCGTGCATAACATGCATATTTTCGAGATTTCCTGCGCAAGATTTACGCTGAAGCACTTGCTTATAAAAAAGTAAGCAAATGTATATGAAAGCTATGCGTTTTGGTAGAACTGTAGAAGTGCTTAACTTGTTTGCAAAGCATATAATTTGAATTACACTTTTTGCATTTGCTATTGCGAAATGCGTAACTAAGCAATTTTCACTTCCACATTTCCTGCCACTGCTGTTGCTACTTTTTTATTTTTTTTTTTTTTGTGCATTTTAAGTACATTACGCTTTGTATAATTTTTATATAAAATTCATTTTACATTTTTGCTCGCTGCAGCTGGCTCATCAGGCCTCAAATGCCGCGCACAAAATTACTTTTCCGCCACTGGAAGCAGAAAAAGCGACATTTAAAATTCATTATTAATTTGTATGCAAATACAGCAAAAGCCAAAAGCAGCACTAAAGCTTAGAAATTGTCCCACTACTCGACGGCGTATGAGAATTTGCAACGTTGCCTTCTTCTAACAGTATAATAACATAATTTTTTTAATTATGTTTGTTGCATTTTTAATTTCATTTCCGCCAAACAGTTTAATTTTCGCGCTTACTTGGTTTCTACTACCTTTTTGCATGCGATAATTACGCAATTAACCACTACAGCAACCCAGTCGCCACCTACTCAAGCACAACGCTTACGTCTGCGTTCTTACGTCTGTCATTATTGCCACTGCCATCAACCATTTACATACATCAAGTGTGTGTGTGTGTGTGTGTGAAATGCTATTGTTAATAATGTATAATTAGAGCAAAGAGTAGAAAAATATGCAAGTGAAAAATGTAGTAGCAACTTTGGACAATCGTAGGTGTTAAAAGGCAAAGAGCCTAGAGAGTTAAAAGTAACTAAAATAACAGCTGATTGTCAGATTTGATTCAAAGCTGACATAAATCAAGTTATAAATTCCGGAATTTTCGTATGCGATTTATCAAAACTTTCGCCAAATCTAGATTCACAAGTACATGGCTCGGAATAGTAATTATTGTCGGGTCAGTTACTGGGTAGCTATTGCGCTCTATATGCTCCATACTTCATACTTCTCTCACATACATATAACAGCACTTGGAGGAGCATCATAGTTTATGGCTGCTGCACTCCAAACATTTTCCAGGTTTTATTTCTTCACTAAAGCACGTAACAGTTTTTAATTAGAATAAGCATTTTAAATCTCGTGATTTCCGATAACACGTCAGGTGTTCCATATGCGCCTAAACAATATTTTTATATGGCGGTGAGAGCACCCATAATTTTTCTCGTTCAACTTAAGCTGTACACACACGCTCTTTGAACACTTTAATGCAGAGCTTAGAGTTCAAAAACTTAGTGCAAATTATGCATAATTATGTAATTAACACCGACACAATGTAATTTGAATGCACTTACACTATAGCAATGATTTAAACATTAAAATAAAATGCGGAAAAAAGTAAAATAAAATAAAGGAGAGTGTGCAATGAGCCGTATATTATACCTGCAAAGAATTGTGTCAGTAATTTTTTAAGAACGTACACCGGAATTACTCTTTATAAGGTAAATTTGGAAATTAATTAGTGCCAAACGACTATATTAGTGGTATAATCGGAGATTGATTAGTTACAAATGTTCGAATTAATTTTAAAATACTAATTTAATTATCAATTTTTATTAAAGTAACATTATTTTACCTTAACTGACATTACTACTATCAATCCGCCTGCATTAAGACGTAAAAGGAGGCTAATTCATAAAAGCTTGAAAGCATTAGGTCTCTTCTTGTGCAAAGTCTCTTCTCTCAGTCTCTTCTTTTGGGTGCAAAAATCTCCTCATAGTACATACTCGAACAAAAGTGAATACTTTGCTCTAAATTAAGAGATCAAAAGTGTCATTGGTCACATGTTCCTTTGCGCCTAATAACGGACCCATCACGTACGTGTGGCATTTTTTGCGGGGCTGTATCAAAATATATATTATGATATTTGTTGAAGTGACAGATATATGAAAATTGTACAAAAAATAAAACAATAACCGTAAATATCGTGACACTTGTTAGCAACAACAGTTTGTATTGGAAAAAAAACAAAACGGTATTCAGCTCTTGGGCACATATGTATGCACTAAATGTTGCATAAAAGCAATGAAGCGCATTAAAAAAAAATACTCTAAAGTGACATTCTACATTTTTAAACGCATTAATCAGCACATTATAAATGATAATTGTATGCAACAACAGCAACTACAACAACTTTGAAGGGCGCATCATTTTTTAAGCGACATTACAACTTTTTATAGTCTACTAATCGAAGCACATTTAAAACAACAACTATTGCTGAACATTTTCAAACCAGTTACAACAAAAAACTACCCTCTCATTTGACTCAAAGCAAAGTTAGCTGTTGTTAAACCTATGTGAAGTCAAGCTGGAACTTTAATGTGTGCAACATTATGGCTTTTAAGATTAGCAAGGAGTTGGGAAGAGCGCACAAAGAGGAGAGTGAACATTTTAAATCAATTCAGGCTTGTCACTTAAACTTTTTTTTATTAATATAGTGGCTAAGTAACATTTGGATACATTATATCTCGGTAGTAGTTGGAGAGCTAACCAGGGTTGTAAACAAAAAACGGGGACCTAAAGACAAAAACTCAAAAAACTTTTGCAGCTTAATTTAAAAAAGTTTATTTAGAGAGTAAGCTCAACACGCTCCTGCTTGTTTCTAAAGTGTATACCAAGAACATTATGCTCACTAATAATCGGAAGAAACATCAATGTATACTCTAATAACCTTAATTGAGGCATACCAGGCAACTCTGTTGTTCTCTGTCTCATTCCTCCACATTTTATACCCAACCATTTAGAACTAATAGCTTTTTGAATTATAATGCTAGACGCCTTCTATCTTTAACCTTGAGAACAAGCAGAAGAATTCTTACTGTTCCAAGGATTTCACCGTAACGTACTAATAAGAAATGACGTCATATTATGACTCGAAGAGTCCGCTTAGTTCAAGAAAAAATTATTTTTATTAAATTATCTGATTTGTTTACTTTTGTGAGCTTGAAAAATAGTCTAAGGAGTTGCCTTCAAAGTTTAATTGGCAAACTCCCGAAACCGAAAGTTTTACTAAAGTCAATTCTGACCGCGACTGTTAAAAATTTGATGTTTTTTAACACGCAACTTGCTATTGCTTGCTTATATATGTCATTGGGGGTGTGTTCGTGTAGTTTATTGTTGTTGTTAACTCAAGCTGATTTAACTTGCTATTTATACGACAAGTGTTGCAACAAACAAACAACAATAATAACAAGTGAATTAAACAAATACGCAAGTAAATACACAAAACGGTAACTGACAGGCAAACAAGCGCCCAACAACAACAACAACAACAACAACAAGTGTAACAGATCAACAAAACAAGCAAATCACTGCCATAAACAACAACAATAACGCGAGCAAATAAACAAATATGGGGTTGCCGCTAATAGATACTGTACGCATTTGGTGTTGAAACACACGCGCGCATAAAAGTTGCAACAACAACTTTGCTGTGCATTCACTCATGTGCAGGAAATTTTCTATTTGCTGCCTCAACTTGTCTAATTTGAATGTGTAGCAAAGCATACACTAGTAAAGTAACTGTTGTTGAGTTCGGTTTTTTTTTCGGTTTTTTTTTTACCCTCCACCGAAAGTACCTTGGAGAATTGCAACACGCGTTCGCGCCTATTCGCTTTTATTACACATTAACCGCTACTCCAACTATCTTTACGCTGCGCATCTGCGCGCACACATTCTGTCTGTACGCAGCGTTGCAGCAAGTGTAGAGCAGATTTTCGCACGCAAATACTTGAAAATTGTGGCAAGGCAGCGCGTGTCATGTGTCCATCGGTCGCCGCACGCTTGTTGCGGCATACTAAACGCGCCACCACGCCACCACGCCACCTTGTTACATTGTATTCCATGCACCCTTTGCCAAAAACTTTCGCTGCAAATTCATTTTTATTTTTTTCCACACAGCCGCTCAAGTTGTCCCGCGGGATTTGGCACTCGTGCGCTTAATACCTTTCTTCTAACGAACCCTACGCGCTGGTTATGTATTTTTTTCCACTTCATTCACATGCATTTGGTAATTGAAAATTTATCGAACCATTTAAATGTGTTTTGTTGTTATTTTCGGTGCGCACTTGTTCGCTGTTGCCGCTATTATACATGCAATTACCGTTATTATCGGACATCAACCTAAATAGCCAACCTAAACACTGACTGACTTTTCACAATCGCATATTTAATTAGTTTTGGGATTTACTAACGCCTAAGTAGCAAACAACTGTTGATGGGAGTCTATGCGATGGATTAGTAGTATGGGTTGAAAAGTACTTAGAAAAGAGTATGTAGAGCGGTATCTTTAGCAAGTTAGCCAACCGGTTTATGTTTAATTAATGATTGTGGGAAAATAATATGGGCTTAGAACTGTGAATTTTCATTGAAAACTACTTTTCATTTATGTGTTAGTTATATAAAATTATATAATTATTTATATAAAATGTTAGTTAAAATATGAAATGTAAAATTTGCACTTCTAACTTGGCCTTCAAGCTTCTAAATAAGATATCTCGTTTCAAAATATTTGAATATGTTCTCAACTGAAAGCTCACTAAAACAATTATAACGGCAGTTGATTTCTAATTATTAACCGTTCCGTGCTTCAAAGTGTAAAAGGCGCGCAAAAATCCGAGTGAGTCAAGCAAATTTTTTAGAGCGCATAAATAATGCAATTACAGCTAAAAGAACAGAATTACGCGCAGAGAGCACTTTAGCTGCTGAAGAGAGTGATAAAATTCTCAAAAATTATCAAAAAAATTACAGTGTACAAATTACTTGGACAATTTATTCCGGGAGTAGGAGAAGAGCACTCGGATTTTCTCACTTTCAGACTTTATTAAACATTTTTTTGAGTGTATAATATTTTTTTTATCGACATATGGTTTCAAAATGGCGGTTACTGGGCCAATCTTCGGCATCACTGTTTCTAGGAGGGCCTGTACGGGCGACAGTGATTCTAGGAACACATGTTATCACAAACAAAATTAAAAACGAGATTTTAATCTATATAAATCTTGCTAGTAAAGTATTTGTATTTTCTGAGCTCTAAATCGGTAACTCGCAAAATGGTGGACTTGTAAAAAGTTTAAATTTTCACAAAAAAAAATTTGTAGTAAATTGTTAATATAAAAAAAATTGCAACGCTAACAAAATAATCTAACGTAGTCTACTTTTTGGTCCATAAAGTCTATTTTAAGCCGAAAAAAAATTTCGATTTTTCGAAAAATGCACTGAAATCTTAGACTGGTAGATAGACCCCCTAAAGAGTAAAAGCGAAGAATTCGAATTAGTTAGCAGAATTTTTCAGCACGAATAATAGGATCATAGCAAAAATATCGGAACGACGCATGGAGCGCTGAAGAAAATAAAGATGTACTCAAAAACCATCAGAAATTTTTGAAATAATAGCGTTATTTTTGATGAAACTGCGTTCTTTCAAAATGTTTCCGCGCAATTTTTCTAGAAATCCACACAAAACTGAGGAATTGTAATCGTTCCTTTCAAATGTGTGTCAAATGAGAGATATTACGTAAGCAAAAACTATATTATTAGTAGAGCTGATGATTTCTTTACACATATCGATCACTTTAGACCTGTTCAATGTCAGCTGGATTACAGCTTTTCGTCATAAAATCATAAAGGCGGGTTTGAGGAAGCCTGTTTCTTAGTGTTCGACTTCTTTTGAGCAAGCATATCGTTGCTTTGGATTCCATTGGTTTGGGTCTATGAAAGAAGAAGATACTTGGAAAAAATCGCAAAGGGCCTGATAACTCAATTGCTTCCGTGCTCTAGCTTGAGTATGAAGCAAATGATGCCGAAGACGAAAACGCAATTATTACTGCAATTGCAGCTATTAATCAAATTATTAATTGCTTTGCATGCAAAAAAGTTTAGCAAAATCACAAAAGTGTGCCAGCAACAAATCATTGCTTCACCACTTATTGCACACCTCATGCGGCAGCTACTGTCAGCAGCTAACCTTTTCCAAGCATATCACGAGTAAAATCACACAAATTTAATATATAAATATTTACACAAGGCCGCATTTGAACTGACCAAATATTTTTACATTTTTAAGCGCAAACACGCACACAAAACGCCACACGATTTGAAACGAATAAAGAATTTTTATTTAATTAAAGCACATACCAAAGGCTAAAAACGCCATGCATATATGAATATACACACACACACACACACACAAACACATATATATGTATATTTATTCAACTGCGAAATGTGGTATTATAAAAATGTGCTCATATTTTGAATGAATTCTTTTAATTAAATATCAAATTTCAATACCATTTGCTGTGAAAAGAATGGCCAAAACAATGCGCGCAGGCGTTCAACGATGAGCAGCGTAAACGAAGCGGGCCTTGTTGTTGCTTTTGGTTTTGTTTTCCCTTTCGGTTTCTTTTATTTACTGGTGTTTATGTTGTTGTTGATTTGCGAACGCGACAGTTTTGCTTTAAGCCCTGTGCACACGTTACCGCGCATGCAACACATTAGCAATGTCACAGCGTTGGCACCGAAACTGCTGTGGCAGCAACATTATTACTAGCTACACCTAGGCTTTGTTGATTAATGAGCAACTAATTATTAGCACGTTGTGCATACGCAGGCCGCACGCACACACCGATGCAATGTAGCTGGCAATACATAACGGTAATGAGCCGTATGGTAGTGATATGTGTGTGAATACATACTTTTTTTACACATACACATACACATACTTTTTTCAACACACTAAGCAAGTAAGACAACCCACACACTTCAACGAATTTACTAGGCGACCTTTAAGGCGCATACCCAATTCGACATAAAGCCTCAACCACCCGCCGACTGTGCATGCGCCAGCGGCATGTGCCGTTTCAGCGACAGAGGTGGTGAATTTGGGTATAGTGGGTGCATTTGCTTTGCTTATATAAAGGAAATAATTTTATTTCAATTTCCTTTGCTGCGCCACCATTTTGTGCGCCAAACTAACCCCCAAAATAAGTACATAAATATATATATATATACTTGTACTCACACACACACTCGACGGCTAAGCATTAATTTCAATACGCGCACTTCTGCTTCGTTGCAATGAGTATTCGTTAGCAGCAGCTGAGTGGCTGCAGGCGGTCGTGCTCATTACTAATTACATAATTACATTGGCAAATGCTGAGTTAGTAAAGCAGAAGTTATTAATATGATTTCCTATGTCATAGAAGCACTGCCAATCATATTTTTTCACTTTTGAATGCATATAACAATAGACAGCGTTGCATTAAAGTGAGTAAATGGTCAGGTGGAACATGAAAGAAATATGAAAGAGAATAAAAGTAGCGGAAAGATGTGGTTTGCATAACATTTTTTGAAATTTTTTTAAACTTACTGTAAATTTACATGCGCTCGTCGAAGTTTACAAGCATTTTTAGCACTAAAAAGCAACCCTGTGTTTTTTTTCGACACTTTTATACGACTTCTATTTGATTGAGTTAAGTTTTAAAGGTTACGCTTCACAAAAAAAAAAGTAATTTAAACATTTTACAAAACCTTGAAAGCTTTAAAAGCTCTTAAAAGCTCTTAAAATATTTCTTAGAAATTCAGCGACTATAAACCACAAATTTTTTAAAACAATTTTTCGTAATAATCACTCTTGGGTGACGAAAAGCTATATGACATAAATTTTTTAAGGTTATATCAAGTCCATTAACACGAAACTTATAAGGAAATCAACGCTGGTAGGCATTAGATTCGAATTGGCATTTGAAAGTCCTAAATGAACTAAAAATGCATTCCTTTTGCTCTGAAGTACCGTTTCTACCTAACCAGTTGTTGCAGGGAACTCACATTATAAGCACATAAGTCTTTATTCGACGCTTAGAAATAATATTTCCAACCCCCGTTGAGCTTTCTGAAATTTTGGACGGCCGCTGAAAAGAGTCTTTCCAATGTTATACGAAATAATTGTAATCATATTGAGCTTTTGTAGAATTTCTGTGTACAAAGCTTTTCTCTTCCGCTGGAAAATATAACGTTTCTAGCTAGATAAAGTCTTCCAGCAGAACTTTCTGTATTTTAAATCTACACCCTTTAGTGAAAGATCGAAAATTCTAAATCTAAATAATTGGATGCTCAAAACGTTAATGCCAATAACTAAAAGTTTGTTTTTTGTTTTTCTTCTCTTTCCAGGTTTGGTTTCAGAACCGTCGTGCTAAATGGCGAAAAACAGAAAAATGTTGGGGTCACAGCACGAAAATGGCCGAATATGGACTCTATGGCGCCATGGTGCGACACTCGTTGCCGCTACCCGAAACTATACTGAAATCAGCTAAGGACGACGAGTCAGTGGCACCCTGGCTACTCGGCATGCATAAGAAATCACTCGAGGCTGCCGATATACTGAAATCGGATGAAAGCGATCGTGAGACACCCACCTCAGACGACACGAATACCTCCTACTCAGCCGGCAGTACACACAATTCACCGATCTCTTCATTCTCCATATCACGTTTACTCTTCGACGCACCATCCAAACACAAGCGACACCATGAAGTGGGGAGCAGCGGTGTTATTGGTGGCGGCATGGATCTGGCTAACGGCGCTATGAGCGGTTTGGCTGAGCAAGCACATGCGCAGGCGCATGCACATGTTATGCAACATCATCCCTACAATCAGCAACAACATTTGCAACATGTACAACATCTGCAGCAATTACATCAACAACAATTGGCCGAACAGCATGCCGAAGCGCAACGTCGCCAACAAGCAGCTCACCAACATCAACAACAACTGCTGGCGGCGGAAGCGGAAATGCAACGCAGACGACAGGAGGCGCATGAACAGCGTGAACGCGAACGTGAAGCCGAGGCGGATGACGAACCGATGTGCGATGATGATGACGATGAATGTGATAGGGAAGAGATTGACATCTGTGACGATGTCGACGACGATAAGGATATGAAAATGTTATTGAGCGCTGAGAGTGCGGCGAAGCGGATCAAGCAGGAGAGTAGCGCGTCAATGGTGTTGGAGAGCAGATGAAATATGTGTATTGATGTGTTATTGTAAGGGGGATGCAGTGTGTTGGGCAAACTATTGCAACTCAAGCGTGGTGGCATAAGAATATTGAAAGAAATGTTAAATTTTTAAGCTTTTCGTTAAAATCAGGCTTGCTTAATGACTGTTTATTTATTTAAATTCAAGAAATTAAAAAAAAAAAATTCACGTATTAATTTAAATTCAAGCAATTAAAAACAAAAAGCTTCAAATATTCTTTTAAATTTGAGAAATAAAAAAAAAAATTGGAGTGAGAAGCGCACTCGGTTAAAAAGTAGTTTTCCATAAATATGCTCTAGAAAAAATATAATTACTTTTAAATTTGTTTGTCTTTAAGTCAAGGTTTAGCGATTCAGCGAAATATGCGCATGTATAAAGCTGGCAAAAAATTATAAATGGTTAAAAAGACAAATAATGAGAAAAAAAATCGCGCTTAGAAAGTGTTATCAGACAACAAAATTTATTAAAACTATTTTTTCAGCTGTTTTTGTCAACCATGAGACAATCTGACAATTCACATCATAACTGCACTATTAAATTACTAAATTAGAATAAACCGTATAAAAACTTAGAGTCAAAATTGAATTCCTGAAAATTTCGATTAGCAATTATCGACTGATTCAAAATCACTTCTCCTGTTGTTTTATAAATTTTGCATTTGATTCACATGTGAACTGGCCTAAGCAAATAACTATCGATTTTATATCGATTATTAAAACTCGCCGTACATAAAATATGAAAAGTAAACACTACTTTTTTCTAACAAGTGCACATTAGAATAATATAATTTGTAATAAATGAAGCTGCACGCCACACACAACGAAGCTTTTTTCATATAAATTCGCAACAACTGAAAAAATCTCACATTTTATATATTTAATAGAGGCAAACGACACCACATGCAACGACATGATCAATAATACGCACACACACACACGAATATAAACATTGTTTGTAACAGTACTTTTGACCGTTAATGCAAATGTAGATATTGCAAAGAGATGCGAGATCTGAGAAGCGGTAAAAATGCATTCTAAGCACTAATTACACCGAAATATTCAAATGAAAGCATCATTAAATGATTAAAACAATGCATATTTCATGAAACATACATATAAAGAGAGAGTGTAAGCGAGAGTTAGCAACAAATACACTATTTCTTCTTTGAAGCACATGATTTGAAATTCAATTTGAATTATTATAAAATATAAATATGTATAGCATAAAATGTAGATTTTAGGTGTAAGCAATTTTCATTGTGATTTAATTTAGTTATTTTTAGTTTATTTTACGTTCGTACCCAGTGTTGTATGTACATTATTATATAAATAATTATTTGAAAACGGAAATTACTTATTAAATATTCAAGAGAAGACCTTACTTTAAGCTTTGCAAATCCGAAAGTGTTCTTTGATTATTAACTTATAGATGTATGCAAATTTGATGAAAGCAAATATTTTAAAAATAAATGGAATAAAAGCTAAACTAAAATAAAAATAATAAAAACGGAAACAATTATAATAAAATATATAAAGCAATAAAAAATATAAAATAATAAAAAAAAGTATAAAGGAATTAAAAAAAAATATTAAATAATAAAAATGTATAAAATAATAAAAAAAATATATATAACACAAAAAAAAAGAAATTTTAAAGAAAATAATTTAGAAAATTTGATACAATCAACAAAATAAAATTCATAAACATTATAAGCAACCAATAAAACGCTCCACCATATATAACAAGATAAAATAATAAATACATTTAAATATATTTTGGTAAAAAAAATCAGATAATAAAGTAAAGGCATAACAAATTCAAGTAAATGAGGGTAATGTTATATCAAATCACATAAATTCAAAGTAATTACTAATTATTATAAATAAACTCGAAATTAACTTTTTTTAATTACTTTACTTCTCCTCCATAAGCGTTGTAAATATATTGAAAATAAAGAAATAAATCTATATACATACACACACTCATTTATGCTGCACATTATACGAGCACTACATAATCTTGTAGCTTTAAACACTAGATACTAATTAATGCAAAATCAAAGTGAAACAAATATTATTAAACTCTGCATAGAAAACGCACGAAATCAAATAAACAATGAATCTTTGAAATAAATAAATTATCTATTGTATATGAAAATTTAATTACACATAGTACACTTAGAAAATGAATAAACAAAATGTGGAATAAAAGATCTATAAATGCAAATAAATTGAAAGAGTTGTTTCTTTTGAAAAATATAAAATATTGAAAGATTTCGAACACTAGCTAGATATTTTTGTAATGGGAAGCATTAAAAAGGTTTGTGCAAATTAAAATATTTATTTTCCACTTATTGTTGTCACAATGTTGAACGTTATATAAAATTCGGGATACGTCACTTAGATCGAATAAAAACTGTGTGTATCGTCGCTTACAGGAAGACTTTTCGGCCTCCTTTTTCAAACATTTCCGGCACATTTACCTGAACGAATCCCAAATTATATAAGGTCAACTAACGTCTCTCTACTCAATAACATTCCATAAAATTATTTAAGAATGATTTCGGCAAAATAGTGTACATATCCATATGTACAGAAACACCTAACGGAAATAAAAATAAAAACACAAAATAGTAGGCGTAAATTTAATCTTGACAATATAACTGTATTCAATATCTTTGCACTACTTTATCATGCTGCAACGCCGGCAAGGCAGTTCCACAGTTGTCAATGCGACACCTCTATTTCGAATTCGATATCGCACTTACATAACCTAACCTCGAAATTTTGACAGTTGCTGCAAGCATCTGCGAATATTTTCCAATCCGCTAAACAGGCTAAACTATAAAGCAAGTGAGTGTAATAATAAAATGTGAGTAATACAAAATGAGTAAAATTTGTATGCTTTCAGCAAAATGGCTGGAGATTCACATGCTGAGGATGCTAAATTGACAGGACTGTCGAAACATTTCAATGGCTCCACATTGCGTGGTCGCGCAAATGTCAGTATACATATGAATTAAAAGGCGAGGTAGGCATTATATAAACATTTTCTTCATGTACAATTGTAGGTGGCTAAAGCTACTTATGCTGTGATCGGTCTCATCATTGCCTACAATGTTGTCAAACCCAAGAAGAAGTAAAGGAGTTCAACAATTCTATAAAGCCAAACCATAGCGATACAGATCAATTCGTGATGTTGCCAGTGGCACAGCTGCAGCAAAGTTGTTTTAATGAGTTGATGCCATAGCTTGTTGTGGGGGAATTTATTGCTTATTTTGCGAATGGAATAATGCGTTTCTAAAAAGTCTGAAATAAAATCGTTTTGACGACAGTAAAATGAAGTTATTTTCTGAAAGTGTTTACTGAATTTACAGCTTCCTGAATGAATATAGCATATTTAAACCTTTGCACCTTACATCCAAACAGCGGCAATTGTTCCACACATAATTATAATTCATATCTCTTTGCAAGTATATCAGAAATATGTCTATTGATTCAGTGTCTTAACGGCAAGCCACTTTGATGTCAGTACATTAAATATTTTGATGGCAAGCAGTAGAATTAGAAGTGGTATAGGTATTAAAATTATCGCAAATATATTACATGTGAGTATGTATATAAGAAAAATACTATGATTCGCTTTTTTCTAGAATAGAATGTAAGTTCTCATTTTTATTAATTCGTTTTTTCATCTTTTTCATTTTAAGTAGAGCCTTTAGGCGCTTTGCGTGCAATTCTTTTGAACTTCCGCCTTAATCTTTTTAATATGTCACATATGATACGTTGTATTAAGCATGCATTTCGTAGACGAATGTGTTGAAATATATATGTTTATATTTAATTACAATACTTATGACATATTTAATTGATTTCTCCAAAAGTTAATAAGTTTTATTTGTATATTATTTTGTTTGGAGCACTCCTGCCAGTAATGTTCATATTTAATGAAAAACTTTATTCAAAACATCAAAATATCAAAGATGCATAATTTAAACTGACCGTTTATGCATAATTATTTAAGTAACTGGCTTTAAACGCGTTTATATTAGTAATTATAATGATCATCATTTATGTATTTTCTGTTTCTAACGTTTCTAATCATTGTATAAATTCAACCGTTTCGCATTAATTTGAGGAATACCATTCGTACAATCTGCGTATTTTAATAGATTTAATCGAGATATGCTGATCTGCCGAGTGTGTAGTCAGATTGGACTCAGCGTAAGCTTATTTTTTATTTTCTGCATTTAACTTAATTGAGGTTACAATTATTTTTGCAACAGTTACTGGTGTTTTTGCATAGATTTTTCTGTATATTTTAGGGCAAATAGTATAAATTTACGCTATGAAAGTAATAGTTGAGAATTTCTTCAAATCGTGCCCAACTTAGTATCTTAGCCTATATTTTCAACAGGTAAACCGTAATAAGTTCAGGTGAATTACAATACAGGATAGCAAAGAAATTTCTTTGAATTGTAACGTCTATATGGTAAGTAACTGATTTTTTTAGCTTAAAAGCTATTCCAAAGCGTTCAAACTGCTTAAAGAATGTATATAAAGGTTTTTATATACATTTAAGGAAATAAATAATAAATTGGCATGCTTTGCTAAACAAAAGTAGAAATTATGCTGCTCTCATTGTTATTATTCAAGTATGGGAGTATTTTATACGTTTACTTTTTTTGCTAATAACATATTAGTCATATTTATAAATATGTTGTTGGTAGCTTTACGGTTAGCTTGTTGCTTATGCATTTCTATGTACCCATATATTATTTCTAATAAACATATAAATTTTTTCAATAAAATTACTATATAGCAGTATGTAGTATGTATGTAGTGTCACTTAGGTTTTCCTTACACAAATTTGTTTGACATGTGTGTTTGAGGCATATTCGCTTTATATTACATATTGGCTTGGCAATACTGCGCCTAATTTCAATGCCATACATCGCAACTACGGCTATATGCCGCCATTTTACAATCACTCGCCAGAGAATTTTAATTTAACTGAATCACTTATTTTTTGAAAACACACTTTTAAAGTTACTTAATAAATTGAAAACTATCACTCACTTAATATATTACAAATAAATAGTATTTTTAACATAAATAACAAATAAAACACTTTCTTTCTTTTGTTTCTAATTAAATTTGTTATGCAGTTGATCGGAAGTGGGAAACACGATTTCAATTAATTTGCGAGAGACTTGCCAGATTAATAATTCCGCTTCCGCTTCCAATTGAAAATTAAAAGCTGCCAGATTAAGAAAAAAAAGTTTGCTTTAGCCAATCAGTTATGTACATATTCAAAAGAAAAGGCGACAGTTTAAATGGCAGTGTAGTTCGAAAAAAATTTGCAGGTTTATAATTCAGCTATGCATTTGCGCATAACAAGTGGTTTGCTTTATTTACTTTTTTTTAAACGCAACTAATGTATCGACCATTGTTTTTATATTATGCATTTTGTTCTTTTTTAAATACAATAGAAAATTGCACAGGGATCTTCCGTTATTATTTATGTAAAAAGAAAACTATTTTCAATATTATGTAGGCTAATTAAAAATATATGTTCATACGTATATGTTGTAATGTCAATATTTTTTAAAAATAATTATAATTATATGAATAAATTGGCGTAATATAATAAAATATGTATGTATGTATATGAAATTCTGCTCGCTCTCTCTGTCTCTCTTGCTGCATTTCCGCTGTTTCCATGCATCGTTTCCTCTTTCCGCTTGCTTTTCTCTTGTTTATATGCGCTATTCTTGAGCTAGTAATAATTTTCTAACTTCCTCAGCTAGTTGGCTAGTCGATGCTGCTAACATCACTGTTGTTTGGTTGTTCCTTTTTGACGTAATTTGTTGTGGTTTAAATAGTTGTTGTGAAAAGTGAAAAAATTGTTGTTATAACGTACGCCAGCAGTCGTCTTTTCTTCATATTGCTGATTGCTTATGTGTGAACACTGTATTTATTTACTTGAATTCAATATTTGCTACTAATGTATGTATGTATGTATGTATGTATGCTAATTTTGTTTCAGTTTGGATTTACTAATGTGTTAAGTTTTAACTTTATTTTCACTTGTAAGTATTTTAGTAGTTAATTTCTATACTTCGTGCATATTCACTCAACATAACAGTTCGCAGTTGCTTCTTTTGTGGCGTCTTTTCGTCATTTCTAATTCGGGTGAATTGCTTTTCGTGCTGCATATAGATTTAACCGAACGCTTTGTTATGCATCCGCAAGAACTTTAAGCATGGTTTGCTATATTGTATTTTCGCATTTTGTGTGCAAATCGGAAATAATCAGAACAAAATTGAAGAATTAATTAGTTAAAGGCTATTTGTATAAAATTTCAATGTAGCTGAAAATATTTTGTGTGCACTCATAATACTCGTACGAAGTGAATGAAAGTCGCGTTATATTTAACTGTGGGGATACAGCCATTTTGAAGTTTTCGTTTGACATTACATTCTTTCCGTAAATTTTAGAGTTCGCAATTGTATAACAAAAATATAATTTTTAAAATAAAATATAATAATTAAATTTAAATATGATTGCTAAATTAAAGTAAAACTAAATAATTCAGCCCTTGGGTTATCATAACGGCAGATATTTAATGTTTATCTAGGTGTGATATATTTTACTTTGCTTTTAACCAAAAAAAATAAATAAAAAATAAAAAGAATAAATAAAAAAATAAAATTTAAATAAAAATTTAAATTAAATATTTTTTTTAAATTTATAAGAGCTTTTCAAATACCAGCGTTGCTTTTGCAAAATATTACACTCAATCTTATTTTATTTTACATAAAGAATGAAATTTAATGCAAAATAAATGCTATATAATAATAATAAAATATAGCACAAGGCACTAACTAAAATAACTAAAATTAGTAAATTTTTGAAGGAAAATTTAACTAAATGCAAAAATAATTAAAAAACCATAATAAAAATCTATATTAGTTATTTTATAGGAAATAATAAAACAAATGTTGTTGTTTTCGGGTCTTTCTTTTTAATTTGGAAAGTTTTATATTTTTTATATAGTTTTTTTCATTTGTGTGTGTGTTATATTTATAAACATCATCATACTTTAGGATAGTTAAGATTTATAATTACTATTTTCGTTATTCATTAAAATTAACCATCGCTTGCGTTTATTTTTTTACAATTAACTTAGGTGACAGTGTTCTAAATGTTAAAATTAATATTACATTTGCGGTTTTCAAATTATACTGTTTAAAAACTGTATTCAGCTACCATTTAAAATGAAAATCCCAAAAATCCAAATTTCAATTAATAAAAGACACATACATTGTTTGTAACACATTTACCATGTACAAAAAACTATTCTACAAAGGATTACACACGGTGAGGTTTCCCAGAAGATAGTTTTGAAATGTAATAAAGTGTTCGAAGATTTAACTTTTGCAAGCATTTTTGCTTGTTTTGAATAAAATATAAAAATATTACTAATTTTCAATACTTGAGCTATTAGGTTTAGTTAAATAAACGAACAAAATTTTTGAATAATAAAAGAATGTGAGAATAATATCATCGGAATAGCAAACAAAAAGAATTACTTAGATAACTAGGTTTCATTTTTTAGACGATTAATTTCGTTATTACTATAGATAAACACCAACGTCGAATTGTTGTAAATTTTTATTTGTTTTTAATACCATCTATAAATATGCTCATCAACTACAACACACTCAATACTTCTGCAATTTACTTTTTGAATATTTTCCCAACGCCTAAAATACCTGATTGCCCGTCTGTGTGCAGTGCATGTGTTGATTTAAAGACTTTTCAGCTAAAGTAGAAGATAATGTATTTCTTTATTTTGCAATTTTTGTGTATTTTTTTTTTTAATTTACTTTTAATATTTTTTTATTTACTTTTTTCCATTTGTTTAAGCAGTGTTTTAGGTTAACTTTCTTACGCTTCATATAACGCTTTATTTTTGCTTGGCGCTTTAAACTACAAATTAATATTTAAATAATGTAATTTTTTGTTTTATAAAATAAATAAAAAATGTATGTATGCATTATTATTTCTTGATTTTTTGTTTTTAAGAGAAATACATGTGTATGTATATGTTATTATCGATATATAATGATTTGTTTTAATAATATATGTATATATAAAAAATTTTTTTAAATGAATCGCTTGTGTTTAATAGTAGATAATAAAGTGTAAATAATAGCAATATAATATTTTTATATTTATGTGTTTGAGTGCGACATTTTCAAGTGGTTACGGACAGAGAACAGCAAACAGCAAACTTTTATTATGGAAAATAGTGCGGAGGCAGACATTTTATTGCAGTTACAACATTGCCGCTGCGTATATTTGCAGGTATTTGGGAGGGATAATGAAGTGCAGTGTTGCAGAGAAACATTTACGCATTTATTTATATTTATGCTCACAATGTGAATTTGCAATAATTGAAAAAAAAAAATTATTGAGAAATTACTGCATGCATTTCAAGCAAATTTTTAAAATGTTCAACGTTCAGTTGTATTCGAAAGTCATGTGGCATTAAAAATTTGTTTTTAAAGGTGTAAAAGTGCAAATGTTTGCTTTAAAGTAATAAGAAACACTAGAAATAAAATCTTTCAAATGCATAAATTTCCTGTGGTATTGAAATATGAAAATTTCTTAACACATATTTAACTTTTCTAAAAAAAACAGTGTTGCAAAATTTTTAATTTATTTAAAAACATATTTTTTAGTATTTTTATTTTTCATTTCAAAGAAGTATTTGACAATGTACAGTAATAATTACATTAAATTTTTTCAAACACTTCCCAAAAATAACTTTTTATATTCAACGATTCAAAAACTGTTGGCTACACGAAACAGATTCAAAACACCAGATGTCTACATAAAAAAGATCAGTAAATAAAAAAAAACGCGTAAATAAATTTCTACTGCAAAAGTTTACGCGCATTTTACGAAATTATTTCGCACAAAGCGCCAACACTCTCACTGCATGCTTGATTAAGAGATAACGGTTGCGCTTACTAAATCGCTGTAACAATTTTACAAGAAGAAACATTTTTTTCTTACAATTCTTCAGAAATCGCACTTGCTTGCTTGCTTAGTTTATTATATTAGCATAACGAACTTTTCCAATTAGAACATCATTGCCGCATGCCCCTCCAATATATAATAGTACATCAGTGTGTTTTAGCCGAGGTGTTTTACATTTTTTTCTTTTATTTATTTATTTGTAAGTATAAATATTTATTAATTTATTTATGCATTCATTAAAGTAAATATATGTGTGTCCAAACAGTTGTTGTGACGGTAGACGTAAAACTGGTTATACATAAATGCACTATTCTTTGCTACAGTGCAAATGAATTGTAATCGGACGCTTATTAGCGCGCTAAGGAAACCATACAATTTTAAAACATAGCAATTTTAATTTGCTTCTTTTTATTACTAATTTTTGCCAAAGTTAATTTTTAGTATTATATATTTTTATATAGCATATATTATTACATATTTATGTATATATATATATATATATAATATGCGTGCGTTGCAGCGTGGCGCGTTGTTGTGTAGCCAAAGTGGATTGTGGCAAAATTGCATATTTGTTAAAAAGAACTATGCAATGTTGGTGAAATATTACAAAAATTTCAATTAAGTCTGCAGTAATACGTGTTTTTGTATTTATGCGCCATGATTTATAAAATTCCACGTGCAAAATATAAACTTTTCAGAAAAATATGCCATAAATAACTTAAATATATTTAAATTTTTTGCCTGTGGCAACTTTTTGTTTTTAGTTGAAATAAATTTATTTTATATGAATTGCTAATTCAAAGCGTTTCATTATTATTCATTTAATAAAAGCATTTAACTTTTAACAAACATTTGCACACACAATTTCACAAACAAACGCTGCCACTGCACTGCATACGTACCTAATGAGTTATAATAAATTGGCTAGTAGCCACTAAAGTTGCTGCCTAACAACTGCTGCCAAGCTCATGCCACTTGTTTCTTTGCTCACCTACACTTTTCATGATTTACGCGCTTAATAGTTCAAGTTTTTTTTTTATATTTTTCTATTCAATTTTTTCATTATTCAATAAGCTTTTGCTTTTCTTATTTTTCATTTCAAACTCTTTATACTCTTCGACCCGGTTTCTACGTTTTACACACCACTTGAAAACGTGCACATTCGCATTCCATTTTTTGTTTTCATTAATAAGTGAGTTTTTTTTTAAATCTTGTTGTTGTTTTCGCTTTTCCATCTTTTTTTTTTGCTCTCTTTCACCAAACATTGAAGCAGAGTTTTATACAATTTTTTGGGAATTATTAAGGATACGTAAGTGTTACATTTTAATGTTACAACTTTATATTTTTTCTGCACACAAAACAATTGTACATGTGCCCATAAACCGAAAATTGGTTTGATTTTCTATATTTTACCTTTAGGAAATTTCATTTGGAGTTAATGCATTAATTCAACACTGAACACACTCTACTATGTATTTGTCAAAATTGAAGGTCACATTGTGCCGTTAGTTTTTTGCACTTTTCAACTTTTACCGCTACAAAACGCATTATCGCTTATGCCAAATGCGCTAATGTTTGTGTACACTTTTCGCAACTTTATTTATTTTTCCCATTATTCATACTCAAATAATTATAAAAATTACTTTTATTTCTGTTTACCATTGGGTTTTTTAGTTTTTTGGTTTTTTTTTCTCCAATATTCGTATTTTAAACCATTGTTTACGTAATTCTCATATTTTGATATTTAACTTTAATTGCGTATTTCTCACATTTCTTGTCACAAACAGGACATTTGCGCTACTTTATAAGAATTCTAAACTTTCTTTAGTATGTATTGTGAGCTTTGCGTTTAATCATTTATTTATTTATAGGCTTGTTCTTACTGTGTTGGGTTACTGGTTGGCATGTGTATGTGTGTACGTGTTGGTGTGGTCGCTTGCCTCATTCAATTACCTCGACTTCCACCGCCGCCCGCATTATTCGCATAGTAGGGTTTGTTCATTTGTCCACCGCCGTTGGGCCCGCCAGCTCCACCACCATTGTTTGGACCACCAGGGCCACAACCTTGACCGCCACCACCGTTGGGTCCACCGCTACCGCCTACATTGCCATTATTGTGACCGCCGGGGCCACCAACACCACCTTGTGGCCCATTTCCGCCACCGCCACTGCCGGGTGGTCCTTGTCTCATACTATTTGGCCGTTGGCCTGCTTGTGATTGCTGTTGCTGTTGCTGTTGCTGCTGCTGCTGTTGTTGTTGTGACTGTGGGCCGCCTTGAGGATGTTGGGGATAATTGTTAGGACGCTGTATTGGCGTTGGATAACGTCCTTGGCCACCTTGACCGCCAACACCACCGCCACCGGGACCACCTTGTACACCTGGTGGGCCGCCACCACGACTGCCAGGCATATTCTGTACGTTACCGCCGCCACCTACACCACCCACACCGACCGCACGTTGCTGCGCGGCTTGTTGCTGCTGTGATTGAGATTGTTGTTGTACTTGCTGTTGCATTACTTGATTTTGCAGATCCCACTGTGGAAAAGGGGACAATATTAAAACTACTTGTTAGTATTTCGATGGTGAGGCTGAAAGCAGCGTGTCGTGTATATTGTTGTATAACAATTTATTTTCACTTACGCTGCCATAGTTCTTGTGGTGCGGTGGACTGGGTTGAGATTGCACCTGTTTGGCCAAGCTTAAACTGACGTCAGCGCCGAGTGGGCTTTTCAGTTGACGTCCCATCTATAAAAATAATTAAGAATATGTTTAATTTGTTAATTTCAAATTTAAGAAAAAAAAATTATTAATTCCTTTAATTGATTCACCGAATGAATATAAAATATATTTTCCTTTATAAAATTTACACAAAAAACAACATAAATAATATTTTTTGTGAATTTTATCAAATATAATAAAAGAACTTTAAAAATCGAAAAATACAAAATGTATATAATCAAAGACAATATATAAAAAAAAAATTAAGAAATATATATACATATATATATAGAAAGCTAGAAACTGATTGTAGTTTTTTTAATTTTTTTTTGCACATATTAACTTCGCTCTACACTTCTTTCATCAGAATTTTTTTTCACAGAGAAATATATAACATAATATTCCTGATTTCCTCAATATGATCTCCCTCCTTTCATATTCCTTCCTTCTACTATAAAAAACCAGCTATTCCGCTTTCAATGTTATTCTGACACTTACCGAGTCCTGCAGATGACTTTGTCCTTGTCCAGATTTCATGTATGCAGCTGCGGCAGCTGCATGCTGTTGTGGCGTTGGTCCTCCACGAAATTGATTAATACTCGCCGCTGTCAATAGCTGCGAATTCATAAATGGTGTATTAAAGTTGCCCATTGTGTGTTGCGACTGTGGACCGGGTGGGCCCTGTGGTCCGGGTGGTCCATTCGATCCGGGCGGTCCGCCTTGATGGCTGCCATATAAGCCAGCCGCGGCTGCAGCTGCAGCTGCTAGACCAAAGTTTTGCGCACCGGCGCCTGCACCTTGTGGCGGTGGTGGACCGCCGTAGAATGTCGGTCCGTTGGGTCCACTAGCCGAATTCGAGTAGTAACTATTCGATTGCAATTGATGTGCACCTGGTGGTCCAGGTGGACCACCTTGTGGATGCTGTGGTGGTGGACCCGGATACAGATTCATATATTGTTGTGCTGCATAAGGACCACCACCGCCACCGCCTTTCGAACCGATCGTGCCGAGTTGTTGTGATGATGGCGGTGGCTTTACCGAACCCACCGAAGACATCATCGAATTGGAATTAGAGGAAATTATCGTCACAGCTTGTGCATTCGGATTGCTCAGCTGTTGGGAATTTGGATTGCCGAAAGGTGAAGGACCTCCACCCATGCGGAACTGTGACGTTAGACTGGAATACATTTCGGGTGTGGGTGCAGCAGCCATATTAGGTGGCGTTTGCATCGTATATGCATTAAAGGGTCCACCGGCGGCCGCTGCTGCTGCGCTATAGTGACCGGGGAAACTGTGCGCCGCTGCGGCGGCTGAGAATTGTGAACGGCTCGAATGATCGAGTGAATGGAATGGTGCGTAGAGGCCAGCCTGTGAGGGTGGTGGTGCCATTTGCGACGAATTGAACACGACAGTTGGCGGACTGGGTATGCCGGTGAATTGTGGTGATGTTTGGTAGAAGGAGGGTGGTGCTGCGTGCAATTGTTGCTGTTGCGCAGCCGCTGATTGTTGATGCTGTGCCTGTTGTTGTTGTTGTTGCTGCTGCTGTTGTTGTAAATTAGGTGGCGGTGACATACCCATCGATGAGCCATGATGTTGCTGCAATTGTTTTGCGGCAGCAGACGCCTGCTGCTGCTGTTTCACAACATCTGGGTGCTTGAGCACCTGTTGTTGCTGTTGTGCAGCGGCAGCGGATTGCGCCTGCTGCTGTTGTGTCTGTTGGGGGCTGGGATAGCCGACGACACTAGTCGGATCATCGGCGCCGCCCACCACAATGCTGCCGCTCTGTGCGAACTGCTGATCGAGTGGTGTGGCGACGTCGAAGGGTGAGCCATGACTGCCGTAGCCGCTTGGCACTGGACCTGGCGAGGACAGTGAGTGGTGTTGGTGTTGATGTTGGTGCAGCGGTACAGTAGCCACTGCATAGTGTGGCATATGCTGCTGCTGATGTTGTTGCTGCGATGCTGCAACCGCTGCCACAAATGATGCAGCCGCCGACATGTGTCCATTTGGATCAACCACCTCCAGTTGCTGTTGTGCTTGTTGCTGCTGTTGTTGTTGTTGATGCTGCAACTGTTGTTGAACTTGTTGTTGCGTCTGCTGTTGCTGTTGGTGTGCTACCTGCTGATGCTGTAACGCCGATGAACTCGCCTCAGATGTCATAGGCGCTACACTCTCCCATACCTTTTTCACACTGGCAATTTTCATATTCAAATCGGCAGTTGAAATTATATTCTGCACCTGCTGATGTTGTTGTCCGACGGCGGTGACAGATACTTGTTGTGCAGCCACGCTAACAACCTTGGATTCGTTATCATTTGGAGACTTGTTGGGCACCGCCGAGGCGTATGTCTCAGTGGCATCGCCAAAAGTGAAGCCCAACTTAATGTCCTTGTCGTAATCTCCTGCTGCAGACACAACAACTCCGCCGCCAGGCACTGCCGTATCGTTTCCTTTGGCGAAAGACATTTGCGAAAGCGCCGTACTTAGCGTTTCCACAGCGGATACACTAACACCACCGCTGACGGCTGAGCTCAGTGACTCGGAGGAGCGTTTAAGCTGCGCTGCTTGCGCTTGCTGTTTGTAGTTAGTGTTTTCAAAGATAATCGTATTGACGGGAGCACCATCCAGTAATAGTGTGCTGCCCCCGCTGACAACCGCATTCGGTTTCTCACTGGTGCCGCCGCCGCCCAATTTCGCCTTTTCCATCTCGCTGATGGAAGTGCGATGCTGTGCGGACGGCTGTTGACGTACTACATTCGTTGTAACGGCATTTGTATCAGATTTACTTTTTTGTAGTTCGACGTTTTGTTTTTGTTGCTGTTGCTGTTGCGAAACAACATTCTGATTTGGCAGCGAAGTGCTATTTGTAGGCTTGAAGTTGCCGCCGCTGTTTGCGCCACCCAGGCCGGGTGGTGGTTTCGTCAACGTTTGCTGTTGCAATTGCTGATTGGTTTTGTTAGCGCCAATGGCGGATGCAGATTGCGAGGTGGGCAATGAGGCCATAGGTAAATCTTGTTTCTTAGCACCGACACTGGAGCTACTACGTTGCGCTGCGGGCAATTGACCCGAACTATTGCTGCGCTGTTGTTGCGTCTGTTGCACGGCGCCGCTGGGTAAATCCTTTTCTTTGGATGCAGACTTACGTTCGCGTTCGACGATCTCATCAGTTTTAGTGCTCGATGTACTCTCTTTGCGAGCTTGCGTTCCACCTACACTGTTGTTACCAAACTGCTTCGGTGGAGTAGGGGTAGCACTCTTCTTTTCTGCCTCGCCAACAGCACCGGTCTTCTTGCTTTGTTGCGCGGCATTTGCAGCGCCTTGTGGTGCAGTCTGTTGCTTACCCCCAGATTGTGTGCGCGTCTTTTCATCTAATGTTGTTGTCGTAGACACATTGGAGTCTTTAACTTTGGAGAGTCCTGCGCTAAGTGCCAATTGGTTTTGTTTTGTTTTGTCAACATCACTACCCCCGCCTGTAGTTTCCGACTCGGAACTGCGCTTATGGTCCTTATGATGTTCGTCGTAGGGTTGTCGGCCATAATGACGACCTTGACCGCGCCCACCGCCATCATTACGTCGATACGACGATGAAGACCCACGATCACCACGATCACCGCGATCGCCGCGCTCACCAATATTCGCGCCACCACCACGGCCGCGACGTGATGGTTCACCACGCGGTGCGAAACCCTCCTTAGTGTTACGTTCTTCGCCGCCACTACGATGACCACCGTGATCTTTTCGTGGTACTTTGGGACTTTGGCGATCACCACGTCGTCCACCTCCGCAATACGCCTCCTCATCGACATCCTCCGAATGTTCCGATTCGCTGGGTAGCCGCGGCTCATTGGGGCCATAGTAGCGTCCACCACGAGTACCACGTGGATTCCAATCGCGGACGCCACGGCTGCCAGGAAAAGCGCGTGAATGCGGACCCCGTTCTCGATCTCTGTCACGATCCCTATCACGTTCACCGCCGCGATCACGACCTCCGCCAACAGGACCACCGCGTGAATTAGGTCTTTTGGGCTCACGCTGCGGTTGACTTACTGCTGTTAAAGCTGTTGCCGAACGATTCTCATCGACTTGCAATTTGCTATCATCAGTCGATACGGATTCCTTCCGAACTCCTGAATGGATCGGTGCTGCGGAATTGCTACTCTCACTTTCTTTACGTTTCTTATGCTGAGATTCGGCGTCTGTGGTCTGCTTTGTGCTCGTTGGGTTCTTCTCGTCGCAAATTTTACCAGCTGGGGCTGCGTCACCACTGCCTATTTGATGGGGCTGTTTGGGTTTCTCATCGCTCGACGATTCGGAGCGGCGTAATATTTGAGTGGGTGCAAATAGCGTTGTTTGTTCACTTTCGCTGCGCCGATGTGGTGCTTGATGTTGTTGTTGCTGTTGCTGTTGAGTTAGCTGCTGTTGAGATTGCAATTGCTGTTGTTGCTGCTGCTGCTGAAGTTGCGAGGTTTCCTCCTCCGACACACTCTTCTGTATATGTGGTCGTTGCAGAATTTTTATAGGTAGTGTCTCCTGACTGTGTGTAGAGGAGAAACTCTCTTCACGTTGGCGCTTCAGTTCGGCATCCGTCTCCTCAGCCCAAGACGAAACAAGTGCGCCACTACCGAACTCCTTCAAATCGTTCAAACTGTTGTTGCCACCATACTTGCCGGATTCGTCATTGGAGGAGACGCTGGTTTTGCGTTGAGAAGTGTCCGATATGCTACGTGACAACTGATTTTGTGACATACCATTGCCACGCATATAATCATCAGCGCCGCGTCCACCACGACCACCATGATAGCGTGGTTCATCGTCGCGTTCACTGTCATTGCGTATACGCCCATAGCTGCCGCCACCACCTCCGCGTGTATAATTGTCACGATAATCGCCTCGGCCTCCGCGTTGCAGTGGACCTCCACCGCCATTACCACCCTTTTGTATATAACGACCTGCGCCAGGTTCATAGGCGGAATTTGCCGAGCCCGATTTATCTAAATTACCACCCAACGGGCCAGACGCTTTACCATTGCCACTTAATGCACCACCGCTAATCGGTGGACCACCTAGCTGCGCTTGCATTTGCTGCTGCTTCTGAAAGCGTGGCGGCAAATTTGACTGGAATTGTGCAGAAAATATAGGTTTGCCACCAGCGCCAACGCTTTGTCCACCCACGCCAATACCAGGGACGCCACCACCACGTTCACCTCGCACATTGTCACCGCCTCCGCGCACATCACGTGTATCAAAGCCGCCGCGTGTGTTGCCTCGCTCGTAATCCCTGTTACCACCGCTGCGACGTATATTGAACTCTTCCTCACTGCCACCGCCAATGGATGGCGGCGGAGTCGGCAGTTCCACTGCGTCTCCACCAGCGCCCGCAGTTGCGGAGCCAACAGCTCCGCCAGCAGCTGCAGCATTCGCTGCCTTTTTAATATAGATCTTCATTTCGAGTTCTTGTAGTTTACGCGCGGCCGCTTCACGCCGCTCTTTTTCGCGTCGCTCCTCCTCCTCTCTACGTTGCTTTACACGTTCGTACACGGCAGCGTCCAGAGCAATACTGCCTGCTGCACTGCCGCGATGGCCATTCTGCTGACGTGTATCCTCAGGATCGGCCGACTTTTCGCGTTCGGCACTATCACGTTGGTCCTTAATGCTACCACTACGTTGCCAACTGTTATTCACGCTACTCGCGTTGGAGCTCTTACGTAAGTCATGTGAACCGCCACTACTGCCGCTCGACTTACTGAATGCTGGCCGATCACGCTCCTGTGTTGGCGTATGCTCTTCAGGCGATTCATCATCTGAGAATGTCAGTTTTTTCGTGTAATCTATATCATCCTGCTTTGTCCAACTATCGTCGTTGGCTATAGCATTTAGACGTTCCAAATCTTCTTCACGTATAATTGGTCGTTGCATCTGCACCACTTCTGGTTCAATTATAAATTCTTTGTCCTTCCGAACACCACCATTGGGAGTTTGTGTACCACCTAAGGGAGGTGTGGCCAATTGTGGTGGTCTCTTGGGTATTGTGGTTGCAGTGCGAAAATTAGTGATAGCTGGGGAACCCGAGCGATAGTCCTGTGCTCCACCACCATTACCACCGGTCGCACGTTGTTGCGAGCGCAATGTACCGCCACCCGTTTCTTTGCCACCAATGCCGTTCTGATAGCTCGGTGGTGTTTGAGAGCGTGGTCCGTTGCTGCCACCACCCCCGCCACCGCTGCCAGCTTGCGGCAATGGTGCACCACGCTGCATAAACGATGGCATTAACTGCAGGATGGGCAACGGTACTGCTGCACCTGCAGCATTCGCATTCTGCGTCTGGTGGCCCTGGCCCTGTTGGTTCGACTGGCCTTCTGTTGTGGCCTTGCCTGATTTTTCCTGTTGCTGTAACCAGGTGCTCGCATCGGTTTGTGGTCGCAGACTCACTTCGTTCAGTTCGCGTTGTTGCTGTTGCTGTTGTTGTTGCTGCTGCTGCTGCTGGTCGCGGTGGTGATGATGATGATGCTGCTGCTGTTGTTGATAAGAGTAATCGCTGCCACCGTCTCCGTCGCTGCCATCTTTGTAATTGTGCACATCGTAACGCTGATCGTGTGCGTGACGGCCGCCGCCTCCGACGGCACTGCCATGTTGCTGCTGGTTGTTGTAGTCTCGTTGGTGTGCATGGTGATTTTGTTGTGGTTGTTGCTGATGATGATGGTGCTGCTGATGATGGTGATGATGATTTTGTTGCGAATGTTGCTGTTGATGATAATGATGTTGTTGCTGTTGGTTCGAATGCTGATGAGGGTGTTGTTGTTGTTGGTGATGATAATGCTCCTGTTGCTGTTGGTGCTGTTTGTTTCGAGTTGATGCGCTGCCGCTGCTGCTGCTGCCACCACCACCACCACCGGCGCCGCCGCCAACTGTGCCATCTAACGTTGGAAATTCGTATTGAAACTGTGGACTCTGATAGAGTGGCGGTACTGATGATTTGCCCCCAACACCACTGTTGCCCTTGCCACCGCCGGTCATGTCGTTGCCCGTTGTCACAGCAGACCATGTTATTGGCGACTTTCGTTGCTGTTGTTGATTGGCGTGATTCGCTACTGAGGAGTTGCGCAGCTGTTGACCGCCACTACCGCCTGTGCTTACACTCGTTGAATTGTTCACAAGTTTTACGCCACCGACGCTGTTGCCAATGTTATTGTTGTGGTTGATATTATTATTGTTGTTACTATTGCCAAGTACGGACTTGTTGCTGATGTTCTTCAGTTGTTGTTGATGTTGCTGTTGCTGATTATTTACTACTCCTGTGGGTGTGTGTGTTGTTATTGGACCGCCGCTCGTTGAATTGACTGAAAAGTGTTAAGATGGTTGTGCAAAACATATGGATACATAAATAAAAGTGTTTAACTTTCAGCGAATTAAGCAGGGCTCAAGAAAATTTTCATGATTTTTAAGTGCTGCAGGAAGTTAAAGGTTTTATTATTATAAATATGATATAGGGTTTGTAAATATGGCTTTGTTGTTTGATATGTAGTGGCAGCTAAAACGCTTATTTACAAGCAGAGTTCTATAACCTCCCAGCAAAAAAAAAAAACACATGCTAGAGTTTGTGTTATGCCTAAATTTTAAACTGCCACTGTTATGAGTGAGTGAGAAAAAAGCTATTCCTCAACTTTTACATACATGACAATAATATTTTAAACATTGTTCAACAAACTTCAAAAAGCCGTATAATTTTATTGGTAAGTTGTTGCATTTTCACTTAAAACAAAAAACAAAAAACAAAAAACATACCTTCCTGTCCGGTTGATGATGTTATATTGTTATTCGTATTTGGCGAATTGATTTCAGCTTTCAGGGATGGTAAATTAGCTGGTGGACGCCTTGCGGACGGCACTTTGCCCAAACTTTGCATTCCATGTTTACGTGGCACTTGATTCTTTTGTGCAGATGGTTCAGCTGGTTCACCCTAAAAGTCAAAGTACATATTAAGAAATATAATTATTTTACAAAAGCTACGACAATATATTAAATACGTGCAATTGAGAATAAATATAACTTCAAACACTACACATTTTAAATGGATTTGTGAAAATTGAAGATCGCAACTTACGCGACTGTTTTTGTACATTCGATTTATATCGAGTGCTGAGAACTTGGGCTTGGCATTTCGCTCTCCCCTACTTCCCCCCAGTGTACTCATGCTGCCAGTAGATCTTCATTAGCGTTAAATACACTCGCGACGCACACACTTCTCCTATACTACTAATCTGCGAGTACTGCAGCTAGTTGCGCAGTGTTTTATATTCGTTTATTTGTTTGATGTGTTTGTAACGTCAGTACGCTAGCGGCAAGCAAAAAAAAATTTTAGTTTTCAAATGTCAAAGCTACGATTTGATTTTAGCAGATGCCTATATTTCTGCCCGGCTTAGATAATCGGTTTCGGAGTTACCACGTTTTGTTGCACAAAAATGTCACGTTTCGCTTTTTTATATTGAAGATATACCGCTATTTCGCTTTGCTGCTCTATATTAAAAGAGTAGTTCAGTGTTTGTGGTTTTATACTGGCGAGTTTTTTTTTGTTTTTTTAGCTTTGCCTGGTCTTTTGACTATGTATTATTGTGAAGCCTGCAAATCAATTGCTCAAAGTTCTTTTATTTAATAACAGTTCGTTTTTTTCTCTCTTTTGTAGGACTTTTTTACTGTGAACTTTTGTTTATAAATCTGATACTTGGTCTTAAACCAATAAGTCTTAAATTTGGTATTTTCCGGCCACTTTCGACTTCAAAACGTCAAATTTCAAATTACTCCAGTTATAGCATATAATTTTTTGGTTTTAAAACGTATAAGAACGGCTGCAACTTATTTCCTTTCGGGTACTCTTTTGTATTTCCTCGCTTTTTATTCTTTTGTAAATGTAAATAAGATTTATTTTTACACTCCACCACGCCGTATAGTGACGTAGGGTGCTGGTTCACTTTTAACGGCTCAAAAGCCGCTACGCTTCAGCTTGATCTACCACACTACGGTGGACTACTGTGGTCTACTGTGGTGCTGAAGAAAACTTATATATTGTTGTATGTGATAGATAAATAAAACTGTCTCCAGGTGGCCTCAAACACTTATTGACTTGTTTTTAAATTCGTTCCTAGTAAAAAGAGAATCCTCTTGATACTTTAAATCTATATCCTCAGTCTTCTTTGAATTCTGAAAAACAAAATGAAATGGGTTAGTTAGTTTACAATTATTCATTAGTTATTTTACATAATTCATAAATTATGGATTTAATTCTATTTATTTCTACAATTCATTTCTACAATTCTGCAAAATGACTATAAGTTAAAAAAAAAAAACCACTTCTATCCTTATAATTCATGAAAGCACGATCTTAGCCACCCAACAGCATGAAAGGTTCAACTTCCATTGAGGTAATGAGTGCAAAAAAGTGTGATGCAATTGTATTGGCAATAAAATATATTTATTTTACAGCTATGACAGCCACAGGTCAATGCGCTGTGGAAGCGTAAATTTGTTCCATATCTTAAATGCTAATAAAATTCTTAATATATTTTATAGTTTTGAAAACTAACACAGTGAGTATACAGAAAATTTCTAGGCGGATAACACAAAGCGAATAAGTTAAGAAGTATATTGAAAATAATATAACCAATGGATAAGCTGCTCACACATACTAAAAGCGAACCACCGACATTGTCCATATATCAGAAGTTAGTGAAATAGACAGCACGTCAACTAACCCACTGATCGTACGGCAGTAAGACACAACAAATGAAGATTCACATGGCATTGGCCGTGAATATACATTCACAAGAGTGCGCTGCCCCACAACCTCAACCCATACCTTTAAATAAGGCGGATATGCGTTGCGCAAACATATACGTATAACCAACAAACGGTGCTGTTGTTGTAAAGGCAGGTGTAAAATGTTGTTCCAGTACGGAAATTTTGTGTAACAATCGACGATAATCAATCAGATCAGAAAGGCATAAGGAAACTGAGAGCTAATATATTAAGAAGGTTAACAACATCTAACACACTTAGGTAAAGCAAAATGCTTGCGAAATGAGTTTAAATAAATAAAAATAAAACATTGAATTAAAAAAGATGAGAAAATACAGATGGGGAAAATGTGTTCAACAAATAAGCCGCTACTTAACTAGTATACAAAATTTTGTAATATTAACATAAATAATAAACAGAAAAATGATTTAAAGAATTTAAGTAAAAAAGAATTGTAAAGTTTCATCAATAATACAGATTGAACAAAACATGCAAGGTAATTTGCAAGTGTAAGCGAGACAAGTAAAGCACTAAAGTGAATCACTATATTTTGACAGCAAAACGAACGAGCGAAAGGTGTGTAGTAGGAAAACGAAACGAGTGATGCACTCGTACTGTCAGTCCAACTTATCCTAGCAAACATTTTTCCGTGCTTTGAATAAAATGATTTAGAATTAGGTAAACGTAAAACACAAATTATATACTTTTGAAATTATTGCTCAAGTATAAAGTGTGATCAGTTTATGCATTTCGTTTCACTTGTATGAAGGTTTTATAAGGCGAATATATGTACTGAAAATTTAAATGTTTGAAAGGAAGAGAAAACATGAAAACCATTAAACTATGCATACACAAATATACAAGTGCAAACAAAGTAGATGAGCACACATTCAAAAGGCGAATTAAGATACGGAAAAAGCAAACGAAAGAACGTGATGGCGTCTTCCAATAATGGCTATAAGACCAATAAGTATTGTTTTGTATGCAAAGGATCAATGCCCATGTTAAATACAAGATTTTAGTATGCCTAATGTATGCAAGTCTTATGTATTTGCGAAAACAAATGTCAAGCGTTATTAAAAAAAAGTTGCTAAAAAAAAAACTGTTTGTTTAGAGCACAGTTTCGAAATCCAAAATTTTCGACACAAAAAATATAAGTACGGATATAATAGTACTCACACAATCTTTGTTATATTTTATTTAATCTGTACTATTAAAATTGGTATAAAACGTTTGTGGAAATTCAGGTCGAGTGGCAGTGGCAAACGGACAGCACCACAGTCGACACCTTTCTCAGTTACTATTTTGATTCTACTACTTCCTGCTAATAGAAGAATGCAGACGTAACACTTTACCACAACTGCAATTCATATGGAGTAGCACTTTTCACAAACAATCGTTTTTATCGAGTCTTCTAAAATTCTTCTAAATTATTTCTACCTTACGCGTTCCTTTTCTAAGACACCATCAAACTTCGGCGTTTTCTATGGACACTTATTCAATACTTCCACTTTATCGATGTAGTCGCCGCACCGCTTGGTTTCGTTTTTTTTTTCTTTGCTTTTGCTTTTGCTGGTGAAGCTCCACCACACTATACCAGAATTGAAATTTTATGCTTCTTCTTTTCTGGTGATTTTTTTCTGTATGAAGACACTTTTCTAATGCAAATTTCCACAAGATTATCAGGTAATCTATGCGTCAAAGCACACACTCAATCATAAATAAACTATAATATGTTTGTTAATGTAATTTTTCACACAATTTTCAGCGTATTAAGAGTGATATTACCCTTTTCTTGCAGTAGGAATTTTATGATTCCGACACGAAAATTTTTCCGTTTCGCACTCGTTTCTGTCGTCTTTCTGCAACTACTTTTCAGCTTAGTTTGCTCGTTGAATGGTTTTACTACCGCTGCATTTGCTATTTCCGTGAATGGCACGAAGAATTTCTATATAGTTGACTTTGTCTTACATACACTTTATGGGTAAAAGACAGAACCAACCTTTTTCAGTCGAAATAAACTCGGCATGAATCTTAAGCTTAACTGTTCTCTCTCTTCAGCAAACAACGATGCGTGGGAGAGAATAAACTAACGTTACTACAGAAGCAAATATTGTATGCGTGATGTGTCAAAGTGAAATTTGCAGAATAGATGGCATTGCCAGGTAAAAGTACTAGTAAATTTATGTACACTTATTAAATGAATCAAATGCTATGCAATATTTATTTTCGCACAACGCATATATTCGTTTTTATTTTTACTACTTAGCTAAATATATCTTAGTTGTGAAAAAATGCACAATTTCTAAATAACGTTTTAGATGAGCATGCCTGCTGTTTGCAACATTCGCTATTGAACATTCGTTGAGTCCATTGAATGGCCTTTTGTTTTACTGAGTAATATGCAATTCATTCACTGTCTAAAGATAGCGACGAAATGTTTAAACTTATAACGGCTTGAAGCTACTGTTTGTACTGTTTACCACCGAAATGGTATTATTTTTAGATACAAAAAATAAATAGTGTTTATTTGGACTAGTGCTATCGATAGTAAAATTTTGGTGTTATGCCGGCAATCTCAATGCATTCGCGCACATACAAAAAGAGATACCGATTTTAAATGAAAACAAATAATTCTAATAGTATTTTATTATATATTGCTTACCCTTTCTCACGACGCTTGCAAACGCGAGTTCGTTGCTCTCCTAAACAATTCACACCCGTTCAATCTCGTTGCACCTTTCGCACTCACACACACACACGCGAGCACGCAATTTTAATACTATATGCTACGTATGTGCGTGTGTATCAGAGCTATGCAATCGTATCGTGAAAATGCTGTTGAGTGCAAAAAATTCACCAGAGTACTAGAAAAATTTGAGTTGTCTCCTTTACGCGCACCTTACTTTCGTAAAAGCTTTGCTCGCCGCTTTTAGCAGTGAACTCGCCTACTCATTCGATTCGCACTTTTTTTTTGTTTCTTTTAGCTGCCTGCTCCAATTCTTCCACCCCTTTTGATTTTATTTTTCTGCTTTTCAGCTACTTCTCTTTGCAATTATATAGATATGTATCTGAAATGCCGAAGTGGTGTTGGTTATGAAGGGAAACTGAACCGAAGAGGAAGCAGTATCCAATGAGAATATTTTCTTTCTGCTCGTTAGAAAATTTGTTACAACTTTAATGCGTTACGTTCACTTTGCAAGTACACAAAAAAACTATTTACTAACTTAGGCCGTGTGTTAAGCTGTGACTTGCACACGTTTTTGCGTTGTTTAAAGAATTATTTAACAGCGTTTTACCGTCTACCGTCACAAACAGGATAGAACACTTTCTTGCGGGTTGTCACAATTACTTAAAATGGCGTGTAGTCTGTTCGTACTCTACTTTGCTCTTTCAAATAATAATGCTGCGCCGATTGTCAGTGCACGGCGTTGGGTGTGTTCAGTGTTTGGGCTAGATGCTGTATATGAAATGATGTACATGTGCTGAAGCTGCAATTCAATACAATTTAGCATATAATTTACTTGAAATAACAATAAACAATTTGTGTTATTAAAATAACACAATTAAAACAATTAAAAAACATAAATCCAAATACACATATGTACAATCTCTACTGAAATTGATAGCAAGAAATAAATATATCGATAACTTTAATCGTTGAAGTTTCATCTCTATTTTAAATTTCAACGGAATCGGTTGGATAAAATTTGAAAAGTTCGAAATTTCAGTTTCCGGTGTAGTATAAGATATTTAAATCGCGATTTGGCGTATCCTTTATGCTCTGATTATTTCGTTGCCTCTAAAATCTTATAAGAAAGCCATACAACAGATAGAAAAAATAAATAAATATAAATATAAATAATATAAAGAAGAATTATATATTCTAAATTTTCTAGTGTAATTTTCTATTCTAGTGTGAACGAAATAAACAGCGTGTAAGAAGATTGCTAATGATAGCAGACTAAACGACTTTTGTATATTTAAAAGAGATCATGGAAAAACGCAATAAAAGTTGGGATATTGACACGACACTGAAATTAATTAAAAAAATCGAACAGCAACGATTGCTGTGGGATACACATGACCTTGATTTTCTTAATATTGTGAAGAAAAGACATGTTTTCAGTGAGATTGGCACAGAATTTGGATGTATTGGTTCCGAAATTGAACGCAAGTGGAGAGAATTGCGCAACCAATATCGGCGTGAAAAATTGCAATACAACACCTTAAATACATTGCCCTCGTGGTTTGCATTCGACCACTTGCGCTTTGTGGACGACCAAGATTCGGTAGACCGTCTTTAGATAGAAAAGAAATAAATGCAACACGTTTCTAACTAACTATTGTTTACAAATATTTCATTGCTTTCAGTGCAACTCGTTGACCATAGCACCAATATCACCAATTTCAACAAACTGCTCACTTGCGGAAGCTTCCAAAGCATACTCCCGTGCATATAAATCAAAGAATGCTAAATATCCACAGACCAGTAACACAATATCTGACGTTGAACAAACTCAAATGGCTGATAGGGATGAATTTGAAATTTTCGCTGAAGGCGTAGCAGCTAAATTACGAAAAATTCAAGATCCTCGCGTTCAGCTGTGCGTGCAACGCCATATCGACAATGCACTCTATGATGCATTGATGAAAAATGCAGCACCGAAACGCAACTCAATTAATGCCATTACAAGTTCCACTAATAATAATAAATATAAATCGCTTAAATACACTGTGCCTGGTATGAGCTCATTTTTTAATTCTTACCACTAAATCAAAGTAAGCGAAAAACTAACAACTTCCATTTCCATATAGTGGTGGAACGGCACTTTACTGGTATGCCGCTATGAAGATGCTGTTGCAAATGCATGCCGTAACGCTGGACTACATATTCGAAAATCGAAAGTAACGCAAATAATTTGTATTCAAATGTACACTAGAGATTCTGTAATCACCTTTTAATAAAACTACAAATTTTTCAGCAAATTTTGTGTATTTTATGTTCAATGCTTTCGCTTGCAGCATACAATATTTTATTCGTTACAGCCGATAAGTTGTTCATATAATTTCAGTTATTTTGCCTGAAAGAACAACGCTGCTGCTTAAATTGAACTTCTAATTAAGGTTATGTTGCTTTGAATTTATTTTGTTTTGTTTTAATATTTTAATTTGTAGTTAAATTTGCTTTGTGTACATGTTTATTAATTTGCAAATCGAATGCAGTTGCCAATATTTAATACTTTAACTGTTAACGACTAACCTAAATGTATGCACGACGCTAACTTTATATTTGTGTGTACGCATGCACGATTTTAAGGTTACTTAGGTTTAGGGTTTAATATAGGTTTTGTATACAATACAATAAACTATATTAAATAAAGATACGTATATATTTATATATAATGGTAGTAAATAGCTTAATTTTTCTATAAATATATGTATGTATATATGTATAAATAAATTTTCACTTGCTGTTATCGATTTTTAACATATAATAATGTATATTTATTATCGAATTATAATAAATATTATTATTTATTAACTTCTTATTTGTTTATGACAAAAATTGATCACATTAATTGGTGTACATTAAAGTGGTGAGAGCGAAGAAGGCTGTTTAATAATAATTTATAAATAAATTTAAATATTAATCAAATGAAAATATAAAACAAAATAAACAAGGCAGGGCGCATAGTTAGGAGGCGTACGATTGCTAGGAGGGAAAATAGTTTGTTTGGACACTGCTGGAAGGCACAAGTACATACATATACAGAAATGGAAAAATTGTGTAAAGTATTTTTACATTCTCTTAAGAAACATGTTTAAATAATTAAGAAAATAATTATGGGCATAATATATAGTGTAGTGGCATGTAAATTTATAAATAGAAAAAATTTATAATTTATAAATAGAAAAAAAAAATGTAGAACACAAAAAGTTTAGAATATAATTTTATTTAAGTTTAAAACAGTTTAGTTCGCGGTGTTTTCTAACGTTTTTAGCTAAAAACACGCTACAGTCATGTAATTTCTCGTGTGCATTCGAGCATAAGTTTTATTTTCTCAGAATTTAAAGTTTTTTTTATTTTCAATTCAACAATTTTACTGCGACAAAATCTGTTTTAAAATCTTTAGTCAATTCTTAACATTGTTTATAACAGCTAATTTGAATTTATTGTTTCTTTATTTTCAATTAAATTTTATTTTTTTGTTGTTCATTTAAAGAATGGATTTTTCGATGCTGACGATTTCATAGTGCAAAGTATTTGTCGCTCTAATTGAAAATCATATTCGAGTCCTTTAAGCACGTCCGCAATTTGTGGCAGTGTGGGTAACTGGAAGGAGATGAAATGTTTTTAATAATTTACCATTTTTAAGCAGAAGTATTATTGTATTAAGTGACTTTTGACTTTTAATAACAAAAAAAATATTAATATAAATAAAAAAATTAATTTTTTAATTTGTAAAGTGTCTGTCTTCAGCTTCACACTCACTTCACTATCCGTCATACGCTTTAGCATTGGATTTATTACAAATGGCACACCCTCAACTTCCGAGTAGGCACCCAAAGTGCCGACACTATGTCCCGATGTGTTCGTGGCGCAATTCACTGTGTTTGGTGGACGTGGTGCAGGTCGTTGTGGTGATTTCATTTGATATGAAGTCTGTATTTCTTCGTAGTCATGGTCACTAGGCACAGGCGGTAGCTGTCAGAGAGTTAAACAATGATTGTAAAAATAAATCAAACCTTTTATATATACATATACAAATACATATGAATGTGTGCGCGTGCATGCTTACCGGCTGATTGGGTGGGCCGTTCCTATTAGCCGCACCACCACTCAAATTCAAACGATTCAACGCTTTCTCCACCTCACTGCTACCATTACTGATATTGCCTACGCTGCCTATAACGACATTCGGTATCTGCGGTATGGGTGGCGGCGAACGTATGGGTATAGCGCTGGTTTTGTAACAAATCAATACGCCATTTATGTCGCTAAAATAAATGCGAGGAAGGGATGCGTTAGGTTTTTGCATACTTATTGCATTAAATGTAGGCTATTGCATAGACCATACTCACCCAGCTAACTTGAAACCCTCCGGTGCCACTTTCAATTTGGAACAAAGTATTATGTCGGTGACTGCTTGTGTGACACTGCCGCGTTTAGTGAGCTTGTAGGCGATTTGACGTTTACGCCACGCCTTCTGTTCCGTATCGGCCGTACGTGAGAGCAACGAGAATTCTTTGGGTGGTTGTGTCTTCTCGGGAATCACTCTGGAAATGCAAGGAAGAAAAATATATTACCAGTAAACAAAGTTTTCAAGGTGGTTTCAATGGTTTAACTATTTTGGTTTGTTGACTTTTTTTTAATTTTAAAGTTTGCCTATTGCTAAAAGTGCAAAAGATTATGAAATAAAAAAATTTTTTTAATTTGTTTTTGTAGAAAATGTACAGAAATTGAAGTTATGTTGTAACCAAAAAGTAAATTGGCATGCTAGTGAGCCACAACTGGTAACGGCACTTATAGACATAGATGCAATACAAAAATTAAAAAAAGCGCGAAAAAAATATAAAAAAAATATAAAATATCAAATAAAATAATCATCTTAAACGCCGACAATTATACTTTTTCTTTAAGTGAATGTACTCATTAAAATATTTTCTTTTAAGACTCGCTTTAAATCTGTCTTATTATCTTGCTATTATTACATAAGTAATTAGGTACATACGTAGGTATATAAGTATATTTGTCTCTCCGTTCGTAGCTAAATCACAGTTCTTTGAACTTTACTTGCCTACGATGCGTAATTTCAGAATTTCTGATCACTTCACATTTATGTGTGTCATTACGTGTAAATTCCCAGCGTCATTCATCTGTTTTCTTGGAAAACTCAAATGACTCAATTTGTTGGGAAATGCTGGCGTTAAATTTCGAAATGTGAAAAGTTGATACAATAAAATGTGTCTAAAATATTTTATTATGCAATTAATTAATATTATTAAAATCTGAAATATCACATAACTCGTTGGAAAAAAGTTAACGCACGATTACAAAATTTTTTATATTAAAATTATAAAATTATAAATACAGTTGGCAATTAAAATTATAAACGATTTTTTTTTTTAATATTTCATAGCATAAATTATTTTATTTTTACCCCAGTTTTACGTTTACATGCACCTGGGACAGGTACATGTAAATATTTATCGTTATATCGATAAAAATAGGTTGGCAATTAATTTCTTGTGTAGTTACATTTCCTTCCATATGTGCATTTGCGTTATCTATATTTATTGTTACTGATTACTTATAGAAATTATTAGCACTACTACATTTTTTATTGCGATTTTGTGTTTGTTTATTAAACAAAGTAAATTACATTATTTTGTAAAGTAAACAATACAGGGTGGTTCAAAAAGTAAAAGCATGTGGTTGAGAAAGAAAACTTCATACTTTTTTTACTCAAGTTCATTTAATGCAAATATGTACTATAAAAAATGTACCATTGATAATAACTTCAATGTTTCAAGTAAAATTTTGGTAATTTTTAGATAAAATTTTTGAAATGAAGTTGAAGATTATGTATTTTAAATTATTTTTGTAACTTATTAGAGACAATTGAGAACTTTATAATTTTTTTACTTACGTTCATTTAATTCAAATATTTAAAAAAAAATAGGCAATTGATCCAAACTTCTTTGTTTCAAGTAACATTTTTGGTAATTTAAAAATTTTTTCCTAAAAATTTTAAATGGCGTTGAAGATTATGCATTTTAAATAATTTTTGTAATTTATTAGAGATAATTGCTCACTTGAATAAGTGAGTAAAGCATTTTCAAACATTCATGGAATTCGAGCAGCCCTCGTTGTACGCCAATTACGCATTATAAGCATTGTAAATCGATTGTTTGTTTAAATTGCTCGCTTTATTGTTATTTTTATTTGTGTAGTTTTGTAGTAAACATTATTTAAATTTTTTTTATATTTTTTAAGCCAGCTCAGGAAACAATGGTGGTTTGTTTTTTCTGTGGCAAAATATATTGTAAGCATCGACAAATTGGCACAGGTGCGACTACGCTGCGAATTAAACAAGATTTGAAGTCTGGCTCAAGCTCAAACGTCAAGCATATTGTGGAAAGTAGTAATAAAAAAAGCAAAAAAAAAAAAAACAAAGGTAAAAAAATTTTAATCCACATAGTAAGGCAAGTGTGTGACCGGGAAGCTTTACTAACACATTTGTTGTTGTTGTTTATTGTATATTCATATTGCATATAGCGAATTCATTAGTCAAGGTCTCACCCAGTTGTATACATATTGAACTGTACAAGTGATAGTCAATTATGCAAAGAATTGCTTTGATGTGAGTGCCACCGGCGCGCTACTACAAGTCTTATCAAGCTAAATGTCTACAGTTAGGCAAAAAAAAATTTTTTTTTACTAGAAGTGATGCACACAAACTGCACAGAAATCGAATATACACAGAAAATGCATTCGATTGAGTAAACAAGAAGCGACGCGCAAAGCAGCAAGTTCAATTGAACATAAAGAAGGTGTGCAAAAAAGAATACAAAATATAATAAAAAAAAAAAAAAACTCGACATCAAATAGTTTAACGAAAGCTAACGAAAATTATTAATAAAAGCAAAAAACAAAATTTGCTTATTTCATTTTCCGCCAAACATTTCATTCACTTTATGCGCACATCCGCTCATGTTGAAAAAAAAAATTAACAATTTCGGTTAATTAGATTTATACAAACAATGCATGCATTATATACACAAGGCATGCCACATACTTGCATATATATTTATATATTTTTTATACTCACTTGAGCGTCTCCACCACATACTCTGGCAAGCCCTCAGTCTTTGATAAGCATAAATAGCGTGTATTCGTGTGTCGGACGAAGAGTATATTTTCACGCCATAAATCCGCATCGGCATCTTGATCATAAGTACGATGTATGGGTGTGAAATTCTTGGGGCATCTGAAAGTTGAAGGAGCAAATTTATGAAAAAATATATATAATAATAAAATAATAATCTTTCAACAGATTTCAATTTGGAATGCAATCAAATAGATATTGAAAGCACGCAATCAAGTGCTGCGCACGTAAAATTGCTGGGAATGGGTTGTTGTTGCATGTAAAAATGCGAAGCGCACAATTAAAATTTAAATGGAGTAAGCGTTGGGGGTACTGTGTTTTGGTAGTCTTCAAAGTTCAGAAAAAATTTTGGCAATCGTATAATTCAAGGCTAAAAATTTAAATCGAAAAAACGTGGCCTACATTTAGGCGCATTGTTAAAAAAAAGAACAAAAAAAAAACAGGAGCGAAGACTAGTTAATATACCCAAATCTAATGTTTAATGCATTAGCTTTCTCATTTCTTTTCGGAATCTAACTGAACTGGATTTTGTGTTTTAGCACAAAACGCCGTTTTAAGTGTTTTGCTCGATGCCTTCGAGGGTTCGAAGGATTCGGTTTGAAACCACAAGCAAAAACTTGACTCCTGTTATAAGTGGACTTATTGCTTTAAATTAAACTTTGATTGTGGTTTTGTATGTAGACACCTTTAAGCAATTATAAAATATTGAAAAGTTGCATACTTTTAGGCGATTTAACTTAGTTGGTTGACAAAAGAAATCAGTAGCAGCTCATATCCATAAATATAGAACTGAATACATAGAACAGCAGATGAAAGCAGACTTAAATACACTAAGTTGTATGGATGCATCTAAAAATTGGTCTCCAGGATCTGTTTTTTTTTTTTTTTTTGAGATATTTTCAGTTTATCAGAGTAGCATATCTTTTAAAAAAATATTACCAATGATGACTTTTTGTCCAAATTATCAAAGTTAAAATCATATTTAGTGTATGCTTGGCGTTAGTCGGATAACGTATATTCAGATACATACTTTTCCTTAGACCTGAATTTAGATCAAGCTCCAAAACTCGAGCACTGTATGAAAAAATGACTTATTTTTCAGCATTATCTTATCTTATTATTTCAGCATTATAAAGAAGTCAAAGACTGTAAAGGAACACTGTTGCACCACCGTCCACTACCTTCATCTATTGAGCATAAACTTGTGTATCTATTGTATGTATGTATGTTAACCTCGTCAAAATGAAGGGGAAAATGCCACAAATAATACTTAGATAGGGAATTTCAAGAAAAATGCATGCATGCGGAAGTAAAATAGGCTAATTATGCGACCACAAGCACGAGTGCCCACAATAGCGACAAGCAAATAAGAGCACCCCAACTTGAACAGCAAAACGGAGCAACAGCATAAGTACATTAGCCGTTGTGTAGCTAAGAATTTGCGGCCAACAAGCAACCAGCACACGTTCTTAGAAAACCACCACATACATTATAAAGAAATTGGCTCATGGCAGCACTAATTCGTTTCCGCAGGGTGATTTTTTAGAGTTATGGAACTCTTATTTCTTTTATGTACTTTTATAGGGTGTCTTTTTTTGGTATAGAACTTTTATTCCAAATAAAATATAGAAAAGTTAGTGAAATAATCAATACTTTTTCCTGATTAATTTGCAAAATTTATTAAATTAAGTTTTCGAATAGAAATTCGACTGTATTTTATGAAAACTATTATTACGGTTAAATTTTGCACCATATTTTCCAACATTGAGCGGCTTTGCTGATAATAACTCACCGAGAATGTCTTTAACGACAATGTTGAATTCATCTTTAGTTCAAGAAAAAAATATGGACCAATTGTGCTATGCAAACTAAATGAATTTTCTCTTTATAATTCTTCCCACTCCAAATATGGAAAATTCTCTTACTTGCGCATCCGTTGAGCCAGAAATGTGCCTCATCACTAAAATATGTTTTTTACCGCACAGAAAGTTAGGTTTTGGAAATACATTTCTACTATTTTTAAGTGTCAAATAGCTGATTTGATAGCTGCATATACATAATTGTCATGTAGCTGAACATAAACGTCAAATCGCTGGTTTTACAGCTGCATATACATAACTGTCAAATAGCTGAACGTAAACGTCAAATCGCTGGTTTGACAGCTGCATATATATAACTGTCAAATAGCTAATTTGACAGCTGTCCTACTAGGAAACTCTATACTGCTAAAAACACACCCTATAAATACCCAGCAACAAATATTTTACATATAAATAAATATACATGTGCACAATTATATAAATATGCATGCATTTCATCGATATTTATACGTACTTCTCGTAGTCCTCAACAATTTGCAATGACGTAATGGGTCGATTGTCGGGTAAAAAACTCATTATGGAACTGATGACGTTCTTTTGTGTGGATAGTGCACCGACTGAGTTGACCGCGTTTGGTGATGTGTTCACACCGATACCACTCTGTATATGTTTGCCGGCTTTATTCATATTGTTGCTGCTACTGTTGGCTTTGCGACGCTGAAGCGGTGGCTGCGCAGGTGAGGGTTTGCAACACGCGAAATTATTACCGCTATTGCTCAAATAGTTGTTGGTGTATGACTTTTATTGACAGTTTCTACCTTTACGTCGCACGATCGCTGTTGACCGTTGTTAGATCGTTCGGCTGCTGACTGGAATAATTTATATCCGCGCACTTTTGCTTTTATTTCTTACTTTAACTGCCTTTGTTGAACATACTCAGCACTTGAAATATGCGTGGCCAGGGTATTTTTGCAATTCTTTGCTGTCTAACGTTCTCAGATGTCTTAATCTGGGCGCTGAAAAAAGTATAAAAAAAAGAAAGAAGTATAAAAAAAAAAGAAAATAAATTTATTGAGAATATTAGTAATTTTTGCATGATATAAAACGTCTGCACGTCTACGATAAGTACGCTAGTTGAATATGTAAGCGTATACGCCGATTGATAACTGATAATATAAGTGAATAAAATTGAAAAGGCTTGATTTGTAAATTGCGAAGATTTGAATTTCTTAATAATTTCATTTAAAATTTATTAAAATACTTTCTCATTAATAAATTAGCCCAAAAGGCGAAAATTTTAAGAAACTGCGCGTAGGCGCTTTAGTAACGAAAATCGAACTAGATTGTCCATGCGACTTTTGGGGAGATAAAAAAAAAGAGAAAACAAGCTGTTATTTCTACGGCAGACAAAAAAATGCGAGAGCGGTCCGATAAGTGCTTAGCATACAAAATAAAAACCGAAATTACGGAAAAATTGCGGTTTATTTTTCAACATAGTCGCCATTTAGCTTGATAACCTGGGTCCAGTGATGCTTTAACTTCTTTAACTCGTCTGAAAAATCTCTGGAACTCTGAAACTCTGGAAAAGTAGGCCTCTGTATCCGGGCTACAAAGTAGGCCTCCGTGGTGGCGATAACATTCTCATGCGGCTAAAATTTCTGCCCGGTGAGTGACTTTATCAAGCTCGCCAACAAAAAAAAAAGGCGCACAGGATCGAATCTGGAGAATACGGTGGATCGGGCAGCAATTCGTAACCTAATTCGACCCATTGGGGAGAGCAAAACAATGAGCCGGCGAGTTGTCATGATGGAAAAGTAAAAATTTCTTCGTCAAATGGGACCGTTTTTTCTGCACTTCGGCGTCGAATCGATCCAATAATTCGGCATAGTAGAGCCCTGTGACCTTTTGGCCTTTCTGGAGGTAGTCGATGTAGATCATCACCTTTCCGGCCCATTGGACAGTCTTCGCCTTCGGAGCAGATCCGTCGGGAGAAGTGCCCTGTTTAGACTGTTCCGTCAAACCACGATAGACTTCCCGAATAGACACGGAAGGTTCGAACCTTCAACCGTTTGAGGCGGAATATCTTTCATGATAACCAGCGCTCCAAACTAAAATAAATTGGCCTGTGAGATGCGGCAGATGCGAGACGTGGGATTCACGGGGGCGCATAATAGCAATAGACAGAATATTTAAATAAAGATAAACAGAGTAAATAAGGGTATTCAACTTCAGAGGAATGTGTTGAAAAAAAGTTCCGAGATGACACAATCACAAGAAAAGATAAGCACGCGTCACTGCTTTATAAACAATTAAAACATACATAAACAAATCAACATAAACAATAAACAAATATAAACAATAAAATAAACAATTATAAATAAATTTGCAAATATTTATATATGTATTCTATAATATGTGTGCTGTTTTCATTATCAAGACTTTCACTAGAATTTTTAAATCAACATTAATTTTGTGCAGAAAAAAGGCAGTTAGAGTAAATAATTTCAGAGCAATTGAGTTGAGGCGATTTTATTAATCGCAGTCTTTCGAGACAACGAAGGCGAAAGTGCTGAACTGACAGACTAATTGTTAGCTCAGCTTAAACTAACCATAAAATTTTAATACAAAGGAAAACAAAAGACAGTAAATATTGGTCGAAAACTTTTACTACAAACTGTATGAAATGCAATAAAATGACTCAGTATAAGACTTCACTTGTTAGGCAATAATTTTAAACAGTTTAATTAGGTCTGAAGTATAAAGTGAATCATGTGAACAATCTTTGCTTTAAATAGAATTCGGCACCTGTGTAACAGGTTATAGAGTTACTCAGCCAAAATAAAGTGGGGCCAATCTTTGTCAAACTAATGCAGATCATAACCATAAATAAGCCGATAATGACAATAAATATTGGATAATAATAATATAAATATGGATTGGATGATAATATAAATATGGATTGGATAATAATATATGTAAATATTGGAGTGCTGTTGTATTTCACTTCATATAGGCGAAACACTGCGTTCAAGAAACCAAGAGCTATCAAGCTTTTTAAATACAAAGTTTGAATGGATGGTAGTACCATATTTGTGTTTCGAGCTCTGAGAAACCAATCGGTTTCGCAGTTTTTCGGAAACTTATACCACTATTAAAGTTTTTTTTGAAGCTGCTAAATGTCATCGGAGGTCAGGTTTACAAGATGATATATCGAGAGATCCAGAAAATGTGCATACTCGATAATGTTGGGCGAATGAAATAGTTTGATTAAATCAATTGTTTTACGGAACCGACGTAAAAGCGCTTACAGTCAAAATTAGTGGGGTAGCGGGGTCCTATGAAGCGCTACTACAGCATGCAACACCTATTATAAACAGGCTAGTATACATTTTAGGGGCAATTTGAGCGTTTAGCAGGGTTGCAACTCTGCTTATAGGCAACTGCTACTGCATTAATCCAGATTCCTTTAAGTACGAGAAACAACTTTAGATAAGAAGAAACTTGACAACTTGAAGATGTTAATGAAGTCTTTGTGTAGTTCGTAATTGAAGGTAGAGGTTATTGTGGTAGATATTGCTGCACAGTTTCTACGTGTTAGGGTGTAAATTCTTCGTGTAATCGTGACAGGCAGCAACCGTTCCAGTTACACTACTGAAAATTGTACAAAAAAGAGCTACCTTAGATTGAGGCAGAAAATGCTAACACTTTCTAGAAACAATAGGCGTGGTGAGCAACAGTAACAATAACTGGAGAGAGGATTGAAGGATACAAAACCTTGTTTTGGAGGTTACATAGTTCAAATATAGACGGTAAGACGAATCTTTTGAATCAATAAAATATAAAAAAAAAAGGTTTTCGGTAAATTTTAAGAATTACCCTTGTATTAGTAAAAATATACTTTTAAATTTCAATTAAAATGCATTTTTTTGGACATTCCTGTAGAGCTTGTTCAAAATCTCACTCAACAATGCTCTGATCAATGTGCCAATTCGTGTTTGACGCCACTGAGCATTAGCTAAAACAATTTACCGGTAACCGGTAACCGGTAAGTTCAGCAATGACGCAATGAAAAAAACCCTGACTCAAAAAAATTATCACTGTACCACATATGTCAGCACTTAAGTAACTACTTTAATAAAATATACAAGAAAATTAAATATTTTATAACAATAAAGAATCTGCTGACTTAGTCCGCATTTAATGGCAATGACGGTGTCGCGCTCGGCGTCGCTACCGTAAACTCATGTGTCAATGTCAATAGGCCATAAAAATTAAAATACATAATATTATATTGCATTATTTATAAAGTAGTGATTCATTAAATGTAATTATGAGACGAAAATACTGGCAATGAATAAAAACAGTTATCAAAACGTTTGTTGACACACGCATATTCGTTGAAAAAAATTAAGAAAAAAAAAAAACGAAAAGTGAAAATGTGGCTGCGCTCGAGTTTGCATAATTTCAATATAAAAATAAATACATACATACAAATATACAAAACACTTGACATCACGCAATTCCCCAGTTGCTGTTTCATGCGCGCATCCATATGAGCGACATGTGCTTACGCGGAGCTAGCCGCTTTTTATTAGCAATACTTATTAGCTTGAATTTACAAATAATTTAATTTTTATTGTTGTATGGCATTTTTACTGTTTTTATTGACACTCTTGCCGGTGTGCCGCAAATATGTTCGACGAAAGTTTCGAACAGCGTCAAAGAATAAGAAGAAAAGACGGCGAAAGAGGAAATGTTAATAGCGTCGAATATTTTATGACTTCCAAAGTGTGTTAGTGTTGAACGAATATGGGTGCTAAAACAATTTATCGGACTTTAGCCGCAACAAAAAAGCAGCGCAGCAAATCGAAGATACGAAACTAAAAGAAATTACTAACTGGAGAAAATACAAAAATAAATGAAAACAAATGCAAACAAATGCAAATGAGCCGTCGAGAAAGTAGCCGATATGGGCCGGATATTGCAAAGAAAGCCGAGTAGATAAGGCATGTAAAGAAAATATACTAAACATTTCGTATGGTAAATGAGTTAAATATTTCCTGTCATCAAACAAAGAGTCGCTGTTTAGTCATAACTTCGGAGTTGCAGAAAATTCGTCTATCTTGGAACCACCATCAATGCTGCAAACAGTTATCAAATCCAATTTAGTGACTCCCTTGGATCACATTGACTCTCTGACCTCAAGCGCGACCTCGTCCACCTCGTGGAATTTATCAGCATGCCGGGACTGAATGATTATTTTGGAAGTGGGGAGGGCGTAATAGATAAGAGGTCGTAATTCCTAACTCGATTTATATTTAATCTAATCCTTGGACTTAGTAGACAAATCAGAAGTAAAATAATTGCAGAGAAGAGTTCTCTCAACCAATAAAACAAACCGTCCTATAAGTTCCCCATCAAGATCATCCTAATACTATATGTGGAAGTTCCAATGGCATGGGGGTCCGCATTACCAGAATGGACTCGGTTTTTTATACGGCCAAAGTCTTTCTTGTCTTTTCTGCGATCCAACCCTGTTTGGATGGGGTTTAGATAAACCGTTACAACAACAACAATAAAACCAGGATACCTTACCGAACATGGACTCCCAACTCGACAGAATCACCCAAAAATATTTTACAACGACAACGTCCGATAATGTGGCTCCTGATTTATTAATTTTTAATGGACGAAGACTCACAAACTCTGTCTCTTCTTCTAAAAAGATCAAGTGGAGAACTTAATTGCACTTTTTGCAGTTGGTTCGATTTGGTGGCAACTTGAAAAACGAACAAAAAGTGGATCGCTTGATTTTAGCTCCTCTGCGATCCCTTATATATGAAGAGCGTGCAATAAATGGCTGCGAGTCAAAACAAGCCTGTTCAGATGCGGTTCGAAAATTCGTTACCAAGAACCTTTTTTGGAACCCAAAACAAGCGCATGAGATAATTCCAGAGGTGGCCACTACTTTTATGCCAGCGCGTCTGTCAACTTAAACTCTCTCCCACCTTGTTCCATTGTTCATTACATATAGTCTTCGACATTTTAATAACCAAAAATCCTGAACAAAAATAAAATTGAGTTTGATCGCATTACATTCAACAAAGAAACTAGATCATGACACTGGTCAGTTTTGAAGCCATTTCAAAGATTCTAAAATGAGTCAGTCCGAGCTCATTTTCTTTACGCTTTTGTATATCCTTCTGAAAAGCAATGGTAGCATAGATAAATTGGCTACAGGAAAGAAGAAAATGATATAAATAATCCACTTCTTTCTTCTTACAGTTGGCTTTGGTACCACCTGGTACCTTTGGTTCTTTCTTTCCCAATTGAAGGAATATCCGCTTTTTTCGCTTTAAGTGGGATTTGTCAGTGTTACAAGTGTCTAAGCTACACCAGCGACTCTCCTGAGTCTTTGTCATAGGAACCCACATCTAAACAAAATCTATCTGAAAATTTGGATACCCTTAGTCATATTGCAAGACCCAGAGATTCGCATTTTGGAAGTTCGTTGCTTGGTCAAAAGGGACAGTGTTGTTAGACGGTTAGATTTTTACATATAAACTGGGTCATGTGGCCGACAACTCTATCTAGATTTGCTGTGTTTAAAACGGAATAAGATTTAAGTTAAACGAACCACAGAGCGCAAGTACTGTTACTTTTTTAGATGATGAAAACCCACTCTCACTGTTATCAAATAAAGAAATGAAAGTTTGTCGCACTTAAGAGATTCAAATTGCAAATTTTATGTACAAGAAGGAGCCGAACAAAAACCGCGCTTTGTTGTCTGCACCAGCTACGAAGAAGAAAATCGCTGAGGCAATTCGAAAACCCGAAATCAAGAAGCAAAGCAAGGGAGGCAATTGGCATGAGAAGATGGATTGACGGCGAGTCGAAAACACAAAGCATTAGCAAACGAACAAAAGATATGAAATGCTAGCAAATTATGGAAAGGGATAATATTGAGAGAGTAGTAAGTACGCATAAACAGCTTGCTTGATAAGGGCAATGTGCTGGAAGACGCGTGGCTGCAGCCAACAAGTGCTTGGACGACAAACTCTTTCGAAGAGTGTTTAAGCTGCCGACAAACATACGTACATACATAAAGACTGATTAATAATTGACTGAGTGGCATGGAGAAAAGTTCAAAGTTTACAAAAACAGCGCACGAAGTTCAATGATACAGAGCCCGGAGGACGTGTCAGTCAGCCAACATCGGCGATGCGCACAGCAACTTTCAGACCGAGACCGCACCAGTTTCTTGCGGCGCATGAGAGTTTGGTGTTTTCATTTGTATGCTGTTTATTGCGTACAGCGATAGAGCAGAGCGTAAATGTTGACTGGTGCAGCAGCCATAATGGTAGCGTGGTCACTCGATCGACCGTTTGAATAGTTGACTGAGTGGTGTTCATAGTTTTGATGATGCTTGTGCGGCTGCCAAGCTGTAATGGCGGTGGCATTCATAGCGGCGCACATATTTTATGAAAAGTTTGCATTTTGAGTCAATTGCTGCAATGACCTCCAGTGGAGGCGTGTAACTGCATTTAGTAGTTGTGCTAGTCTATGTGGTTTTGTTGCCTCGAATTCATATTTTATTTGAATCTCTTTAATTAATAAAAAAAGAATTGTGAATTATGATATTATGGTATCACGTAGCTCTTCTCCATACAACTGACAGCTGCAGCCTCGGTCAAGGAATAATTGGGAACTCATTAGGTATGATACTTGATCTTGAGCCAGTTGGGTAGGATAAAACCTAAAATAAAAAAAAAGTGGCAAGGGATGGATATGATGGTCAATCCGCGAACGTGTTGAATCTAGTCAATCGAACTCAGCGTCTAGCGGCTGGAAGCGTTACTTTTCTTTCAGGAGGAAACTTTCTTCTAGGATGATGGTTTCGCTAAAACCATGCTTGAAGGAAAGGTAAGTTAATTGTTATCGAGGTCATCTAACGGTAGATCCAGGAAACGAGCTGTCTCGACGGAGTTGGATAGGGTAGGATTTCGCCTAAAAGTGGGCGGTTGTATGCCCATCGTCCAATTTTACACCGACTTCTTCCTAAGTCCTTCCGTATTATCGAACATTTAGTTTTCAATATAACTGTTATATGGGGTATTGGGGTGGTTATCATCCGATTAGACGCATTTTCATAGTATGAAGAGTTGCTAGAAAAACTTGTTTTCAGGAAGTTTGGTTGATATAGCTTGAGTGGTTTATTAGATACATATGTACATTGTACTTATCAGGAGGCGGGGCCATGCCTACTTTCTATAAAAATTTAAACAACTGATGCTTTGGCCACTTTGATACCCCGTACTAAATTACAGTTTTGGGGCGTGGCAATTTTTCGATTACGCTCATCTGCAATACGAAATTTCTCATGGTGCCAAGGACACGCGTACCAAGTTTCATCAAAATTAACTTTTACTCAAGTTAACACTTGTATGGACGGACGGATGGACAGACAGTCATTCGGGATTCAACACGTGTGGTCATCCTGATAATTTCGATATATATATAACACTATATCTATCTATGATTAGTTTTAGGTGCTACAAATAACCGTTAGGTGAGCAAACCAATTATACTCTGTGCCCATAAATAGAGTGCAAAAAGGCCAGCTACAAAATCTCTCCAATTGTTTAAGCTTTTGAAAACAACAAATATAATCAATTGCGTGCAAGCATACAAACGTAAGTACTATACAGCTGAAATTAGGTCAATTACAAATTTACATACCACATTTATTTGGGTAAAATTTACTTTGGTGTGGATAGCATGCATTTAGATAGCATTTCTTTGGATTTGTTGTTTTATGCACATAAAAGAAATTAAGTAGAGATTTTTTTGTGAGACAAAGATAATTCTAAGTGAAAATAAAATGAATATATATTACATATGCAAAATAACAATTATAAACAGGTTAGGTCAAAGCAATATTTTTTTCTTATCAATTATATTATATGTGAAAATTTATTTATTATAAACTATTAAAAACGATTTCTTCTAAGATGAACCAATTGTAGAACGAATTTTCCAAATTAAAAATAAATATTATATGTACCCCGCTTTCTGTCAATACTTCAATACAATCATATTAACATAAATTTATTATTTATTGCGAAGTACCCAGCACCCATTTCTTTATATATATATATACATTTTTTTTTTAACGCGCCTCATTTAACCATCCATCATGGCTTTGTACGTGATTACTTAACGAAATTCACACGGGTTCTTCGCTTTTCACTCAGTTTGCTTCATTCGGCAATATTAACCCACTTGCTGGGAGATAGGCACCAGCATGTCAGTATAAAGAAATTGTTGGTGCAGCAGCAAAGTTCACACAATAGGAAACATGAAATACCAGTTTTCACAATGAAAACAAACACTCGCCAGAAGATCAGAAGTAATAAAATCAGAACAATAGCGCAAATCTTGCAGCTAGATGTTTTTCACAAACGTCTTATTTCTAGGCATCTCTTTTTTAAATGTAATAAAAATTGTGCAGAAATATATCGACGAAATCCACATTTGCCAAATAGGCAAAGAATTTATTAAGCATGCAGCAAATAATTTAAACATTTAATAGTATAATATGTACAGATTAATTTAATAGCGATAACACGTACTAAAATTTACCTGATTTCCTGCAAGCAACGTACGCGCGCATAGAAATCGGTGCCGTTTGTGGGCACTTTGGTGAAATGAAAGGTAAGTTGAAGTGGTGCAGGTAAAAAGACTTCACTTTGGTTGCCCCTCTGTGCTTCTTGTAGGTCTTCTTTTCTTTACTTAACTATTATCTGCGCCTTTTGGCAGTACAATGGCGGCTCCCTAATACCGATAAGCGCTGACGATAACTCTTATAGCTATCATGCAATTACTCCTCTATTATATTTTATTTTGTTATTAAGCACACGAACAATTTCAACTGTTTTACATGAAGTGCTGCGTACCAATTTTGTATTCTTAAATTTTTCGAAATTTTATTCGATTAGAATTTATTTCCTTTTACTTTACAGCTTCCTTTTCCACAACACTGTCACGTAACTCTCATATTTTCATACGTTTCCCTTGATTATGCACTACACTGCACTTTTATTTTTAGCCACTACGTCTTTCATTAATACACTTTCGACACCTACTTTGTGCCAGCAATAAATTTTAATTCTTTTTATAACTATTTAAGATTTTCCCCAATATCACAAAATCGACAAGCGCAACCGAAACACTTCAAAACAACACAACAAATTCCAGTCAACTGAAATTCTGCTTGATGGAATTGAATACAAAAGTATTGCCAACTCTTGTCGAGAATGTAGTGCAAAGGTATAATTAAATAAAATGAAATATGTATGTGCATGCGTCAGAGAGCGGTCTGCTTAATTTAAGCAGTTGCTGTATTTTAATAAAAATAAAAATATGTTTACTTAACCATTGTAGTCTATAAAAGCATATTGACAGCGATTATAAGTTGAAAAAAGTTGTTAATAACTTTAATTATTAATTTAGGAGCACACCTACCGGCATTGACTTCGGTTAACCTTGAACATACCGCACAGCTGATAAATACAGCACTGCACTGAATACACCTGAACAGCTGTGCGAATATAAAGCATACTAAATATCACAATTAAGTTGTTTCAAATGTATTTCATGTGTTAATTAAATCAATAAATGTAGGTACAATGCTGCTGTAACTAAATAAAACCAGCATAAAACAATATAAACAATACTAACCTCCAACAAAATTTACTTGTGCATAAAGTTTGCTTACTGGCCGTAGTACGATTTAGCTAAAGAACGTTATTTCAAACGCTTATTAAAGCATACTTTACAACAGGGAACAGTGATAATTGTATGGGTGGCAAAATATGCTGAATTTGTATTCGGTGCATTAGTGTAAAAGTGGCAAAACAAATTTAATACACAAATGAAATAATTAACTGATTTAGTGTTAATGTTAGTGAATGAATCAATGTTATTGATAATACATTAAAATTAATTTCGCTTGTAACTTTACAAAATTAAACAAATTTAAAACGGTCGATTTTTGTTGCAACCCTGCTTATAGCATGCGTCTTTATTTATATACATATGCGGCTAGCTAAACATATGAAGCACAGCGGTTTTCTCATATGTTGAGCTGAGTTCATATGAGAAAGTTCATTGGTAAATTGTAATTAATTTTGCTGTGCATAAAAATCATATAGCGCTAGTGAATTTACTGTGTAATAGCTAGTTTTTAAAAACGGCGTAAAGAACGGTGTTTGTATTTTCTTAACTAATATTAACAAGATATGGAAATTGTTGAATCGACGGCAGAGTGTAGCAAAAAACAAATGCACGAAACGTTAACACCGGCGTCAATGGCAGAAAGTAGCGGCAATAGTAGCTTGACTGGTAGTGCTGGTAGCAGCGCTGCTAATATTTCTGCCGCTGTTAATACAACAGCGGAAATTCGCACAAAGGATAACAATACAACAACAACAACAACAACAAATTTGACAACTTCAACTGAAACCACCGCTGGCAAGGATATAGATATGGATATAGAGGAAATACCATTAAAGTCCACAGCAGCAACAGATTACACTAAAGTCGAGGAGAAATGCCAACAAAAGTCTGCAAAATTGTTATCATCACATACAACGACAATGGTTACACATTCGAATGTTGATATACCTATTATATCATTGTCCGATGGTGAAGAGGCTGTGGGCTCACATCAAATAGCTACATTGCAAAAAGCTAGCCGTAAACGCAGTAGTTTAGGCGCTGCTACAGCTACAGAAGAAGACCACTCATTCCGTTTGAAGCGACGTAAAATTAAAGTGGCCGGTGCGCCAAAGATGCCCTTGACTGGTAAGTATATCACACATATATGCCTATAGCTAACGTATGGTGTAAGCGGCTATGTGAAAAAAATAACAAAAACAAAAAATTTTGTATCGCTAAGTATGCGGCGTACAACATAACATAAGTGCTAAATTGTAATTACATACATATGTATTTCGATTGCTATTAACATACATATACATTAAATGAAAGCATGTTGTCTAACAGTATTTTTATTTTTGCACGTGTTAGGTTATGTACGTTACATGAATGATCGACGCGAGTTGCTACGTAAGGAACTGCCTTCTAAAACAGCGATTGAGCATACAAAAATTATCGGTGAAGAGTGGCAAAAGATGACGGAGGACAAAAAAGCCCCATATATGAAGGCAGCGGAGATCGATAAGCAACGGTGAGTGGGTTAACTAAATGAGGGTGGTGTAATAGATACGTCAGGTCTGAAAGAGAGCTGGAACTTTTGACTGGGTGACTTACATGCATATTTACAAATGCTTTTTAATTGATTGTCCGCGCAATATATATACATATATATATATACATATATGTTTACAAGCACTTGTAGTTTGTTGGCCAGGCTGTTATTAAAGCTGAGCAAAGTCATGTTGAAAAACTTCGTATTTAAAATGTCCCATGCAGGGACTTTTAAACCTTACATTATTTTCACTAACCTACGAATGCTGATTTTCGCCTGAAAACAGTATGCTTTTGTTTGGCATACATATATACACACATACCTTCAAGGAAACCCATCGTTTAGCTATTCGTTTAAATTATGTATCTATGAAGAGATTTACCTGCAGTTAAATCAACTATATGTGCATATGTATATATTTTTTTCTATACCTATTTCTGTACCTATGTTTGTAAACATGTAAAATTGCAATATAACAGCAATCACCTTTAGACGCGGTTTATACACGGAAACATTTGTTGCTGATTATCGGGAAATTCTCTTTTGGTATTGCCCATTGTGTACACACAGGCGGCTCGGAGTTCCCGGGCAATTTTCCGGGAAATTATTTTTTTTTTCTACATTGTCAAATCCTTGTACAAATTCTTACTCGCCATTTTCTAAAATATCTATATATTTGCATATTGCGTAAATAAATAGCTGATAAAATTGAAATTTCCGAACATGTTATAAATATTCATTAGAAAGTGAAAAAAGATTTCAAAATTAATAGGAATGCCAAATTTCTAGTAGTGCACTGTTATGAACAAGCACACGAAGCGTGTTATCCGAGCACGAGCAACTCGGTGCCCATCGTCTTGCCGCGTAGCTCCTTCGTCTACAAACTACGAGTCTGGGTAATAAAAGTCCTCGTGTATGAACGCGGCCAAACTACGAGTCTGGGCAACGAAAGTCTCCTTGTGTGAACGTGGTCATAACAACTGGTTAAGCAAGTTAAACTGTTTGTAGTAGGAAATTAGGACATTTTCTACTGCTGCCCAGCAATGATTTATGAAATTAGTGAGTTGCTAAAAGTATTGAATATGTGTAATATGCATGTTCTTTTGCAATTCACAGGAAATACATTATTCATATGTACATTTTTAATTACTGTTAACCACTGATTTTGATGCATAAAAGTCGAGCCACAACCACTTATACACATAAGAATTACTTAATTCCATATAATCTTGTTATTCATATTATCTTGTTAAAATTAATAAATTAGAGTAATTTGCATATATAGCATCATAACCTCAAATTTAATTTTGTTCCAAAAAAAGAGAGAAGTATCCATATTAATCCAATATTTTTCGCCTTCAGCTATCTCGCCGAATTGCACACTTTCCTCAAAGAGCGTCCCGATGTGTTGGCCTGCGAGCTGGCCAAAGACAAGCAAATACGCAAAAGTCTCGGCGAGGCTGGCAAGACAGTTTTAAAGGAGAAATCACAGTCTGTAGGCAATATTAAATCGCCAAATAAGGAAGCAAATGTCGCCACAGCCGCCGGCAAAGATAAATCACGTCGTAGTTCGGAGAAGGACAATTCGCCGCCGGCATTGCCACCGCCAGCGACAACAACATTGGAGAATAAGCCACGACGTAAGCGCACACCAACACCACCCACCGCGGGCGATACACAAAGTAGCCAAAACAAAAGCAATACACCACACACTAACACTAACAGCAACAACAACAACAGCAGCAATCACAATTCCACATCTAGTAGTAATCACAATAGCAATGCAACAAGCACCACAACGCCAACAAGCACTAATACATCAAACTCACTCGCAGCCACAACAGCCGTACCCGGCGAAATACCAATATTCACCAATGAATTTCTGGAACATAATAAAGTTTTCGATATGGAATTACGTACGCTACGCAAATCGAAAGCAGATTTGGAACAACAAAATGCTGTGTTGGAGAAACATGTGGAGAACATGAAATTCGGTGTGGAGAAAATGACTAATGAGAATGATGAATTGGCGGAAAAGAATCGTTTGCTCGAAATATATTTGGAAAAATTGAAAACAAAATTGGCGCATGCGCTCTCCGGTTTGCCCATACCAACGCAACCGAATGGTGCCACAACGGATAATATCGAGAAATATATGACTGATCTGTATAAGATGGCGACAACAAATACGCATGGGCCGGCGAGCCTCAATAAAGCAAAGGATATTATAAGAAAATTAGACTTACAGATTAACTTGTAACTTAATTTAGGGTGTGCGTAAGCAGTTTTAGTTTTTAGTTGTGGCTTCATTTTTTAGACAATATATGTCTAAAATATTTCTACAATATATGCTTTTTTTTTAATAATTAATATACTATAGGAATTTATTCTGTAGCAACAACAATAACTGATGGAAAGGATATTTTATACATTCAATATTCTCTGAAAGGAGCGTATTGCGGGAATATTTGGAGAAAGGAATTAAACTCCGTTACTTATTTTTTACGCTAATGTTATATAAAATCCAATTTGTTTTAATTTAAATATTTTTCTTTTGCAAAAAAAAGAAGCTATGCTGAATTACTATTTAATGCCATAAATCCAATAATAGAAATAAGTTACTTAAGTATAGTTATTGAATAATCACAATATAAAATTTCCGTAATCAATTTGTTTTAGTTATTCAAGCTTCAATAATGTTGCAATAATGTTGCAATAATGCTTTTTTTACTACTTGTAGTGAAAAATAATTAAAAATATGTAATGAAATTAAAAAAATTTTAATATTTTCAATACAACCTCTTGTGCTATGTTCCTTTCAATCAAATGCAAATTAGTATTTACAGCTCCTTTGTTAGCAAAATAATTTTAAAACTTGCATTTTTAAATTATAGGATAGTTTAACTGAGTTCCAACTTCAAAATGTACGGAATTGCTTTTTTTAATTTTGAGAACTTAAAACTGTTACTGTTAAAAAACTGTTAAAAAAAACAAAGAGCAAGTTAAGTTTGTATAAGAAAGTCAAAGGCAGTCAAATCAAGCCGATTTCTACAATATTTTGAAATTTTTTTCTAAATTTTTTTTTTTTCTAAATCTTTCTTTTTTATAAATTTTTCTAAACTTTAATTTTCTGATTGTTTTAAAGCTGTTTGTAATAATCGGTTTTTTTTTGTACTAAATTAAAAGAATAAAAACATATCAAAATATGATTAAATAAAATAAAATTTGAATTATGGATACATTAAAAAAAAATGTTAGCTTAAAACGAAAGAAAAAAATTTTTTTTTAATTTTACATATTAAGTAAATTTTGTTAAGTTTATGTTTACAACATATTAGCTTTTTGTTGAAATTCGAAATGTCTGTACCTAACTTTTTAATTTTAAAATATTTGTACATAATACATATTTCAAAATTATAAAAAATATTTGTTGTTTAAAATTCCTTTGAAAACTTAACTGTAGTAATTTAAGCTATTATTAGAAAAAAACGTCACGTTTTCAATAACAAAGAAACATAAATCTTTGTTATAATTTTTATACTCTCGCAACATGTAGCTACAGAGTATATTAGTCCTGTTCATCTAACGTTTGTTTGTAACACCTAAAACTAATCAAGTTAGATATAGATATTTATATATATAAATGATCAGGATGAAAACACGAATTGAAATCCGAGTGACTGTATGTCCGTCCGTGCAAGCGATAACTTGAGTAAAATTTAAGATATTTTGATGAAATTTGGTACACGTGTTCTTTGTCACCGTAAGACGGTTGGTATAGCAGGTGGGCGTAATTGGACATTCCAGCTCCCACATGCTACATATAATGATTTTCGTTATTCTAGCAGACTTTATGCCGAATATGTCGGTCACTGTGTGAGTTACCTTCAGAAAATTGCAGCGAAATATGTTCCCTAATATACTTGAGTAATGTAAAGAGTTAATGGGATCAGTGCAGATCTTCCTCTATCCCAAATATGCCCAATATAAGAATTCCCGACTTTCCAGCTGACTTTACACTGTTTATGAATGTTGGTCAATATGTGTATTTTAATTAAATTAAGTGGATATGTTTTCTTAAACACAAGGTGGTTTCGCGCTAAATATGAATGAAATCGGTCTAGACTATGGTCTAAGCCGCTTGTTCCTAATATAATGATTTCCTTTCGTATCTAATATACGATATCATAAAAAAAGATGAATGTATAACTGTGAAATTATGAAAATGTTAACCACTTCCTCTATGTGAACTGATGGTTGCAGGTGTTTTCAAATGGGACTTGAGATAAAATCGAATATTTCATCAATGGTCTTAATGCCTTCCGTTTACATTTTGCGAGGGTAACAACCCTTCCAGAGGTCAATGACCTATTGTTTACAATTAGCGTGGACAGCAACTTTTGCTTGCATTAAGCAAGGACAGCAACCCTCGAGGTCAATGAGGTTTATGGTGTTTGACTTCCCTAAATGCCATTGACCACTGCGGGAAAATTTCTAGCCGGTTTTCATTCTTAATTTGGTTCTGTGTGATCAATGTGTGAGTTGCTTTTATAAAATTGCGGGGAAACATGTTGCCTAGTATACTTGGGTAATGAAAATGAATGGGTAATGAGTAATGAAAAGGTTTAATGCGATCACCCAAAATATGCCCAATATAAGAATTCCCGACATTCCAGCTGACTACACCGTTTATGTTGGTCTATATATCTTATTTAAATTAATTTGGTAAATTTTAATATAAATATCTCGAAGCATCTTCGAATAACACGAAGCAAAATATAGTAATAAAATTCCGTGAGTCTATGACCTGTAATATAAGTTAATAAAATATCAACTACCAAATATGATTGTAAACCATTCACGGCTTCGTCGAATAATGAGTGTTGAATTCTTCCTCAACATTTTTTAATGCAAAGTTATGTCAGCACATGAAAGCATTTCTCCGCCTCTGATCCTTGCACATTGGGAGAGTGTAAAATGTTCGGTTACACCCGAACTTAGCCCCACCTTGCTTGTTGAAACTTAAATTTTAAAATTTCATATATGTATATATCTAAAAGGCATTCCTATTCACATTTAAATTAAAATATATCACATATAAATGAAAAAATATTGAATATTGAAATACATTAAGTTATAATTTAATTAGCAAGGGAAAAAAAATTTTGTTACCTACTGTTAATTTGATTCTAAGTAAATTCAGAAACAAATAAATAAAAAAGTGCTTCTATTGATTTTAATAACTACTGTGTTTTCGAAAAAGCTCAATAGTCCTCATTAGTCAGAAAAAATATTGATGCTTCAAATTTGGTTTAAAATCTGGCTGCATACGCGAAAACATGTGAAAGTAATCCTGACACGTGTGCAATATGAAAAAAAGATTGCATAACTTCCCAAGTGCAGTAATGGCACGATTAAGAAAACGAAAATATCAGTATATTTACTGAAAAATATGTGGCATTATTGATCAATCGCAACAAAAAATGTGATGGTATATTTATTTCAGGCTATGCGTGAAATTTAGTGTAGCATGAGTTAGTCAGCTTCTCACCCTAACATCACACAACAAGACTCGAGGCATAGCACACGTGATGTCATTATTAATTTGAGGCGTCACAGCGCAGCTTCCCACCCCAGGCAAAGCGTTTTTATGTATTTGGCTGCAAGGAATGAACACTAGTGGGGTGCGCTAGCAATGCAAACTATACCAAATGTTGTTTTTCATACATATATAACATGTATGTATGTATGTATGTTATATGCCACATAGTAAGTCCACTTTCTACTTACGTGCCTCCCCTCTTTCTTTAATTTCTTGGTTAGGAAATCTGTGATTATGTCCGAGGTGTTGCTGCTACTAATCTGTGACATTCTGACTCGTCACAGGCCATGTCAAGCGCCAGCTGCGCTCCCCTAACCTTTACTCTGTAACGAACTTGCATTTGTTTTAGATTTGCAATAAATTATCATCACACTAGTGAAACATTATACGATACCATGAAAAAATTGTATTCCGACTGCCAATATTTTGAAGAATAGCACTTCTAGTGGGCCGACTTTGTTTCCGCCACGATCAATGCATTGAATTGCGAGTAGCGCGTTTTGTGAGGGTGACTTTACTGCATTAATCCAATTATAGTTCTTTATGTCAGATAATAATAAACATAACTGAAAGCATACAAATATTTGGGAGTATAATGCAGCTAAGTCTGCGTTTTAGTTAAATATTTTATGTGCTTCAATCAGAACTAACTCTAAATCATTTTATAACCACATACCTTAAAGTCTATACTACTGTTTTTGTGCGCTGGGAGAAGACTACGCAACTTCCAACACTCGTTTGGTACATGGCCAACTCTTGGAAGCATAACAAATACCTGACTGATATTGTTATCGGTATTAATATTAGTTCACAAAAATTAATTTTATATATTTTGGTAGTCAAAGTATCACTTCTTGATACTCTACGCAGCGTTATTCTTTTTAAAAAAATTCGGATAACAACGTTTAAACTTGCCAATAAATAGTTGGTGTATGGTGCACAATATTTCGATAAATCGATAACAGCTTTAATAAACGATTGTTCATTCTTATGATATTATTTCTTACGAAAATATGTAAACATTTAAGCAAAACAATTTCCTTGTGCTTGTTTTCACGTATAATATTTTTGCGCCTCCTAAAGCTTTCAGGCAAGCGTTACAAAAAGCTTCCAGCACACCAAATCAGCATAATCCACTATTTTAAATTCAAACACTGCATATCCGGCACCGTTCCAACTCAACTTTACACACAAATGTGTTGTAAATCCGGGCCACGCAATTCACCATGCACACAAAAGTTTCAATGTGGTGAATAACACCATTACATGTGTATCAAAATATAAACACAAGCAGGCGCTGCAAATATTCAACTGCTTCCACCTACGCAATATATTAACTACAGCTTTTTATCATCAAATTCGTTTTGTGCAATACTTCGCGCGCATATTCACCGGCTACCGGTCGCAACAATGCTCCTACTCCAGCCACCCAACGACAATTAACATCCACACAATCCACCACCACCGGACAGGTTCACACGCGTGTGTGTATGCAAGTGTGCTATTTGGGTTGTATTTCGTGGTAACTTCACTAACGCAACGGTTGCCATTCACTTTGCCAGCGCTGAGAGTTTTAGTGACGAGTTGCTGTTGGAGAACAACGCGTGTGCTAAGTGTGTTAAATATTTAGTGCGTCGTGTATGTAAAACGGTCTGTACGCGTGTGTTGCTCACTTCAAAATTGTTTCCTCAGTGTTTTGCGGATTCTATTAGTGTACGGAAGTTGAGAATTTATTGTGCGAGCGCGGATGCGGATATGTCGAAAAGTGCTGGCTGGAAAATGAAGTGATGCTGCTAAGAAAATGTCGGTGCGGTGCGTGTACTAATCGTTTTCAACGTTCGTACGGTCGGTTGTCGTTACATGCGCATTTCCTCGCAGGAGCTTTCTTGCTGATTTAAATTTGCATAATTTAAAGAAATTTGTGACTAATAATAAGTTTATTGGTAAGGATAAAATACAGTAAACTACCGTCAAAAATGTGTGTGGTGAAACATGTGTATGTATGTATGTAAAGTTGCAGAGAGAAATATTACATAGTTGAAAAGTACCGAGTTGCCGCAAATGCAGTGGCAGCGCCTTATGATTGCTGCAAATTTAAGAAAAACGGGAAGTGACGAATCAAAATTTGCAGCATCCAGTGTAGTTTATCGCAGAATAATTGCAAACATGCATAAAATAGTGCAATGTGTATATACATATATATATATATATGTTTTGTAGAAATATATTCATTTGTGCGAAAATTCAACAGTTAAAAACAACAATAACAACGCATTTCGGTAAAATACATACACACTTACAAAAACAATGCTAAGGTACAACATACAACAACAGCAACAAATGTAAATAGCAGACCGACGAATTGGCTCTATACACACAGGTGGAAATGTTTGCTCACACTATTTGCTTATTAGATTCTGCTGTCTCGTTCAAAGCCATCACGCAAACGTGCGAAAGCAGCGTGTGCATGTAGGTGCGTTAGTCCCTTTGGAGTTGATATTTATTTACATGCGTACATATGTATGTATGCATATCGGAGTTGTTGGCATGTTAGCATATTGTTTGTTTTTAAGCAGTTGTTGCTTAGTAATTTTACGCGAGAAACGAATCGAGTTGAGAATTTAGTGCGCATAATTTGTAAATGAATGTTGATTGCAAAAGAAGCTGTGGGAATTAGCTTTATAAATTATAAAGCATATGTGTAAACACAAATGCAAATACAGCTTTTAACTGCACGCAATAAAATGTTTGTTTGTTAATTGTAATATGAAAATATGTTTTGTGTAAAATGGAAGTATGTATATAAATAATACACATATGTGCAAGCTTGTGGGCTGAGCGTCGCAGCGGCTTTGACAAGTGTTCACGGTGTTGGTACACAAAGCGGCGTATTCGCATGCGGGCGTTGATAAAGTGCGTTGTCAACGTATGACAGATATATTTATATACAAAAAGTATATATAAGTATATATAAATAATAAATACCAAGCGGAATTGGTGCAACAACAAAAAAAAAATATATATATATACATATACATGTAATAAAATCAATAACTATTGGTGATAGTAATAAAGCCGCACAGCGAAAATGTTATAAAAACAATACAAAATCAGCAAAGAAAATAAATAAAGTCAAAATAAAACATGTACATGCATGTACGCATTTGTTTTTCATGTGCATTCAAATTGCCTATGTTTATCTGTGCGAATTTTGCAGATTGATACACAGCTGCTGGCGTACTGATAACGATGTGCGAAAGAATCTATCAGGCGGGCATTGCTTTTAATTTGGATAGTGCATGTGTTTATGTGAATAAAATGTCATAAGCTCGTTTATTTTGGTTTGCTTGTGGGTGCAAGGATTAGCAGTATGCCAGCGTTTTGGGAAATAAATGCGTACACAAATAGACTAAGCCTTAAACAAATAAGTGATTTGAGTTTTAATAAACAAAAGTACAAGATTGTTTTGTGGCTAGTACTAAAGAATTAATGTGCAAATATTCTTTCAAAATAAGCAATTCGAGGAAGTTTGTTAAAGATTAAAAAAAAAATATATATATGTAAAACATCAACAATGAATTTTAATATATGAAATATAAATGAAAACATTAAAATTATAAAATAAACTAAATTATGCGAAAATATAATCTGAAATAGTAAAGTAAGCGGAATTTTTAAATAGAACTTAATTTTACTTGGAACTAAGCGGTTTAAGTGCGCGTTTATTGATGTGTGTGAGGAATTTTTTATACTCACAAACACGACCCGATAATTTATAAAATAAAAGCTTTAAATTATAAAACGAGTTCTGCTTTTACTTGCTTTGTGCTTATTTTCACTCCACTTTCTACTTAAATATAATATGTATATTTATATCGACTGTTTCAATAGTTATCGTTTTGGTTTTCAGTACTTGCTGTAACCACAAATACTTGCATACCATAAATAAAATAAATAAAAATATCTAAGCAAAGAAATTTATAAAAAAAAAAAATAACGGCAAAAACCGCAAGTTATAAAATATATTTTCATTACTTGCAAAGATTGCTTACTTTTCGGTAATATTGTAGCATATTTCATTTATTTTCTGTCGAAAGTGCAGTGTTTTGTGTGGGTGGTTTTACAAAATAATGCAGATAAAATTAAATATTATTTTAATGGCTGTTCGTGTACACAACAATGATTCGAGAAAAGATATAACTTATTTAAACAAATGTAGGTGCTCAAATAATTTTGTGTATTATTAAAAATTTATTGTAAATAAAAAATTACGAGCACTTATTAGTCAGCAGGTGACTTGTGGTAGTTTTTAATTTGAATATACATACATATGTAGATTTATATACATATAGTATAAATATTTAATAAACAAGTGGCACTGAAAAGCGTTCAGCGCAGAACTCAATGTGTGACAGCTGGATACAAATCGTTGAATTTTTTAAAAGTACATTTATAACATGTACAAAGCATAAATATTTAAAAATAAATATTTGTTTTTTGCAAATGTGTAATCAAACAGCTTTGCGGGCTTAGAAAAAGCAAAGTTATTTTCTAAAACGTCTGATAGTGTTGGTTTTGCATATACTCGCACAATTAGTGTTTAGCTCTAAGCGCTGTCAAAGGTTGTAATAAACTGTAAATCAATTCCAACAATGTTTATTTATTGATAAACTGTGATAGATCAGCAATAAATATGTAAAGTTGTAAAGGAACCAATAAAATAATGGTGTAAGAAAGACTAAAAAATCTTTAAGTTGCAAAACTTTTGCTTGGTATAAAATGAAACTACTGGTGCTGAAATAACTAAAACAGTTACATTGTTCTTTTTAAAAATTTTTTTGATTGCATATTATTTTTTTTTTAAGTTTTTGTTAGTATATTATATACGTATTATAATTTCTTGTGTTATTTAATAAATATAAATTATATTTCTTGTGTTTTGCAGCAAAAATAATTTCAACAAATTATTAGTGAACATAAATAATACAAGCAAAAAATTAAATTATAAAGTTTTAACCAAATTTTAATAAAATATACGACGCTTTCAATGGCGCCAGTGCTTAGTTTCCTTGAGTGAATATAAAAGATGCTAATGAATGCTAAACAATGTGGTAATAATATACCTCAAATTAAGAAACAAGAATTAGTTGAGGTTAAATAATAACAATAATAAATTATAATAATTATAAAAAAATGCTGATTAAAATTAATTTGAGTTTTTTTTATGAAAACGAACAGTGAATTTGGACGTCTAATATAAAAATACAAAAACTAAAAATAAAAAATAAAAAAATAAAAATGTAAAAAAATAAAATAAAACAAAAAAATATTGAAAATTAAAAAGAAATTTCAAATGAAGAAGTGAGTGATAAATTTGCAAATATGCTGCAAAAAATCTGAGCTTAATAACTAAAGAGTGTGTTAAATTAATAATAACTTATGTTAAGGTCTTAAAGTAATATTTGCTTATATTATATTTGATTATATTTGCTTATTAATACTTATTAATTAGACAAAAACCTTTAAAACCAGCAATAAAATACTCAAAAAAAAATAAAAAATTAAAAAATGAAAAAAATTTTAAGAATAAAAGATAAATCAAATCTGCGCTTAAATTGCTTGTGTTGAAGTGTTTGAACTCAAGCAGGTATTTTTAAACCAGCAAACATTAATGCGAATTTGCATAAGGCTATACATACAACATTAATGCATTTTCCGCCAGCGAATTGAAAAATCCATAAAATCGGCATAAATTCACTCGTCAGCATAAAAAAAAACAACAAGCTGTTGTAAAAACGCCAGTGAACAACAACAATTCAACAAATGTAACACTTGAAAGGAGAGAAAAGCACAACAACTCAACCACTTTATGAAATCTCAGCTTCAGTCGAAAACAAAAGCAATTTTATGAAACAACAAAATACTCTTCACACAGCATCCACAACTACATAAACGCGTCCACATTGTATAGTCCTTGCATCTACCTTAACAAACGCGCCCGCTATCAACCGCTCAACAGCAGTGCTCACACTCGCAATTCACAAGAAAAGAAGGCAAGAGTATGTATGTGTGCCTTGTGTGCTATAACGCGCTTGTTCCATAAGTAACCGTATATCCTTGCAATCCAATCCAAGCTCAGCTAAAATCAGTTATATGCTAAAACAAGTGCTCGAAGTAAACAAAACGTGTTAAGAGTTAAAGTGGAAGGACACGTAGTATACCTGCGAACAAGTGGATGTAGTGGTAGCGCAGGTAGAGCTAGATAGAGCGTGGATTCTACAAGTGTGGTGAATAAAATTGAGCGTACAAGTGAAGTGTGGATGCCAAGAGGCAGTGTAGAGGACGACAGGACGAAAAGTGAGCAATTTGTTTGTGTAAAATTGCGGCAAGAGAGCGGCATTTCGTGAGAAATAATAACAAACATTGCAGTCACAAGATGGGACGTCGTTCTTTTAATCGCGTTTGCGCTATAAATTATCCAAGTCGTGTGGAGGGTTGGCTGGATGTTTGTGGTGAGTGCAAGAAATATTTTATAATACTTGAAATTAAATGTAATTTAAAGTGACTATATGTGACCGAATATGTGTAAGTATAAAAGTTTATAATTGTTATTTTGCATTTGAGAGCGCAGAAGAAAACTTTTATGTACTTTTTAAGCATGACTTCAGTGCGTTTTTACCAAGTTGTTACATTCAAAATACGATTTTTTACTTTAAAGAGATATTTTAAAGAGATGATTTCGTGCATTAATTGTAAGATATTTAGCTGGCTTGCTTTAAGTGAAATTAGCTTACATTATAACGAAGCTCCTTTTCTAAATAGTCTAAGTCAAGTGATGTCTAAGTCAAATGTGTTAGGTGGTTTACGGGGCTCTCAAAAGCGTGTTTGAAGTAAAATCTATTTTCGGTAACACACTGAACTTTGATATAGTCGAGAAAGCGGCGAGTTTTATTTACACTGCCAAAGAATCATCGAGCACCACAACTTCAAAGCTTCTTAAGATTTGCCACAACAATTTTTTCAAATATATTTCAGCCCCTTACATTTTGTGTGCTGATTTTTTAACATTCTCCGATTTACTGCATCTCTGAATCTGAATCTAACAACTAATTTAGCTTTCTTACGAACTTTGCACATTCAGCGGTGTTGAGTTATTAGGTTTTCTGCCATGCTAGTGCTCAAAGCTGCACCGTTAACTATCCAATTAACTGGTTTAAGTTCAGTAAACCGTTTAAAGTCCACCTTAGCTAAATTAACTCGTCTTCTGGACAAGTGATTATCGAACAAATTGAAGGTACGTCGAGTCGACACGAATAAATATAGGGCTGCAAGGTGTCTCTCTGGTTACAGTCTGATATGTAGAGCTCGCGTGAACTGCTGGGAACACAACCACCACACTCGATGCTAGACATATTATAACTTACGCGATGCGTCTTCATATAAGCTCAGATCTCAGCTGTATAAAGTTAAGGTTCTTGTTATTTTGGCTGTATTTTTTCACCATGTCATTTCCCACCCCACTTGTGAACAATCTCAAGATTGATCTGTAACCCAAATAAACACAACTTGAAGTGCAGCCCTTGTGCTGCCTGCCGTTGAATCTTCAAAACGCTTGCATATATGAAATATTTACAAAATATTTCCTACTTAATCTCAGCACAAAAAAAGGGATGATTTCCACAATATACTCGTATTAACATAAGTGTGAGTGAGTATGTAAGAGAAATTTGGTAGCCTGTGTACACAAACAGCGCACAAAAATAAGCAGACCGTCCGCGAGAGACCATGTAAGGACATAATGCGCTCAGTAATAGTGGGTGGCTGCATGTTATGGCGTCACTGAAATCAATTAAAAGTCAAGTTATGGAGAAGCAAGCGCCAGAAATCGGTTTTTACGGCTCGTGATGTTGCATTAAAATGTGCAAATTGTGTGTGCGAAAAAATAAAAATAAAGAATCATGCCTGAGAACCGGCAGTCGACTGGAAACAATGGCGCTGCATACACACATATGCTTGGCAAGTTGTCCTTAAAAGGATATTCCAGCATGAAATGAAAAAAATAACACAAAAAGTTGTGTACAAACCCACAGTAAACTCGCTTTGGAGGCCATTTTGGAAATAATGCTTTCAATTTCCTACATTTTGGTGCACTACGAAGGTCCTTACTTAGTGTTTAGTGCGTTTATAAAGTATAAAAATGTTGCCACCCATATGCAGTGTTGTTTTTGTACAAACTTTTGAGCCAATTTACTAAGCTTGTGCAACGAAATTGCTAGACACGACAATGACGAAAAGCAAATAACGGCAAAAGTATGTGGTGATTAAATGAAATGTGCGTAATAAATACGAAATATTTGTTTGCTGCCTGGAATTTAAATGAATCATTTAATAAAGTGATATCGTGCTAAACATTCGATTGTAGCTTACTTTAGAGAATTTTTCGAGAACATGCCATGTGCTGAACACTTTCGGGATTAGGTTAAAATAAAAAAGTAGTAAAGCTTTCAAAAACACAAATTTATTTCACTCAAACCCGAGATCTGCTTTGTCTAGATTATGATGGACATATTATTTCTATAGCTATAGGAGGTTTCTTCCGTCTAAAAAATGATGAACTTGCAAAAATTTCTAAAAATTGTTAAAAACATTAAATTAAGCTTTATATTGAACAGTCCAACATTTGCAAAAAAAAAAATAGGGTTACAACATTTGCATTGCGTCATCATTTATATATTTTGTCTACTCTTCATACTAAAGCGTCTAAATTTTGTTAAAATATCGGATTACAATCATTAAATTGCATAGTCCTTTAGGGATTGAAAGTTTTTACTGCTAGTAGAAGGAAAAATTAGAAGGAACGACTTGAAGGAACGATTGTACCACTCACAAGCACATATAAACCGCACTTGAGTTCCGTTATCCTCCGAGGGATTGAACTCAATTACACCGACGAAGTCAAGTACCCACCTATTACACTATTGTCATTATAAAACTCCAGCTAGAGCTGCTCGGGCCTTATTGGCTTTCAGTATATCCTGCTAAGCTTGAATTAAAATCTACACTACTACTAGGACTAACTTTCGATCGCGAGGGTTTATTATAACATACATAATTACGGCTTCGAAGTCCGCCTTTGGTCGAGAACCAATGTAGTGGTGGAATGGAATGGAATGGAGTTTTTCATTCGAACAATAGCAACCACTTAACATCCTCAGATTATATACATCTGCTGATGCCGTTGTATATGACAGATTAATGGCTCTTGATTGCTCTGATTTCTTGCAAAAACAAATCTGTTTCGGTAGGAAATTCCTTCCTTGATTTGAGCAATTCATTCTATGATGGAATCTTCTCTATAAGTCTCCGATATATAGGTGCAATAGATGATACTAGGCTCCACCATAGCTTACAGTAACTAAGACTATGGTTCTGTGTGCTTATCTCAACATTTTTCAGGAATTAATCCCGACAAAGATCTTTAGAACCGAACATTCGGTTAGTTAAGAGGCCATTGTAGCTGCCTCTAACAAATTTTTTAGCTTTTCAGGCAATACTTTGACAATATTCAGTTCACGAAAAGAGTATAAACGAAAAATTTGGCCGACGATGTTTGGTGAAGGGGAATTAGCGAGCCACGGAAATGTCCATATCGCGAAAATCGACTTCTCTTCGAGTTAGTTATTTAAACCAACTGTCCAGCATGAATGAATTGTTATAAAATATGCATTTGCGCTAAAAAATTAATGAATTGAAATTTCAACAAAAAGAGAACAACAGAAAAACTGTCACAACACTTTTAAACCGTTCATTTACTGACTCCGTCTTCTGTTCTCTGCGTCATTTATTGCGTTTACTTTTGCTTATCTGCTATTACTAATTCATACTCTGCTGTACTCTTCAGATCATTTCGGCTAATTCATTAGTGCAATCTATTCAAATTCATAGCATGATTTCTGGTTTTTTTTTTGGCAAACAGTGCAAACGACTTTTACCACAAGCGTATACCCATACAATCTTCTGTGTAAATCTGGAAGCGCCGAAGATCGTGTTTTGAAAGCTCTACAAGCCACAACAAGAATTTGTGTATATGTGGGAATATGTTTAAAAAAAATAGAAAATAAAATGTTTAAGCGGAAAAAAATTGCAGCTTAATCAAGTAAATGAAAGCAAAGAGTGCGAAATAAATTGCCTGCGGCTAGCCACGGGCGCGAGGCAGAGTCAATTAAAAAGTTCGATAATTTAAACAATTAAAAACCTGTCGCTTAAACTGGATTCAAAGTTGTTAGACTGATTTTTTTTTTTTTTTTTTTTTTTTAAGAAAAATGTCTTAGCAGCGCTGCATATTTTTTATGGAGTCTAATTTATGTAATGAGGTGTATTTAGTATGCCTTACTGAACTTTAATTTGTATTTAAACTTACCTCATTAATGGGAGATAGTAAGTATAGACTTTTGGGTTCGTTAGTTAGGCAGTTTACTAGTTGATTGCAGTGATTACCAAACTGTTTTTTCGAACAAATTTTACGGTATGGAAGTAATTTTCACTTCAGTAAGGCTACGACGGCGCTGATCCTCCGACTTTGTCTACCACTGGAAATTAACTCGGGCTCTGCTTCTCTAAATCTAATCGTCGAGTCAATATTTTTGATACTTAAGTAAATTTATCTCTCATTTTTGAGTCTCTAGAGGTGTATTCAGCTTTTAGTCGTATAACCGAGTCATTTCGGAGTCTTTAGAGGTGTACTCAGCTTTGAGCCATACTACCGAGTTTACAACCACCACTTTCAGTTGGTGAAAATCGTCGAAAGTTTGGTTTAGCTCTGAGTGGGTCAGGGTTATTATTTGGTGATTAGAATGAAGCTTATAAGGCGGCTGAGACCTTAGCGGTCGCACTCAAACAATCTCTGCATTTTAGGTAAAACTGTTAGTAGGTATATATTACATAATTTTGAAGACTTAAGAAATGAAATCACTTAAATAATATGAACTGCCACTTAAAATACTCCAAGTTTAATCATTACTTAGGGTTAATTTATGTAAAAGACACTGATTAAACTTGTGTACCCCATTCTTTGCTTTTTATGTGTCCAGAGAAGCTAAGAGACTGTCAAGAGATGTAATTTTATAGTGTCTACTTTCACAGAACTATCGACGAAACTATTGAAGAAACACTAAACCAACTTCTACAATTACCTTTCAAAGTAGCTGTAAGAAAATGCCTGGGTAATCAGTTGTGTTATCTTGTCTAAATGTGTACAGGTAGGCGACCTGTTTGCGTTTCTCTTCTAGCACATACATAACAGGTAGTCAAAAGGACCGCCAGCCATAACATTTGTTTTGTTTGTTACTAGTGTCAGCATGACATGGCGTTTTAGAGTATAGATAGGCGGTACAAACCCTAAACAAAAAATGACCTAGAATAAAGGTGTGCAACTCCAGCGGCTGGAGAGACTAGTTGTGCGACAAAGCGTGGATTAGTTGTGCACACAGGCTGGTAAAAGCGGAAGTGATGGTTGAAGTAAGTATAAATAATATGCGAATGACAAACAGTAGATACAAAAGGAGAAACAAGTAAGTTCGATCAGCTAATAAAGATACCTAAACATATCTCTTGCTTTAGACTGCTCTCTCTTTTGTGATCTATATCAAATTACCGGAATAACTTGCTTGCCACTCCAACACACAAGTTTTGCCGTTAAAATATTGTTGTATCATTTGTCAAAGTGTCTAGTAATTAAAAGAATCTTCCAAAGACGCTAATTACCAATTCGAATTTATTTGTTGAGGAATTTAATATTTTTCTGGACGGCGTTCGTTATTTGAGAAGTTGAGAAATTGCTAAGCTTTCTCTTTTGCTACGCTAGTTCCTTCGTTGGTCGATGAAATTGTGAATTGGAAGCTATTTGCGCAAAATCGTGTGAAAGCAGTGTACTAGCATAGATAATGCTCTCACATTTCAGAGCCCCGCCGATTTTTTTTCTACGCAGCCTTTTGTGGTGCTAAATTAAGAGTAGATGTTCTCCCGAGCAAATTTATGGTTCGATCCATACTGGCGAAGTATCAAATATTTGATGAATTTCAGAAACCAATTTCACTGCACTTATTGCTTTAATTAGGTAAACAACGTAATTTTTTCAAGTATTTCGTCTCGGCAGGCATTTCAAAAGCAGAGACCACTCTAAAATACTCCGCTTAAGATGACTGCATATGCCAATAAAGTTGGAAACGGATTATACTGCTGGTAGTACCTCAAGTTCTGCGGGAGAAAGACACGGCATGGTAGGGTTTGGTGTCATTTCGGGTTTAGAGTTCGTTTACACGACAGTCGAGTATGGATAACCCGAGTGAGATGAGTTTAATTTATTATATGCTCGTATTCGAATTACAACCATAACTCATTGACATATCTTACGATATTACAACAACAGCATTGTTATACTGTTCTTCACTCAAGATTGCATTAGTGTTCTCAAGACACTGCAATTATTGATTAGGGTGGCAAGCGGTGGCAAACTTACAGCATAGAAGAAGCACCTTAATTGATATCTAGCCAAGTCTAACTGTCATTAGTGACGTATTGGCTGATTACACTGCAAAAATACACTAGTTTCTGAACAAAACATGTTCTGAAGAGAAAACTGACCATTTTGGCTAGAGTTTTGGTATCCAAATTTTTCAATTTCAAAAAAATTTGAAATTTGAAATTTCAAAATCACAAAAATCCAGCACGGTGGTGTAAACATTGCCGTTGTGGCATCATGTTCTTGTTTTATTTCTTAAATTTGCACAAAATATTAATAATAAAATATATAAAATCTCTCGATAATATCTTAGACAAGTTCAACGATTTGAAACAAATTAATCAAAATAAATGAAAATAATAAAATAATAAAGCGATAAGTGTTGATTAGTCATAAATCTTTTAGTTAGCACCTTTTATCAATAAGAAACTTGAAAGGTAAAGAAAAATAGTCGAGTGGGTAAGATAGAGATAGGTCCGAGGTATGTTTGTATGTTTATATGTATGATTTATATAAATTATGAAGGTTGCCGCAATGGCCATAAAAGCTGTTAACCAAATATTTACGCCTCTTACATGGGGTTTATAGGAACTTACAACTTTTGTGTGGGCAAACGATTATTATATAGGTATATATAAGTGGTATAATATACAGAAATATCTGCCACTAATTATCACCTCACTATCTGTCAAACGGTTGACAGTTGTTATTGTTGTATCGCTAATAAATAAATAATTGTTTAAGTCATAAAATTTTGCTGGGAAAAGTATAGAGCGACATATATATATATATATATATATATATGAACTATATTTATTTATCGACAAATACATACAGCTTATACATATGTATATATTTCTTGTCTGCCTTTTGTATTTGTAAAAGCAATAAGGAGAACAGTGCTCTAAAAAATATGTTAGCATTTCTTTGCGATTTCTGTTGCATTGAGTGTGTATTTGTTGTTCTTTTGTTGATAATATTCTTAACTTTTAAATATTTGTTGTTATTGTTGCGTGATTTTGCGTGATTTTTTGTTAAATTGTTTATTTTAATTAATAGAAGTGACGCATATAACTCAGAAGGGTGTTGGTCTAAATTCCACAAACATATTCTTCAAATCAGAGTGGGTAAAAAAGTACTTTTGGCATCTTTTTTTGTTTATTCTAAAAGAGGTATGTTACATTATGCGACGACAACAAAATAATTTTAGTTAGGTAACCCGATATAAATTTTTAGTCGAGTTTCACCTCGCTTTAGTGGCTTGTGCCCTGAAGTTAAAGTAGTTTATTTACAACGTAGGACAAGCTGTTGCACCATAGGTGAAATCATCATATCTTTCCGCCTATATCTTTCGTGGAATTTACTAAAGACATCTTTTAACAGGTTAACATCTACACATATTAGGAGCTCCACATGTGTTTAGGGCTAAATTTGTTCTTCTTCCGTCTATAAATAGTCCAAATTTTTACCACTAGGATGTTTTTACCACTTTAAAGTTACTCGCATGCACTACTAACTCTCTTTATTTAGAAAAATATGTATACATACTGTATGTTGGAGAACAGAAAACTCCAACTTCCTTCATGTATCTTTCCTATACAAATCTGTTTCACAAGTTCATATTTTCTCGGCAGGGTGTCATTAATTCTGTTTAATAATTCTTTCATCTCTCCAATCAATAATAAACCTCATGCGGAGCTTTGTTACAAAAATCTGTTCCACAAGTTCATATTTTCTCGGCAGGGTATCATTGAAACATTAAAGTGTGTACTATATATACACGTATATATATAAATGAGTACTCGACTCCTCTGCTACACGCCTTGTATCGTGATAAATGCTCGTCTTGTTTTTATTGTTCAACTTGATATTGTGCAAACTTTTGTAGACATTGTGGGAACAGCAATGCGCCCGTTACAAAGCAGTATACAATAGTATAGAATAGATAAGAAACAATAACAAATAGTAAATAATAATTTGAAATGAACAAAAAAACAAACAAAAAATGCAAAGGAATGCATAGTAAACATAGTGAAGTTGTAAAAATTGCATTTAATTGCACTTTATAAATTATGCACAGCATTAACAAGTTAGTTCGCTTTGTATTTCACACCACTCTGGCAACTTTAGTGACTGCCCTCACAGCATGTGACGATTTGTTGCTCTAATTGTTGTTCTTAGCGAAAAATTAACTTTAATTAAATGTCATGCCAACAAGCAGACATTGCGCTCATTTTCGCTCCCATACTGAATACAACTCTGCCATTGGCTCTGAGCGTGCACAATTGTTGACATTTGCCGGATATCGTATTTATCTTTGACAAATTGTTGATGGCATAGAATAGGCAAAGAGAAGATATAAAAATGTTAATGATAATTACATTTAGCTCCCTAAGTCCCGGTAAACTGTAGATTCTTTAGCTGGACTTCCGACGAGCCCTATGCCACATACCAACAAGTCATTCAGTACAGGATTGAACAGATTGCAATGTCACGGATAGTTTCACTGAGGGATTAGTATTTGGCGGAAAGTGGACTTGAAGTTTGAAGTCCATAATATATTATTATTTTTTTAATGGATGCTAATGGACTTTCATTAGACAAGGTCAAATCTGCCTGTGTCTGTTTGATATGAAAAAGTGTTTGCTTACAAGTCATTAGTAGATCGGAGCTCTTCTAGGGCCTTTCATTTGTGGAAGTAGTATAAGACTACTACGACTAAGAATACTACAAATGGTAGGAAATGATCGATTATGCTAAAGTTGCAAATTATATTTTTACTTTCGCTGATAGTTCCCGCGCTTTTTGGTGACATTACGGCTGTTGAAAAGTTAGTTATCAACTTATCAGCACGATAATTATCAGCAAGATAGCTTAAATAATAATTTTCCAACCACAGATAATCATTCAAGTACATCAAAACCCCGATGCGATAAGTATTTAATTATTGCAGAAAATAGCGCGATCATCAAATTAATAATTACCGCACAAACAGTTTTTTTTTTCATAATGACAATGACGACAGTTGTGACGTTAAAATTTGACAATAAAACGCGTGTATACGCGCGAAACTTTCACTATTTCACGCACTTCACCGTTACGTCAGTGCGAAATGGTATATGCGAAGCGTCAATTGGATTATAAATATTTGCAATGACGATGGAAAATTCAGCAAAGAAACACTTTTCACGTTTTTTAAGTGAAACAAATAGTGAAAGTTAGTGTCCAACTCAAATGCTGTGACAGTGCACAGAATGACCGCAGTCGTAAAAGTTACCTACCGCCTGCTCTTAGACTATGTAATATTGCTGTTATTGTTTGTACGAGTATCTTTAAAGTGCCACAGCTATTCAAATATAAAGCAATTGTTTAAATAACAATTAACAGCACTTTGTGACAACTGGAACGTTTTACCGTTAGACAGTATGCCCAATAAGACACCAAGCGTTTGTTTTGGGTATAATGTTTTTTTCCGGAGTCAGAAATTTGTATATCATAACCGAGTTCAGGTTCGGAATGTACTATGTGGTAGACATTATGTTCTTTCCGTTCACTGGGAATTAATTTCGACAACTAAAAAAATTTTTCAACACATAGCTTCTAGTTTCCTACATTAGTTGCCGTTTTAGTGCCCCTTTTGTGGAGTTGTTCTGTAACGGATTCATGCAGAGCAGTTCCGCCTCTAACAACTTTTCAGAATTATGTATGCACAGTAGACCAGAAAAGGGAGCTGTTAAACTTAGGTCTAATCGATTATTCGATTTTAGGTTCACTTCCAAATTGTGATTTCTTGAAGTGTTGCATTATTGTTATAAGCTTACTTTACTTCTCAAGACCTTAAAAGTGCAGTATTTACTGAACAATTCGTTCTCAATAAATTTTTTGGCTTTAGATATGTTTTCGAAGTACTTATAAATATTGGGACTTTATTGGGTCAACTCTTATGAAAGAGACGGCAACTTTGATCAGCTAATTGTAGAATTGAAACCTTAATTTAGCGATCGTTTTCGAAAACGGTAAACGAGATTCTTACTTCGAGTTAACTGGATTTTGAGAAAGAAGACTTCTTCTTCGAGAGAATCCATTTAGTATTATAATGACTGGATCTTGAGAGACTTCGTCCAGGATACACATACTTATAGCTGTTTTTCTTTTTGTAAAAGCTGCCGAATTGACAGTTATTGGACGGATGTAAAATTGGATCGGTTCCAGTTAGGTAAAACCGACTGCCCTACGAAAGACATATTTTTAAAATCATTGACCAATCATTAATTTTAATAATTATTATTTAAGTTCATTAATATTAGCTTGCGCATGCCAACTAACAATCTGGCAACTACTTATTAACTAGCAATTATCAGCTTTTGTGATTGGAAATGCGGTGCGTTGCCTTTGAAGTACGCGCAACACGGCAACAGACCGGCAAATAAATACGTGCTGCCTGCCTGTGTGGGAGAGTGTTGGCTTGAAATATGGAAAAAGATGTCAGCTATAACTGTAAATGCCAACTAACGGGCTTGACGGCAGTTTTTGCCAATTTGAAATTTTACTTTATTTTCATGCATTTTTATTTGCTTATTTTATGCTGAAGTAACTACAATAAATGTATGGCTTTCTTTAAATAATTATTTGAGTGAAATCGTGGGAGCTTTTAACTTGTGTATACTAACTTTTTCGCATAATTTTTATTAAACTTAAAAAAAAAATTTTTTTCTTTCCATCCAAAATAATATTCTAAAAATTTTTTTGTATTGCATTTAACATTTTATTACAATTCAGCGGTGAATGCCAATTAAAAATGCTCCACTTTGATTATTTGATGCTTAATACTAAAATAAAAGTGTTAAATTACGATTCTGGCATGCTGCCAAATGGCATGAGAAGAAACCAAACAACAGTTACGCATTCATATTCTAATGTCAAACGCTCATTAATGTCATTCGTGTCTTTTACGAACATGGAGAATTTAACACACACACATCCATACTAATAAAAAAAAAATACAAAAAACAAAACAAAAATTTTTAAAAGAATACAAAAAAAACTGCAAAGAATATTTAAAAAAATATAAAAAAAATTTTAACCGAAGTATGAACGCATTGCGAAGTCGGTCGCACCACAAAGATGACATGAAAAACTGTAACAAGAGAAAGAAGGAAAGCAAAAGATTTCAGTCATACCATATTATTTGCTCTTCTTCTACTACTATTTCCTTGCATTGACAGCTGGAAAGTAGTGCAACATGCCGACAGTACGCCAATGGGTTAACACTACTTTTGCTGCTACTTCGCTACCACAAGTCGTAAAACAAATGTTGTTGCTTTTTTGCTTTTTTTCTTTCTTCTTTCTTCTTTCTCGATTTTCCGACAATGCTTGTTGTTTTTGTTATTTGACACTTCATTATTGTTGTTATGCTCGTCGGCGTCTATATGCATTGTCGGCGTTATGGTCTTGACTAAAATTAGCTACAACCTTATAACGGCTGAAATGGGGTTCAGATTATAGATCCTATTGAATAAGTTTACATAGAAATAGGTGTGTACTTAGAAAGTATTGTATTAGAGAACAAGTAAGAAAGGGCTAAGTTCGGGTGTAACCGAACATTTTATACTCTCGCAATGTGCAAGGATCAGAGGTGGGGAAATATTTTCAGGTGCTGGCATACATTTATATTAAAAAACAAGAAGAATTCAACATTCATCATCCGAGGAAATTGCCTTATTAATCTAATTAACTTATATTACAGGCCATAGACTCATGTACTTTCATTGTTATATTTTGCTTCGTGTCATATATTTATATTAAAATCTATCAAATTAACTCAAAAGTGATATATGCGATATAAACTCAACCAAAGTTGTTTAATAAATATATGAGATACATGAGGACAAAGTCGACCAGAGAAAAAGAAATCATTACATTAGGAATAAGCGGCTTAGACCATGGTCTAGACCGATTTCTTTCATATTTAGCGCGAAATCACATGATGTTTAAGAAAACATATCCGACTAATTTCATAAAAATATCACACAAATTGACCGACATAAACGGTTTAAAGTCAGGTGGAAAGTCGGAAATTCCTATATCGGGCATTTTGGGATAGAGGAAGATCTGCACTGATCACATTAACTCTTTTCATTATTCAAGTATATTAGGGACATATTTCCCCGCAATTTTCTGAAAGTAACTCACAAAGTGAGCGACATATTCGGCATAAAGTCTGCTAGAATATCGAAAATCATTATATGTAGTATATGGTGCTGGGGTAATTCGTTGACCGATTTCACAGATTTTCGGTAGTGAACTATAGTATATCCGATATTACATGTTCACTTAATTTTGCTAATATATCTTACATATTGACCGAAATATATGGTATAAAGTCTACTGGAGTGTTGAAAATATTTTTCAGATTTCTGATTTCTTCAGATTTTCCGATTTTCCCCATTTTTGATAACAGAGCACGCTATTATCATGGAAAGATAATCCTCCAATTTCATTACAATATCTTACAGATTTCCCTATATTTTCGATAAAAATTCAGATGGAGGCACTGAGATCCTAATATTGGGTATCTGGTGGCTTGAAATGTTATAATCCGATTTCGTCTATTTTTATGCATAATCCTGAAATCCACGACATATCCTGAAGGCAGTATTTATACGCAGTTTAAATTTCATATCTTAATTGCTGCTCGATTTATCTGCTTTAAAGTGAAAGGATCAGATGAAACTTAAAATTGGGTTATATGAGAAGTAGGGGTGGTTTTTATTCGATTTCGTCCATATTCATAGCGTGACATAAGAAAGCAAATATAATGTCACATATAAAATTTTGTTGAAATTGGTTAAGGTATTCTTGAGATATGGGATTTCTGCTAAAAGTGGGCGGTGCCACGCCCATTATCAAAACTTTACACAGATTCTTATGCAACCTTTCCGTATCATATTTTATGCAAGATAATGTTTCTAACGTGTTCCTTCAGCGAGTTATCGCACTTTTAGTAGTTTTGAACATAACTTTTGTATGGGAGGTGGGCGTGGTTATTATTCGATTTTACTAATTTTCTCAGCATATGAAAAGATGCTAGAAAAACTTAGTCGCAGCAAGCTTGATTGATATAGCTTCAACGGTTTCCGAGATATATATATTGAACCTGTTGGGGGGCGGGGCCATGCCCACTTTTACAAAAAATTTTGCCCACAGGTGCCCCACCCTACTAGGATCCTCTATACCAGATATATACCTTTATCTGTTATATACCTGATCTGTTATATATCTGATATATATCTATACCTTTATCTGTTTTAGATTAATGGCAATTTGTGGGCGTGGCATATGCCCAATTGCGCCCATCTACAATAGCAACCGTCTTACGTTGACAAAGAACATGTGTGTTTCATCAAAATATCTTAATTTTTACTCAAGTTATCGCTTGCACCGACGGACGGACGGACAGATAGTCACTCGGATTTCAACTCGTCTTTTCATCCTGATCATTTTATATATATATATATATGTCTATATCTAACTCGCTTAGTTCTTGGTGTTACAAACAACCGTTAGGTAAACAAAGCTAATATACTCTGTAGCAACATGTTGCGAGAGTATAAAAATGCAAATATTTATGACCTGCAGTTTCCAGGAAAGAAATTAGAAATTGCTAAACAGGAATGTAAAGACTATAAAACTGTAATTTGCTTGGCTAATCTTAATTTTAACCTGAACTGAGTTATCTAGATCTAACATTGCCTTGAATTTAGGTTCTTACTAACCTATTTTCTAAAATTAGAATAGACATTTCTACCAAGCCTGTACATAACCTCAACTAATGCATTCTAAATCGCTGAGTAAGTGAGAAATCGCTTCAAGAGAATCTGTAAAAATCTTTTCGAACATTCGATAATATTAAACACAGCATAATATCATCAAGCTTTTCTTGACGATGTCTCGGAAGTTGCACACTTAAAACTTTCCGAATTGATCAACTTTAGCGAGACCACAGGGAGGTTCAGAGAGCACATGATAGTGTGAGAAGATTCCAGTCCCGGTGGTTTCACTAGGACTTCACTTCAGGGCTTCACTTAGAAGGCCCTAAAGGCCTAGGTGCGTCGTCAAACATGCATTGTACCTACCTACCTACTTCGCAAAGACTGAAAAATTAAAAACAAATTAAAAAATCTATTAGAGTAGAGTATGTTCATCAAGTCACAGTATTCTCTCCAAATTTTCATATTTCGTTAGCATGTTCTAACGTCGGCTCTACTTTATAACGCCAATCACCGTCTTCCTGACCACATACCTGGAAAAGACAAAAAGAAGGGATTGACTTTCTTAGTGTTTCGATTTGTTTTTAATTTGCATAACAAAGAAACTACTAACGCTTTGAGTACTTGACCGAAATCGTTTAGATTAAATGTAGATTTAGACTCTAGTTCCAATCCATGAGAAAGCAGTTAATATCAATCACAGACTATAAGTTTGTAGTTTCAGAGAAATAATGAGTTTTGTGTCTACCATAGATTTTAAAGTTTAAGATTGGTAACCTCAAGGGAATGAAGTTAGGAATTCTGGGGTCAGTCTGTCAGTGTAGAAGTGGCTTCAACTAAGCAAAGTCGTGTTTATATGTTTGCTGGTTTCGGCATTGGAGCATACATGTTTCTGATCAAGGACTGTTGGGACAGCGGCAGTTCCAAAATTATTTTGAGAATGTACAACAACAATCATAACAGCGAAGAGTTCTGGCTCATTTTGATTTTGCACTTCTAGTGATAAAAATTTGAAATCTTAAAAAAAAATTTAGCTCTCACAAACTATTCACACTTTTACGGAGTTAGTCGGGTTTCAGGCGATCTGGATAGTGATCCGCATAAAACAAGTGTTTCACTTGAAGATCAGTACTTGGCTCTCACCGACATCGATTTGATGTGTGAGCTAGCGAGAAGTTAGATCGTCCTTAAACTCGAAATAGATGGATCTGATCTGCGTGCTGCTTCTAATCAGCCTACATTTAGCAAACAATTAGTTATTTTTAAAGTATAGAAAGATCTTAGTGAGCTTTTCTTATTAGTGATCTATACTTTTTCAAATATACTTGATTTATGGCTGAAACTCAGCACTATTTTGATATTTAATTCTCGGGTAGGCGCCCATTAAAGATGTTTTTCAACGCCTTACGCTTTTTAAGGCAAGAGCAAGGATATATGGACGCTTTACGTCAAGATTTCTAGTGAAAAAAGTAACGCCGCAGTTATGCAATTTTCATTACAACTCTGAGAACAAGCAAATTCATTATTTCATTATTCCAACATAATTAAACGACAAATCAAAAGCAATCAAACAACATTTGTGCACTCCGCAAGAGAACGACGCGCACTCTGAGTTGCAACCGGAAACCAATAAAATTAAATGGCATATCTTAAAACAAACTACAAAAAAAAAAAATATAAATCAAGGCATAAGTCAAAGAAAATAAATACATAAATAATGACCTTAGAGCAGTGACTGCCAGTAGTCAGCGCGCTTCGATTGATTGTCTGCCATGTCACGCTATTATTAGCTGCGCACTGTGTTGAGCCCACTGAGAGTACATATTCTTCTGCGGCGTAATCTTCATACTATTTGTGCGCTCAGTAAATATATGAAGCAATCAAAAGTGCCAATAAAATGTGTGGTGAATGTGCCATTGCACGGAATTTTTCTAATACTTTCAAGGGAGCTAAAGTGAAGAAAGTGCGTTGGGTGCCGCGGTTCAACCGCCGCTGGTACATGCTTAAGTTATTTTGATTTGTTAGCACTCCTACGCTCATTACCAAGTCTAATCAGTTGTGTGTACGATTTTTGAAGTTTATGAACGAAGAAAATCTCGGCGTTACCTATACGCTGTAGGCGTAATAAGTAGTAACGATACTTAGCTTTGATCTAAAAATCTCCTAAGGCTTTCATATTTTTATTTTTACTTCAATTTCTTATATTTTTTTTCTACTCCATTCATTTCGTGCTTTTGTGTGGCGTCGTCCATAAATGAAAATTGTCACAATATAGCGGGCGGTGGAAGTGTGTCAAGCTTTAGTGATGTCATGATTTGCTGGAGTGTTTGAAAGCGTGTGCGTCGCTTTGGCCGATAAGTCTCCAGCGGTTTCTGTTCGCTTTTGTTATGCATGACAGTGCCATATGTATCTATTAACTGCTCTTGACAGTTTTAAAAATATTAGGGCTCGTATAATAACACAATATGACTCTAGCTCCTTATTAGAAGATTGGATGGTCTTCGGTTCACATTTTTTGGCATGTTTCACACTTTTGAAGGCAAGCTGTACACTTCAAAGTTCGACGCCGTACACTGAAGGATTTTTCAACGCGTCGTCGAAATTTCGCACGAGCTGATATCGTGAGAATAACGCGGTGCTACTCTACATCGGCTGGAAAGCCCTTGGCTTAACAGCGAAAGAGCTTTTTATTGTTGAAAGTATGGTTTTATTCTTCGACATAACCTCCATTTAAAAAAACGCATTTATTGTAACGGTTTTCCGAATTTTTCCAAACCGGTGCGTTAGTGTGAAGCTTCGACGCCTTCAAAATAGGCATTTGTGTCCTTGACAACCTCCTTGTTTGAGTGAAATATTTTTCCAGTCCGACACTGCATTTTCCCAGAGTCTGGGAAAGAATAAATAGTCGCTGGCGGCCAAATCTGGCATATACGGTGGGTGTATGCTTAGTTTATAGCGTAATACTTTCAATTTATGAATTGTGGCGTAATATCAGACAGCAAAAGATAACCCTATCCTTCGTTGTACAAAAAGTTTAACCATATTTATTGCCTGAGAGACTTCAAGATTTACTGCTTCGAAGTCGAAGTCGAGCTAAGGTTCGTTAAGGTTTCACGTTAAATACAGCTAATCAACTACGAACATGGTGGTTGAGAGACTAGTTCATAGCGTAACTCCTTCAATATATCGGTCTCATCAGTCTGGCAAGTTCATGGTTCGCATTTCCAGTTTAAATACGGTTAACCGAAGTATATTATGTTCGACTACAATTTGTCTATGGAAAATATTCACGTTAAAAGTTTCTGTAAGCGGTGAGACGTCGCTCCAATATATGCTTGTTCTATAGCGACGAGAGAGGCTTTCTCTAAAGTGGAGAGGAACTTAGCCTTTGTAATTTAGCGTCAATTTGCGAAGCAAATGATATACTGACAAATTAAGCACTTTGCCGCTATAATTTAAATGGTTATAGCACCAAACAATGGGAAGTAGCATGGCAGCAGTAGCCTTATACTTGAAAGAGGCAAATCCCAATTTGAAGTTTCCAAATATTTTCGCATTTATTTTTCATTTAAAGAAATTGAATTTTTAATTAATTTTGCGAAGTCAAATTCAAGGTAAGTCCAACATATGGGCGCGGTACCCGGTATACGATACTTTACAATGTTATGCTAGTTTCTGACTTTCATATATTATTTAATTTTATAGCTGGAAACTTAATCGTGATTGTGTGTAGCATAAACAGCTTCTTCTCAGCACTAAAAATAGTGCTACGTTGCGCCTACAACCCAATATTACAGGTAAAAAAAAAAACCCAAAAAAACGCACATAACCTCAATTTCGTTGTAAACTTAACCCAATTTTTTGCGCTGCCACTTACAATTTGTCAAAAGCGCACATAACCTCAACCATAATCTGTGAATATCTTGAAAACAAAGAAAAGAAAAGTAAAACACGCAACGCTGCTACCACGCCTCTACTTCACAAAAAAAAAAAAAAAAAAAAATGATAGACGAACACGAAAAAACACGAACACGACAGCACATAGAGTTAAAGGTAAGAAACAAACACTTATGCAAATATGGCGGTAATACCACAAAAAACCCTTGTCGTTTGTTATTTTCTTTTTCTTTTTATTTATTTTTATTTTTTTTTCATTTACTTTTTTTTTGTTTTTTATTTTATTTTTTTTTGGTTTTTTGTGTTCTTATTATGTCACTTCACATTTTCACATATGTACGTCTTGGCTAAATGTCGTGTGTAACTGTATTTAATTTTTCCCCCAAATCAAATGTCAAAGGTGTGTCAAATGTCAAAAACTATATGTTTACAAATAGTGGGTTAAATGGTTTATGACCTTGACATGGTCAAACTGTTAGTCAGATTATTAAAAATCCGCTTGTAAAGTAATTTCAATGGCTTTACAACATTCTTCTGCTAGCCTTACAGGAATCGGACTATAGATGCACGTTTCTGTTTATCATAACTGTAACATTTATTTGACGTGTCAAACTTTGATAATATTTTAGTTTAAACGTTTACAAGGTGTGTGTCTGTCATTATGTCTTCTATTTAAAACAAAATGCCAAGCATTAACCAAGATAACAGATGTTGGATGTTGTGAGAGACGAACAAGATCGAAATGTTCGAGGACCATTACAACAAATGCATTAGATGGATTCATTTTAGATGGATATTATGTCGAAGTATAAAGCCATATTTTCATTCACAAAGGGCGGTCTTTCATTGCAAAAACATTTACAGGATAGTAGGATATTCTACACACAAGTTTGTGGACATGTTTCTATATCTTGTTTAGAAAAAAAGCAAAATGTCTTCTTATTTAATGACGAAGCTTGGAAGTTCTACGGGCTACGCGTGATCACGAGGCCTTTTCCGCAACCGGTTTGGCTGCAAAATTTTTGTCGCTGTTACATAAGTCCTATATTAGTTGCGTTTGGAGTTATGTTAGATTTGCTATCCGAATAAATGCTTTTTAAATTTGAATTTTCCGCGCAAATGATCACTTCGAAGCTTGCAGTAGCTGCTACTGTGTAAACTGATATGACTGAAGTAAAACTACTGAAGCGAAGTATCTGTTTGAGGGATTTTGAGAAACATTCGTGAAAAAGAAACTCAACTCAGTACAGAGAAGTATTGTATGCTCCGCAAATAAGGTTGCTTGAAAATAGTGCTCGTAGTAGAGTATAAACAAGGCCGGGTAAAATTATATTTGACAGTGGAGACAAAGACTCTACATGGAAGATATTGGAGAATAATATCAAATTTGCAGATATCTACGATATGGAGTGGAACTCTTGAATTTCGAGAAGAGATTGTTGGAGATCATTATTAGTGCTGTTCGGTTGAGTCCACTATATAAATGCTGTTGCTGCAATCATTTTGCGTTTTTAATCGATTTTTACCGATTTTTAACCATTCTCAGTGAAATACAACTTACTTCATATATTAGTTATTGTGTTTAATTATTTTATTTAATTAAGTTTATTTTTTCTGTCTCCGTCCGGCAAGTCGACGTGCACTTGTTCTTCCACCAGCCCCTCCATTACGTACATTCAAATTTCTGTACCGTCTGTTGGTTCTGTCGGCTCGGTTGACTCCGTTGCCATTTCTTCTTCGTACGCGGACCTTATTGTTTCCGTTGTTTACTTCCACTCTTACGCCATTCTTTGCTCCGCTTCTCACACCTCCTTGTCTATTACGTCGATTGCGGCGACGACGACGACCACCAACAGCTAACCGTCGCGCAGGAGGTGCTGCTGCCGCAGTTGTTGCTGCTGTTGTTGCCGCAGTTGTTGCCGCTGTTGTTGCTGCACCTGCTACAGTCGTTGCTGCACCTGCTACAGTTGTTGCTGCTCCCGCTGCTCCTGCGGCAGCTGTTGCTGCCGTTGTAGCAGCTGTTGTAGTGGATGTTGTTGTTGTTGATCTTGAATGTGGTCTTGATGGTCTACGTACTGGTCGTCTGATCACATTAACCTTAACATTGATTTTTCTAATTTCTTTGACTGGATTTCCACACGGTGGAGGTGGACAGCTCGGACTAGGGAGCAAGAATATGGCATTGACGACTGATACCAAAACAACCACGAGGAATAACCTTAATACCAACATTGTCGAATTGTTAAAATTGTTAAAGCTTTGACTTGAACTGATTAAAACGAAGTCACACCAAGTGTATTTATACCCGATTTCGCCTCAGGAAATATTAATTTCGTAGTTAAATATTTGCAGTGCAAACTCAGTTGGAGGACACATTGTATAATACAGTTCCGTTTTTTGTTAAATAAAACTTATTTCTTACAATTTCGTACATATGTTATGCAATGAGTAGAATGCAAAATTGTTTATACTCTCGCAACATAGAGTACAAGGTTTTATTCCGCTAAGGTTTATACATAACTGCGTAAAATAACTGAGATAGATATATATTACTTATTTACTTAAAAAAATTAATTTTGCACGAAATGCGGAAGTAAACATACTGCAATTGTTCCATGGGATTCAAGAGCTGCGAAGAATATGTTTGGGTTATCTTCAGAATTCTCTAACGCCTTCGATATAAATTGAAGTTGCCGAATTTCGGCTTGAAGATCGTTTTAATTGCAGTTCGGTTAACACTATTTCAGGAAGATTGCTGCAAAGACTGAGTTTTGGGGTAAGTTTTTTTTACTCCAGGAACTTCCATCTATTGTAGGTAGACTATCTTCGTGTAGTATAAATTTGTAAGTGATATTGGAAAAGCCCTAATACTTCTATCTGTAATAATCGAAGTACTTAGTTCTGAGAGGTGGGCTGGCATCCAGAGTTCAGCGCATATCTACGGAGGTCGAAAAGAGCGTTGGTGGTTAGTTTAGGGGCAATATTAGAGTAACAGATGATAAGATATATATCAGGTCTAGTAAAAAGAAATCCATTTTATTTCCATATATTTTCCTGTATCTCGCGTTGTATAAGTGCGATCGGGTCGCGCTATATGACGTTAGAAGAATAAGATTTCGTAGTAGAAAAACTTCCCAGACAGTTTTGGGATTGTTTGGCCCAGTGTTGTTAGAGCACGCGTCAAAGATGGACACCAGCAATGAGAAAATATGCCTTATTTTACAGTTTTTCTTCGATAAAGTCGAAAACGCAAGTCAGGCGGATGAAACTGTGAATAGTGTTTATGGTCTTCATAATGTAATAGCCAATCACGCGAAATTTCGGTTTCGTCGATTACCTTCGGGTAATTTTTATGTCAAAGATGCATCACGCTCTGGAAGGCCATTTTTTTTAAATATCGATAAAATAATGGAAATCGTCGAGTCTGATCATCATGCAGGCACTGTTTATATTACTCAGGAACTAAATATCGCACAAAAACCGTTTGGAACCATTTAAATAAGGCGGGATACAAAACGAAGTTCGATGTTTGGATGCCACACGAGTTATTGCAAAAAGACCTCATGGACCAAAATTCCATCTGCGAATCGCTGCTGAAACACAACAAAATCGAGCCATTTCTAAAGCGGATGATTATTGGTGATGAAAAGTGGGTCGTTTAGGACAACTTCAAGCGAAAACGGTCATGGTGGAATCGTGGTGAGCCAGCGCAAACGGTGACCGAACCAGTTTTGATGGTCATGAAGGTTTCGCTATGTGTTTGGTGGGTTTAGTAGGAAATCATCTACTATGAGCTATTCTCCTACGGCCAAATTTTTGATTCGTAGATGTACTGTCAATAAATGGACCGTCTGAAGAAGCAATCGCCCAGAGTGGACAGCTTCAGCCAATAGTAGAGGAATTGTGTTCCGTCAGAACACACACATACATAGATCCAACTTGGTTGGGTGGTTGTTATGCATCCACCTTATAGTCCGCACCATTACTACCTGTTCCTGCCTATGGCGAATGATTTTTCTGGTGAAAAATTCGCCTCAAGAGAAGCTTGTGAAAATCGTTTATCTCAGTTTTTCGTCAATCGGAATGAGGGTTTCCACGAGAGTGGCATTATGAAATTAGCTTCAAAATGGCGACTAGTTATCGAACAAAACGGTGCATATTTGACCTAAATCGAATTATTCTAATTATGCTAAATAAAATCTTCAATGTAATGCAAAAATAATGGATATCTTTTTAATAGACCTTGTAAATAATACTTATTTACGCTTTGGGTGTAGACAAGCGCGGTGGTTTACTAAGATTTAGTAGGGTAAGGAGCGTAAATTGTTCCTTTCAAACTATTACGGATCATGTATTTATCATGCTTTGTGTGGTGTGTAGCGAAATTTCTTCCGTCGGATGTGTTTCTTCGTAATTCGAGTGTGTACCTTATGAAAACGTTAAGCCAAGGAAGCCAAGGGTTTGCGAAACATGTCTACTCACAGAAAGACACATCCGGTGCGATAAGTACTTAGCCTCACCGCCCGAAGTTACTACTACCGCAAGAGAAATTTACTATCGTGTAGTTCAGCTGATTCGGTTACGTTTTTCGTGTGGAGAAGTGGTAAAGGAGCAATATCGGTTTTATAGGGGAAATCGCGTAGTGAAATCAAAGCACGCTTGGCTGTTGTAAACGGTGTCAGAGATAGCTGAGATAGTAAGCATTTTAAAAGACTAAATAGGTCATACCCTGGATGAAATATTGGAAATCCTGGATGAAATATGAAAACATAGATCCACTGCTACTACACAGCAGAGATCAAGTGACAGTCGAAACAGTGAAGTTCAAATTGCGAACCTGCCCGAAATGAGTTCATGACCTTCGGCATAAGTTGATAAGGGACCAAATATGAACATAATCAATTCACTATTTCGTCTAATAACGAATATTATGGCTTTCAAAATTGAGCTTTCCAAATTCGAGCTCGACTTAGGCTATAGAGGTGTTGTGTATTCCGCAAATAACATTGATAGTGTATAAATCATGACTTGTTTATCAACTAGATGGGGAAATTTATTTATACGGAGGACAGGAAGTCTAATATCAAATTCCCTGATATCTTTGATATACAGTGAAATTTCTAAATTTCGTTTTCTAGATCATTTTCGTTGCGGTTCGATTATATAAAGGTTGTTACTACAATTATTTTACGTTTTTAATCGATTTTATTTTTATTCATACTCAGTGAAATGCAATTTTATTTATTGCCAAATAAGCAAAATGCTAAACATTCATTTAAATACAATAAATAAAATCAGAGTTATTTTCACTGTCTCCGTCTGGTAAGCTGACGTACACCAGCTCCACTAGCAACTCTCCCATTTGCATTTCCATTATCGTTGTTGGCCCGGTTCCCGTTTCTTCTTCGCACTACGATCTTAGTGCCGCTTCCAGCGCGTACTCCGACGCGTACATTGCCTACTCTTCTTCGACGACCGCGAACTAACCGACGTGCAGCTGGTGTTGTTGCTGCTGTTGTTGCTGCTGTTGTTGCCGCCGTTGTTGCTGCCGTTGTTGCTGCTGTCGTGTCTTCTGCTTCCGCTGCCGTTGTTGCCGCTGCTGCTGCAGGAGTTGGTGGTGTTTCTGGTTTGGGTTGGCCTGCTGGTGTTTCTGGTTTGGGTCGGCCTGCTGGTCTTTCTGGTTTTGGATGTCCTGGTTTCTCGATCACATTCACTTTAATATTTATTTTTCTAATTTCTTTGACTGGATTTCCACACGGTGGAGGTGGACAACTCGGACTAGGGATTAAGAATATGGCATTGGCAACTGATACCAAAACAACCACGAGGAATAACCTTAATACCAACATTGTCGAATTGTTAAAATTGTTAAAGCTTTGACTTGAACTGATTAAAATGAAGTCGCACCAAGTGTATTTATATCCGATTTCGTCTCAGGAAATATTAATTTCATAATTAGGTATTTGCAGTGCAAACTCAGTTCGAGGAGGGAGATATTGCATAATACCGTTCCGTTTCTTTAAAAAAATTTTTTTGTTAAATAAAAATTATTCGTGCATCTGCGTACATATGTTTAATACAAATATGGGTTTCTCGAACTTATGCAATCAGTAGAACGCAACATTATGTGTACTCTCGCAAACCCATTTTGCATCGGGTACAAACGATTTGTTCCGTTAAAGCTTACAAAATGACACGATTAGATATGGTTATTGAAATGCTCGAACCAAATCGGCCTGTCCGTCCGTTTGTGCGTCAGCGCAAGCAATAATGCGTATAAAATATTTTCAAGCATGCGCATCTGCTGCTTGCCAACTAAACCGCTACTGGAGTTCGGCTTGGAATGCCATTTTAGTTAACTATTATTTGTGGTTGGGTATGGGTATGGAAGGCAATCTGTGATTTAATTTGCATATGTGACGCCACGCTACAATTGATCTACTGCCCGCCAAAGCCCTACTGCGTGTTAGCTGTCATATATGTGTTGTCAGTTGCCTGCTTCAGTGTTGCTATTTGACGCCAACAAAATTAACCAATCTATGGTTAATTTTAATTAATATATTAGCCAATGGTACCAATCTATTTATATTTAGATTCCAACGGAACTTAGCTTTACCTTACTAGTTAAACTACAAATTTTCTGCAATAAAGTATATATTTATTTAACTGTCACATAGATATGGTTAAGTTTATATAATTATGTACTGTTAGAATTTTAAAAGTAAATATGTGCATTATTTGAATACTTAAAAAACATATGTGTTTACCGTTGTCTTATGAAATTGCATGCTATATTTAGCTGGGATCGAAAAGTTCTACTACAGAGAGCACTAATGGTCGCTTGGCTTGGCGATAATATGATAGATATGAGCTAGAGATCAGCTTTTTTTTATTTTAAGGCTTAATAAATTTCGTGGCTTAATTCTACAGTACATCAAATGTTGAGAAAAGTCTGAATTGTAATACAAATCTATGCTTTCGTTTACATATTGGTAACACATTCGAAACTACTGGTTGGTAACAAATCGGCTCGAATAGAGAGCAGAGTGCGTAAAGTGAGTATTTTATGAGCAGAAAAGCGAGCGTATTTGTAGTAGAGCGGAGAGAGAATCAGGACAGTTTCTTACGTGTTATGTGTTGAAAAATGAGAGGATTTTATCATTAAAGAGTTGTTCTAAATATTTTTCAATTAGTTATTTAGTCATGTGTGGGACGTTGCCATATCGCTGGAGAACTTTTGTTTGTATATATTATATACATAAGAGATGGGTATAATTTTAGAAAGAGCTACATTTTGTTTAACGGAAGCGAAACGAAGTCTTTGCTCCTTTGCGGTATTTCTCATGAGCTAGTTCTCAATTTGTTTATCCAGTTTAGCTCATATGAAATATGCGTAAAAAAATTTGTGACTACAAAATCTGCTAGGTTCTAAGTTACACATATTTTGCTACCGTAAAAGAAACAGCAATTTGGAAACCGGAAATCAATACCTAATTAAGTACTAAGCGAACAATTTTTGCGAATAAGAAAGTACCACTTACCAAATTAACAACAAATTGTCATGCCAATGAATAGAAAGTAAATGATATGCTACAAGCGATACGGCGTCAATATCTGCCGTTTGCCGAACCTGTTGCCGAAATAGGTCTAAGACGTTTAGACGCGCCTGAAAAAAGAAACATTGGCATATTGCCACATTTCACTTTGCACAAGCTGCTTGCAACCCGTGCAAACTTCATGCAACGTCCATTGCTGTGATTTCCTTGAACCAGTCAATACATTGGAAGCACGTTAAAGTTGCTTTCTATGGCAAGCCAAAGAAAATAAATACCTCAACAAATGCGGAAAAGTCGGAAAGTGAAGTTGTGCAACCACTGAAAATGGGCAAAACCAACTTGATGCTTGCCACTATAAATACTAATGATAGACAGACTAGCTGGCTGCAGGCGTTGTCAATATAAAGAAATGCCTGTCAAGTGACCGCAACGAATGATGATCGACAGACAGACAGAGTAGAGTACCTGTTTGTTTACTAGATTAACTGGCTGAGATGCGGAAGATGCATGCTGCGCAGCAGTTGAGCGATCATTCATGCCAGGCCTATTGAATTTATGAATGACTGGCGGCATCAATGATGTTAGATTGCATTAAGAAGGTGCGTAAGAAAGCATAATTAAACATACGAGGGCAGTTTGATAACTATTGAACCTACAAAGGAGAAAAAATGCCAATAAATGACGATCCATTTCTCAACAAAGTCTCCTTTAACACTCCTACTTCCTTAACTTGCCGGGAAAACACGTTTTGTGTCCTAAAGTCGGGAAACGTCGGAAATTTTCTGCACGGCGCGTGACCTTTTCAGGTTTAGAAACAAAAAGCAGTCGCATGAGCCAGATTTTGACCCGTTCGACGAGGCCTAACATTACCAGTTTAGGTGTGGCAACGGCGGAGGTGTGAACATGGTGGAACAGTAGTCTTTTCTTCGCCAAATATGGCTTTAAAGTTTAAACAGCGGCCATCACCTTTCCAGTCGACAGAACAGCCTTCGTCTTTTGCGGAGCAATTTCGCCGAGTGAAGTTCACTGTTTCGACTCTTCCTCTATCTTGATCACTGGTGTGCACCAGTGAAACCATGCCTTTTGTCAACAGCTCCTTTGAATTGCGCTTAAACAGTTTCAAACATTACTATGAAGTGGTTCCACGGTTGTGCTTGTTGTCCGGAGAGAGTAAACGCGGCACCCGGCGTTTTTTTTCCCCAGTCGCCATAGAAGGAGAAGTGTCACCGAGGCTAAGTACTTATCGGACCACTCTAGTTTAACTACATATTGGTAATTTGTCACTGGAAGTGAGTAAAGATATTTGAGCCAACCAAGGTAACACTTACATACGTGCGGTGGGAAGTAAAGACCGGTGTGAATTTGTGCGGTGCTGGGTCAAGACAGTGAAGAAAGACGAAAAGCAGCAATAACATTGATAAAAACCAAGTACTAAACAGTAGTTTTAGTAAAGGCAATAAAAAGAGAAATGTGCTTCACGCATCTGCGGCACTCGACATATTTGTAGGCTAGCAGTTTCTGTCTAAAACTGGGTTGACTGACAATCTGCTTGACAATGCACAATTGTTGTTTTGCTTGGCGCACAAACAGAAAGTGGTAAAACACCTTTGCTGATTGAATGAATGACGGGTGTAGCAAGAATGAAATAGCCAAGTGTCCGTGCTACACAGCTTGGTTTCTATTATATGTACATATTACATATTTCTATGGCTTTCCTGACTTTTGCAGCTCGCTTTTGCCCCGCTCTACGTAATTTGAGCTTCTCAAAACAATTGTAAACAACATGCAGAAAGGCCACACTTTACTCAGTACATACATTGAACAAGTGAAACGGATGCTGTTAGACGCTGCGGCGTTGCCATAGTTGTGGTGAAAATTATAAACGTCTTGCATTGCAGTTTAGCCTATCTAGCTTTTTCTTTCAATTTTTTGCGCTGTATTTAACCAACGTTAAATTGCAAATTTCACGCTTCGCCAAATTTTGTGACATAAGTCAATAATTTACGAGCTGCAAAATAGTTGCGCTTTTTTTCTTTTTCTTTTTTAATTAAGCAAAAAAAATCGCGTTTCGGCCAATTAATTTCTTAATTTGGCTAAAATTAATGAGTTGAGTGTGCGTTGCTGATGTTTGCTGCTATTCATGCTGCGGCGTTGCCGAGTGCGTCTGTAATGTGTTTTATATATTACGTACGCGTTGGAACGTAAGCAAAATCGTTGACGCGTAACAGCTGTACAGCTGTACGAAGTACATACGCTACATATTTACAATTAATTACTAACATTATTTGTTGTTGTTTCTATGAAAAACGTAAGATTTTACGTCAAGAAATAACTGTAAAACACGATTGTATAACATTAAACCTGCTTTGGCAGAAATGTAATTAAAACACAATTGATTCTCAAATAAAATAGTGACAGATATAAAGCGTTAATTTGTCTGCTTTAGCTTAAGCGCTTGTTTATGTTGCAAAAGTTGTATTGGCGCTGATGTAATTTCTCATGTCTCTGGTGTTTAACTGGCAATTGTCATCCAAGGTTAATGAAAAATGAAATAGAAATAGAGAAATCAGCAGCCTGAGTTGAATACAATTACAGCAAAATGGTGGTGCAGCGAAAATTCTGGAAATAAAAAGTAAAAATCGTACAGCTAAAGCAATCGGACGAGCTATATACTGCTGTCAAGTACTGGTTTGCTGAATTTCGTCGTCACTGTGCCACCACCAAGATTGCCCCCGTTTAGGAAGACCACAAGAGAGGGGTAACGCCAGAAAGCCAGGCAAAAAGATAAACGTTTTCGACTTACAAGGATCAATTTGTCACTGATCAAACGCTATAAGAAGAAAAGATTCTGCGCTGATTTTGGTTTCACATGGAATTATTTTCATCGACTAGCTCGATAAAAAGTTGATATTGGCTCGATTGGACACCGAGATCAAAGTCAAGCGCCCTCATTTGGTGCAGAAAAAAAATTGCTGTTAAAAAATTGTTCAAAAATTGAGTTCAGCTTGTAATATGACCCAAAAAGGGACCCCTTGCGACAATTTCCTCTTACCCAGACTCGAAATGTAGCTCGCTGGAAAAAGATTTCGCTGAAATAAGAAAACTTAGATGGAAACAAATGGCTATTTTGAAGACCTCGCAACTTCGCACTAACGAACCGGTATCGTATTGTTCGAGTACCGTTACAACAAATGTATTACTCTATATGGAGATTACGTCGAAGAATAAAGCCACATTTTCATTCAAGAAATACATTCTTTCTTAGTTAGGCCGAAGATGTTTTCAGCCCACTTAGTATATAGTTCCATTTAAGGAATATCTGTTTGAATGTTGTTCTACGTCGAAAGTTGAAAGTTGTTGGAGCATCATAAAACACTTATGCAGAATTTCTTAAAGCTAATAAAATTTTTATATACAATTACTGCCAGTGAAGTTAGAGAATGTCAAGCTCAACAAAATATGCACACACTAGCTACATTTTATGATAATAAAGCACATGACGGACTAAATTTTGTACAAATCTAAACTCTTTGACATCCAAAAAACGTGATTATATCATAAGTGTTCTAAATATTGCGCATAGCACCGACATAACCTCATTAAAGTGAATGCTCATCGACATTATCCAATTTGTTGCGGCTCATTGGAGATCACTAAATGTAATTAAAAGTGAGGGCAACTATTTCACATCAACTGCCATTGAACTCACAGCAGCATAGGATACCAAAAAAGGTTAGCTAAAAAATAAGTAGACGAAGAAGAAGAAGAAGAAAAATCATGCGATGCCTCATTAATGTTGTACCGGCAGACATTGACCCCATTGAACACGGCCTACGAGTACATATTTTGAACATGCTGCTGAGTAATGTGGCATGTAGGCCTCCACTCAGCTACACATACGACGCCATACACACGAGTAATTGGCAGTAATTGGCAGCAGATTTGAGTGTAGGTATGTGCAATGCTTAAAACTCAAATTGCGCGCGTTTAACTTGTATTCTAGATACGCTAATTATGCCGTACATACGAGCGTAGCCGAAAAAATGTAACGTTTCATGAAAGTGAGCAAAATGTCGTGCACTCGTAACATATAGTATTCGCTCAGTCGAGACTAACGGTATATAAAACAATCATCAGTAACTCACAGCTGCCTTGCATATGAGTTTAAAGTATTTTTTTTTAGCGTATTCCGAGCCGAACACATCGTTCACTTTTAGGGAAATCTTTTATATATAATTCGGTGTATGACATTATGTCAACATTCTTATATAAGCGTTTGAAAAGAGGCGAAATCGAACACAACCACGCCTACTTCCTACATAATACAATATTAAATTCATCCATTGGATTCTCTCACTTTACAATATATATATATATATATCAAGCAGCAAGAAGATATCGGGAAAAAACTTTGCACAAAGCGCCTGCCCTCAAGGTGTGGCAATTCTCGTCTAAAAATGTTCCAGATCGGACCATAACTTTAACTTTTCAAGCCCCCGCATAACGCATGTGTGGAGCTCAGTGCTTATGGCTGATATTTTACCGAAAATATCTGTCAATAAATAAAATATCTTAAAATAAGTGGACATCTTTTCCTAATAATAATGTGGCCTGGTGCTGAAGTACTACAACGTCCCAATAGCTAACTTTATGCCGAATATATCGGTTAACGAATTGTGAGAGTATATAACGTGCGGCTGCACACGTGTTAGACCTCTCTTACTCCTAACCTGCATTTCGAGTGGCTCCATAAGTGAACTTCGATGGGTAAACCTGATGATGGGCAACTGATGCAGATCATTTGCGCTAATTTTTCTGTTTAAATGCCGCTTGTACTGATTTCTGCCTGGTTAAATGTATTCTAGCGTATAACTGCGTCTCTCCGTCGACTCAGGCGGTCTGCAAGGTCTAGCTTGATTTGGTCGCCTTTGCTAATTTATAATTCTGTGAACTCTCACTCACATTACCACATTTCGTAAGCTATTTGGTTTTATTAAATCTTGCCTGGTCGAGAAACTTTCAAGTGCACCCACGTAAATGTAATACTCAATTGAAGCCGTTGATTTAGTGAACAACAAATTAAATGAAAATTGACAACAAGTAGCGCCTATGTAAATTGAAATAAATAAAAAAATAATAATAGTTTTTTCACACCACTCTAAAGTCAACTTGGCCGTTTGGACTCAAAGCAGTAGGCTGCAATTGTCAACTGACCAGTTGTTGCACAGCTGGTTTGTCAGCCAAACATGTGTAACTTTCGGATACATGCGTACAGCAGTTGTTGTGGCTGTTTTTATTTACGGAGAAAACGTGAAATTTCCATAAATAAATAAAAATTTTTTGTAAGTTCATAAATCTTACCTTCGCGCGGTAATCTTGCCGCGCTATCGCTTACATTTCATTTTTCGGCATTTTTTCGTCGTTTTGGATTAATGACAACGATTTGTTTACTATTGTCAACCGCCGAAGCACATAGTAGAAAGCTTTTGCTTACAACTTCCATCATTTTTTTGTTTGATTCTGAATGTCCGCTCATTTTTGTGTTGCGCATAACGCTATATTTACAGATATATAACGGTATGTAGGTAATTGGGTGGCTAAAGATTTAGTTGTATGAGAAATTTCGCTTTTTTCCAACGTCATAACACCCTGCTGGTTGCACATTATCTTCAAGCGCTGCACGTCGCACACTCGAGACAAGCTGCTCCAACTAGGTGGCATTCAAAATTGGGCTGGGGCTGCTTGTGGTCGCGTTGCGTGCTCACATTCTACACTGACGTTTCTTTAGCGCTTATTTTTTCATTACTTGTTTTAATGTCTTTTGTTTTTTGTGCTTTTTTACACACTTTTATTCGCCTCATTTTACCCGCACTCCCATTATATGTATTCATGTATGTACTTTCATTTATTTTCGACGCGTTGCAGTCGGCTTTTTTCGGCATTGATCTTCATTGGCCGAATTTGCAAATCACTCAAGTGCTCAATTTTTATTGTGATTCTCAACCAGTTGTTTTGTTTTCTTTAAGGCCGCCGTGTTAATTTAATAGTTTTTGGTATTCGTTTTATTTTAAGGTGCGACTTTTGACCTAGTTTTACCGTTGTACGGACATGTTTTGTTTTTAATCTTCTTTCATTACCATACCAATATATCTACATGTGTATATATGTATAGATTGTGTGCGTCTTTTCTGCTTCATCTGCTTTACGGTTGTGCGGTAGTGCCACACTTAACACCGGTTATTGTGGTGTGGTTGATGCATACAGGGTTGTCTGGGTGTGTTGTTAAGCAAAAGTCATCGAAAGATTATTGAGTGGTGTGATTCATAATGAAGTAGGTACACTTGAAAGACAAAAAAGGGAAATGTCTTTGCTTGAGACCACACATATTATCAATGTGGCGGCATCAAAAGTACTTCTAGGGTCCAAAACGTACTTATTAAATCATAAGCTCGTCATCAGACACAATAACGCACAAGTTCGTTCCCTAAAGTGTTCGCTGAAAGTCTTTTCTAAAACATTTGAAATGTATTCTGTAGAGTGTTGACATAAATCTCATCATTTTTGAGGTACGGAGTCTCTTTACTAGTATCGAATCGATAAATAATATCTACTTGTCGGCACCAGCTTCACTTCATAGCTTTTGTCGCTTACTTACGATCTTCGCCTTCGCCTTACGTTCGAGCCATCGCTGAAGAGCCTTTTTCTAGTGTCAGCTCATTCAACCTTAAGCATCAACTGATGCTGATCAGAGTATTTTCTTCTTCAGTTATTTTTACGCTGTTGATCTCTGTTAAGACTGCCGCCTAAAAATATATACAGTAATATAAACCGCTATCGGCCAACCCTGTATTTTTTATGTAGGGGAATATATATTTAACTGAGTATTAACTTTCTCTCATTCTATGGCTTCAAATAAAATTGTTAAATTTTATTATATACATTTCTAATTTACGCCAATTTAACAGCGCTGCGCTCTCATAAAATTTCACTTGGTTCCTGAATTTGTCTACAATTTTAATAGTCATTCAAAGAGTCTTCGAAATGAGCATTATTAATTGGTTGTCAGTGCTTTAATTGCATCGAAAGTAATTTGAGTACATTAAAAATATATTCACTGCAGAAAAAGACGCACCGCGACGCTCATGGTCCGTGAAATTTTTCCGGTCCGCCACTTGTCTCAGGCGCCTGCGCTGACGTACTCCGTCACTACAGACCGTACTCACACTCTCACTGGCGCCATCAAAAGCACTCTCACTCGCCGCTAACTGCTTGAAATTATTGTCAACAGTAAAATTATCAGCCTGTGACGACAACGACGCAACGTAAACGTTGCCTAAACATCACACCAACAACAGCAGCTGCAGCAACGTCATCATTGACAGCGCTAGTCAACATGAAATGCGTACGCCCACAAATTTTATCGCATGCGATTTTATGCTCTGCTGGCAGTTTTAATAGCAGCAAGCATAATTGGTGCAAATTTTCGTTTCGACTTTAAAATAACTTCGCGTCTGCTGCCTGCGGCTGCAATTATTGTCGCGCAAGTTTTGGTCTCAATCACATCACCTTGAATTCGTTGTCGCTCGTTCGTGTGGTGGAGCGTTTGCGGTAAGTGCTCATTTTCGGCGCTGTGTGGCAAGTGATGTGGGGTCAGGCGTCGGCTGAAACATGAATTATATACTCAGGAGCCTTGTATCGCGTTCCAATAAATGCGCCTGCAATAGAGTACGTACACTTGGCGACAACGGGGCGCCCATATAGCAACTATCTAAGTTTCTATATGTGGTTTTCAAAGTTTGGTAATCAAATTCGTGAAAATTCTTAATCACCACTGCTTAATCTTGGTGTCAGTAGTCCCTTTTTCTGGCGAGACTTCCTCGAAACCAATGTCCGTTGAGTGAGTCATTCTCTTAAGGTCATTCGGGACACGTCATCTTATAAGCCACTAATCGACAGCTTCCTTTCCAGAGAACTAGTTCTCTGTCATTTCTCCATTAGTTAAAAGTGTGAAGTTATTAAGTTAAGTTTCTTTAGTTTAAGAGATTCTTTGGCTATGTTTTACCACAATGGAATTCGGTGTTTTAATTTATAGACGCGCAGCTCGTGTTCTTATTTTTAAGCGCGCGTCTTCGTATATTTTCAGGAAATCATCCAGTTCTCTTATTGATACTTATAAATATCTTCTCTGAGCATAATACTTAAGTTCTCTCGTTTATAATGTTACATTATCCTCTCTGGGGAGAATATTTAAGACCTTCAAGGAGTTTTTCATCGAAGTAAAGTGCTTGAATTTCAGTGTCTTTTTATAAATTTTGTAATTCTTTCGTTAGATTTGCATTTCAGACTCTAAAATGTATTTCTCTCCATGTGTTTTTATAAGGTTATTGATTTGTGTATTAAGAACCCTTTGCAGAACAAGCTTTTTAGATATCAACCTTTCTAACTTTAACATTATAAGACCCGTACAGACATTATCCGTTATAATCCTTAGTCAGCAGGCTTGGTCGAGTTTACTGAGTACTTGATCGCTCGGTGGGTTGTGAGTTCGAACCCAGGTCGAAGTAAATTTAAATTTCCTTTTTTTTTATTTAAAAAGTAGCAGCAAAATTTCCATGCTCTCCATAAAATCCATCAGACGCTTAGAAGTTGCTGAAGTTTTGTTCATACAAGTTACCACTATATAAATGTCGCTCAGTGTACGTAGAACAAACTGTCGCGACAGTGTTGCCGCTGTTGACCAATTAAAGCAGTTGTGTGGGCGTGAACTGTACATGTGACCGTGAAAAAGTGCCTTTTAACGGCATATGCTTCAGCATACATATATATACTGTAGTAAGTTTATTTGGGTGTTAGTTTATTTTCTCAAGCGAAAATTGTCTACAAAATTGTATGAGTAGGTTTATGTCGCACTTATAATTGCCAGAACTAATGTGGAAGTTATGATTATTTGACTTTAAATGTACATAATTGACACTTGCTGCGTCAATGTTGATCTTTTATCGTATTGTCTAATGAAAACTATAACTATAAAGTGACTCACTCTAGTTTTCAAGAATTATTAGTCAGATAAAAAAAAGTTTTTAAGTTTGTGTGTGCCTAACGTTTATCAATACTTAAGAGTGTTATCGATAGCGTTACGTTTTTCGGAATATATTATTTCGAAAACATATTACATTCGTCGGTTAATTAGGTGTTCTGTACTTCTCACTAAGTTTTCTTGACAAGTTAACTAAACCTAACCTAAAATATTTGTGTTCTGTCTTGTAAAACTTGAGTTAGTCAGTTCCTGGTGTCCAGTTCATGGTGTTCGAAAGATGAGTTGAAACGAGTTCTTACAAATATTCGTCGAAAGAGTGGCCCAACTGTTGGATCAGAAGAGCTTTCCTTGAGTTTGAGTCACTTTTCAAGAAATTGTATGGGAAACCGTTACTTTTGAAATATTTTAAAAATCTCTGGTCAACAACATATTTGAAACTCATAGCTTCAGCACATCTCAGAACAGTGTAGAATCGCCCAAACTTCGAGTATTTACTAATACTTCTCATAGCGGATCTGAAGAACATCATGGCAAGTATTTAAGTTAAAGATTGTTAGTTAGATTGATAGTTCAAGAAAAAACCTGTTACTTGTGTTTCAAACGATTGGCGTCAATTTACAATTCAAAGTGGAGCAAAATCCCTTCCCGTTTAGTATTTTCAACTCAGATGAGACTGTTTTGTACAGAATTTTCTCACAGAGATCTCAAAAGTCAGCTTATTGGTGCCCTCATTAGAGTTATTGTTATGTTTGCTTCTAGCTTTCTGAATTTCATACTCTATTAATATTCGAGTATCGTAAACTCTTCAGTTTGCTCAGCAATATTATCAGCGTAATTGCTTGCGATTCCTTTTTTGACAGTTTAAATGACTCACATTTAATTGTCTTCCTTATTTTTTTTTTCGTAAAACATTAAATTTCCTTTGGCGGAAATGAATCCCAATTCCAAGCCAAGCTCACAGCCAGCTGCACATAAATTGGTTCATCATAAACGCTCACAAATTGCTAGTCGCTCTTCCTGTCATCCGACATCACCTAAGCAAAATTATGACAATGTGTCACGTATGAAATTTATGCAAACTTTTTTTTCTCATATTTTTGACAACAATAAATGCATAATGAATGCAAATGTGAAATAAGGCAATAAAAGCAGACATAACTTAAATTTAAACAATACAGCAATCAAAGTAACAAGTCGTGGGTTGCCGCCATTCTGTCAAGCTGCTGTCAACTGTTCGCGTCAAATTGTCAGCTGTTTGTCTTGTGCTAGCGTGTGGACCTACCACATCAAAATACAGCTATGAAAGTAAGCTGTGTGGCCTAGCAGATAACTCAGATTCACGCATTGCAACACTGGCTGACGTGCTGACTGCCTGATTGGTTGCCTGTGTAAGTTGAGTGACTGATTGACTGATTGACTGATTGACTGACTAACTGATGGGCTGCGAGATGAGTGAGTGTGTGTGTAATAATAATAAATGCAGCCGCTTGCGCATTGCATCATGTGCGTGTTTAAGCTGCATTGCAGCGTATTGGGGACCCTTCCGCCTTAATGCGCCTTTGTTTGCAGCTTAGAGCCATCTCTAGGCAACTCTAGCTTGTTGCTACTACGAAAGCTTTCAAATCTTTTTGATTTTCTCTCTTCCTATTGCTATTTGTTTTTACTGTTATGCTATGCATGCGCATTGTCGGTTTCCTGTTAGTTTCTACTCTTTCGAATCGAGGCATAAGTTATTGAATTAAATTAAAATAATTGAATCAGAAATCAACAACTTGAAGACAGGAGCCAAGCAGTCGGCTGAACTTAATGCATTTGGTCGCCTATTGCTGAAATCAAAGAGAATAAGATATTTTTTCTTAGTTAAGCTTGATTAGACGTTTTCAAAAGTTTTTGTTTTTTTTTGATGCAGCCGAAAATCTATTATGTATTTAAGTTTATCGCCTTATAGTTCCCTTTAAGCTTATCAAAGTCATAAATTATTTATTAAGTAATTTTTAAGCGACTTATTTTCAACTTGCACACAATTTTTTCTTTTTCTTTCAGGTAAGTGTCTTAATTTTCCTTGGGTTATTCGAGAAGTTATTTGGTGAGTGCTTTTTTGTGAAATATTTACTTAAGCCATAAATAAGAGGCTCGTGTTGTGAATGCAAATCGGCTCACGTGTATTTAACTACCTCGAGGTCCTCTTTAAGTGGTATGGGACCCAAGGTGGACTTTAAGTTATAAAACAATAACTTCTAAAAAGTTAGGTCTAACAGAGAAAGTGTGTAAAGAACCTACAAGATCCAAGCTCCACTGTCGGTATGATCGACAGTTTTTTGAAGTAGTTCGTTTTTGACATTTTGGTATTACCTCGGACAGAAATGGACTGACTTACAGTGGTGTTCGCCAGATTGGTAAGGTCTTTTATGCGAAAAATTTCCGGGAAAGTAGACGGTTGACGATTGAACTGCTTTCTTTACCTTCTCTGCCTTATGAGGAAGCATAGAGTTGTATCTGATACTACTTGTCTGTAAGTTTTCTAGTTTTGTAATTTCACGGTGATGTCGGAAATTCTCATTTTAAAATAATTTCCGGGGATGCAGACTAAATTGACAAAGCAGGGCCTCCGCATAAAGTTTTATTAATTCTTTTGTGGAATCTATTTAGGCTTTAGCAGAGCATATTTGAGGTTACAGAACAGAAATTCTCAGATCCACGTAACGTGCCCAGGAAATTTGCTAAAGGCCTAGTATAAAATGGAATTAAGTCCCCTTAAGGTGCCTGTAATAAACCCGTCAGGGTAATTCGACGTACATATATTGTTTGAATAAAATCTTCTCCCCAAATGACCAGTATGGACATTGAAACCGAATTGAAAGTGAAGGCAGATATGAAAACGAAGGGTCTATTCAGTTTAAACTCAGAGCAAAGTGCCAAAACTCTGGGAACTCAAGGGATTAAGACCCATGCATCAATGTATGCTGTTCTGTGAAATTGTTCCAGAGCTATGCATTTCTTGAACCCGGCTTTGGCATAAGATTCATTTTAATCGGCTACCTTATGATGCTTAAATTCAATTCTTGCCGGATGGAGTATTCAAAGTCCAACTATATATTTAATTAACGAACTTGATAACATAGGACCTCTCGACATCAGTAGCTTACTGCGGAACGACACTGGTTCATATATCTATGTGGTACCTCAGGTCAACACAACACCTACATTTTCTCAGCTCCGATTTGTGAGAGCTTCCGTAACGGTATTTGCAGGTGTTTCAAGAAAGAAATGCCGCTGTAGCATTGAAGTAGCCAGCAAGAACCGCATTCATTTTTGTTTTTCGTTTGCCCCAAAAATCTCATAACCCAATTCTTTTCACGTTTCTGCCACTTTTATACTCGACTGATCACCTAGCAGCATAAACACTCACTGACATGTGCCAATTCTAATACAGAGAAATGTTGTTGTGCTAACTTTTTTTGCTCCCGTTGTTCGTTGTTGTTGCTGCTATTAAATTTATTTACGCATTGTAAATAGTTTCCAAGCAGAGTAATAAAAAGTTGCGTGCTTGCGCTCGTATAATGACAAATCGACAATTCGGAGAGTCGTGGAAGAGTCGGCGTCACACATGCAATAACGCAATTTTACCAACAACAACAACAGCAAAAATTATAATAAAGAAACAAATTATGCCGCGCCTCTGCAAAAAATATTTTCCATATTGTTGTTGTTGTTTTGCGCGATGATTTCATGAGCAAATGAAGTGAATAAGCGTTGAGTGTGGTGTCAGTGGCGCTGCGTGCGCTCTTGCAAACTGTTTTGTTGCCATTTTTTTTTGTTGTAGCTACATACATTTTTAATATATTTGCAATTGTTGTTGTATTAATGTCAGCTTTCATGTCATTTGTCATTATTTATGGCTAAAAATATTTTTCTTTATTGTTGCATTTGCTTTACAACGCTTTGCCGACCAGTTCCAGTTTCCATTGCGTTGTCTCACAGCAGTTTCTTGAATTTTATTTAGTAGCCTTTGTTTTTTTTTTTTTTTCCTGGCTCAGTTGCGGTCTTGCGTCATTGACTCGAACATTCACTCAGCTATCTCAAAGTCTATTGTTAATTGTAATGTTTGCAGTCGTAATAAATAAATTATGGCAACGGCGGGTTCACACAGTTTCAAGTCGCTGGTCGGTACACTAAGCCTTACAAAGCCACACACAGTTTAGTTTGATGACTGCGTTGCGACTTAGAAGTGTGATAAAAAGCAGTTGAAAGCATAGCACTTCGAGCAAAAGTGAATAGTTCACACATAACCTCTAATAAGTTGGTTTATGGCTGAAAGAAGTGGTATTAGTGCCTTAGTAGAGTTTTTGTTGTATTCTAAGTTACCTCTAAAGATCTTCCTCAGCGTCTTGAGTTAGTTTCGGCCAAAAGAAAAAACATAAAATTTGAAATCAGTAAAACAGTTAAAGTTGATGTGTAAATGTCGGCTTATGTCAAAATAAATCAAGTTCCCACCAAATGTCGGTCAACTAAACAGTCATATATATATTTTTCCACACAAATCCGGCCTTTTTTTCGGAATAAGCGCTAACGGCGTTGAAGTAGTAGGTAGTACTCCTTGTTGATTGTTTGACCTTGAGGCAAGAATTCATGATGCACTATGCCATTAAAGTCGAAGAACACAGTCGAAAAACATTCCCGTTTTTTTTGAACACCCCTCGTATGTAGACCTACATAATATTCCTTTACGACGTCGCACCTTTTGATGGATCTTATACATGTATCTTATATTTACTACTGAAACCACTCATAACCAAAATTCTTCAAGGTTTTTGAAACTTTTTAAAATATTTCCTCCAAATCTTCGTCCTTTTCTAACGATATTTGGCTTTCTATAACCTCTATTGAACGTTTTCGAACTTTCGATTTTGATGATTTTGTGAGAAAAAACACTAGAATCCACTAAGGCCTAAATATTACAAGAGAGTCCTATGCCAGTTTATAGAGATCAGTGGTATGCAGACTTCCAATGGAGCGCCTTTGAGCATTAAGCAGCTCTAAAGATCTATTAGATCTACCAGTAGTACTAGATCTAGATCTACAAGATCTCTAAGACCTACTAGGTTGCTAGAAAAGCCATTAAGTGCGGATTAGATCAGAAGTACAGTGGCTCACAGCCGAAATAATGCAGCAACGAACTGAAAAAGCGCTTGGTAAAAAATCATGATTATATTGCTGGTGCATAATGGTGAAACAGAGTCAAGGAACTATTCAGCATTTCATTGAACGTTATGCTCGTGAAAATCGTGCCGCAAATAAAAAGAAATCGGCTCATAAAAAATATTTAACGAAAGTGATTCCCTTTGGATTGTACGGCAAATTGGCTTAAATCGCCATTTAAGTACCGCAGCTTTAGACAACAAAGTGGAAAATTTTCTTGGGAAGGAAAGCCACCGGAAACCATACGAAAAGTGCTCAGAGAAACTGATTTCCATGGCTGCACAGCCCGAAATAAACCATAAGTTAATGCTAAAAATCGAAGTGCAAGGTTGAAGTTTGCAAACGAACATTTATATAAGCTTGAAAACTTCTGGAATACCGTAATTTTTGCAGATGAGAGTAAAATCAACCTGTTTAGATCGAAAGGAAAGAGCTATGTATGGAGAAAAACAAATACTGAGCTATAACCGCAAAATCTACGTAGCTCCGTAAAACATAGTGGAGGGCATGTAATGATGTGGGCATGCATGTCGTCTTCTGGAGTCGGGAATTTGGAATTCATAGAATGCACTATGGACAAGAGTGTGTTTCTGGACATTTTGAAACGAATTTTGCTACAAAGTGCCGCGAAATTTAATATTTGTAATAACTTTCGCCACTATCAAGATAACGATCCGAAACACAAATCCGGAGTTGTGTAAAGTTGGCTTATTTGGAACTGTCCGCACATAATACAAACATCAGCACAGTCTCCAGATTTAAATACAATTGAGAATCTGTGGTCAGTTTTGGAGCGAGAGATTCGAAATTAAGCCGACTTATACGCCGATAAAACGCCCTGCAAGCAGAATGGAATAAAATTGCTCCTAACCATACAAAGAAATTGGTGGAATCCATGCCGAAAAGTATGCAAGCAGTTATAGATAGTGAGGGTTAACCCACAAAGTATTAATCGACCAAAAATTTTAGTTGTGTTCTTCGAAAGATTGCAATGGATTTTTGTTTTTTGTTACTGCATCATTTTCGCCGTGCGGTGCAATTTAATACTGAAGTTTGTTTTTGTTGTTAATTAAATAAAATAACTATAAAGTCTGAAATTTTTAAAGCATAAATTAAATGTGTATATCTGCCGCTGTTAAGTGGTATTTATATTTTTTGGAAGATGTGTGTCGTTTTCAGGTAATACTTGCTTTAGTATTTCTTATAAGGTTGCATCACTTTCGCTGTGAGTCACTGTATATTTGTTTCACGTTTAGAAATCTGATTCGAAGATAACTTTTTTTCAACGTTAGAAAATTTTAAATTCGGAAACTTGAGCAGTTCCGAAAAAGTACTATTGTGAAGCTTTTGGATTTATAGAATAAGTAACAAGATTCTCACAGTTTCTGTTCAAAAAGGACGATCGTTAACGGAAAGGCAATCGTCGGAGCTGAGATTTTTAATGAAGACCTATAATAGGTTATACATTTTTTTGCAGGATGTTTACGAAACTGAGTTCCTTAAGACAAGAGCTCCCTATAAAAACCTCTATAAACAGTACTCAAAAGTATTTGAAAAAAAAATAAGTAAGGATGGCATGTAGAACCCCCACTTTTACATTTCTATATAGAACACCGGTTTTACATATTTATATTTTCCATAGCTTACAAACTTGCTCTCTATTCTACTTACAAACTTATAGAGAGGGACGGAATGCGACAGCGCTGTTATCGGAATTTTAGTTTAAAACCGTTATATAGCAATTTTTTCAGTAAAAAAAATTGCCGGTATACGTCAGGGCTGATGTAAAAATACATTATATATGACCACAATAAAATTACTTTGCCATTTTCACATCTTGCCTTGTATTTAAAAAATTTTTAGAAATTCATTTGATTATATATGTATCAGTACTAAATAAAAAATCAGTATCAAATCAATAAAAATCAGTATCAAAACAAAATTTGAGGTTTTTTCTATTTTTTTTTCTTTTATTTCTGTTTTTATATGACATTATACGATTTTATTAGGCAGCGTTCACACTTCTAGTTAATTGTTTAATTTCGCCTGTCACTTTCCAATCAAAAGCATTTCGTTACACATTTGTTACACTCAGCATTTGAACAAAATAAAATGTTTACAATGCAAATGTTTCACAATTAATTAGGTCACTTGTTGCTGTAAAGTAAAACAACAGCAATAAATTCATAATATTCATGCGAGAAGAAATCACGAGGGAAAAGCAACATATGCTTGACATTTGTGTTACACTGTTAGGGTAGCCGCAAGCGATTTATCGGGAAAGTTTTGCTTGCTAAGATGCAACATACACACACTTTCAAATAAAAGAACGAATATGCATTCAGAAAAAATAAAATTGAAAAATATGTTTAAAACTGCTCAACAACACAAAAAAGAATTGCAGCAGCTATTTTCAGTTTTCCTTGCTCCAGTTGTAATTGTTGTTGCATTATATTTTCTTCTAACAAAAGCAGCAGCACTATCGCCATATATTTCACACCCACAAACTTTATTTTCTATTGATATTGCTGTTGTTGTTGCTATTTATAAATATACAGTTTGGCGCCCACATGCATGCAACCCATCCAGGAGGCGAACGCGCGTTCAGCATTTGGAAGTTGGAAGCAACAACTGTGAAAGCTAATAAATTATAAGCTGAAAAGGGGGGAATAAAAAATATTAGAATCAAATTGTTCAGGTTTCTGCTGATGTATCTTATGGTCTTCTTACTAAAAAAGAATACTTAATGAAGTCAAAAATGTCAAATACTAATTCTCTCGGTCTAATAACATTTCTGGCGGTCATTTGTGACTTTGTTCAAAACTTTTTGCGAAAAGTTCCACTTTCGTCTCACTCTTCTCCGCAGCTTGACAGCTAGGTCCTTTACAACTTGATGCTACCATTGTTGCTTAAACTCTTTTGAAGGTACCGAAGGACGGTTCTGCGCCGTACTGTCAAGTCTAGGTAATCGAATATCTAAGTTCTTGCAAGCCAGAACGACTCGTCGAATCCGCGTTATTCGACCCTTACGCGCAGATTAAATAGTAACCATTGCTCGGAAAGACTATCCAGATTGTAATCATTTGCCTTGACGTTCCAGGCAGGCATATAGTTTGGCACGTAGAATATTCAAGTGTTCAATTTTAGTGCTCCTAACTCAGTGTCAGCCAGCATTTCGATCCTTTGTCGAGTTTTCTAATCTATGGCTTTTACTAACTGTCCTTTAGCTGTCCGCAATGAACCTACAAGTTAGTAGAAAAACTCAACCAATCAAGAAGAGCTACGATAAGTACCATCAGAACTTCATCCATCCGTTTACATCTGAATTTATGGGAGAAAGCAATCGGAGTTTATACATACACCTAACAGTGATTGCGAAGCAATATCTCAGTTTGCTTTCCCTGCCAGTTCAACTACCTTAAAAATGGATGCCTATTTCTGCTTCCTCAAATATCTTTTTATTTTCACAAGATGTTAGGAGCTAGAGCTAGCTATTACTTGCTTAAAAACCCCAATTCTTCAACTTAGTTAGACCAGCAGGCGGCCCTAAGAATGGAATATAATTTTATGCAGTGCGACCTGTGATCTATTGTGCTCTTCTCTCTTACTTGAGGTTCCCAAATCGACTGCAATCTGTAGAGAAAAGGAGGTCCTTGCTTATTATACATTATATAGTAGTTTATCGGTTGTCAAGTATAGCTCGTAATTCTTAAATTCGCATTAAGGGCGTCTTCTGATATACTACTGAGGACATAACCAAGATTTTGTTGTGTTGTAGTACAGGTCCGCCAATGCAGAAATAAGCAGTTCTATGGCGGTGGCTACAGAAACAGTAGAAGACGGATTTCGACCAGGCCAGACGAATAAGGGACCAGTTATTTTGGAATTATAGGGATTATAACTAATAGGGCTGGATTGCCGTCATCTGAGAAGAAAGTTGCCCGACGGTAATCAAAAGTTTCCCTCAGCTACTCAGACTATAGAGATAATAAATACTTTCTTTTATATTTAAAGGTCAACAACATCAATTAGCAATCGCTCTTTGTTTGAAACTTTTATTTTCATAATTCATTGACTTTTAAGTGTGTGCTAAAAAAAAAATTGCCATTATCCATGACTAATGCCAAAAAGCAATATCTGCTAATACATTGAAGCAAAACTGCTAGTAATAAATAAAATTTCCATGATATGTCAAACGGTGAGGATGGATGACAAGTCGAATAAAAGACGGTACGCAGCGGGATGCTGACAGCTTCATTGCGCAAGCGCATTCATGAAAGGGAAAGTGAAGTTAGTTCAAAGATAATCCGCATCTGGTGGAGCAATGTTAATGAAAAATTTATACACAAGCGGGACAGAAGACAAAATTCCCGAAGGTATCCGAGGAAGCTGAATACAAACAATTTTACAAAAAAAAGTCTGAAAAGAAGGCCCTGCGAAGTAAATTCTCTGGGCTCGTCCGACGTCCAAGTTATCATCGTTTTTTTTTTAGAAAGAGTTTTCTTCGTGACTATTTTTAAGTCGTCAATAGTCAAACGAGGATATAAGTTCCGACCTCCGACTGAAAATCCAAGCTCCGGGTGTATTTCCGACAGTTTGCATTGACAAGTTTCAAGGCACAGTTTGCCGACAGTTTCCGTTGAGTGAACTGGGAACTGAACAGAACTGAACTGGTAACAAAGGTGTCAGAAACTTTAGTGCTCGGTTCGAGCACAGGCAAACGATAAATAGGGACTTCCTCGAGCGTTCCCGCGACAGTCGAATCTAGGTAAACGGAACGGGCCAGGATTTTTAAGCGACAAAATACTGTCAACGCGGTAGCATTCCTCAAATTTATTTGGAAAATGTTTTCTGCTGCTACAACGGCAACAGGGACTTCCTCGGTAGGACCTGAGTATTATAACCAAAATAATTTGCAATCGTCGATTGAATAGCTCATTGGGATCATTTACGTTCAGAAAAAACTTCTGAACTTCTGAATTCCGTAAAATTTTTGCCCGAAAAAATGTGAGCCTAAGTTAAATGTGTGGCAGAAATTCCATTTGGCGCCACACAAAATCATACACGCTCACTGACATGCACACCGTGTGCACAAAAATTGCGCAAAACGGCGAAAAATTTGCCTAAAAATAAGTGCAATCCGCATTAAGAAAGCTGCTAAACAACTTTCCATAGAAAATTTTACTTTTTCCTGCAGCCAACATCAATAGCAACAACACTAGTAACACTAGTAAAGTGAATAGTACATCGAAAACAGCTAAAGTGAAGCTGACAGCTCATAGCACGCAAGCAGCTAAGCTAACCGGCTTGCCTAGTGAAGTCAAAAAAGAAAATAGTAAAATACGCACAGGCTGTAAAAAAAGAAGAAAAAACCGGCACAATACTTGCGATAAACGGCAAATAAATGCGAAAATAAATTGATTAGGTTTGTGTAAAGCGCAAAAGCCGGTTTTACGCCAGCGAAGACAAGTCGTACTGTCGACCAGCGGGACTTCCAAGTAAAAGTAGCAAAATCAAATGCAAAGAATTGCAAAGAAAAAATCGAATAACTGCAACAACTTTTACATAAACGCGCTTAAAAATGCAACAATGTGACGTTACTTACAGCAAACGAGTCTGTACACACACTTAAATTGATTGCTGAAATTGTAGTCTTCGAATTGACTTTCGTTTGTAAACATCATTTGCGCATAAAACTGTGTGCAGCGACACGTGTGTGACACAAGCTTGTCCACATGACAGCTGACAATTAACAGTCGAGTGTCGCATTAACGCATTAAACACCCATTGAACAGTTGTAAGTAGGTGTTGAGTAGATCTTCGAACAACAAAAGAGAGCGTAAAAATTGGGTTGAGTGCCATTACGTAAAATTATTGAGAAAGAGCTTTAATCCTGATTTCGAAAAACAGCTGGTTTAATAAAGACACTATCGGATACTCAAACAAAAATACGAAGACCGTTAAAAAACGAGCTGAGATAAATTACGGAAGTAGAAGGTTTAAAGTAGGCATAGCTGACTACTGACCAAAAAATCAAGATGAATACAAAGTAATTAGAAGCTGGACTTAAACTCTAAGATATGTAGAAAGTAGAAAATAAAAGTAGAACCGCTTAGCATCTTCCATATTCTTTGCTATCCAAATGTCAGCATGGCTTGTTATCACTCATAAGTTACTGGTAGATCTGAGGCTGCTCTACTAAATTTGGAGATCAAGCCTAGACGAACACTATTAAAGCTTTAAAAGTGCAGCTGATACAAGAAAACTTGACGAAACTTGATAAAACTTGATCGATGTTGAAGTAAAGCTTAAACAATTACAAAATCATAAAATCTAAATACTTTCAAGTAGAAGCGAATGTAATGAATATCAATCGCTCTCTAATCGGAGCCCGTTGTGAATTTGGATTCATAAAGACTTTAGTATCGAAGGTAACTAAGTTATATACATACGTGATTACCAACTGAAACCGAAAACCGAAACAGAGCGTAATAGGAGTACGAATCAACTGTCTATATATAGCGCGCCGTAATGATAAACTCAAGAGCTAAAGGCTCTGCCGGTAAAAACTTCGTGAAAATTGAGGGAAGCAAATGCTTTCAGAGTCTCATCTGAAGACGACTCAGAGGAAAGTCTCTTACATCTCGCAAGGAGCTGGTAATATCGAAGAAAGTGATTATGTAGACAACATACGCCGGCAAAATCGAAAGCAGAGCCCAATAGAGCTAGAACTGGGAGATGTAGTTCCAAAAAACGAGTATTTGTTCGAAGCCGAAAGAAAGCTGTTTGGTTGAGCTGATAAGATAGGCTTCTCAGGAGTAAGATTACAAATAATACAGTGCTTTAAAAATATAATCTTTGACTCAGTCTTTTATTTGTCTTTTTAGACGAAGCGAAGTGTATTAAATTTAAAAAATTATAGGTTATGCATGGAGTAAGTATGTTAGAAAGCAATTATATAGGAGAGGCAATTATACCACTGAAAAATAAATTTCCGAATTTCTTATCTCATTTCTGGTTTCCACAGGAATGCATTCATGCAAATCCACATTATATGCGGATACTTGTTTTTATGAGAATTTTTTCATCTGCTTACCGAGTGGTATCCATTTTAGAAAATTTTAGAAAGAGAATTACAGACTCTATGAAGACCCTCCTTCCGAGTCGGATTGCCATCCGAGCAAAAATGGTTTTAAAGACAATGCAAGCTCGTCCACTGCAAAGTTCCACGAGAACCCCGCGGACATTTGCTCCCAATGGCTGACTCCGGACTTCGGTAAGACACCAAACAGTCAGTCAGTCAGTCAGTCAGTCATATATTGTTGTAAGCTGCAGACTTTGACCATATCTCTTCGATGATAACAATATTATGACTATCCTTGGCAATTTGGAGCTTTACAGTCATTTGATAAACGACAAAGATGTTGTTATATGCCAAACAAGTCGAGGCATTATGAGTTTCTAATGAAAGCTGGAGGCACATACCGATCAATAAACGCAAAAAATAAGCGCTTTGAGGATGTAAACGAACTGTGTAAGCTTATGTTAATTGTTGTTTTTCGTGGAGCTATATAAGTTGAGAAGCGTTTACCTGGAGTTTTGTAAAGCTTTTAGGCAGACATCATTTAAGTTATGCCCTAGATATTGCCAAATATATGTCGGGAAGTGCTAGTAAATTTTCTATATAGTTTATAGTTGTCTTAGAAACTTTCCTTTATAGTATCTGACTTCCTCAAAATTAGTTCCCAGCATTTTAGCTTAAACACTTGTCATTAATTCATTTTTCTACATATTTAAATTGACTATTTTGTCAAAAGCGATAAACAATTAACGGTTACTTGAATTTTACAACCGGCTTACAGACATGTGTCTTAAAGCTGCGTGCACTGGCTCTCAGTCACATGTAATCTTTAACAGCATCATTAGTCAGATTAAACAGTTTACTAATTTCCTCCGACATCAATGCAACAACATTTGAATTTTTTATTGTCTCAATTTCTGTTTTCCTACTCTTTTATTTACTTTATTTGCTTCCCCGCTTGGGAAACTAATGCCTAATGCTTAAGCTACTTCATATTAGTGGCTTCCGTTGCGACAAGATTTATTGTTTGCATTTCCCTGTAGTCGATCAAGTTGGCAATGTTGAAAATGTCATTAGCAGCAGCTGTTGTCGTAACCCATTTGTTTTGCAACAAACTTTTACAACAGCACACTTGTAAGTTTTAAGTTTACTTGTGCCAGTTTGGTAGTGTTGAACTTTTTTACAGTTACTTAAAATTCTTTCTAGCATCTCCACAGCTTTTACCACGGCTATGAAGCGCGATTTTTTTGTTACTAGAGAAAAAATGTGAGAAAATATATTTATTTTTAATTTAGATTAATATCAAAGACTTAAATTGTAGGGAAATGCAATATACCCTTTAAGCTTTTCCGCCGAAGCTCTGAGAACTACTGCAATTACTTAGGCTTACATGTTATGAACTCGATCGTTTAGACTTCTCACACCGAGCTAAGCTACTACTTAGACTTAAAGCTCACACTCCGTTTTTTTCTATTTCCTTAACAAATTTCCCACAACTCTTACTGTAAACTCTTAAAAACAGTGAACCGGAAACATGTTTTTTCGTGGGAGCACTTCAATCTACTATACTCCATTCGCCGCCGTTCTTCGTAGACCTCAAATATACAGAGTAGACTGAGCTAAATGTTTGACCAAACTTCTGTTGCCATTTGTCTTGCTGTTACTCGGCAAAGCAGAGGATTCTCAAGCTCTTTAGCAATCTTTGGATGGCTGATAATAATATGGCTGATGATAATACCAAAGCAGAGCTGCTGGGGAAAATACCAAAAAATATAAAAAAATTTCAAGAGGGGTTTGAACCTTCGTCTTCTTATTGGTAGCGATTACCTAACCCGTTCGGCTACCGCGACCGCTATATTTGACACGTTCGATTTAATTATCCATGACGATCGTGGATTCCAATATACAATACAAAAGTTGAAGTTGGTTGACTGAACCTTCTCACTTCCCCCTGCCGATCGGGAGATAGGAATAACCTGCGGTAAAGCATACCTGTCGTAAAAGGCGACTAAAATCCATAAAATGACGATGAATCCATGAAATAGACTTTGCTCTAAAATAGGCTTAGCCATGTCAGAAATAGTTCTATAGTACTTAGCTTGTACTAAGTTTATAATTTAGTTATAAGAGTTGGAAGGCGCTCCAACCAGCTCATTGCGGTAGGCCCTTCGGGGAGTATCGTGGTGGCAGTGGTGGTAGGACCGATATTTAGCCTTCTTAATAAGTGTCTTTTGATTCATTTTCTTAAGGAGAGCAGTTATATTTAACTTTAACTTAACTTTACTTCATGTGGTGCAAGCGTGTACAATTTCACTTTCAGTACACAACATGATTTTTTCATAAATGAGGAAACCATGACCCGACCCTGACGTTTCTTGGATTATACTAATATATCCGACCATAATTTAAATTTATAAAAATACTATAACTTATGACCTCTTTAAATACAAATAAATTTCCTGCAGCTTGTAAAAGTGACTGCAGACACTCATATGTCTAAATAAAGTTTTTATATGACTGATATTTATTTATTTTTTACACTCTCAACATCCAAAAAAAGCTTCATTCTCACCCATAATTTAATTTCAATGTGTATCTATAAAAAAAATCTATTTAAATATACGAACAACTGACGGTTGATCACAAAATTATGAATGCCAACAGTCGCGCATGCGCAATGAATCAGCAATGAGGGAGGCAACATTGCGAACATTTTTTGTTGAACCATAATACTTAAGATTGTATTTATATATTTACATGCTGTACATACTTTGTACATTTGTGCATATATCTATATTTATTTTTGAGGAGTTGCCAAGCATTGTTCAGTGTATGAAAGCGGGAGAGCAATTGAGAAACCGTCTTCTCGGACACTTAAAGTAAGAAAGTTACAATATTATTAATTATTAGAAAATATTGGTTCGACTTGGAACTTAAAAATTAGAAAGCAACAAAATGAACAACAATAACAAGCGGCAAATATTTGCGCAACAACAATAAAACAGATTTGTACATATGTATGTATGTAAGTACTGTTTATTACTTACCCAGAAGAACAACTGTAGAAACTATAATTTTAGTTGTTTAATAACGCCAAATATTGTCATATACACACACATAAACATGCATGTACAAATAGTAAATATCCGCTATAAATGGTTTTCAAAACCGGTAACACATTTAAGTAAATAAGTGCTTTTGTTTCCATTAAGTATTGAAACGCACAAATGCATACAAAGTGATCGTACTATGTGTTTTACTTAAATACAACTAAAATGAAATCCCGAAATGTCGGGATTATGAAAATATCAACATCGGGATCCCGAAAATTTCGAGTTATTTTTACTTATCAATAGTGTGCTTTGAAATAAAGAGCACAATTGGTTTATAAAATCATTATTTCGGGATCCCGAAAAATTTAGCCGAGGACGTGAAAAGCAACATACAAATTTTTTTTTGCAACTGAAATCCTGATATTCAAATCAATAATTTAGTAATATGTAATCCCGAATTTCGTTATTCCTTATCTACCACACCAACGAAAAGTGGTTAACAAACTCACCCTAATCCAATCCAATTATGCAGTCAAATAGTCAGTCAGCCAACTAATCATACAGCCAATTTGCCTTTGTGTCGGTTCATCAACATACATTTCACTGCTTATTTGTTGTATACCCAGTCTGGCCCTGTCATAATAGCGTATGAGTCAGTCAGTTAGCTTGTCATGTAAGTTAACCAGTTCGGCTGTCAGCTGGTGCGTGCTCAACAAATAAATGTACTCGTATTTGCTTTTGCGGTATTGACATTTGAGGCGGGTGCGAATAATATAACCAACACATTTGTTGTTGTTAATTTTTTCGCCGCTTTTATGCGCGCCAATTGTCCGTAAATAATGTAAGCTGACCATAATTCCATTCATTTCGCTGATTTTTATGGTTAATTGTTAAATTGTGTCATTGGTTAGAATTGGAACGTCGTTTGAAGATTGCGGTCAATCGATTGAAAGCAATTGAAAGAATATTGGAAAACATTTTGCTGGCAAAATTTCAGTTACGGATTGGAGTATGGTGACTCTTTATTTCATAATGACTCTTCAAATTGATTTTTAAGGTTTCAAGATCGCAATTAATCTACCGTGAAGATTTCACATTCTCTAATGTTCCAGTAAACTTCTAAACGTCCACGACACGCCTTCACAAGGAGCGTTCGTCTCATTAAAATACAATATCTCGGATCTCGCTCTGTGCAAGGGTTTAATTTACAGCATTTTACTTATCTGCCATCCCTTCCCACTATCACTGTGGAATCAGTCTTTGGTATTGGCAGTTTTTCGATGGATATTTTTCACAACACCATCTTTGGAGACTTGCCATAGGTACTTAATTTCTTTATTACATAAATTTTGTGCTCATCTCACCTTTTTTCGAACTTTTCCTTTGTCCGCCTCGTTTCCTCGGACACTTTAATGTAATAGAGCTCGCTATATCTTCTGCTTATAGAAGTGGGCTATAGTGTTTCAAAAGAACCTGTGAATAAAACTATACTCCTCTATACATTCCCTTGAGGAATGATAACTATGCAATTAAAGCTAAATTCCGAAATTTCGAAGAATTATTTTCATTTTTAAGAGTATTCCATTGATGGCCTATTGCTTTACCTTATATCAAATTAGAAGATCCTTTCAATGTGGAAGGTCAACACAACAAAGACCATGAAATATTTATTGGATCTATTATTTGATTAAATATCCTCTCTATTTCATTCCATCTTACAGTGCCAAAAGCTATTTTAGGCTTAGCATTACCGTTGCTATCTCTTCCCGGTTTTATCTCATTCCACCTTGTTGTACCACGACACGTCTATGACCGGATTACCTCAACCGGAAGTTGTGGGGATTAAAAAAGAAACTTGCAGTATCTCGAAACCCTTTTTGAAGGGAAACCCTCACACTGGTTTGAACGTAGGCTATTCCTTCGGAATTGGAAATGCTGTTTAAGGGACGATAAGCAGAAATCCTGTAATGATTTCTCGGGTTAAGGCAAATGCTGTAGCTACTCTATCTCATATCCTCTCTATTTTATTCCACATTTAAGTGCCAGAAGGTTTTTGAGCTTAGCACTACCGTTTACCGGTCCTATCGCATTCCACCTTTTAGTACCACGATCCTCTGTGACCGGATTAACTGACCCTACAATTCCTCTTTCAGCCTTTCAATCGGAAATTGTGAGGATAAAAAGAGAAACAGTATGAGTGGATTTGGAACATTTATTTGACTAAATCTATCGAGCATCTTGAGTGTCATATCAGCGGTTTTCTCGAGTTATGGAACTCTGATTCTATGCCACCCTCTGAAGCCCTGCTTGTTCTTTGTTGCCATAGAAGAAATATTTATCTCAAAGCATTAATTCTAATTGACTGCAACAAATTGAAAGTGTTGAAAATGCGAGAAAAATTAAGATAAATGTGTGTGCATCCACATTGTAGATAAAAGAATTGCAAATTGGCTGTGCCGTTATGCTATTGTCTTGCAAACATGTTCAGTTTTTCTTTTTCTTTTTCTGGCTGTGGTCTTACGGCAACCCGGCAATCCGGCAACCGTGAACAGATCATTGAACAAGGGAAATATATTTATTACACTTTAGCTACTGGCATGAGCCGCCTCAACTGCCATAACAAGGAAAACTATAACAACAAGCAAACTGCAACAAAAACGAGAGAAAAAAGTGAAGCCACAAATAGTGTAGCTTCTCACTGTCGTTCGGCTGGCATGTTAATTGTGCAATTGTTGTAATGAAGTAAGCAAGAAAACTGAATTGAGAATCAAAAGAAGAACAAATAATGAAAGAGTTGAAGTTGCCGCCGGCGCATTTGACTGGAGATTGGCTTGTTGAATGGTTGAGCTGAATAACTGAATGAATGAATGGTGGTATAAATTAAAATTTATTGCTACTACATATGCAGTTCAAGCGTGTATAGTAAATACTTGGAGAAAAGGAACCAAATATATCCGCCGTGAGCTCTATTTCTATATTCCGAATTTACAATAACGAGTCTGTCCATCACTTCGCTAGCAAGCTTGTTCCAATTCGAAAAACTAAGTGATAGAGTTTCGGATTTCTTTTTATGCAGATGACGTCTCCGTCTTAACCAGTTTGTTGGGCAGGTATCCCACCGAAAACCTGTATGATGCTGGATGCTGTTGCTTTTATTTCGAAACTTGATACGTCCAAACACTTGCATGTTGGTTTGATACTAGGAGAGATTCCTGAGGGAGAGTTCCCAGCTGGGTAATTACAATAAAATCCTTTGATTTGACAAAAAAAAAATTTCTGAAGACGGACTAAACCCTCATAAATCGACGAAGTACCTTGAGATAAACAGAAATCTGCGATGGTGATTGATTTTGATTCCAACTGGTTCACTAGGTTGATTGTAGGTGCAAGTTCTGGCCATTAACCACCGTTCACTGTGCTCATGTACAACAACAAACCACTGGAAGAAAACGGATTTCCAACATTATCTGATTCTTTCGATCCATTCTCAGTCGGGAGAGATGAGAGAGCCTTTCTTGCATGTTCATTAGGATTGCGATTCCAAGTGATTCTTTCTTCGACTTAAACCAAGTATTATCTGGTTATTTCGACTGCTGGATCCAAAAATGTTTTCGAACTCAATCCCACGAAACAGAATTTTGCGTTGCCTTTGACGAGACAGTGCTGTACAATGCAAATTCCATTACACAATTGACCAGCGCACAGAGTCTGACAGTGTTTACCCTATTTGTTGCTGCATAGTATGTGCGCGTGTTTGTAAATATTGGGGCAGTCGACTGAATTGTTGTGTACGTGGGTGCTTGCTGCCTCTCAACTGCCACTTGACGTGATGACTCGATTTTTGTTTTAAGTTTTTATGTCTCTAATTTTGCTTTGTTTGTTCGCAACAGAGTTGGAGGAGGTCACATTCTTTCTTGTTAGTTTAGTTAAACTCTAACCTCTTCTGTGTCTTGTTTTTTCGAACGAGAAAGGAGAGCGAGGGTGTGTTAGAAACTTGGATAATCAGGCAAACTAACGCGGCTGCTTGACTCGATTGGCAATTATTTTACGGGTAACTGTGTTGAACAACTCTATCTCACTTATTCAAGAGTTGCGAGTAAACATTTAATTGCTTCAATTGTGTTTTAATTAAGAAGTAACCATCCGAATTCGAGCAATATCATGTGTGACTTGATTACAGTTAATTTGGAGAGTTGGCTAAAGAAGCAAGAGAAGTGTGGTCGCGTTATAATTTGCTTTTGATAAGTAAAGTTCTGCACAAAATAGATGAGATGAGACAGTGGATTATAGATGCCACCTAAGTTAAGAACAATCTGACTCGGTACCCGGGACCCACTCCTATTTCATAGATATAGGATACAGCTTTTCTAGTTGCATAGTTGAGTTTCTACTCCAACATTTTTGGAGTATTTCTTGACTTAATCTGCTCTGCTAACTGTATAGAGAAAAACAAAAATTTAAGCGGAGGTTTGCTATTTCCTGTCGCGAATTCACTTTTATAAAAGAAAAAACTGGTTTGATGTTAGTCGAGGTCTGGGATCGAAAGTAACTTCAATGAATTGGTACAGCGTATTTCCATATCGCTATAGCTATATCATATCGGTTGAACCAATACTGAAGGCACTACCAAGCTATGTCTGAGAAGTCACACCATTCCTTTAAATACTCAATCTCTTAAGGAATTACCGATTTAAGCCTAAAAGAGAAACAGCAGTCAGGCTACTACAATAATTTAATAAGTTATTGGTGAGGGCGTTTATTAAAGAAGTGCCAAAAGTGGTCTCTACACGAGTGGTAATGGCACTACGTAGTGAAGCTTTGACCGAATGAGATCTTAAGCTCTTCTTACACTATCACCGTCTTTTAAATTACGATTCGGAAGGTGACTTATTTATAAATGCTATTTGTGTTTGGTTGGACAGAAGGTTCCAAAAATTCTATATGCTATTAAGTTTCGCAAATGTTGGAATTCCTTAAGTGAACCTCTGGCTTTTTACCAGTTAGAGGTTTACAAAAATTTCATTATTCAATTGGCTCCTCAACTCTTTGTAGTGAGTCTCCTAAGTTCAGCTAATTTTCTTCCAAGATACTGACAATTTCATCTCCATTCCATTTCGTTCGCATTTCAACTTTCATATTACTTAACTTTACCATGTTCCACTTCATTTCATTCCTTTGCCTCAATTAGCTTGCCTTCACAGTATTTCGGGTTAAATTTTTTCACTTTACGGTTTCGCTTACGGACTTCACGCCCACGCAATAGTCGCCTATGGTTTAGTGTTAGTGTCCACCGCTGCGATTTACCGCAACCGCAATCAACGTCGTCACAACATTGCACACTTGACAGTATTCTGCAATTTTTCTCCTTTTGTTTTTTTTTGGCCGCAAACGAGTTTCAAATGTCACAATTGCGGCGAAACAAAAAAAAAAAACACAACAATAATGAAATCAAAAAGTGTGAACACAACAGCAGCTCCGCTATGCATCTCTGTTAGCTGTGCGCCACATAAACTAACAACAAATGCATGAGCAGTTGTTTGATAACTCAATTGAAAGGTGTGAAAAGGTGTCTTGGAAGCCGCCGCTGTCACACACAGCTGTGCCGCCACAATAACTGACATTTGCTAACTGCACTATCTCGCAAGTGCATATGTGTTTGTATCTTCGCTCTTTTTTTTTTTTTGTTTCTTTATTGTTTGGCATGAAATTGAGCTGCATTGGGAAAGCCATTGCAACGTATTGCGGAAATCAAGTGGAAATAGAATAGTCGAGCGTGCGGAAAAAATCAGCCATGAAGAATTGGAGCATGCGATTTTTGCATACATATGAGGTAAGATGCATGAATAAATAAAAAATAATAATTGTTTGCGAGTATTGGATTTGTACACTGTGCGGAGGTAATTTTATTTAGCTAACGGTACTTTGACTTTTTGGCCCGCAAGTAAATATTTACGCTTGAGACTTCTTTTTCTTTGGCTTAATAACCACCAAGTCTATTTGTCTAGCCAATGTAGCAAAGGCATCGCTATGCTTTGGTCACCACCAGCTGTTACTACGAGATACCCACCTCTTCGCTGTCTCCTTACTACGCAAGAATGTGACAGGTTCTACAAGATCAGATTCCCATTAATTGATACTTCATTTCATTCATTGATTCGTTTACTTTGTGAGTTAGATTATTTCATCTCTATTATATATGCGACTAGTGAGCTCTTTCTGATACCAAAAGTTACTAATATTTTTACTCGCTTCGTCTCTAGTTCCGGACACCACCGAACGGATTTAATAGCTTCATTATACCTCCCCTTCCCTTTTGACGACAAATATCTAGAAGCATTGTTGGCGCGACCTTTCAAACGAGCATGTTGAAGAGAAATGTACTTGTTCTCCTCCTAACTAGCCAAAATGGGCTATAAAAGCTTTTATTTGGGCAGTCCTCCCCCAATTTGAGAGCTATTTGGTCGAGCTTCCAATACAAAGTAATATACACGGCTTGATCTCTTCTACAAATGGAGTGTTCTTCAGCTTGGTTGTGATTTTTATCCGAATACTCAGCTTGGCACCGCCACAATCGGATGACTTTCCAACTACTGAAGTTCGTACTTGTCGGTTGCGAGTTTCTAATGTAAATGCTTAGAAGCCAAAGCGCTACTTGTATCTTTATTTTGTGAAAGTATCTCGTAAGAGAACTATAAATACCAGTACAATCAATTGCTGAAGCATAAATCTCTGATCCTTTGAAGACAACATTGAAAAGATGTTTCAACATCATCATTTCTTTTGGAGAAGATTGAGTGGAATGTGTGGATGTGATGTCCGTGATGTCTGTCAAAACCAGTTAGTACTCAGATAATAGTGTTTCGCTAATTCTTAACTCATGTTCTATAGGATTGGATTCGAAGGATTGGAAGGATTCGAAAGACAAGTTTGTAATAGGTTAAAAGGGAATGGCGCCTTGAAGTGGAATTTTTTGTTTACTAAAAGAAGTGCCTGAAGTTTAATGGGTGATGTCTAAGTAGAGATCTCAGAAATTCTATTCAGTCCTCCAATTTTGTTTATAGCTAAGACTTCACTAACTTGGCTCATACTGCATTGGCGGAACTTTCGGGAAAAAAATGTTTGTTACCTCCGATCCAGATCTCAGCTACTCTCAGCTACTTTCCTTCTGCTCACCGAATATATTTTTTTGTGTTTAAATGTTTTCTTGTGAAATCGATGCCTAAGAAGCTTTCTATAAATAGAGAGTCATGCTAGAGGTAAAATTTTTCCAACCTTTTTTGCTTTTTTAAGTTACCAACCTCTTCCCCCTCCTCTTAATAGCAAATATTTTTCAACTATTTTTAACAATGATCAGCTACTCTAAGCAAGCTAAAAAACTGTTTAGTATGCAAACACACTTTATTGAATTTTTTTTATGACACCAATTTGTCGACAACCTACTCAGCAACGCCTACCAACGCCACTTAAGTGCAGATGACCGGACAAAGCAGCAGTGTTACAAGCAATTTACATAATAAATATAAATCTACATTATATTTATGTGTGTGTGTTGTTCGCCCATAAAATTTTTTACGAAACTAATTAACGCTTATTTATTAGACTCACCTTGCACTTTGTACTCGCGTGATCCAAAAAAAATAAAAAAATTATAATAAAAATAAGTGAGGTCGATAGCACCGAAGTTTATACACCCTACTCAGAAAATTTTACTTGCTACGCCCATTGCAATATAGTCCACTGATAGTGGGAGTAGTAAATTTGGAATTGAAAACCTCATAACCACCATCACTGTGCCAGGAGGCAGAAGCCTTCGGCTTTAATGGGAAGCTCAGGCGTTGGTCTGACCTTAGCTTCTGCAACTTCTGAGTATTTATTTGTAGAAATGAGATTTTTTTTCGAACCCGGTAACAGTATTACGGATACGGTTGTAACCGGGACGAGCGTTTTTGGTCTGCTGGTCGTATTTGGTAGGTTAGCTACCATCTTCGGTCACAAAACTAGATCAGTAGCGATCCCCAGAGGGTTGCCCTATCTATAGTTGCCTGAACTAAAGCTATCAGCTCTTGTTTGAGGACTAAAGAAGAGATAACGAGAGCATGACCGCACTAAAAGACCCACAGTGGTACCGAAGTAGGATAGTTATAGCTAAATAAGCTCCAACTCTGACTCTGACCTACCCCTACCTTAACTACAACCGCTTTCTGGAAAATATCAAGACTGAGTGAACTTTTGAATGAATTTTACTCTAAAAATTTTATTTGTGATATCGGAAGCATAGCTAAGTATAGTACTAATGTAGTTCAGCCTAAATTCTGAGATTATAAAAAGTTGTAGACTTCCACTTCGTGCTATTATTTATTTTTCTTATGATAAATCGAAGTCGAAGAAAATAAGAAATATTAAAACAATGGCGCTTCGCATTGACCTTAAGCTCGCCTCGTACCTCGTAGCCGGCTATTGCTTTCGAACGTTCGTGATTTAAAGATTTATACAACGAATTTTGATAAGTTACCGCCTCCGGTTATTCACCGCTTACATGCTTCGCATCTTCTTGACATTCCCACAAATACACACACCCCATATATATGCTTAAAAATACATATCTGCGTTATTTAGCAACTCCATATCGCCGTTATATTTTTTTCTTGTTGCGGAAAAGCTCATATTTCTGAATTTCAATGTCAGTAGCGTAGACTGTGCAGCAAGTTCAAGAAACTCAAACGCAGCCCAGTCGGCAAAGCTGATAATTGGAGGATTCTGCTTCATGGCACGCTGACTTATATTCTGCTAAATAAACATTTACTTACAATGAAGAATTGATTTATTATTATTTTTTAGAATTTATGTAAAGTCGCAGCGTTTATTTCCCATAATTGTTGAGTAATATATTTGTTATTGCTATCGCAGAGACTTTTGAGGTTAGGGTAGGTTAGTTGGTATTCAGAATTACAACAAAAATACACATAGCAACATTATTGCTGAGTTTAAACCGCTTGTGTGAGGGGTCTAGTAGTCGCATACTATCGGGGTGAGTAGTGAAATAAGTTGCCAAGTAAAAAATTTGCGACTCACAAGCTGGTGGAGGCTTTTGAAGTTTCGAAGCAGCACCAATCTCCTGTCAAACGATTTTTCAGATGCTTTAGAAGATCTAAATAGTTTAGTGCACAGAATTTCGGTCATCCGTCTAAACCTGTTTTGATGCAAGGACGGCAAATCTTAACATTGACCCGTTAATGAAGTCACGTCGAAATTTGAGTCTTTTATCGAATTGCCGCACAAAAACTTTAATGACAGTTTCAATGATGCGACTCTACATTAAACCCTTTTACGGCAAATGCGAGGAGAAGACTCAAGGCAGCGTGAAATCATCTTCGTTCCACCAGTTTTCGGCACAAAAATAAACCAAAATTTATGTATAAGTCTCATAGTTTCCAACGCCCTCTTCATATTGAAGACAAAACAAATAATCTTCTTTTGAGGCAGGTTCGATGAGGAAGGGTGGTTCTTTTGAACTTGATCATTACACCATTATAAATGTGGTTAGTCCAAATAAAGTAGAGAGATATTCCGTGGACTTGATAAGGCTTACTGGATACTTAGTTCGCGACGTTGGAGCTATCATTTAACAGATTCTAGTATGATGAATATTAGGAAGTAGGCACACGAAAGGCTTTGAGAGCTGAGACTCATGGATACGCAAGGATACTCAAGGAATTAGGAATATATTTGGAGCCTATTGGAGTTTATTGTCTAACGGAAGCATCTGAGATCTGGTTTAGCGCGTTAAGTGGTGAAAACTCAATGACTCTCAAAAAGATTTAAACCAGCGATAAATTCAGTGTCTTGATGAGGTTTTTCTTTACAGCTAAGCTTATGAAAGAAGGTTTAATGCTTCCGGGAATTCCAATATTATTTGAATATGTGTTTGGACGATGCAGGAGACTGAACTCTCGGATCCGGATAATAATTCTTAACTAACCGCAACAACAAAATATTTACCGCTACCAGCAAAACGTCACATCACCGTCACAATAAACTCCAAACAGAATTTAAAAAAGTCCTACAACAACAAAAAAATCAATATTATTTTTGTTACGGCTAAAATTAAATGAATTAAAATTAGAATACTTTCATGAAAGGAATGCCGCTGCCACACACACGCACGCACACTAATGAGCACAACCTAAATATAATATGTTATGCTATTTAGAAGCGCGGAGAAGAGTAGGAGGTGCGCATATTTAGCGATGCTGCAATTTGCCACCGAACGAGCACATTATTTTCGAATTAAGTTTTTTGTTCGCTTATTTTTTGAGGTCAATGAACGCGTGCGGCTGGCGTCGCTGGTGCTGGTGTGCGCACCAGAAAATTGTGCAATTAATGTAATTAAAGTGCAAGCTGGTGTGAACGCGCGCCAGTAGGGAGGAGTGGACAAGATTAGCAGTACTGACAGTTAAGCCGCAGATTTTATTTTACAAATTAAAATATTCAATTAAAGTGAAATTAATTTTGGGCGTGAAGCTGACCCACTACTCGAAGGTAGGTGGCAATACTGGATAATAATGAGTAATTCAAAATTTGATAAAAAAAACACTGAAAATTTAGTGAAAGAGAAGAAATGCCTAGGCAGCTGGAGTAGAGCATTGAAAGAGGCCCTTTAGGTAATAACAGTTAATTAGAAGTTCGAAACCAGATCAGAACTCGAACTTGGACACTGGAAAGAGTTCACTTGGTTTGTGACAAATTATATAAATTCATGAAAATCGGTTGATCGAAGCTCTCGTATATCTTAGACAAATTCTATCAGTTTTCTTCTGTTGAGATGAGAACGGTTGCGGACAGGTACTCAGCTTAAAGGACATTAAATTCGGAATGCTCAAGAAAAGTCTAGAAAATCTTTAACTAGCACCTCGGATTTCCAAAACTGAAGAGGCAAGGGATCTAGCGTATCCATATGATAACTTCTGTTACCAGTTATTCCGAGCTTTAGCACCTCAGCGGAGACCTGGTAGACTTGGTATTTTTCTCACGAGTATACCGAGGAACGGAACATAAGACAACTGAAGAACTATGATCAGCAGTTTTCTCAACAGTGAACTGAAAATTGGGTAAAATACGAGCGAAGGATTAAACTTTTCCTAACCGGAAACTCTGAACCCGAATGAAAGACGACTGAAGGCGTAAATTCAGCAAGTTGAGAACAGCTAACATAAAGATTTCTAGATTCGGTGACTCCGAGATTTATAAACGTAGTAAAGCTGGGAAAATAGAACAATATATAGAGGCAACGTTCACCTGTTTGAAGTGGTTCCGTTTAAATACTTCGGTAGATAGCCGAGCACATTCTACAGGGTTAATATCTGCCAAGAGGTTTCCGAAGCCTATCTATCTGATCACGCAAAGCTTATGGCTGTCATAGCTCTTAGAAGTTATATTTCCTGTGCGGATATATCAATAGCAGTAAGATATTTTCCGTTATTCGTTGGTTCATAGTAACGATATTATTGGGTTAGGAACTATAAAGATGGCATATCTTCCATATCTTTTATTGAGGCAAAACGACTGTTTATGTTATATTAAAGAACTATACACCTGTTTATGAAAGTTAATTATTATAGGAAATTATTAATAAATTTTGAAGGTCAATATGAAAGTGGACTACAAATTTGTGAAAAGAAAACTACAAAGGCTACGGAATTCGCATTCATTTGTTATTAAATATTTAGTTAATGATATGCTTTATTAGTTAATGTTTATATGCACATACATACACACACACTCATATATTTTTACATAATAGAATTAAATCGCTTAATGCCTTATTAGGTATTGATGCGAAGCAAAATGAACTAAATGGCTATAGTTTTGGTTTTTGGAGCGGAAATTAAAATCGAATTGATTATGATATACGGGAATACGCAGAATATTGAAATAAATATACATTTATATATATATATGTATTATTTTTTGTAAATACCCGGCATAAAACAAACTAGTCAAAATTAGTCCGACTCTATTCCCATTTGCATAACTCATTCATAGTTCGGAACTAATTCGAGGTGGCAAAACATTCGTGCATCAACGAAGAGAAATGAATATAGCACAAATTAGGATGGTACACATTATTGCAGCTGGGAATTTGTTGCTGATATGTTAAAGTACTGACATCATGCTTGTGAGGCCATGTTTCAGATCCTGCCGAAATCGTCGGGAAACCATTTTTTGAAGTTAGAACTACTAACAGGCGACATATTCTCATATTTTCTCCACTTGGAAGAAACTTATTCTTGACCTATAAGTATATTAACATCGATGCTTGAATGCTTGGAAGCTAGAAAAATCAAATATACCAGATAGACCTCGAACTATTATGACAACCGCAAGTACTACCAGAGATTTTCATTCGATAAGTTCAGTGCACGATTGTATTTAGCCTCGTATATACGCCTATGACAGCTAGAGTGAAACTTTGAACATAAACAGTCGACTTTTAAAATTTCCTGGTTCCGACCTAAGATAGACCGACACCAAATAGCTGAAGGATACTGCAGAAAGGTCCAACTTAATATAGTTGAATCGAAGCGAGGTTATAAGGATCTCTAAAGTCGATGTATAAGCATTTTTGAAAAATGCAGGCCTCACTGAAGTCGGTATATTTGAAGTGAAATCAAAAAGTTCTACAAAATAGCTAGAGAGGTGCTCTTTTAGTACTGTTAATTTTATTCAACTCATTGATAGTCGTAACCAAAGTTACTGGTGTGTAGTTCGAAATATTCCTTGAGGAAAAGTTCCATTAAAACCGATATACCGAAGTAGGGTTCCCAATATTCATAATAGATGATGTAAACAAAGTGAAATGTTGGTGCAACTGAAGTGGGTTAGACTGAAATACGATGTTCAAAATCTCGAAGCTTCCCTTATATGCCAAAATAGTTATAGAGTAGATTTCTCTTAGTGAGATAACGGTCCAACTGCAATACCAGCGACTGATTTGTGAGTAAGAAGTATTGAAATTCACGGTAATTTTCGGAAAAGACGTCTAAGCAAGGTTTTCAAAGTGCAATGGATGTTTAGTCGAAGCCGGTTTAAGCGCAATGAAGGTCATGTCTGCTGATTTTTTCAAAAACACAACTGGGATATATTCTTTGTTGCAAGAGAGTGTTCAATTGAAGTCCTTTTGCAAGCCTTCAACTTCTTGGGTAGATTGGATAAACATCAAGCTCTTTTATTGAAACTAGTATTTAAGAAGCTCAAAATGTACTGCTATTCCAGACCTTTGGTGGTACCGTTAGCTGAAGCTTTCTTCACCTCTCCAAAGAATGTATTTTTTATAGTCATTGCGTTCCAGTTGGAAGTAGAAGTGAATTTTTCAGCCAACGAACTTGCCAAATATACTAAAATTATAAATAAAATTTCTCATCGTTTTGCATAGTTGGCAACCCTAAATTATGCATAATAGCCTAATTTATCTTCATAAAATAATTATGTAATACTATTGGCAAAATATACGACACAGAAAATTAGCGATAATACCACAATAAAGGTAATGCAAAATACACAATTCCATTGCAGCATGGGAAAAAGCAGTGGTCCAGTGCCCACAAAGTACAATTTAAAGGCGAGAAGGCGGGAAGGCGGACCGGCAGCAAGTGGGCTAATAAAAATACAATGCAACATTAAGTGCGCATAATTTTTGCGCACGCAAACTTCGCACAAAAATTCTTAAAAATGATGCAAAAAAATTAAAAACATTGGAATACAACTCTGTGTTCGCGGAAAATGCGTGCAGATTGAAGCCAATGCAAATGAGCGCAATGCGTGTGCTGCAAACAAACTGCAGGCAAACCAACAGCTTCCGCGCGTCGCTAAGTAAATGTTGAAATATATTCACATCCAACGCTATCAAAATGTAATAACATATTTATTTTTTACCAGCAAGTGCATTTTTTAATTGCGTAATCAGCTGCTGGTTTGCGCGAATACATATTTACATATGCATGTGTGTTGGAATGCAGTGCATAAATTTGCATTTGCAATGTGTAATTTATATAAAATAAGCTTCTCATAACACTTGCAATTTATGCTGTGCGCGCGGAAAATCACACATAGATTAACATTTCATTAAGGTAGAAGAATATATCTACCGTATGCCGAAGGCTTGTGGACTGTGGCATGGCTGCCAAGCGGTTAAGCTTATTGCCGCCGCGCACGATTGGCAAAATACCAATATTTATTGTAAAAGTTGCTCTAAATAACTTTTGTTATTATTATTAATGTTGTTGTTGTCAACTAGCCTTAATTATTTATAATAGCCCTCACGTATATCTCTCAAACATAAGGGTTTCGATAGCGCAAACTCCACTACCCTCGTAAAAATGTGGTGTTAAAGTGCCGCAGTTATTGCCAAAGACTGTCTTGTGTCTTCTATTTCTCTATAATTATAAATGCATCGCTGCCAGAAGTTAGGTCAAGCTTATCCCATGCGCGCCTTGATGTTATTCGACCACTGAAAGGTCACAGAAGCTCTGAACTGAACTGAACTTCTTTATGTCAAAAGTATACTCGGATGTGCATGTTTGAGCTAAACTGTCGACGGTCGAAAGTTGTTGGAAAAATTCTTTACTGCAATTTCAGATCTTGGCTCTTCCAAGGATAGTATACATGAACAACCGTATAGTAGTCTCGAACTCGGCTACAATCCCTTTAACTTTGCTACTGACAAAAAACGGAGGAAAGTTCTTAGACGCTGAGAACTGCAGTCCTTAACAGCTCTACAAATTTTATGGGCTTTAATGGTTCCTTGTGAACTCTCTGATTAGAAGTACGACTGTAGAAGATTGTAGATTGTAGATTGTAGAATTACGCTTTTCAAAGTCTGTCGCAGAGTATAACTTACCATTTGGACGACGAACTTAGTTTTAGTCCAAGACAGGGCCTCTATTCGACATGCCGTATTGAACGATATGCTTTACGTGGGTACCTGGCGTTTGTGCAGCCTAACTCCACGGTGTTCAAAAACACAACGAATCAATATAATGCGTTGGTCAGCGCCCCGTCAGTGATAGCTTATTGCTAAAATCAACGGTACCGATCGGCATTGTGGAAATGGACACAATAACCACCTTGGTGGGGCTAGAGCCCCATCTAAAACCTCTGCCGTACTTTGGGTCCGACACCCGGTTGCAATGCAACACCACATTGAGCTGACACAGAGAACAGACCCGTATTCAGATATTGAACCACAGCCACTCGATACTCCCCGAAGGGCCTACCGCAATGAGCAGGTTGGAGCGCCTTCCAACTCCAACGGGCTCCTGCTCCCCGTGGTACCAGATTAAAGTCTCCGGTCAGACCTTGTAGCCTGGGCTACTTCCAGTTGAGCTACCCATTCAACTCAGACTGCCTCAGAATGCCTCCCCTTAAGTGTTTGCATAATACATTTACATTTTATACATTTAAAGTGTTATAAACTCAGTTCAAGCTAAGTAATATAGCACTATTTCTGACATGGCTAAGCCTATTTTAGTGCAAAGTCTAAATACAGTGCATTTTAACGATTTTAGTCGCCGTTTTACGGCGGCCATGCCTTGCCGCGGGTTATTCTTATCCCCCAAACCGCAGGGGTCGACATGCCGTATTTCATATCACTTCAAATCCTTACTATGGTGTCCTCTTTTGTGTGATTGCTCAAATGGAATATCTTACTTAGGTTCAAAGTTGTTCGCAGTCACAAAAAATTTTAGTAGATCTAGATCTAGATATGATCGGTGCCCTTTTTGGGTGTTATTTCAAACGATTAAGGCAATATCTCAGTCAGAAATTTGTTTAAATACATCTGTGAACTCCATGCGAAAGTTAAGGCACCCCTTCTACCAAAATGTGAAGTTTAGAACTCAGCGGCAGACTATCAAAACCAACGTTGTGAGCCATTTGAACAAAGTAAGAGGTATGTTCCTATCCAGCAAGTATTGACCTTCAACCTTCACTAAGAAGGTTTTAAGGAGACCTCATCTCAAGGAATCTAAGAGATATAGCGGGTTTCAAAGACTTCGAACGTTGCAAACCATAATATTGCAGCACTAACTTTTTACTAAACGAGAGAGCAAAATATAACAGAAAATATCACTCTATCTTTGGTTATTCTTTTGTACGGTTTCATCGATTAGGATCTTTACGACCTCGCGCGTAGTGCAACGTCCGGTTCAAAGTCGTTACATATAGAACTTCAGATGAACATATTAACATTAAAAAAAAAATTTGCCTTTCAACACATTTAAAATTAGAGCTGCCATTCTAAACGAAAAAGTTTAACGAAAAGATACAATTAGGTAGACAAGTGCATCATAATTTAAATAATTGCCTAACAGTATATTAGAAAAATATGTTAACGCATGTCATGCTTGCTCTCGAGTTGTATGCTTCCGCTTTGCTTCCATAATTTCTGCAAATAAATATGAAAATAAAGCATTAAGTCATCTTCAATAGGGAAGGAAAGTAAAAGAGAATTGAAGACTCGTAGATAAGAATTCCAAATAACAAATTACTTACCAAACCAATGACCGCAACTAAGTGGGTTTGCCGCAGTCTGCGTGCTTTCCATTACCGCGGTTATTGCCTTTTTACTGTGTATAATTTAGTAAGTGTAGAAGGGAAAGCAAAGCAAGTGAATACGATAAAAGATGGTTAGAAAAAGAGTTAGAAGAGAAGACTTAATAACTGCGGCCATAGCAAATCGGTTGGTTGAGTGATTGAATATTGTGAGATGGTTTGCGGGTTCGAAACTGCGTTGCAAGCTAGTCCGCACTTGATTGGGAACCACTCTTTCTGGAAGTGTTCGCCTGACAGACAGTAGGTTATGTTAAAACTCCAAACATGTATCGAACTTGAGAGGGCTTCTTTGTAAGCCTCAAGCATTTCCAACTGGAGAAAGCTTTTTACAATCTCACCAGTTATTCCGGTTTCTGTAAGGCCATTGCATAGAAAGAAAACTCTTTTAAGAATGTATGTGAGCTCCGTGCTGACGGAGTAATACTTCTTTTCTGAGCCAGAAGAATCACTTGAGATCTCACCGAACTCACGTCGTGAAGGATACCAGAAATATTGATGAAACTATAAAACTCTCACGCCTGTCTTCAACCCAACTGGGTAATCATCACTGACTTTGTTGAGAGTTTCTTCGTCCAAGACTTTATTGCAAGTCTTCGAAAGAAACTCAAAGGCTTAGCAAAGCTCCTCTGATTTAATTAGATCTAGTACTTTGAAGCTAACTAATTTCACTGGTCTTTTTCTCGTTGAATTAGAGCGTAAACTATGGTTAATGTTAAAGATAAAGAAAAACACGAAGATAAAGACAAAGCTAAAGGTAAGATAATGATAAACGTAATAATAAGCATAAAGTTTAAGATATAGATGAAGATAAGGCTAAAGATTGAATTTGAAATTGAGTTTGATAATAGAGATAAAGATAGATATAGAGTTTGAGGTTGAGATGTAGATAAAGAAAGTGATTGAGATTGAGTTTGAGATTAAGGTCGTGGTTGACATTGAGATTAAGATTGAGATAAAGATAGATATAGAGATTGACATTCTGATTGGGATTTAGATAGGAATACAGATAGTTATAGAGATTGAGAATGAGGTTGAGATTGAGGTTGATATTGAGGATGATATTGAGACAGATTGAGATTAAGATAGAGATAGAGACTGAGATTGATATATATATATAGATATAGGTGTTGAGTTTGAGATTGAGATAGAGCCTGAGATTGGGGTTGCGGTTGAGGCAGAGACGGCTATAGATGTTGATATAGTTATAGTTATAGTTATAGATATAGATAGAGATAGAGATATGGATTGAATTTACTATTTTTAAACAGATGATTTGCATATTAACATAAATTTATGTATATATGGATGTTTGTAGTAATGATTTTTGTAAAGTACCGGTAAGGTGCACCAGACATATATACATACGCGTGTATGTACCGTATATGTATGTGCATGAGTGTTTGTATAAATATGACCAAACAAGCGGTTATGAGGAAGATTTTATGAAGAGATTTTGCTGCTCAGCGGTTAAAACAAATTAGTTCTGCTTGCTACTCGGTCTACATAGAAACACATACACATAAACGCACACATGCAAATACCCATACAGCCGTATAAAACAAACAAAATTAGCGGACACTCATCCATAACTTGGCCACTTGCTGTCCGCATTTATGTACGTATGTATGTATGAAGTTACCTTTAAGTATGGTAACATTGTTGTTGTTTTAGTTGTTAATTTAGCAGTAGCTGCTGCTTTCGAGCATAAAAAATGGGCAAATTATTGTTAGTTACCCCATTACACACAGCGGTCACTGTGGCACGTACCAACATAACTGTTTGTCTATATAAAGTATTCATAAATTATGTATGTATGTATAGATGTACTTGTTTACATATGTACTTGTTAAAATTTGCATACTTTTGATAGACAAAAAATATTTAAAAGTGATTTAAGGTGAAAATTTATTTAGTTTGTGTATACATATGTATGTATATGTACATATGTACTTACATAATAACACCATTGATATTTTTGATGACGAACAATATTTTTGGCACTAAAATCACAAAACAAATATCGTCATTGCAGGCGAAATTGAAAAGAGGCCAACGACATTTGTCAAATCAGCGAAAAGACTTCGAAGATCTAATTACAACACATTTTCGGGTATTGCAAAACAAAAAATCAGTTTTGGACATGGGTATATACATACAAAAATAAAAAGTGCATAAAAATTAAAAAAATTTTAAATTTAATAAATGTAAAAAAACGCAAACAAAGTAAAATAAAAAGTTAAAACCATATAAATATGAAACTCATATGAAATAATATAGATAATAAATAATTACTATTATATATAATAATAAATAATCAATGCATGCTAATTAAAAATGTTTTAAATTTAGAAATTAAATAAATAAAAAAGTAAAATAAAACAACAAATTAAAGAAAGTCGTAAGTCGAAATAATATAAAACAGAAATGTGAAAAGACAATGCAAAATTTTAGAATAATTAAAAAAACTGAAATAAAAATATTTAACATTTAAGTTATATCAAAAAAAACAAAAATAAAACTAAAATAAATAAATAGATAATAAAATAAATAAATACATAATAAAGTGCATAAATATAAAATGAAATAAAAAATAATAAAAAAAAAAATATAAAGAAAACATAACAAACTAAAAATTAAGAAAAAAATACATTATATTAATATTTATAAATATACTGAAGCGAATTGAAAAAAAAAAAACAAAAAATAAGTAAATGGAGAATAAAACACACAAAATGTTATAATTGCAAAAAAGGACGGAGAAACTCCAATAAAAACTGTTAAGGTTATATTAAAATTAAATAATAACAGCATTATAAAGTATGCTATATTTTAAGAAAATTCCGAAGATTAGTAAAATATAAAATATTTCTTAATTTTCTCTCAACTAGTCATTTTAAATTAATAAGATTAATAATTAGAATAAAAAGGCATTCTAAATTATATTACATTTTAAGGAAATTTCGAAAAATAATAAAGTATACAATTAACAAATACTAATAATTTTAAATAAATACAAAAAAATAAAATAATTAAAATTAAGATTAAAGAGACATATTATTGGTTGTAATAAATAAAATATATGTATTATTAAAAAATACGTTAAAGCAAATAAAAAATAATTATTATTATTTCAGAAAAGTAAAATTAATTTCATAAAATTCTCTGAAAAATTTGTATACCTCTGAGGCCAAATATAAAATTAAAACATTAAAAAATTAAAAAATAAATAATGAGTAAAACAAAGTTCAACAATCATATTACACAAAATAAAAAATAATTATCCAGCTGATAGCAAAAAAAAAAAAATTAAGAGCAATCAAAAATCCTTTTAAAAGAATAAAGTATTAAATACACACCCAAAAAATTATATATGTATACATACATAATAAATAAAAAATATATATTTAAAAAATAAAATGCACGAAAAATTTAAATTAAATCTAATAAAAACAAAGAACATAGCCTCAAATTTTCGTATTGTCTTTATTTTTAAACAACAAACAAAAATTAAATTTTATTTATAATTTTTTATGAATTTTATTTTTATTTATTAAATAATGAAAAAAATATGATTTAAAATAACAAAATCAAAATGGAACAAAGAAAAATATATCTACATATAACAATTTTATTTATATGTACTGTGTATGTATAACAATATTTAAAAAATAAAATAATATGAAATGAAACTAGAAATAAAAACAATTAATTTAATGAAGAGTTAAAAAGGGGAAATGTCGTATGAAATAAATAATAAAACAATACTTGAAAAGATTTTATTTAAAGACATTTTTGAAAAGTAATTTAAAAAAAAATATATATATTTTATCATAGAAATATTTAGTTTAACATTATACGAAAAAATGAAATAAAAGAGAAACAATTAAAACAAAATATTTAAAAAGAATTTTAAAAAATTTAAAAAAAATTAATTTTCTTATATTTTATTTAAAAAAATTATCAACAGTATTATTGTAAGAATGTATAAAAAAATAATTTAAAAAAAATGTATAAAAAAATTTATAAAAATACTTATAAAAATATTTATAAAAAAATTTATGAAAAAAAATTTAAGAAATTAAAAATTACGTTTCAATTGGAAGTGGTAAACTAAAAACAAACAAAATTCAAATATTCGTATTATCTCTGCTTTCAAAAGTGTATAAAGCCTGGCTGATTGCATAATATGTACATATGTTCATGTGCGTGTGCGTGTATTTGTTATAAATAGTTTGCACTCCGCTTCATTAATTACGCCAAATATGCCTAAAGTTTAGTGAACTCAAGCGAAATTTATGAAATTATTTTTTTATGTATATATATACATATACATACATATATACTTTTGTATGCATACTCCATAAAAAAACAACAAAACTGGAAACAAATACAAATTTTTATTTTCCCCAATCAAAAAAAAAAAGAAAAAAATTTAGGCCTCACATAAAATTTCCTTTCTCCATAAATCAAAATTTCCAAATGCCGAAATTGAATTCGCGCCATAAAAGCTTAAAGCGGTGCGCACAGATAAATTTTACGCCAATAATTATACGATTGATGGATTTGATTGTGGTTCTAATATTTTTTTGGCTTGCAATTTGGAGCGACTACAGCCGGTGTTGCAGCAGCGCGACTCGTCATAGCCCAACACGCTAAACGAATGCCTTCACATCTTTTTGCCAGCATTGCATGAAGTTGGATTTTTATTTTTATTTAAATGTAAACAGGAAATATTTTTCGCCGGCATTTGTAGGCAGTCATCTGTCAAACTGTGTACATGCGCGGGAAAATATAATAACCATAAAAAACTATAATGTAAACACGCATACGACCTGCTTCACTTTTTCGCTATTTTCGAAATTACATAAGTATTGCCAGAAAAAATGTTTGAAGTGTGAATGTATTTTTAAATTAATTACGTTTGAAGATGATTCATTTAATTTTTTTACTAATTAAAACTTTTTTCTAACTTTTTAAAATTTCCAATAATAAGTTTTTCTATTTTCTAAAAAAAATTGTTTTTTAAATTTTTTAAAAAATATTTTGTAAATAAAAAATAATACTTTGTATATTAAAAAATGTTTTTTGCCAATATGAATTTTTTTTTTGTAATTTCAGTAGCTACTAATTTTTATCTCCTTTTTTTCTAACTTTTATAATATCATTTTTCGAAAAAAAAAATTTTCTATTTTCTAATAAGGTTTTCTCTAAAAATATTTTGTATATTAAACATAATGCTTTGTAAATTAAAAAATTATTTTCTGCCACAATGAACATCTTGTTTTTGTTTTTGTAATTTTTTTTTTTTGCAACTTTCTTTTTTTCAATTTTGTTGTTTTTTGGAATTTTGTTGTTTTTTTTGGAATTTTGTTGTTTTTTTTGTAATTTTGTTGTTTTTTTGTAATTTTGTTGTTTTTTTGTAATTTTGTTTTTTTTTGTAATTTTGTTTTTTTTGTAATTTTGTCGTTTTTTTGCAATTTTGTTGTGTTTTTATTTTGTAATTTTGTTGTTGTTTTTTTGGTAATTTCAGCAGCTACTAATTATTTAATTGGCCTAATATAACTTACATACTTCAAGCTTTCCTCCATCCATTTTCCACTTAATTTTATGCCACTTTATACATGCTTTATGGTTTGTGTCTTTGCTTAGCCAGCTCTGACACAGACCTTTTGTTTGCAAAATCTTCCGGCAGCTGGCGCAGTTCAGAGTTGCCAATTCACATATAGAATTCTTAAAACAAAAATTAAAAATTTTTTTTCTTGATTTTGTACGAAATATTTTGAATAAGCTTATTTTCTGTTTCAATTTCATTTAATTGGATTAAATTGAATGGATTTAGTTTGATTTTACTTGAATCTATTTTATTTAATCTTAATTAATTATTTTCTGGAAATGCCTAAAATATCGGTCCATCGGTGAGATATATTAATAGACTAATTATGTATTAGTAATTAGAGAGCACCTTTCGCTGATAATAATGGACCTTTGTGTCGAAAATAGGTGCAATAAAATCGGGTCAATAATTTCCCTAGCCCCCATGTAACTAATGTAAAAATTTTCGAACTTCCGGTTGACTATATCATATATATTGGTCAATCTGAGAGATATCTTAATGAAATTCAGCAAAGTCTTTTCCCTGGTAATAGTTTGTACTGGTGCCAAAAACTGATGAAATAGGGAAAAGTACTTCGCCTAGCCCCCATATAGTTAATATGAGAATTTTAAAAAATCCGGTTAACTTTCTACCGTTACATATAGGTCAATATGTGTGATATTTTAAAGAAATTTAGTGTTTTCTTCTGAACCATAGAAATCAGTCTGAACCTTGGTCAAAACGCCCTAGGTCAGATGTAATTATTTGCGCCACTGGTTGGGTTTTTCTTCATGCAACCAATGTATTAAATTTCGTCCCTTAGGTTGAGTTTATAAGGCATACATCTCTATCGATGATGTCTCAACAAAATTAAGCGAGCATATTTCGGTTTGCGGTATGCCATCCGGTAGTCAAAATTAGGGTGCTAATGTGGTGAATATGGTGATTTGTGTTCGTTAGATTGATTTTAATATAAATATCTTTATGTATTTAATATAAAAAAAGAGGCAAAAATTTGCAATGAAACTAAGTCTCTCTCTCTCTCTCTTTCCCTCTCTTGCAGAATCAGAGGGCGAACTCACACGCAAACACAAAACGCTGCCATGGAGTCCGCTCTACTGTGTACTGCAACAGGACGAGCAATCCTTCACAGCATACTGTAGTGAGGAGATATCGGTAAGTAAGAAAATTATAAAGTAAAAATGAATAAAATTGTACAAATACACATTTAAGAATATAGCAACATTTATAAAATTAATATACAACAAATGTAGTTTTAATGAAGGAGTAATATTAAAATATTTATAAATTTTTGACCACAATTTGTGCATATTTATTAAAATCACCACAACTTACATATATGCAAAAATTATATTACTAATATAAATATATCGCTATTTTTCTTACTCTCTCCCTTCGCTTCGCTCGCATTGTATGCTTTCTACACATAACTGTAACACTTGACTAAATACTCACCATGCACCACATTGAAAATTCACCGTTAATTTCTGTAAACATTAAAATCACAAAAACAAACAACACACATAATAAAAAATACACAAAACCAACAAAAACAATATGAAAACTATCAAAATAATGCTAACTTGTAGATCTTCCCGGCTACACCTAAAAAGGAGGTGGGTAACATTTATTTATGTTAAGTAGCGTTTCATTGCAAATCAATACCTTGAAATATTTTATTAAAAAAAAAGTTTTTTTTTTGTTAAGTTTTCAATTACTAAAATTTATTTAATTTTAAAATGAAGTAATTTAATTAAATTTTTTATTATTAAATTTATATATATATATATAGCTATTACATTTTATAACGTTGTTTTTGTTGTGTAAAATTTCTTCTATCCACAATACCCTCTTATTTAAACAGATAATATAAAGAAAATAAAAGACTTAGTCATAGTTTGCTGGCCACTAACTGTAGCCTCCATTAGCTTTCAACCATAACGGGCGCCAAAAAATTCGTTCATATAAAAAAAATTAATATTTGAACCAAAAAAAAAGCTGAAATTAAGCATCGGTCATAATTCATTGACCAGCAGCTGTAATATTACATTTTTATAATTTTAAAGACTTTTGTACTTTCAAAGCCCATTGAAGTGAAAGTTTGTTTCCTTAAAAACATAATCGAAAAAAACTATTAATTGGCCACATTTTACTGGCCACAGAATGTAGTCCTATAGATAAAATGTTCCTTTCTGTAAACTTTCCTTTTACTGGAGCGTTTCATGCAAAAGTTCTCTATGTTAAACATTCCTTGCTCTTCAACTTCCATTCATTGTCGTTGAGAAAATGTTAATTGTAAGAGAATCCGACAGGAGCTCGATCTAGTCCCTTCCAACTCTATGCTAAGAGAGCTAATGCTATGCTAAGTTGCTTCTGATATAGTCAGTATAGGTATATATATAGTCTTCAATAATGTTGTTGTATTTAAAATTACCGACTCCCCAACAAAGTCCGAAAATCTAAGTTCATGACCGTTCGAGTACTGTCAAGTTATAAGGAAAACCCCGGGTTCCATCACCAACTGTCTGAGGTATCTAAACTTTTTAACCACATAGTAGAAACATGGATGCTTGGCAGATTGAGGTAGACACCCTCATAAGAGACTGGAACCCTATAAGAGACTTGGTAAAGTAAAAAGAGAAACACCTGAATACCTTCAAATCATTTTGGTTAGATAGACCTAAACCTAGTCAAAAACCCAATCTCTGTTGGTTGACCGACAAAAAGTTTTAGAAAAAAGTAAAAATTTCTATAACACAAATTTAATTTTATAGTTCTTATTTATTCTAAGCATTCTTTATATTTTCTTTAAAATTTTCTCTTCCTCTTAATATTTTTCTGTTTTCTTTCAATATTTTACTTTTTGACCAATTATTTTTATACCAATATATTTATCTTCAGATTTCTAAACTAATGTCTTTCTCTTTCCAAAAATACAGTTAACGGACGTGCTCTTCAATGAATATCCACGCGTTCGGCTAGATCGTGTGCGACGGCCCGCAAAATCTTTGTGGGACGGTCCGCCAACGTTACCTGAGGAACCAGAAGATTCAGACACATGTCCCATGGACATAGCGCTGAATACGACGCTCTACAGTGAATTAGGTGAGTGAAAAAGGCATTTAATATTTTTATGAAAAAGGGGAAAGAAAAATCATGTAAGGCCGTTGTTTCGAGATAAAGACTGGATGACCGATTAGACAAGGTTATCAATCGAGATCTAGTTCTAATAAAATGTTCTAATTCATTCTTTACTGGATAGTACATTTAAAAGTTTCTTACACGATATTTGGTTATATATCAGAAGAAAAAATTGCCGTCATCAAGTTGTGTTGAATCGAACAAACAGCTAGTGTAAATTGAGTAGGCTGGTATAATCAAAGAGTGGCGAAAAATAAAAAGGCTGTGCTCATAACGCAACGTCGTACCGACGTCTCTCGCTCTTAACTTTCTATAAGTGTTCCGTTAGATTCTCCACACTGTATTTGTACATTTTATATACACATTTGGAACCGTCAATCTTTTTGACTTGGTATGCTTTTAACTTCGTGTCTCTCTTCTCATTAAACATCAGCCTAAAAAGAAGCAAGAATAAAATACAGTTATTGCCTTCATTTAGGCTCATTGCTGAGTACTTATCACTGACGTAATAAAAATTAAAACCAAAATTTATGAATGAATTTGAAATTAGGAATGAATTCAAATGAGGTGAGAAAATAATTATTGAACAAAAACTAAAATTAAAATCGTGAAAGTAAAAATAAACAAAAAATTAAATGAATAAAAAAACGTTTATCTACCAACATTAAAAAAAAAAAATCCCCAAAATAAACTCAAAAAATTATTCAAATAAAAAAAATTAGAGAAAATTAATTTACAGCAGAATTAACAAAGAAAGTTAAAATATAACAAATTTATTTAAGATTATTATTGAAAAAGAAAAAAAATATCTATTTTAACTATTTAAAATTATAATAAATTATTATTCAAAATAATAAAATTAATTAATTTTAAATTTTAATAAAATTCGATAATTCAAAACTAATTAATTTAAAATTTTTTAAAATTTGTAATTAAAATCTTTTAAATTTTATAATTGAATTAGTTCTTAAATTAATTAAAATTTATTAATATTAAAAAGAATAAAAATAAATAAGTAATGAATAAAAGAAAAATAAAAAAAAAATTTAATTAAATAAAAAAAATACCTTTTTTGTAACATTTTTTTTATTAAATTTTTTATTTACTGAAACAATTTTTTCAAAAATTAATATTAAAATATTTGTGAAACTCTCATAAATATTTTAAAAGTTTTATAATACACCTTGCGCTCCCAAAATCCATCTCAGCTGTTACCTGAAAAACACTCGATCAAAACAGAAATGTCAATAAAAATGTTGACAATGTCAACAACTTCGACCAACAGCAACAAACACAGCCGGCGCTTTCTCCCGCACACACACATGTGGCTGTGCATATGTGTATTTATTAATCTTTCGGAGAGCGAATGCAGAGAACAAATAAAACATAAAATCTCTGGCGAGTGGTGTTCCATTGCCAAGTCATTCCCTTCTCACTGAACACCTTCATGCATACATAAGGCAGCATAAAATGCATTAACGGTGTTAAGTAATGTTGCGGCAACATGTTGCTGGCTTATAAAGTGTTGTCAAAATGTTGCTAGAGGTTTCGTTTGTATATAGGTGGATTTTTTTTAATTTTTGGAGGTTTTGCTATGAATTTGTATATATTTTTTCATGTTTACAATTCTTGTAAATCTTTTTTTATAATTTTTTATTTTAAAAAACATTTTTTTTTATTTATTTTAAGTCTTTTTTAATATTTTTTTCCGATTCTTTTAAAACATTATTTTTAATTTTTTTAATTTTATTTTTTTATTTTTATTTTTTTATTTTTATTTTTTATTTTTATTTTAATCTCGTTTTTTTTTTGACTTTTTTTGTCATCCCTTTGTCTCTTTGTGCAATATTATTTATTTACAATTTTTTAAATTTTTTTTGTAATTGTTACTTTTGCACGTCACGCATGCGCGCGCATTCAGCACAATAACTACGCCATCGCCGCCGCAATACCAATGGCCCGACCGCCCGGCCACCCGGCCACCCGACCGATTCAATCAAGAGTCCCACACAATGTCGCCTCTGACAATCGGCTATTTGCCTACCTCAGCCTCTCGGCCGGCAAGCAGTCAACTGCCTTTGTGCCTCGTCGTCGATTAGCTGTCTCGATTGTGATTTAAAGTTGTTGTAGGTGTTGCATTTTTTGACGAATGCGTTCAGTTTGATTAACATTTCTGGTTTCTATTGTTGTCTTTATTGTTGTTGTTGTTTAGGTGTATTGAAAAGGCTTTTGTAACTGATTTTTATTCTATAGAAGCGGCGATTGCGCTGATATTAATTATTTTCTTTGTTAAAAAAGAAACAATTGAAAAATTTGTCGCTCATCTTCAACCAAACGTTCGACGTTACTGTTGATGAAAATTAAAAAAAAAGTAAAGAAAAAATAAATATTTGTAAAACAAAAGTAACATTTTATATTAAAAAAAAACACTTTGTTTTTTGCTTTTTCTCATATATTTGGAATATTATGTTTATATTTACATTTTTTAAATTTTTTTATTGATTATAATTTTATTTTAAATTATTTTAATAGTATTAGTAGTATTAGTAAAAATATTTTTTTTTTAATTTTAAACTGCAAATTCAAATTTGTTTCAATGAAATTTAAATAATAATTAGTTTTGAAAGTTTTTAGACATTATTCATAAATTTCCATTGTTTGAAATGTGTTTTTATAAGTAAAATATTTTTACCATTTTAGTTTTTATTTTATATTTTTAAAATGTTTATATATATTTTATTTTTTAATAATTTTTTTTAACTTTATTTATATTATTCACCTATAAGTAAATTATTTCTCAACGCAATTTGGTTATACTGTTTAAGCTTTTTAAATAGTTTTTAATTCTCTAATTTACAATATTTGGATGTATATTATTTTTTTCATAACTTTTACATATTACTAACTTTCATTTTGTTGCTTTTTTATATTTCCTTTGTTCACATATTCTTTTTATTTTAATTAGTTTTGTTATTATTATTTTTATTTTTATTTTATTTAGTTTTGTTACTATTTTGTTTTTTTTTTCCATATATTGCAAATGTTTCTTTTGTTAATTTTTTTTTATATTTAAGTTTTTGTTATTTATATTTTAATTTATTATTCCATTTTTATTTAACTTTTTTAATTAATTTTTTTTAATTTGTTTTTTTATTTAATTTAATTAATAATAATTTTTAATTAATTTTTTTTTATTAGTTTTTTTCAATATTGTTTATAATTTTTAGTTTTCTGTTAAAACCAATTTTCAACATTTATTTAAATATGTATTTATTATGATGTGAACAGATGTTTCTTGTTTGTTAAATTTTTTTTTGTTTACATCAATTCAAACCTTCAAACCTTTCGAAAGTCTCACTTGTTGTTGGTTCTGTTTAATTTAACTGGAAATCATACAAGCTCGCTGCACTGTTCTAATTAAAAACGAGTTACATACAGATGTACATATGTGTGTTCATGAATAAATAAATAATCTAGAATGGCGATGATCACTCATACGCAACGGAGCGCATATATTATTATAAAACCACTACAGGCATACATATGTACATGCACATAAATATTAAAAAACCATTGTCTGCGATTTCGTTGGCAGCATGCATGTGAGACACGAAAGATAAAAATAAAAATTGAAATAAAAAAATATATCAAAAATTGAAGAAAGAAACTGAAAAAATCTAAGAAAAATTAAAATAAATTTAATATAAAAAAATTTAAAGAAAGCAAATTAAAAATTTTAAAATATATGAAAATGAAAACAATTTTAAATTAATCAAAATTTTAAGATTAATAAAAGATATATAAAAAAATTTTTTTTTATTTAAAAATTTAAAAAATGTGTAGATAATTTGAAATTAAAAAACATTACGAAAACGCAATGTACAACAACAACACCAGACATTGAATTCAGGTGATAATCACACATATACAAACATACATACAAAGATATATATGCATGTAAGCACAAAACACTTGACGAAATAATCGACCAAATGAGCGCAGCATTTTTCCAGTTCTCTGTTTTGAATGAATTTCATTGCCGCCGCGTTGCGGCCATAACGCACGCACACATACTCATCGCATACGAACACTTTGGAAAATACGAAACGGCAGCGCTTGCACACACACACACGCACACATGCACACATGCATTCGCCGCACACAGCCTACAGAGAACAGTTAGGCCAATTGGGCGCTGAGAACACTTGCCGCGGCGCAACTGCGTGCAATGGAGCCCAAGCAGAGCAGTACAGATTGAGTTTCCGGCGGTGTTGGCCGACATGACGGAAGAAATTTCCTTGGAATTTTTACAAAACATAGCTACGCGTCTCTTAGCGGTATTTTATTACTTTGTCTTACGGGCTTTTTTCTGTTGTTTTCTGTGCGTTATGTGTTTGTTGTATGCGGTCGCGGTCGCGGTCGAATGCGCATGCGAGTAAAGTCAAATAAGCAAAGAGTAGGAGGCGGGCGCGGCAGGCAAAGTGCGCGTCCCTTACAGCAGTCAACTTACGTACAAGACTACTGACAGTTAGTCAGACAGTTAGACGGATGCGCTGCGCGTATGGCTGCAAATTTGTATTTAGCCAAAAAGAAATTTGATGACTTTTGTGATATTTCTGCGTGCTGGCGTTTGCTGAAACAAAATTTGAAATTTGAAATTTGAAATTTTTAATTTTCAAAAATCCGCTTTACACATTTTTTGCGTTTGCTTGTGTGCGTGTGCGTATGTGTGTGTGTATTGCTAAGCGAAATGCGAATGACCGCGTAAGCGCGCTGCGTGCGAATTGAAAGAGTGGTGCGGCATTGTGCGCGCTGCCTTTTGTGCAGAAATTTAAAATTTTACGAGTGCAAATTTTCTGTAGAATAAATGAAATTGTTTGAGAACAAAAAAAAAAACTAAAATACAAAAAAATTTGAAAGAAATAAATAAATAAAAACAGCTATATAAAGTGGTGTGAAAGCGCGAAAGTGGCAAACAATGCAACAATGCGCGGTGCTAAATGGTTTTATGGGCGCTTTAAATTTTTTTATATCGTTTGTGAGCATAAGAATAATAAAAACAACAAAAAAATTTAAATTATAATGAAATAAATCCAATAAAACTCCGTTTTTTGCGCCAAAAGCTGGACGTTGTGCCGGGTTTCAATAAAAAATTTAAAATTTATTCCAAAAACAAAAAGTTGAAAGGAGCATAAATATTTATAATAAAAAAATATTTGTCTACAAACTTTTAAGTCTTTCGAAGGCAGACGGCTCTACGAAATCACCACGAATATCTGCTTAGATACTACATTTCCAGCAGCAAACCGCAGCAGCTATGCTTAGATCCACTATATACCGTTAAAAGCCAACAAAAGCCAACAAAAGCCAAACAACAAATTTTGCTCGATGAAACCTTTTAAATTTCACAATATTACAACTGCATCTTCCATAAATAATTAAACTATCTGTGGTCTAACACAACCAGACAAAGCTTCTACAAGATAGGGTATTTCTGCGGTCATTTCAAAAGACCCCTCACTCGTACAGTATTGCTTGTGATCCTTCTGTAACTGAGTCGTAGAAGAAATTAAAGCCACATGTAGATAAGTAGCGCGCAGTTCTTAAGCCTGACCTCGCTGCCTTGGATCTCAAGATTATACAAGGATGCATTTGTTCCAAGCCGAAGGCATTGTAGCCACACTTACTGTTACTTCAGGCTTCAATATGCCCGATTAAATCATTCATGAGTCGACAGACTCGAAATTTAGAAGATGCTAGTCTGCCAACACTAACGGTGGTACCCTTATAAACAAAGTGCTACCTAAATACATACCAAATTTTTTTATCAAACAAATTTTTTTTATCAAAGTTGAAACTGTTAGGGCTATATCAACCTGCTTAAAGGGAATATTGCCATTCATGACGTAAAATTATAATGTGAAAATAAGTCAAATATGATAATAACCACGGCCACCAAACATATAGCACTTATATTCGAAAAAAGTGTGATAGCTCTCTAAATAACCGATCGGTTCAGAAATTGGTTCATGGGGTTCATTCATTAGTAACGTCATTTGGAGAGCCATCAGGCGCGTCCGATTGACTTTATACCGATATATATCTCAGTTGCACTTCGAGACAAAATTTATCCGTTCCGTCCGTTATTCGGTTCCAAAAATAGTTGAAACCGGTCCACTTTTTCCTTTAGCCTGAATATTTTTAATATATACATTTCTGTTTCTCTTTTGACTTTTGGCAGCCATATTATACTTATATCGGCCAAATATATATAAATATGGCATATTGTAATTAAAATTTTTTGTTATATATTTCACTATATATTTAGATCTATACATATAGTTTTTTAATATATTTTTCGCAAAAGTAAAAAAATTTTTTTATTAATTTTTTTTGTTAATTTTTAAATTAAAAATCTAAATTTTTTTTTATATATTTTACTGTAAATTATTAATTTAAAAAAATTTTTCGTATTTGTTTTTTAATTTTTGTAATTTATTATTTTTTATGTTTTGTTTTTTTTAATTTCATATGGTTTTTAAGTTTATTATTTAATTTCGATTATTAGTTTTTAGAGTTTTTAACATACAATATTTTGATGAATATTATTTTTTAAAGTAAATTTGTTTAATTGTACATTTTTTTCGTAGCTTTTAAATGTTGCTTTTCTATTTTGTTGTTTTTTTTATATTTTTTTTTTATTCTAAAATATTTTGAAATATCTTTTTATTTTTTTTTATTATTTCTTTTTTTTATATTTTTTATATAATATGTTACTAATTTTTATTATGTTAATTTTTTATGTTTTGATTTTTCTTTATGTTTTGATTTTTCTTTATATCTTATTTTTTTAATTTTTATTTTTTTATTTTTGTTTTTAATTTCATTTGGTTTTTAATTATTATTTCAAATCCAGAGTTTCTTATTATGTATTTCCCCTTACTTTGAACTACTGTGAATTTGTCGAGAATTATTTTTATGATTTATTTTTAAATGTTTTTTTTTTTTTAACGGTAGTATTTTCAATTTATGTTTATTTTTAATTCAAATTTTTTTATTATATATTTTACTATATTTTTTTAAGATCCGATAATTTTTCTTCCTTCCTAAATATTTAATTTTTTTAATTTAAATTTTTAATTATTTTATTTAATTTAATTTAATTTTATTTCTTTTTATTTTTTTATAATTTCTGAAAAAATTTTTATTTTTAATTATTTTTAGTGATTTAATTTTTTTAATTTAAACATTTATGAAAGTTTTTTTTAATTGTTTAATAATATACAATATTATTACAATTGGATTGCTCTACATATTTACTAAAGACCAAATAAATTATACACAATGGAACTATGGAAATTAGCCTAAACAACGTAACTCAACTTAGTATTTTTTCCTCTCAAGCTTGAAATGGAATTATTTGTATACGATTTTCTTGCAATTAGCTATGCAAATCTGTGGTCCAAGTTACTAATTTCATAAAAGTTGATTTCAATTATTTAGCAAAGTATGAAGGAATAAATTAAATTTGCTGTAAAGAAAACTGGCTTAAGTCAATGTAATTGTTTTGTCAAAAATCTACAGTTATGTGTTTATAAATGCTTTGTGTAAATATTAAAATTTATGGAATTATTAAAATTCTTTTAAGCGACCACGGAAATATTTGTGCCACCGACGGTGCGTCGTTTAAGGTGTCGCATTCAACATTCTTGCTTGCATGCCCTTATAAGTAAGATATTCATATGAATATGCAAATATATATAAATTTCAATGTATGTGTGCATGTGTGTATATATGTCCGAATAATGAGCGGAACTCAACTCCCGAAAAGCACATAAAAAATATTGTAAAAAATAAAAAAAAAAATACAAAAACAAAAAATAAATACAATATAAAAATCTCAAAAAACATAAAAAAACTTTAAATAATTTATGTGCAAAAAAAGCAAACAAATTACAACAGCCAATTGCTAAATTGCTGTGGTCGTTGCGCTTTTTGTCGCGCAGCGTATGTGCCTGACTTTATGCATATGAATGCATATGTATGTATGTGTGTATGTATGTATGTATGTATCTCATTATGTAAGTGTGTGCGCTAATGTAAGCGGAAATCGAGAATTAAAAAAAAAATGCAAAAAAGAAAACGGCAACAAAAATAAAAGCACACCAGAGGAAATATTAATGAGCACAGCCGTAATAACAACAACAACGACAACAACAAACGCAGCGAATGTGAACGCCAGCACGCAAAGCGAAAATTGCGAAAAAAAAGAGACAAAATGAAGCAAAAATTCTTAAGCAAAACAATGCAAAGCATTTAACTGCATTTTTGTTGCTTTTGTTTTTGTATTCTTTTTTTGAGTTACTATTTAACCGTTTTTTTTTTTTTTGTAATCTACAACAACAGTAAATGACGAAAACAGCGCACAAGGAGCGAGTTGCAGTGAAGTAAGAGCAGAAATAAAATAAAATAAAATAAAATAAAATACAAATCAGTGGCAACTTCGGAAAAAGTGTGAAAAAGTGATAAACGGAAAAGCAACAAAGGTGGCAAAAAAAATTTTGCGTTGCGTTGCAATTGTTGCGTTGTACGAAGCAGCAGCGAGCGTATGACTGCGTTGTAGTAAGCGTCATTATATGCAGCCAACAACAACAACAACAACAACAACAACAAACATAAATGTTGCATTTGCATGTCAACTGCACTGCGCCGCTTTGACAGTTAATTTCGCTTGGTGTCGAACAAAAGTAGCAGCACCACCACCACCAACAACAACAACAGCAATATAATTAATACACATATATATTGTTGTTGTTGTTGTGCAACTTTTCCATCGCAGACCGCAAAGGTGTATTGACACGCCCAAACTAACCGTTTACAAAAGCGGCCGCGCAGCTGTAACGCCTGCAATTTAGTATAAGCATAGCGGTGTATTAGTGCTTACAACAACAAAAACAACAATACGTTTTTTCTTTGCTAGTTGAGTAAACCAAAGTATATGTATATTGTATATTACCATCATGCATATAAGTAGCTAGTGAGCGCAACACAACAACAAAAAACGACAACAACAACCAACAGCAATCGCGCCGACGCCGCCAGCCGCTCAACCTCAACTGTCATTAGTTGACGTTTTAATTGCGGCTTCGATTTGCATTTCAGCTTAGCAATACAATAGCGTTAAACAACAACAACAACAACAACAACAACAACTACAACAAAAGGTGTGAAAAAATCAGAGTTTTTTCCTCCAGCATTGTCTGTGCGCACACGAAAGCGAAACGAAGTATTAAACAAAGAAAAGTGTAAAAATTATATGGTATATGTTGTTGTAGTTGCCGCTAACTGCAATTCATCAGTTACACACCACAAACATACACGTATCTACCATACATGTTCATAGCTGCTCAGCTGTAGCGCTAAAAAGTGCTTTTTCTCTTGTTTTTGTATTGGTAAGTGTGTGAATCACATTGTTTTAACTCATCTATTGCAAGCTAGATAGCTCTTGCTTGGGAATCTGTACTCAAAGTTGACGTGTGAAATGACAAATTATTCTAATAGATTTATCGGCGCGTTAGGAGAGTAACGTTTTTTTTTTTTTTTTATTTGATTTTTTTTAATATGAAAATTTTTCTGCGCTGAAATGTGTGTGTGTGTAAGGGCTTGTGGGAAACAAACGTTGTGTTAGTCATAGCAATAAACTAACAACGTAATTCTATAAAAACAACAATATTTACAGTATAAAATATTTTTTGAAGGAGTTATAGCAAAAACATCCATATTTGAACAATCGGTTGCATGGTAGCTATATATTATAGTGAACCGATAATGATGATTTTCTCTGTCGACCTTTTACTCTTAGTATGAAAATTTTTCGCAAAATTTCATTCCATTAGCTTTTAGATTTACGAAGTTATGACAAAAAATATCGTTTTCGAACAATCGGTTGTATGGCAGCCATATGCTATAGTTGTCCAATCTTGATGATTTTTATTACCGACTTTTTATTTAAATAAATAAAGGATCCTACAAAATTTGATGATCGTAGCTACTTAATTGAGAGATCTATAACAACATAACTCATTTTCGAACAATCGGTTCTATGACAGCCATATGCTATAGTTGTTCAATTTTGATGATTTTTACTACAGACCTTTTATTCATATAAAGGAAATATTTCACAAAATTTGGTGTCATTAGCTACTTGACTTAAAAGTTGTGGCAAAATATATCGTTTTCGAAAAATTGGTTGTATAGTAGCTATATGTTATAGTGATACGATCGTGCTGATTTTCACTATCAACTTTGTACTCATGCTTAGAAAGTATTTGGCAAACTTTTGTATGACTAACGTTTTGAATTAAAGAAAATTTGGAAATTATATGTTAAGCTGGGCCGATTTTGCTGATTTTCATATTCCACTTTTATTATAAAACAATATTTTAAGAAAAAAGTTTATGAGAGCTAATGAGTAAGATGATTAATAAAAAAAATCTGCTATCTGAAGAATATGTTTAATGGGAGTTTGTTTAAAATTCTTGCTCTCAAGCTCAATATTATTGCTAAGCTTTTCTTTCGAAGTAGCACAATTTCTGCTTATCTCTATCTGATATTTAGTTAGTGTGCTGAAAAATTCGCCAGCTTTGTAGGCATCTTGAACGACTCAAGCTACAGCTTAGGACTAACACCCTTATCAATACAAGGCATATATTTCCTTTTTGTTTCTATGGTGCTGCTTTAAGTAACTAATAGCCGAAAAAATAAAATTAAGTGCGCTTTGATGTTTAGGATAAGAGATTTCGCTTAAAAAAAAAACAACAAATCGTTTGCTCAAATCAACTGCATCATCATTAGCCCAAACACACCTATACCTATACACTCACAGCATTCTGCGGCTCTTGACCTTCTCCGCTTTGCCGCTTCTTCCCGTCACTCATTACACCTTGATGGTTACTTCGTGCGCGGACTTCATAGATTTGTTTTTATTTTCACTTCGGTTTATTTGCCAACAATTAAAGGTATTAGGTATTAAATGGCAACAGTTTCTTCGAAGAAAACAACCACAACAATAATGACAATAACAACAGCGACACAGAGAGCTAAATTGTCCATTAAACAAAGCTTTTATTTACTTCCAACTGTGTTGACTCTGCAGCGCGCTATTTAGAGTCAAATAGTCTGGCGTTGGGCAAAATATATTGAACAAATGCTTTTAACTGTTTCCATTGCATTGTGTAACGGTGTTTTTCTTTATTT